>QXEO01000430.1:8328843-9528843 GCA_007115705.1 Dactylis glomerata | reverse complement strand
CTCTACTTCTTTTAATGATTTTGATGTTGATGGCTGCAATATATCTTAAGTTATTTTGTTCTTGCAAAAGCTTGCTTTGACTCCCAATCCTAGTTCTTTAAATATTGCTTTTACTAAGCATATTACCAATGCTCTCATGAAAATTAGGGATGAAAAGTTGAAGCAAAAAGCTTCTGTTCCCAAGAAGTTAGAAGATGGTTGGGAACCCATCATTGATATGCATGTTAATGGTTATGATTGCCATGCTTTATGTGATCTAGGTGCTAGTATTTCTATCATGCCTAGAAAGATTTATGACATGCTTGATTTACCACCGCTTGAAAAATGTTATTTTGATGTTCCTATTACTGATGTTGCTAAGAAGAAACCTTTGGGAAGGATTAATGATGTTCTTATTGTGGTTAACAATAACCTTGTTCCCATTGATTTTCTTGTTATGGACGTTGAATGCCATGCTTCATGTCCTATTATTTTGGGAAGACCCTTTCTTCGAACTGTAGGTGCTATCATTGATATGAGGGAAGGCACTATCAACTATCAATTCCCACTAAAGAAAGGTATGGAACACTCCCTAGGAAAATAAAGAAATTACTTTTTGACTCTATTCTTAGAGCAAATTATGAGCTTGATGCTTCATCACTTGATGTTACTTGATTCGCAATTTTCTGCGCCTAGCTCAAAGGCGTTAAAGAAAAGCACTCTTGAGAGATAACCCAATGTTTTTATTTTTAGTAATTTTTCTTTTATTTGAGTCTTGGAAGTCATTACAACTGTAATGACCGCTCCTTATCTTGTTTATTTTGTTTTTGTGCCAAGAGAAGCCTCTAATTCGAGTGAGGTAAAGATTTGGGGATGTTGCTGTCCTGAAACTGTTTTCGGTGCTGCACCGTAAAAATTCGTATAAATTCTCTGTATATATTTTGGACCTGCTATTTCTTGTGAATATGACCCAGGTTATATCCAAACTTTTGTTAGTTGAACACTTTTTGATTTGAGCAACAGAAAACCCCTCAAAAATTCGACCTTTGTCAGCTGTTCAGTTTTGACAGATTTCTGCCAATATTTGTGTTTGCCACTTTATCGCTTTCTTTTGAGTTCTTTTGATCATGGAACTTTTGGAGAAGTTGCTACAGTAGTATATGCTTTATATGTGGTGGTTTTGAGTTGAAACCTGAAGCAAAAAGAGGTTGATTATATGTTATGCTACACTAATGTTGCTAATAGATTTGTGTTTAGTTTTGTATGAAGGAAGTTTTCAAGTGTAGGGATTGGAGAATGATGAGATGAGTTGAAGAATGGACAAAAGCTCAAGCTTGGGGATGCCCATGCATCACCCCAAGAAATATCCAAGAAGTACAAGCGTCAAAGCTTGGGGATGCCCCCGAGGCACCCCTTCTTCATCGGCAAAAATCAGGTCACCTTTCAAAACACTATATTTTTATTGCTTCATGCACTATGTGTTTTTCTTGGAGCGTCAGTTGTTTTAGTTTTCTTAGTTGGTTTAGTTGGTTTGTTTTCTGCAATAAATGGTTGGACCCCAACAAATTTCTTTTGGAGAAGTTGCCTTGCTTTTCATTTGCCAAGAACGCTCTAGTTTTCACTCTTATTAAAAATCAAGTGTTCTTCTTTTTCTGCTACTGCTTTTGGTTTTCGTTTTTGCCTTGATTTGCGTTCAGACTTTGCCATATCTTCTCATCAAGGTGTATTTTTGCCTCTGATCTTTATTGGTTTTCATCAAAAGAGGTGTCTTTAAAAATTTCAAATGGTGTTGGAAAAGAGAAAAAGCTTTGTGCAAAAAAGTGGTATAAGAAGGAGCTTGTGTAGACTGCGGCTTAGGATTTTTCATATCATGCTTGATGTCTTTTTGATAGTATGCTTAGTGGTTTTGCTGTAGCATGACTTGTCTCAAATAACTGAGATTGCTTAATGAGCCTTTGAAAAAAATCATGCGTTGTTTTTATTGTTTGGAAGCATTATTTTGGTTTTCTCCTTGATGCTTTATTTGGGTTGACTTGGCGCATGCTCACACATGTTAGACTCTTACAAAGTCACCAATAGCCTTCATGATCATTTAGTTTTTGACTTTTGATGCCATCTTATGCTTCTTTTAATGTCGCTTTGTCGCTTTGCATGATTATGGCCATTATTGCTCTCTTAGTTGGTCGCTCCCAGTCTTTTGCTAGCCCTCGCCTTGTACTGAGTATGAGCTCTACTCGTGCATCCAACTCCTAAAAGCCAAAGTTTTCCAAAGTGTCCACCATACATACCTACTAGCAATTTGCTATTCCAAGTAAATTTGACTTGCTTTTATTTTCTCTTCAAATTAAACTCTTACCAGTGTTATGCGAAATTCGGTCAGTAAAGCTCTCACGAACTGGAAGGCACACTTTACTTTTTCCTGTTCTTAAAAATTTGACATTGTGGTCTCTTATGTTGAGTTGTTATGCTTGCAAGTTGTAAGTTAGAGACTAGCCCAGCCATGCAGTCATGGGCAAGCTTTCAACATTGCACTTCTTATTTGAGTTGATATCGTGATCTTTTGTTTATGGATGCCCGCGGTGTGAAATTAATTGGGAATCTTGTGGGGATCATGGAGCTTGTATTTGTGTTAGGGAAACACCGGGCCGCTAATCTAAGCCATGCATAATTCATGGTGGAAATTTGCAGCATACCCATGGTGAACATTCGAAGACGCATCTCACAATAAAAAGCTAAACAAATGGCAAATAAAAGAGATGTCGAGGTGTTCATTGTCTGCTTGTCCTGTCATTTTGGTGTGGGCTTGTTCCATGTCATCGGGCACGGAGGTACCCCATTAGCGGTTCTCAATGATATGCATATGCTTACAATGACAAGAGCCTTGCTTGGGACTCTAAGTAAAGTAGCATGAGGTTTGGGTATTCGTATTCACGGGGCACGAGGTTTTCAACTTATGATTTGTCAAGCATATGCATCATAATTGTTCTCGCATTAACTTTAACCATTCAAGATGCTTATGATGGGGGCAATGAGAGCTCAAAGCCGGTAAGTACCATAATTTTTGAAGGTTATAAAACTTGCAATCACTGCTTCCCTCTGCGAAGGGCCTTTCTTCTACTTTTATGTTGAGTCACCACCTTCTATCTTTATGCACCATTAAGAGAGCATAGTTGTCATTCTTAGTGTAATATGCATTGTCCCAAAGTTCATTGATTGATTCATATTGTTGGTTTCACTTGTTCTCAAATTATTTGTATCTAGTCGCCCTCTTAAACTTGAAGGTGTCCTATGCATTTATGTTTTGCTCTCTTTGAAGGACAAGCTGAAAACTATTTGTATGTTTTTCCTTATGATTTGAACACACATTTGACTTTCATTGTTTCATTTTCATGATCTTTTGTTTGTGTTCATTTGCATGTTTACAACATGGTTGCTAAGTTTCTTATTGTCAAGATTATGTCTTTCATGCCCATGTTTTAAGTTCTTATGATCCCAGCTCACAAATGCTTACATACATGATCAAGATTGTGTAGGTGCATGTCACCTCAAAAATTATTCTTTTGTTATCACTTACCTACTCGAGGACGAGCAGGAGTTAAGCTTGGGGATGCTTGATACGTCTCCAACGTATCTATAATTTTTGATGCTCCATGATTGTTTTTACACCATTTGCCTACTATTTCGTTACACTTAGTGGAACTTTTATGCATTTTCCGGAACTAACCTATTAACAAGTTGCCACAGTGCCAGTTCCCTGTTTTCTGCTATTTTTGTGTTTCAGAAGTGATACACAGGAAATATTCTCGGAATTGGACGAAACAAGTTCATGAAGTCTTATTTTACCCGGAAGCTTCCAGAGATCCGAAGGAGAGTAGGAGGGGGGCCACTAGGGGCCCACACATAGGGGTGGCGCGGCCAGCCCCTGGCCCGCGCCACCATGGTCTGAGGCCACCTGGCCCCTCCTCTGACATCGCCCCTTCGCCTATAAAGACCCCCCGACGGAAAAAACCTAAGTACCCGATCACTTTTCCAGAACACATCGCGATCCGCCGCCGCCGTCGACCCGAAGATCGGGAGGGTCCAGAAGCTCTTCCCAGCACCCTGCCAGAGAGGGGAATCGCCACCGGAGGTCTTCTTCATCGCCATGCTTGCCTCCGGAGCGATGAGTGAGTAGTCTACCTTGGACTATGGGTCCATAGCAGTAGCTAGATGGTTGTCTTCTCCACCATGTGCTTCATGTTTAGATCTCATGAGCTGCCCTACATGATTGAGATCACCGTTATGTAATTCTACATGTTTGGTTTGTTGGGATCCGATGAATATTGGTGTTTATGATTGAGTTGTTGTACTGAATATTATCTTTTGTTATCTCTATGTTGTTTATGATCTTGCATGCTATCCGTTGTTAGTAGCTATCTTGGCCGAGTAGTTGCTAGTGACTCCAAGAGGGGGTATTTATGCTCGATAGTGGGTTCATGCCTCTATTTAACCTGGGGGAGTGACAGAAACCTCTAAGGTTGTAGATGTGCTGTTGCTACTAGGGAGAAAACAACATTCATATACTCAAGGGCATATGCTTTGTTTACATTACACACTTTGCTTAATGCAATTATCTGGTGTTCGCAACTTAATACTTGTGGAGTTCTCGGATTGATTCGCCACAAGTGGATTATTAGTCATAGATGCAGTTGGATGGCGGTCTATGTATTTTGTTGTAATGCCCAGAGTAAATCTCATAGTGATCTTCTTGACATATCACGTTTATCTTTGTTCTATCAATTGCCCAACTGTAATTTGTTTACCCAGCATGTGTTATTTATCTTATGGAGAGACACCACTAGTGAACTGTGGACCCCGGTCCTATTTCCATCATATTGCTATCACCTATTTACTTTACTCGCATTGTTTACTTTACTCGCATACTTTTACTGTTTTCCACTCGATACACTCATAACCTTTGTTTCAAGCAAACCGGTGAGATTGACAACCTCATCGCAAGTTGGGAACAAAGTACTTGGTTGTGTGTGTGCAGGTTCCACGTTGCTTCTAGCCGAAGACGAGTCAACAAGTGCGTCCTTGTTGGAGTGTTACTAAGCCAGTCCGCATCACCTTCAGTCGTTTGTCTCTCCTCTCCAAGATCGACATACCTTGGTTTCTTAACTGAGGTAAAATCTTGCTGCTGTATTCATCATACCTTCCTCTTGGGGTTCCCAACGGGCTGGACATTCAACTAGGCACCAACTCTTTTCTGGCGCCATCATCCCAGCAATCAGCTTGCAGGGAAATTTTTCCGAGGCGGAGCTTCCGAAGATGCCGTAGGGCGTGAGCACCAACGACATCTTCGAGAAGCTCCGCCACGGGAGATTTCCCAACCCTTTCCCCAACACTGTTAGAGGAGATGGAGTCTTTCACGGGCTTGCAGGGAAATTCTTCCGAGGCGGAGCTTCCGAAGATGCCGTAGGGCATATGCACCAACGACATCTTCGAGAAGCTCCGCCACGGGAGATTTCCCAACCCTTTCCCCAACACTGTTAGAGGAGATGGAGTCTTTCACGGGCTTGTTGAGCTACTTGCCATAGCGTATCGATGCTCCTTTTATAGGCACGGCGCCGCTTCTACTTTGTCTTGTTCCTCCGACAGGGGCGTCGTGCGCTACATGCTTTACCTCATCAAGCAGTGCATCCACCCACGCGTCCTTATCCTGCCGACATCTTTAGTCTCGATTGCACCCACCAGCCAGGACTAAAGGTTACCCACGCGTCCTTATCCTGCTGACAGCTTTAGTCTCGGTTGCACCCACCAGCCAGGACTAAAGGTTACCCACGCTTCCTTATCCTGCTGACAGCTTTAGTCTCGGTTGCACCCACCAGCCGGGACTAAAGGTTACCCACACGTCCTTATCCCACCGACAGCTTTAGTCTTGGTTGCATCCACCCACCAGATGACACAAAAACCACCTTCATGCTAGGAACCGGTGCTAAAGGTTCTTTTGCTGGGCACCGCACCGCCACCCCCTTTAGTACCGGTTTGAGCCACGAACCATAAGGAAAAATATTAAACTTGGAAAATTGCAAACATCACAACAAAACCTTCACAAAATGAGCTATCATGTTCGATGTTTGTCATAAATTGGCACATTTAATACATATGGTGACCTAAAATGCCTTGGAGGCCATGAACCTCCTTCGCGTATCTCCCTTGATTAGGATCGCTTCGGTCGTAACCATGGAGTATGTTCACCATTTAACGCGATGCTTGGGTCAATATTCACTCTGAAGGGCGGAATTTCATCAAACTTATTATAATCTTCTGACATGTCTGTCTTATCCTCAACTCCCACGATGTTTCTTTTCCCTGAAAGAACTATGTGACACTTTGGCTCATCGTATGATGTATTTGTTGCCTTATCTTTTCTTTTTTTCGGTTTGGAGGACATGTCTTTCACATAGAAAACTTAAGCCACATCATTGGCTAGGATGAATGGTTCGTCTCTGTAACCAAGATGATTGAGATCCACTATTGTCATTCCATACAGCTGGTCTACCTTTACCCCTACTCCATCCAGCTTGACCCATTTACACCGAAACAAAGGGACTTTAAAAGAAGGTCCATAGTCAAGTTCCCATATCTCCTCTATGTAACCATAATAGGTGTCCTTTTGCCCGTTGTTGTTTGTTGCATCAATGCGGACACCACTGTTTTGGTTGGTGCTCTTTTCATCTTGGGCGATCGTGTAGAATGTATTCCCATTTATCTCGTACCCTTGGAAAGTCAATATAGTCGAAGATGGTGACCCGGCCAACAAGTATAGCTGATCTCCAACAATGCTGTCATTTATGAGATGTGTCCGCAACCAACCGCCGAAAGTCGCCATATGTTTATGTGTAATCCAGGAGTCAGACTGAGCCGGGTGTTGAGAGCGTACAATATTCTTATGTTCAGTGATATATGGGGCCACCAAGGTGGAACTTTGTAGAACTGTGTAGTGTGCTTGAGTGAAAGAAATCCCGTCCATACAATACATTGATTTCTTTCCTAGCGTGCCTTTTCCACGTAGTCTCCCTTCATGCCGCGATTCTGGAACACCAATCGACTTAATGTCAGGGATAAAGTCAACACAGAACTCAATGACCTCCTCTGTTCCGTAGCCCTTGGAGATGCTTCCTTCTGGCCTAGCACGGTTATGGACATATTTCTTTAAGACTCCCATGAACCTCTCGAAGGGGAACATGTTGTGTAGAAATATAGGACCAAGAATGGCAATCTCTTCGACAAGGTGAACCAGGAGATGCGTCATAATATTAAAGAAGGATGGTGGGAACACCAACTCAAAACTAACAAGACATTGGGCCACATCCTTCTGTAACCTTGGTAGAATATCTGGATTGACTACCTTCTAAGATATTGTATTGAGGAATGCACATAGCTTAACAATGGGTACGCGAACATTTTCCGATAGAAGCCCCCTTAATGCAACCGGAAGCAACTGTGTCATAATCACGTGACAGTCATGAGACTTTAGGTTTTGGAATTTTTTCTCTGTCATATTTATTATTCCCTTTATATTTGACGAGAAGCCAGACGGCACTTTGATACTTGAAAGGACTTCAAAAAAGATTTCCTTCTCTGCTTTGGTAAGAGCGTAGCTGGCAGGACTTAAGTGACACCCTTTATCCATCTTGCTCTGTGGATGCATGTTGTTTGGGTCTTTCATACGTTGCTGATCCTTAATACGTCTTAAACATATCTATAATTTTTGATGCTCCATGCTTGTTTTTACACCATTTGCCTTGTGTTTCGTTACACTTTGTGGCACTTTTATGCGATTTCTGGAACTAACCTATTGACAAGATGCCACAGTGCCAGTTCCCTGTTTTCTGCTGTTTTTGTGTTTCAGAAAAGCTACACAGGAAATATTCTCGGAATTGGACAAAATAAGTTCCAGAAGTCTTATTTTTCCCGGAAGCTTCCCGAAGACCGAAAGAGAGCCGGAGGGGGGCCAGAGGCCGCCCTCACATGTAGGGGGTGCAGCCCAGCCCCTGGCCGCGCCCACCTGGTGCGAGGAGCCCCTGGCTGCCCCCTGACGACGCCCCTTCGCCTATATAAAGCCTCGGGACGGAAAACCCTAAGGGAGTCGGCGAAATTTCCAGAACAGTTCCGCAGCTCCGCCGCCGCCCTCGACAAATTTCGGGGGACAGAAGTCTCTGTTCCGGCACCCTGCCGGAATGGGGAAGTGCCCCCGGAGCCATCTCCATCGGTCTCCGCCGTCTCCATCAACCTCACCACCATCTCCATCAACCTTGCTGTCTCCTATGATGAGGAGGGAGTAGTTCTCCCCCGGGGCTGAGGGCTCTACCGGTAGCTATGTGGTTCACCTCTCTCTCCCATGATGTGATCTTTATGTGATCGTGAGCTTTGTATCATGTTGAATAAGTAGATGTTACTCTTCTTCATTATGTGTACTCTAGTCTGTTATTAAAGTAATCGATTCCTCCTGCCATGGTGTAACGGTGACAGTGCGTGCATCATGGTGGTACTTGGTCTAGGCTACGATTGTGATCTTTTATGGATTATGAGAATAATTATCACTATGATAGTATTGAAGTGATCTATTCCTCCTTTCATGGTGTAATGTTGACTGTGTGTGCACCATGCTAGTACTTGGTCTAAGTTGCAATAATATCTATCTTGAGTTGTGATTTGATTTTGATATCTCTATGAGTGGTGTTTGTCAAGTACTTGATGAACTTTGAGGAGTGCTTTGTAGCCCTACGCAATGATTAGTGTTATTCAATAGGAGAGTAATTCAGAGTACCATAGTGAAGAGAAGTTATTTATTTGTTCAATTATGTTATATTTGTTGGAAGTGTGTCCACTAGTGAAAGTATGATCCCTAGGCCTTGTTTCCAAGCTTTGCACACTGTTTACTTGCTGTTTTGTTACTTGTTTGCTTGCTGCCATTTTTATTCCAGATTGTATTTACTACTTATAATCATCCATACCACTTGTATTTCACTATCTCTTCGCCGAACTAGTGCACCTATACATCTGACAAGTGTATTGGGTGTGTTAGGGACACAAGAGACTTTCTGTATCATAATTGCAGGGTTGCTTGAGAGGGAAAGCTTTGACCTCTTCCTCCATAAGTTCGATAAACCTTGGGTGATCCACTTAAGGGAAACTTGCTGCTGTTCTATAAACCTCTGCACTTGGAGACCCAACACTGTCTATAAGAACAGACGCGTGCGTAGACATCAAGCTCTTTTCTGGCGCCGTTGCCGGGGAGGTAAGGTAAAAGGTACTCACATCTTTTGGCTACTAAGTCTTTTAGTTGCTGGTGAGTGCTCGAAGTTATTTCCTTTAGATTCTGCAATTACATCTTTTTGTTTCTTGTTTTTATTTTCACTAGTTAGGCTTAATGGAAAATAAAGAGTTCTTTAGTCTTTTTCCTGAGTTTAGATATGAAGTGTTTGAAGAGAAAATTGAAAAACCTTTGGAGCTTAATTTGCATGCTAATAGTGTTGTTAATATGAATGCTTTGAACACCGTTGTTGCTAATGCTATAGAAAAGTCTAAGCTTGGGGAAGCTGGTTTTGTTAAGTATGATATTTTTAGTCCCCCAGCTTTAGTGGAGAAGGTTTGTTCTGATAATATTTTATCTCCCATATGTGATGTTTCTAGTGATGCTTGTGCTCCTCATCCTTTTAAAATACCTACGAAGATTGTTGAATGTGTTAAGAATAACTACTATTTAGGAGATGGAACTGTCCATCCTGGTGATCATTTGCTTTTTATACATGAATTATGTGAGTTGTTCCAGTGTGCAGGTATTTCAATGAACCAAGTTAAGAAGAAGCTATTCTCTTTATCACTGAAAGGCAGAGCTAAGGAATGGTATCGGCTGCTTGAAGATGGTCCATCTATTGCATGGGAGGAAATTGTGCCTCTCTTTTATTCCAAGTTTCATCCTCCAAGTGAAATTCATAAAGATCGTAATCGGATATATAACTTTTGGCCTCATGAGGGAGAAAGCATTACCCAAGCGTGGGGAAGATTGAAGTTACTAATGCACAAATGTCCTATTCATGATCTTCCTCATAATATTGTTATTAATAATTTTTATGCAAGGCTTTCAGGATATTACAAGGACTATCTAGATGCATGCTTTGATGGGTCTTTCACAAGCAAGGATGTTGACACCAAGTGGGATCTGCTTGAGACAATTCAAAAAAATATTGAAGGTTGGGATAGCGACAAAGGTAAAGGAGCAGGTATGAATTACGAGTTTGATTGCATTAAGTCTTTCGCTGAAACTGCTAATTTTCAAGAGCTTAGTGCTAAATATGGTCTTGATCCTCAAATTATGGTTGATTGCTTTAAAGCCTTTGCTTCCCATATGAATGTTCCTAAAGAAAATGGGGACATGTATCATGAACCTTTTAAGGACACTTGCATAGAAAGTGATATTGTTGTTGATGATTGCAATAAACATGCTCAAACTTCTAAAAGTACTATTTCTTATAAGCTTGTTAATTTTTGTGGAATACATAGATCTTGTGAACAGAGTTACAACAAGGAAGATTATTGCATCACCCACGCAAATGAAGAAACCAGTATGTGGCTCAAGGATCTAGATGTGCTTGGTGAAAGGGTTTGTGAGCTTTATCCTTTTCTTTGTGAATTTTGCGGTGAAAAGGGGCACTTTAATTTTCAATGCCCAATTAATCGAACGCGTACCGCAAATTTATATTGTGATGATAAGATTACTCTCAATCGGCATGATGAGCTTACTTTGTTTTTGAATTGTGAAGAGATATCTAGAAAGATTTCTTTGGTTGATATGAGAGATGTTGATATTAATAGCACCCTTCGTGGTTGTCGTCTCTATTGTGCTAAAGATTGCCTCGCAAATACTTACTTACAAGATCTTATAAAACATGATTTTTGCCAAGCTATGATAGGACTAATAGATGTTTCGATCTTATTAATAGAGAGGAGGAATCCTCCAAAGTTTCTTCAGTTGTTTCTGTCAGCAAACCAGATTTTGTGGAGAAGATGCCCTTCAAGTCTCTCCCTCCTAAAGGAGAGAGTAAGAAGAGTATGAAGAAGAAGAGGAGTAAAAGGCGAGAGGACATGGTATCTTCCCCTAAGCGTTATGATCCTGCTATAGATTATTGTAACGCCCCACCTTTGGATCAAGGTGGAACATCTGTGTTAAGTGCTATTCCCTGGATCAATGATAGCACCACAGAACAAAATGAAATATTCATTGCATAGTATCAATATTACAACGTGGATCCAGATACAAAGTATTCAAATCCTTACAAATACACAGCGGGAAAAACAAGGTGGCAATGAGCCTCCATCTTCATCACGTGCCACAGGCAGCCATGTTGGAATGTAAGCTCGAGATCCTAATCCTGGTTCCTTACTCGAAATAAAACCTGCACGTTGAATATGCAGCCCCAAAGGGGCCAGTACAATTATGTACTGGCAAATGACACATATTTGGTGGCTGTTGTGAGGAGTCTATCTACATGAATATTTGGCTAGTGGATCTCATAGGCTGATTTGCATAAAGCCAGTTTTATCCTATGAATCTTTCACAAAACCTTCTTTCAGAGTTTTATATTTTCAAGGGTCGAAATAACCCCCAACTACCACATACTAGCTAGGTATGTAGCACTGGGCGAAACTCAACAAAGTCAGAACCTCAGGAACCACCACCCCTCGGAGTGCATGGTCCTTAGTTCCTACCTAGAGGTTTTCTAGACATATTTTATTCATTCAGAAACGGTGATGAGATTCTTCCGTACATTCCATGTCTAGAGACTCAATTGTCCTTAACCGAGGACACGGCTAATCGATTAGTTTTTGACACCTTGCAAGGGTTGTGCACTTTCACCTTACGATTCATTTTATGCCCATACATAAAATGAAACGAGACCTTTTAGAAGGAGAGGGCAACTAACTTAGCAAGCTCCGTCCCCAACCTAAAATTCAACTACCACCACTTCTTGCACACAAGTTGCACTCCCACATCTAATCAGTCAAGACAGAGCCCATAATGTCATAAGGCTGCACTGGAAGCTCTAAGCATGGAAGACATAGTAACCTCTTTGTTCCTGGGTGGCCATCCCGAGCGGCATTCTGAACCCACATCCTCTCGACGAGGCATGCGTCCCAGAACCCACCTACTTCGCCGCCTCTTATCAAACCAATCCACCCAGGTGTTTCATTTTAGTTGAAGTTCTTAATTTTGTTCACAAAACACCTTTATCAAGTGATCATAGCATGGCATCAATATTTTTCAAAGTATTTAGCATCCTAACAGATGGGGTTTGGGGATAGCTACACACTACTAGGATCTAAGCATTTGATAAAACAGTTGATCAATTCACCTATCATGCATACTACTGAAACATACTAATGCAGTAGTAAAAATAGGTAGGGGATATGTGTGTCACTTGCCTTTTGAAGAACACGATGTTTCTCTTCCCTCAACTAAGCACGTAGTCCTCCGCACAAGCTATAGTACAGAAGGAACATAACATAAACACTCCAAACAAGCACAAATAAACAATTTAAGCAATCGAAAGGTATTCATTTAACCAATTAGCTTTATTGAGATGTTGTGATGAGAAGGATATGGTAAAAGATCATGAATTGTGAGATATGAATTTGAGAGCTTAGTTGGGAAGGATCAGTATGATTTGAGAGGGAATTGGTCTAGGCAACTTTAAGAATGCTTGAACTACTCAAATAGCACATGTGTAAGTTGAATAGTTTAACACTTGTGAACAAAACTAGGTAGGCATTGGATTTAGGTAGGTCAAGGGATTGGGAAAGATTGGTTCTTCAAGATTACAATGTAGTGATAAAATTCTTGGGCTTGGCATAAGCAAAGTAGAGTTGAGAGATGATTCATGTGGATGGGTTCACCTAGTTATAAGATAGTGCAACAAAACACTACTGAATAAAGTGTGACAACACTTCTTCGTAATAGTACAAGTTACACATAGGCTTGGGTAGGGGTTTGGGATATGTTGATTTACTCAATTAACTCATTTGTTAATTGAATAGTTCTACACAGGAGATCCGGATCAAATGGACAAAGGATTGAGTATGGGTAGAAAACATTTGAGATTATGGTTTAAGGTTTCTATTGGGTACGTGGGGTATTGGATAGGTGCTAAAATGTGAATTTGGTCAATACCACAAGGATAGCAAGAGTAGAATCTATGATTGAGATGTATCACACTTTACTCAAACAACACAATTGTAATTTGAATATGTGTGGACTAGTCATGATGTACTTAGATGGATTGGATCAAAGTGATCTCAAGATGATATTTGATAGCTAGGTATGATCGTAGGTTTTTTTAAAGTAGAAGGAATTTATTGTTTGAAGTAGAAATAGAATTAATCTATATAGGAATACTCAAATTCTCATATCAGAATTTGAATAATTGCGAAATGGTTCAAGAAACTATGGGAGTGATGCTGCTGGATTGGATACAGTAACACAAAGCTATTGCATTTGGAATCAACTTAAAATCACTTATAGATTTCAAATGAAGTCCAATTTACTGCTTTGTTCATATTTGAACTTAGCCATTGAGTGCACGACTCAAGTTTGGAATTCCTTGTTCCTATGATGTTCTACAGATCAAGGGCTTCCCAAGGACTACAAATTTATAATTTTTGGATAGACAGAACTAAAGATATGAATTTAACAATCTAACAGAAGGTTTGATTCCAATTTGAAAATAGTTTCAAATTTAACCCATGAAATATGGGGTTTTATTGTACTACTGAAATCTACGGTTTTCAAGGATTCCAACGGTATATCATTTGTAATTTTTGGACCTACAGAACAAAAGATATGAATTTTGCAAGATTGGGATCAAATCTGGTTTGAAATTCCAATTCGAATTTCTGTTTAAACAGAGATCTGCCACGTGCTCTGTTCTGATTGGCTCGTACCCCTTCGGGTGGATCACGGTTTTCCACCGTTGGATTTAAAAGAATCTGTGTGGCCCAGATCTGATACCTGTTCGTTCTTAAGTGATCTAATCTTATGCGTCAGTTTCCGATCCGACGACTGGGGCTTAAGAGAAGAAGAGGCTCACCGTGGAGCTAGGGTTTCGTCGTCGCCGGCGAGGTGCAGTACTGGAATGGATGACGGCGATGTTGCAAACGTTCCTGGGAGCGATGAAGAGGTTGACGAGATGCGCCATGATGCGGAGATGTCGAATGTGAGGTCGGCGTGCTCGCGCTCTTCCTGGAACGGCGAAGAGGTCCGGCTGGAGCGACGGTGTTCTGCAGGGCTCTCTGGACGCGGTGCTGTACGACGGCTTCGAGGCGAGAGAGGACGTGGCGGTGCTTCCGGGGTGTGCAGGGCGGCGAGGCGGCTAGGGTGGCGAGGCCGACGAGCTTGAGGAGGTGGAACGGCTCGGTGATTTCTCGCCGGAGCTTCGGGCGGCGAACGGTGGCTTCGGCTTGAAGATCGTCTCGTCGATCTGATGCACGAAAAATCACCAAACCATGTCAGTGAGGTGCGCAAGGGAGAAAGGAAGGCGAGGAGCAGAGAGGGAGCGACGATTGCGGCCTGACTTCACCGGATTTGGGAGCTCCGAGCTCTAGTACTGGCGAATATCGGCGATGGAATTCGGCAGCCTGGCGGCCCGATTCGAGGAGAGGAGGGGAGGTAAAGGAGAGGAGGACACGGGGCTTTATAGGCGAGGTATTGAAGGTCATTTACTTGCGCGAAATCAAAGGGGAGTAACTCCGGCGGCCGTTTCCATTGACAGAGAGGGAGGGAGAGGAATCAGGGGAGAAGATAGCGCTAACATGCGGGGCGCACACGTCCGCGTCGGAGGAGGGGATAGGCTGGGGTACCGATTCAGTTTTCTTCCTGGGCTGCGGGCTGCTTCTTCTTACTGGGCTGAAGAGTTCCCCGGGTCCATTTCTATTTTTATTTCTTCTTTTCTCTTTTTTTTTGATTTCTGATTTAATCAAATCCTTTGCAATCTTGATTCAAAACACTTTAAATAAAATCCTAGGTTATTCTGATATTTAGCATAGTGTGCTAAACCAGTAGCAAAATATGTTTTCAAAATAAAAGAGAAATTTCAATGAAAGTTTATGAACAATGCAAGGAGGTTTGTTTGCATAAATGCAATTATGGAGATAGGGTTTGAAATAAACCCTTTGAAATAAGAAATAATTCTTTATAAAATAATGTTTGAAATTATCTTTCAAACTTAGTTCTTAAAATACAATCTTTACTAAATAAAACACCTTTGTGATTCACTCCTTTGCAAGCAAGCTTGCATAGGTTTGAATAAAGGATGGAAAAATAGTATTTTGATAATTGATCTTTCTCAAAGAAGTTCTTCAAGAAATTAATAGAAAGTTTAAAAATATTTTTCTAATAAAGCTATCAAATAGACTCAAAAAGTTTTAAATCCCTGTGAATTTCCAATCATCTCAAGCAAAAGAAAAGCAAAAAAATTTCCCCCAAAATTTGATAAAATCTTGGGATGTTACAGACTACCACCCTTAAAAGAAATCTCGTCCTCGAGATTGGAGAAAGGTTACAAGGTTTAATGGCCCTAATGGAACTAGGGTGCGACCACCCTTAAAAGAAAATTCCTCTTGGTGGTATCTTAATGCTTCCTTATGCACTTGCATTTTGTTCCCAGCTTGCATTCACCGCTGTGTCATTTTCCTTGAATTCGCTCTTCTCAGAAGTTCTGATGTCCACAACTATGTTCAAAAGTGGGCACACGAAAGGTTCCATCCAATTCTGGTGATAGGCAGATATCATCCATCGCGTTGTCTTCAACAAGGTAGTCCACATCGTCTAAGAATGTGTATCTACCCTTTTCTTGGTTGGTCCTCACCAAGGCCAGGACAGCATACAGGCCATCACCATACTCCTTGTTGCTTTTTGGCTGATTTTCATTACTAAATCTCAGAAGATGACCCAGTGCCAAGTACCGCATGCTTGCCCCACGGACATGATGAGACCACACATCCCAATGAGTTAGGATGGCATCTCTCTGTGGGCTTCTCATGCATTTCATAGGGGTAAACAAGGTAGACTCTGTAAGAGGTACTTGCACCTTTAAGGGACGGAAGGTCGCCTTATAACCAGCATTGTTGAACCCATTCAAGTTACCGGAGCAAGTCGTGCTACTTGCCACAGGTACCAGATGGTCCTTAAGAATTCCTTTAGCAACCATCTTCATAGTTGTTGAAAGGCGCTGAACAACTTGATCATATCTCGAAGATGAACTCCTTCTCAGGGAAAAGGGATCTAACGAAGCTCTCATGGGCAGGAAAATAGTTCCATGGATTTGGAGGGTTGCCTCATAACATCGCAGGTCGGGATGGGGTAGACTTCGGTGGCGTAGGGCTCTGGAATCAGGAGGCAATCTCATAGTTGGTGGTGGCGGTCTCTATTGTGACTCTCTGGAGAGGAGTGAATCCTCTTTTATAGGCTCAGGGAGGTAGTCGAATAGGCCGCGTGGGGAGTTGAAGCGAGGAGTCGGGGAGGTGAATTGAATAGGCAGCCGCCAAAACTGAATAGTCTTCGCCTTCAATCCCACTGAGCAAAACGTTTCTGATTTGCGTAGCTTGTTCAAAAACCAAAACATTCTCACCGTATTCCTACGTTTTGGCCACACTGGCTCACTATAAGGGGTGTAATATATTATTCTCCTAAGGTTATGGTTTAAAGACGTCATCTCTCATGTAGGTATGACTCTCTAGGTGTGTAAAACCAACTTTACGAGAGCGAATAATAAGAGTAGTAGGAATGGTGATCAATCCATCCTGCACCCAAATCATTACTTCATACATGGTTTGCAAACCTCGGATTCTAACTCTTGGTCAACCTCACTAGCTTTTAAACAAAAGTTTTGTCGAATTTGGGACAAAGTTCCCGAATCCTGTTTCAAATTTTGAAAACAAAATCTATCATCTCCTAACTAGGGTTTTTGGGCAAACTCGGCCGTAAGGCGATAACTCTTGCGTTGTAAAACTTTTAGCTTGCCGAATTTGGGAGAAAATTTACATCCATTCAATGAGTTACTCATTGGGCTTACAAGTCCATTCTTCATTTATCCCATCCTCATTTATTACAGGTAATAATCGAATATAAATGCTCCTAGGTTGATCATACTTTGTTGTGTCTTCACCTTGTATCTACGGCATCCTTCAGTCGTCCCAATTTACTGAAGTCTTGGAGCACCATTTTCTGAACATTTATCCGAGTAGTGTCCCTTTTGTTTGCACTTGTAACAAGTGATCAAACGGATGTCTCTCTTCACGCTATCTTGCATGTTTACTTTATTGTACCATCCTGGACATTTGCTCACATAATGTCCTAGCTCCCTGCATTTGAAGCACATCACCTTGCTGTTCTCCTTCTTCTTTTTAGGTCTTTCTAGGGCTAGAAGATCTCTCACTTCATTTTCTTCATATTCCACTACAGTTGTGGGAAAACTTTCTCATTTCTTCGAGCAACTTCTAGACAAGTGTCCTTCTTCTTCACATGAGTAGCAACACTTAGTGGTAAGGTTGTGTGTTGTCCCCATGACTTTATCTTCCATCTTTCTTTTGAGTCTTCCATCTCTAGGGGTCCTTCCTGGCAGTTGACTCATTCTATCCTTGGCTTGTTGATTCATTCGTTGAACCGTGGAATAAAACTTACATTCAGCCAGAATATGATTGGTTCCTTCACATAGGAAACAAGTAACTTGGGTCATGGGACACTCTCCAATTGAGTGACTCAGGACACAGTAGGGACACTCTTCATGACAGTCCTTAGGGGCATGCCCTATCTCTTCGCATCTCTTACAGGCTTGACATATCATCTCAGTTTCAACTTTTGTTGGCTTCTCCCCATACTCATCTTGTGGCGGGCTGTCATTGGCACTAGCCACAATCTGGGACATCATTTGAACTATTCGTGAATGATCATCCAGTACTTGCTGCACTCTTAAAGGCAATTTCTTACTATCATGATTAGCCATATTCTGAGTCATCATCCGCGTAATTCCTGTATGTGCTTCAACTAACTGTTGCATTGCCATCTCCAACTGAGGGTTGTTGCGGTTGTTTGGGTGTTGAGGTTGCATCTGTTTTGGGTTTAGGACCGGCTTAGATATTAGCATAGATGAGGATTAGACAGAAGAGATCTAAAGAAGATTCCTACCCAAACACAGCAGGATAAGAGAAAACATCTTACTACAAAATGTTAACAGACACTGCAACCAATATTTAAAAGCATGGATTATCACATCAAACATAGATCCTCAAGCACAAACAAGTCAAACTACAAGTTTTAGGAAAGCGAGGTCTAACAGGGTCATACCACTAGGTGGCACGACTATGATGGGTTCGTAGCATAGAAAACAAAAAATTTCCTACGCAAGAACGCATAAACTGGCCAAGATACTCTACGAGATGGTAGCAACGGAAACTAACCCTCGACGACCGTAAGCGGGGATTACGTTCCCGCACAAACGTTGACGATGGAGAGTTGGTGAAGACACACATAGTCGACGTAGTTGTTCACTTGACGTAGTCGACGTCGTGGTTCACTTGACGATCACAAGATCGTGTACCCGGCGCCACAAGCGGCAGCGCCCCCGTGCTCGGTCACACGTGCAGCTCGACGTTGACTCCTCCACGCCCTCGGTCCAGCGGGGCAGCGGAAGAAGGGATCCGCCGGACACTCCTCCACACACTTCACCAAGTGTATGAACTATGAACTACAATTCCGGCAGAGCTTCGCTAAGCCAAGACGGAAAGTGGGCAGCAACTATGCAAGGGAGGGGAGGATCAAGAAGTGTGTGTCAAGGGAGAGAGGGAGGGGTTTATATAGAGGAGGAGGGGCAGCCAAGGGGTGGCCGGCCAAGGGGTCTCCTCCTCTTCATTGTCCCCTCTTCATTCCCATTATGGTGATAACTCCCTCATCAACATGAGGTAACCCCCATTTTAATGCATGACATTCATGCTAATTAAAATTCACACTTATTGATTTAATAAAACATTTTTATTTCTTTAATATTTGTTAATTCATTCAATTAACAAACATTAACAAATACACCCTCGAGTTATTTCGATATCCGAAACAGTTTCGGTGCTTTTCTGAAATAACCCTCATGCTGTCCTGTAATTCAATCGGAGTATCGTATCCACTCAAAAACGATGGCGAACCTTAAGTGTGTCACCCTACGGTTCGTGAATAACGTGGACATGATCGAGACTCCTCTCCGATCAATAATCAACAGCGGGATCTGGAAATCCATGATGACTCCCACTTACTCAACGATGAACTAGTGATCGTGTGAACCAGTAACAAACATAGTTAATTCCTTTTAGCTCGCGATATTATTACTTGTCCGAGATCCGATCATTTGGTATCAACCATACCTAGTTCGATCTCGTTCCCGACAAGTCTCTTTACTCGTTCCGTGATAATGCATTCCTGTAACCTAGTCACATGCTTGCAAGCGATTCCAATGCAATATCACCGAGAAGGGCCCAGAGAATATCTTTCCGTCATCCGGATGGACAAATCCCACTCTTGATCCATGAGCCTCAACTAATACTTTCAGAGTACCCAAATCAACCTTTATAATCACCCTATTACGGTGTGACGTTTGATATCATCAAAGTACCCTTCCGGTATCCGTGATTAACATGATCTCATGGTCTAAGGATTAGAACTACTTCGCATGAGTTTGATATAGCAATGAACTTGATGACTTGATCGTATTGCTATCCGTACTATGGGTGTGAGTGTTCATCACATCATTCTTCTAATGATATGACCCCGTTATTAACAACATCCAATGTTCATGATCAGGAAACCTTGATCATCAGTTAATCAACGAGCTAGTATAAAAGAGAGGCTTTACTAGGAACCCTTTTAGTTTATTAATCACACAAGTATTAATGTTTCTGATTAATACAATTCTAGCATGAAAAATAAACATCTATTATGAACACGGAATAATATAATAATAACTTTATTATTGCCTCTCGGGCATATTCCTTTCAGTCTCCCACTTGCACTAGAGTCAATAATCTAGATTACATAGTGATGAATCTAACACCCATTGAGTTCTGGTGTTGATCATGGTTTGCCTTGGGGAGAGCTTTAGTCAACGGGTCTGCCACATTCAGATCCGTGTGCACTTTGCAAATCTTTACATCACCATCCGCGACATGTTCACGGATGGAGTGAAATCGGCGCTTTACATGCTTGAATTTCTTGTGAGACCTTGGCTCCTGAGTATTGGCTATGGCACCATTGTTGTCGCAATAGATAACCATTGGATCCAATGCACTCGGAACCACACCCAGTTCGGATATGAACTCCTTCATCCAAACTGCTTCTTCTGCCGCTTCTGAAGCAGCAATGTATTCCGCCTCTGTAGTTGATCTCGCCACCACGCTTTGCTTGGAACTCCTCCAGCTTACCGCTCCTCCATTCATAACAAATACGTACCCGGATTGCGACTTAGAGTCATCCGGATCAGTGTCGAAGCTAGCATCGACGTAACAACTTGCGACGAGCTCTTCTTCACCGCCATATACGAGAAACATATCCTTAGTCCTTCGTAAGTACTTAAAGATATTCTTGACCGCTGTCCAGTGTTCCAAACCTGGATCAGATTGGTACCTACTAGTCAAACTAATAGCATGTGCCACATCCGGTCTTGTACATAACATGGCATACATGATAGAGCCTATGGCAGAGGCATAGGGAATCTTATTCATTTCTTCTCTATCTTTAGCTGTAGCCGGACCTTGAGTCTTACTCAATATCTTTCCTTGCAACATAGGTAAGAACCCTTTCTTACTATCTTCCATTCTAAACTTCTTTAGAATCTTTTCAAGGTATGTACTTTGCGATAGCCCAATTAAGCGTCTCGATCTATCTCTATAGATTTTGATGCCTAAAATATACGCCGCTTCACCAAGGTCTTTCATTGAAAACTTACTGTTTAAGTAATCTTTTACGCTCTTCAAAAGTTTCGTATCATTTCCAATCAGCAATATATCATCCACATATAATATTAGAAATGCTACAGAGCTCCCACTCACTTTCTTGTAAATACAAGTTTCTCCATAAGTTTTGACAAATCCAAACCCTTTGATAACTTCGTCAAAACGGAGATTCCAACTCCGGGATGCTTGCTTCAGTCCATAAATGGATCGCTGAAGCTTGCATACCTTGTCAGCATCCTTAGGATCAACAAAACCCTTGGGCTGTACCATGTACAACTCTTCCTCAATGTTACCATTAAGGAACGCGGTTTTCACATCCATCTGCCAAATTTCGTAAGGAAAAATGCAGCAATTGCTAACATAATCCTAACAGACTTTAGCATCGCTACGGGTGAGAAAGTCTCATCGTAGTCAATTCCTTGAATTTGTCGGAAACCTTTTGCGACAAGTCGTGCTTTATAGATGGTCACATTACCATCAGCGTCTGTTTTCTTCTTGAAAATCCATTTATTCTCAACGGCCTTTCGGTCATTGGGAAGTTCCACCAAAGTCCATACTTGGTTTTCATACATGGATTCCATTTCGGATTTCATGGCTTCATGCGATTTGTTGGAATCTGGGCTCATCATCGCTTCATCATACGTCGCAGGGTCATCGTTCTCAACAATGGCATTTACGATAAGATCACCGTACCATTCAGGAGTGGTGCGTGTTCTTGTCGACCTGCGAGGTTCGGTAGTATCCTCTTTTGGAGTTTCATGATCTTCATCATTAGCTCCCACTTCATTTGGTGAAGTCACCACCGGAACGGTTTCCGGCGCTGCGCCACTCGCCAATTCATGAAGAGGAGGTTCAATAACCTCATCGAGTTCTACCTTCCTACTATTCACACCTTTCGAGAGAAACTCCTTCTCCAAAAAGGATCCGTTCTTAGCAACAAACACTTTGCCTTCGGATCTGTGATAGAAGGTGTACCCAATTGTTTCTTTAGGGTATCCTATGAAGACACATTTTTCTGCTTTGGGTTCGAGTTTATCAGGCTGAAGTTTCTTCACATAAACATCGCATCCCCAAACTTTTAGAAATGACAGCTTAGGTTTGTTTCCAAACCACAATTCATACGGTGTCGTTTCAACGGATTTAGATGGAGCCCTATTTAAAGTGAAAGCGGCTGTTTCTAGCGCATAACCCCAAAAAGATAGTGGCAGATCGGTAAGAGACATCATAGACCGAACCATATCCAATAAGGTACGGTTACGACATTCGGATACACCATTTCGTTGTGGCGTTCCAGCGGGAGTGAGTTGTGAAACTATTCCACATTCTCTCATATGTGCGCCAAACTCGTAACTAAGATATTCTCCTCCACGATCAGATCGTAGAAATTTAATCTTTCTGTTACGATGATTTTCTACTTCACTCTAAAATTCTTTGAACTTTTCAAACGTTTCAGACTTGTGTTTCATTAAGTAAATATACCCATATCTACTTAATTCATCAGTGAAAGTAACAAAATAACGATATCCACCACGCGCCGGCACACTCATAGGTCCACATACATCGGTATGTATGATTTCCAATAAGTCTGTCGCCCGTTCCATTGAACCGGAAAACGGCGTTCTAGTCATCTTGCCCATAAGGCATGGCTCGCATGTTTAAAATGATTCATAATCAAGTGATTCCAGAAGTCCATCCGAATGAAGTTTCTTCATGCGTTTAACACCAATATGACCTAAACGGCAGTGCCACATGTATGCGGCTATATCATCATTTGACTTAATTCTTTTGGCATTCACGTTATGAATATGTGTTTCATTACTATCAAGATTCAAAAGAAATAAACCTTTCTTCTCAGGTGCATGTCCATAAAAGATATTATTCATATAAATCGAACAACCATTGTTCTCAGACTGGAATGAATAATTGTCTCGCATTAAACAAGATCCAGAAATAATGTTCATGCTCAACGCAGGCACCAAATAACATTTATTCAGGTTTAAAACTAATCCAGATGGTAAATGTAGAGGCAGTGTCCCGACGGCGATCCCATCAACTTTTGATCCATTGCCGACGCACATCGTGACCTCATCCTTCGCAAGTTGTCGCTTATTCTTTAGCCCCTGTTTCGAGTTACATATGTGAGCAACCAAACCAGTATCAAATACCCAGGTGCTGTTGCGACTACTAGTAAGGTACACATCAATAACATGTATATCATATATACCTTTGTTAATCTTCCCGTTCTTCTTATCCGCCAGATACTTTGGGCAGTTGCGCTTCCAGTGCCCCATTTCCTTGCAGTAGAAACACTCAGTTTCAGGTTTAGGACCAGCCTTGGGTTTCTTCTCAGAACCGGCAACAGATTTGCCGTCCTTCTTGTTTCTACCCTTGGACTTATTATCCTTTCTACCTCTCTTGAAACTAGTGGTCTTATTGACCATCAACACTTGATGTTCCTTTTTGATCTCCACTTCTGCAGTCTTAAGCATTGAGAGAAGCTCGGGGAGAGACTTCCTCATGCCCTGCATGTTGTAGTTCATCACAAAGCTTTTGAAGCTAGGTGGGAGAGATTGGAGAACCCGATGTATTCCCAACTCATTGGGAATCGTTATTCCCAAAGAGATGAGCTTATCGGCGTACCCAGACATTTTGAGTACGTGCTCGCTAACGGAGCTGTTCTCTTCCATCATGCAGCTAAAGAACTTTTCTGAAGCATCATAACTCTCCACGGCAGTATGGGAGTCGAAGATCAGTTTCAACTCTCCCATTGTATCATAAGCGTTGTTGTTCTCGAAACGTTTTCGCAGCTCCGGCTCAAGTCCATACAGTATGCCGCAATGAACTAAACTGTGGTCCTCCTTACGAGTCAGAAAAACATTTTTCTCTTCATCGGGAGCATCTTCTGCAGGCGGGTTACCTAGCGGTGCCTCAAGCACATAGCCCTTTTGAGAGGCATTGAGGAGGATCCTCAAGTTAAGTGCCCAGTTGGTGAAGTTGCTACCGTTGGTGGCTAGTTTTTCTTTCTCCATGAACGCATTGAAATTCAGAGCAGGTGGTACCATGATCTACAAATTATTTGCAAAGTTAACTTAGACTAAGTTCATAATAGAATGAGTTCAGGTTAAATCAAATTCTACGTGAACTCCCACTTAAAAACAATATCCCTCCTAGTTTTCTTAAGTGATTACATGAACCAAATCCACTATACCGCAACCGATCATCACGTGCAACGGTATAGTTTCAAAGGCGAACATCACCATGTTCATCATATCAACCATATGACTCATGCTTAACCTTTCGGTTCGTGTTCCGAGGCCATGTCTGTACATGCTAGACTCGCCAAGTAGAACCATAACATTTGCGTATGTAAAACTGTCTTACACCCGTCATATGTGAACGTAGAGTCTATCACACCCGATCATCACGAGGTGTCTCAAAACGACGAACTTTCGTGACGGTGCATGTTATGGGAGAACACATTTTATCTTGATATTTATGTGAGAGGGATCATCTTATAATGCTACCGTGCGATCAAATCTAAGCAGAATAAGATGCATAAAAGGATAAACATCACATGCATATATAATGTGATATGATATGGTCCTTCATGCACTCGATCTCCATCTTGTGCGTCATGGCATGATCTCCATCATTCCACCGGCGTAGCACCAAGGTCCATGGCGCGCCAACTTGGTTGTCTTCCTCCATTACAATATATCACTTGGATATATATATATACGGCACGCAGGCCATTTAAATGTAAAGACAACCATATGGCTCCTGCCGGTTGTTTATAACTTTACAAAAAGGATCATCGCATACAATTTGTAACATAAACAATTTGACCATATCACATCACATGCCCTGCAAAAACAAGTTAGACGTTTCTAATTTGTCTTGCATATTTTACGTGGTTTTGGGCTTTCTAGGAAGAACCGTTCTTACCTACGAACAAGAACCACAACGGTGATAAAAATATTATTAACAACTCTTTGTAAAATAGATCATAACTATAGTGGGAGAAATGTGCACCCGCAAAGCCACATATGCCGAAGCATGTCAAGTGTGGGACAAGTCTCGTGAACGCGGTCACGTAAGGTTAGTCTCGGGCAGCTTCAATCCCACTATGCCACTATGATCCAAAATACCAAAAAATTGCAATAACATGATCATCAACGCCCACATTCACATGTGTTCTAACCGTGCATACCAACTACGCAAAGATATGGCTCTGATACCACCGATGGGTTCATAGCATAGAAAACAAAAAATTTCCTACGCAAGAACGCATAAACTGGCCAAGATACTCTACGAGATGGTAGCAACGGAAACTAACCCTCGACGACCGTAAGCGGGGATTACGTTCCCGCACAAACGTTGACGATGGAGAGTTGGTGAAGACACACGTAGTCGACGTAGTTGTTCACTTGACGTAGTCGACGTCGTGGTTCACTTGACGATCACAAGATCGTGTACCCGGCGCCACAAGCGGCAGCGCCCCCGTGCTCGGTCACACGTGCAGCTCGACGTCGACTCCTCCACGCCCTCGGTCCAGCGGGGCAGCGGAAGAAGGGATCCGCCGAACACTCCTCCACACACTTCACCAAGTGTATGAACTATGAACTACAATTCCGGCAGAGCTTCGCTAAGCCAAGACGGAAAGTGGGCAGCAACTATGCAAGGGAGGGGAGGATCAAGAAGTGTGTGCCAAGGGAGAGAGGGAGGGGTTTATATAGAGGAGGAGGGGCAGCCAAGGGGTGGCCGGCCAAGGGGTCTCCTCCTCTTCATTGTCCCCTCTTCATTCCCATTATGGTGATAACTCCCTCATCAACATGAGGTAACCCCCATTTTAATGCATGACATTCATGCTAATTAAAATTCACACTTATTGATTTAATAAAACATTTTTATTTCTTTAATATTTGTTAATTCATTCAATTAACAAACATTAACAAATACACCCTCGAGTTATTTCGATATCCGAAACAGTTTCGGTGCTTTTCTGAAATAACCCTCATGCTGTCCTGTAATTCAATCGGAGTATCGTATCCACTCAAAAACGACGGCGAACCTTAAGTGTGTCACCCTACGGTTCGTGAATAACGTGGACATGATCGAGACTCCTCTCCGATCAATAATCAACAGCGGGATCTGGAAATCCATGATGACTCCCACTTACTCAACGATGAACTAGTGATCGTGTGAACCAGTAACGAACATAGTTAATTCCTTTTGTCTCGCGATATTATTACTTGTCCGAGATCCGATCATTTGGTATCAACCATACCTAGTTCGATCTCGTTCCCGACAATTCTCTTTACTCGTTCCGTGATAATGCATTCCTGTAACCTAGTCACATGCTTGCAAGCGATTCCAATGCAATATCACCGAGAAGGGCCCAGAGAATATCTTTCCGTCATCCGGATGGACAAATCCCACTCTTGATCCATGAGCCTCAACTAATACTTTTAGAGTACCCAAATCAACCTTTATAATCACCCTATTACGGTGTGACATTTGATATCATCAAAGTACCCTTCCGGTATCAGTGATTAACATGATCTCATGGTCTAAGGATTAGAACTACTTCGCATGAGTTTGATATAGCAATGAACTTAATGACTTGATCGTATTGCTATTCGTACTATGGGTGTGAGTGTTCATCACATCATTCTTCTAATGATATGACCCCGTTATTAACAACATCCAATGTTCATGATCAGGAAACCTTGATCATCAGTTAATCAACGAGCTAGTATAAAAGAGAGGCTTTACTAGGAACCCTTTTAGTTTATTAATCACACAAGTATTAATGTTTCTGATTAATACAATTCTAGCATGAAAAATAAACATCTATTATGAACACGGAATAATATAATAACAACTTTATTATTGCCTCTCGGGCATATTCCTTTCAGACTAACTATTATAAGATCGTCGATTTAGTACATAAGATGGTGGTCTCACTACTTGAACTACGCAAGATATGCTCTAGTGTTCCCTGTCTTGCGTCGCTTCACCACAGGACTAAGTGGCGCTGCATGAACCTTCTCCACAGAATCTCCCTCTACCGTGGGCTGGCAAGACTCTAGCTTCTTAGGTTCTGTTCCAACCTGCCCCGAGGTCGACTCCTTATTCTCCACAGTAGGAGTTGCTCCTTTCTTGGGCGGCCAAGGTTTATACTTCATCAGGTCCTGGTGAAGATAAATGCACTGTCCTCGAAAGCCTACAATCTGGGCCTCCTGATCATCGACCTTGCCTGTCAGCTTATCATTGGCGGCCTCAAGTGATTTGTTCTTCTCCTTCAGCTTCTCTATCGTGTTCTCTAGTTGCTCTATCTTGTCATCCTTCTGAAGGAGTTGATACTTGGCATCATCCGTGGCATCCATCTCACTGCGCAGCATGTCCTCCAGGTTGAACGCATAGGACCCCATGTCCTCTAACTGTACCTCAGTCCATGGTAAATCCTCATGACGCCCTGTAGTCCTCAAGGCCCATCCCTCGTGGTTGCGTCTCCCAAACTGGTAGATGGAATTGTCCAACTCTGATATCTCCTGGACGTACATACCACATATGCGAGCTAGTGCCTCCTCCATGGCCATCATGACACCACTCTCCCAACCTGGGTACATCCTCGAGTACACCACTGTCTCCGTGGGAGTACCAATGGTGCGACCCTCAATCCTGGTCTCAATCTCCCAGCGGACGATCTCGGGAACCACACAGGGTATCACTCTACCACGAAAAGTGGGAGGTGATAGGTTCAGCATCCGAGAGAGGCGAGATAGCTGATCACTAAACAGCTCATCGTCATCGTCAAAGGGAACCTTCAGCTTGGTGAACGTCATCTAAAATTTTGAAAGAAGAACAGTGTAAGTAAATGAAAGTGATAAGTCTTACAAGGAAAAATAAAACAAACAGTACTTGTAAAGCAATAAAATTTTCAAAACATATCCTAAACGCAATGATATCCATTTTATATCATTTTCTTTTTTTTTGGGTTTCCTAGTCTAGTCCAAACCTAGGGTCTCGATCCTACAGGCAACACTATGCTCTGATACCATTTTGTAACGCCCCACCTTTGGATCAAGGTGGAACATCTGTGTTAAGTGCTATTTCCTGGATCAATGATAGCACCACAGAACAAAATGAAATATTCATTGCATAGTATCAATATTACAATGTGGATCCAGATACAAAGTATTCAAATCCTTACAAATACACAGCGGGAAAAACAAGGTGGCTATGAGCCTCCATCTTCATCACGTGCCACAGGCAGCCATGTTGGAATATAAGCTCGAGATCCTAATCCTGGTTCCTTACTCGAAATAAAACCTGCACGTTGAATATGCAGCCCCAAAGAGGTCAGTACAATTATGTACTGGCAAATGACACATATTTGGTGGCTGTTGTGAGGAGTCTATCTACATGAATATTTGGCTAGTGGATCTCATAGGCTGATTTGCATAAAGCCAGTTTTATCCTATGAATCTTTCACAAAACCTTCTTTCAGAGTTTTATATTTTCAAGGGTCGAAATAACCCCCAACTACCACATACTAGCTAGGTATGTAGCACTGGGCGAAACTCAACAAAGTCAGAACCTCAGGAACCACCACCCCTCGGAGTGCATGGTCCTTAGTTCCTACCTAGAGGTTTTCTAGACAGATTTTATTCATTCAGAAATGGTGATGAGATTCTTCCGCACATTCCATGTCTAGAGACTCAATTGTCCTTAACCGAGGACACGGCTAATCGATTAGTTTTTGACACCTTGCAAGGGTTATGCACTTTCACCTTACGATTCATTTTATGCCCATACATAAAATGAAACGAGACCTTTTAGAAGGAGAGGGCAACTAACTTAGCAAGCTCCGTCCCCAACCTAAAATTCAACTACCACCACTTCTTGCACACAAGTTGCACTCCCACATCTAATCAGTCAAGACAGAGCCCATAATGTCATAAGGCTGCACTGGAAGCACTCTAAGCATGGAAGACATAGTAACCTCTTTGTTCCTGGGTGGCCATCCCGAGCGGCATTCTGAACCCACATCCTCTCGACGAGGCATGCGTCCCAGAACCCACCCACTTCGCCGCCTCTTATCAAACCAATCCACCCAGGTGTTTCATTTTAGTTGAAGTTCTTAATTTTGTTCACAAAACACCTTTATCAAGTGATCATAGCATGGCATCAATATTTTTCAAAGTATTTAGCATCCTAACAGGTGGGGTTTGGGGATATCTACACACTACTAGGATCTAAGCATTTGATAAAACAGTTGATCAATTCACCTATCATGCATACTACTGAAACATACTAATGCAGTAGTAAAAATAGGTAGGGGATATGTGTGTCACTTGCCTTTTGAAGAACACGATGTTTCTCTTCCCTCAACTAAGCACGTAGTCCTCCGCACAAGCTATAGTACAGAAGGAACATAACATAAACACTCCAAACAAGCACAAACAAACAATTTAAGCAATCGAAAGGTATTCTTTTAACCAATTAGCTTTATTGAGATGTTGTGATGAGAAGGATATGGTAAAAGATCATGAATAGTGAGATATGAATTTGAGAACTTAGTTGGGAAGGATCAGTATGATTTGAGAGGGAATTGGTCTAGGCAACTTTAAGAATGCTTGAACTACTCAAATAGCACATTTGTAAGTTGAATAGTTTAACACTTGTGAACAAAACTAGGTAGGCATTGGATTTAGGTAGGTCAAGGGATTGGGAAAGATTGGTTCTTCAAGATTACAATGTAGTGATAAAATTCTTGGGCTTGGCATAAGCAAAGTAGAGTTGAGAGATGATTCATGTGGATGGGTTCACCTAGTTATAAGATAGTGCACCAAAACACTACTGAATAAAGTGTGACAACACTTCTTTGTAATAGTACAAGTTACACATAGGCTTGGGTAGGGGTTTGGGATATGTTGATTTCTCAATTAACTCATTTGTTAATTGAATAGTTCTACACAGGAGATCCGGATCAAATGGACAGAGGATTGAGTATGGGTAGAAAACATTTGAGATTATGGTTTAAGGTTTCTATTGGGTACGTGGGGTATTGGATAGGTGCTAAAATGTGAATTTGGTCAATACCACAAGGATAGCAAGAGTAGAATCTATGATTGAGATGTATCACACTTTACTCAAACAACACAATTGTAATTTGAATATGTGTGGACTAGTCATGATGTACTTAGATGGATTGGATCAAAGTGATCTCAAGATGATATTTGATAGCTAGGTATGATCGTAGGTTTTTTTAAAGTAGAAGGAATTTATTGTTTGAAGTAGAAATAGAATTAATCTATATAGGAATACTCAAATTCTCATATCAGAATTTGAATAATTGCGAAATGGTTCAAGAAACTATGGGAGTGATGCTGCTGGATTGGATACAGTAACACAAAGCTATTGCATTTGGAATCAACTTAAAATCACTTATAGATTTCAAATGAAGTCCAATTTACTGCTTTGTTCATATTTGAACTTAGCCATTGAGTGCACGACTCAAGTTTGGAATTCCTTGTTCCTATGATGTTCTACAGATCAAGGGCTTCCCAAGGACTACAAATTTATAATTTTTGGATAGACAGAACTAAAGATATGAATTTAACAATCTAATAGAAGGTTTGATTCCAATTTGAAAATAGTTTCAAATTGAACCCATGAAATATGGGGTTTTATTGTACTACTGAAATCTACGGTTTTCAAGAATTCCAACGGTATATCATTTGTAATTTTTGGACCTACAGAACAAAAGATATGAATTTTGCAAGATTGGGATCAAATCTGGTTTGAAATTCCAATTCGAATTTCTGTTTAAACAGAGATCTGCCACGTGCTCTGTTCTGATTGGCCCGTACCCCTTCGGATGGATCATGGTTTTCCGCCGTTGGATTTAAAAGAATCTGTGTGGCCCAGATCTGATACCCGTTCGTTCTTAAGTGATCTAATCTTATGCGTCAGTTTTCGATCCGACGGCTAGGGCTTAAGAGAAGAAGAGGCTCACCGTGGAGCTAGGGTTTCATCATCACCGGCGAGGTGCGGTACTGGAATGGACGACGGCGACGTTGCAGACGTTCCTGGGAGCGATGAAGAGGTTGACGAGATGCGCCGTGATGCGGAGATGTCGAATGTGAGGTCGGCGTGCTCGCGCTCTTCCTGGAACGGCGAAGAGGTCCGGCTGGAGCGACGGTGTTTTGCAGGGCACTCTGGACGCGGTGCTGTACGACGGCTTCGAGGCAAGAGAGGACGTGGCGGTGCTTCCGGGGTGTGCAGGGCGGCGAGGCGGCTAGGGTGGCGAGGCCGACGAGCTTGAGGAGGTGGAACAGCTCGGCGATTTTTCGCCGGAGCTTCAGGCGGCGGACGGTGGCTTCGGCTTGAAGATCGTCTCGTCGATCTGATGCACGAAAAATCACCAAACCATGTCAGTGAGGTGCGCAAGGGAGAAAGGAAGGCGAGGAGCAGAGAGGGAGCGGCGATTGCGGCCTGACTTCACCGGATTTGGGAGCTCCAAGCTCCAGTACTGGCGGATATCGGCGATGGAATTCGGCAGCCTGGCGGCCCGATTCGAGGAGAGGAGGGGAGGGAAAGGAGAGGAGGACACGGGGCTTTATAGGCGAGGTATTGAAGGTCATTTACTTGCGCAAAATCAAAGGGGAGTAACTCCGGCGGCCGTTTCCATTGACAGAGAGGGAGGGAGAGGAATCAAGGGAGAAGATGGTGCTGACATGCGGGGCCCACACATCAGCATCGGAGGAGGGGATAGGCTGGGGTACCGATTCGGTTTTCTTCCTGGGCTGCGGGCTGCTTCTTCTTACTGGGCCGAAGAGTTCCCTGGGTCCATTTCTATTTTTTATTTCTTCTTTTCTCTTTTTTTTGATTTCTGATTTAATCAAATCCTTTGCAATCTTGATTCAAAACACTTTAAATAAAATCCTAGGTTATTCTGATATTCAGCTTAGTGTGCTAAACCAGTAGCAAAATAGGTTTTCAAAATAAAAGAGAAATTTCAATGAAAGTTTATGAACAATGCAAGGAGGTTTGTTTGCATAAATGCAATTATGGAGATAGGGTTTGAAATAAACCCTTTGAAATAAGAAATAATTCTTTATAAAATAATGTTTGAAATTATCTTTCAAACTTAGTTCTTAAAATACAATCTTTACTAAATAAAACACCTTTGTGATTCACTCCTTTGCAAGCAAGCTTGCATAGGTTTGAATAAAGGATGGAAAAATAATATTTTGATAATTGATCTTTCTCAAAGAAGTTCTTCAAGAAATTAATAGAAAGTTTAAAAATATTTTTGTAATAAAGCTTTCAAATAGACTCAAAAAGTTTTAAATCCCTGTGAATTTCCAATCATCTCAAGCAAAACAAAAGCAAAAAAAATCCCCCAAAATTTGATAAAATCTTGGGATGTTACAATTATGATAATTCTGATTGGGATGATGTTCCTATGCCTGTTACCTATGTTAGTGATCATGATTGGGAAAAGCACTCTACTTTTGATATTGAAAATCTTTTTGGTACCAATTCAAAGGTTAATAATTGTTGTACCATTAGTGCTATCCATGTTCCTTCTTATGATGATATGTTTGAAGAATATGCTTTGCGAAATAGCTGTTCTTTAGCTTGTGATGATACTGAACCTCTAGTTTATGATGGTTATGATGATGAGTATAATATTTTCAGTTCACCTACTTTTGAGGAGAAAACTAGTTATGATTACACTATGCCTCCTATTTTTGATGATTATGGTGATGAGAATAATTATTCTGTTGAATCTGCTCCTACTACTATTGTTCCTGTGGTGAGTATTAATTCTTTTATGCATGTGGCTTATGATAGGGATGTTTTATGTGATAGTTATATTGTTAGTTCTATTCATGATGCTACTGAAAGTTATTATGAGAGAGGGAAACATGGTTTGATGGATCTCAACAATATTAAGTTTCCCCTCTTTATGTTGCAAATCTTGAAGTGTGGCACTTGTTTTATCTATCCATGCTTGCTACTATGTGCCTCGTTGATTTATTTTCTTACAAGATTCCTATGCATAGGAATTGGTTCAGATATAAATGTCTTTCACATTTGCTTTTTGATGCTCTCTATTGCTTTAAGTTCCTATATGGCGCCTTTGCCTCAAGCTCTTATATGGCGCCCACATGAGCATCTTTGCAAATTACTGCGCCTAGCTCAAAGGCGTTAAAGAAAAGCACTCTTGGGAGATAACCCATTGTTTATTTTCAGTACTTTTTCTTTTATTTGAGTCTTGGAAGTTATTACTACTGTAATGACCTCTCCTTATCCTTTTTATTTCGTTTTTGTGCCAAGAGAAGCCTCTAATTTGAGTGAGGTAAGATTTGGGGATGTTGCTGTCCTGAAACTGTTTTTGATGCTGCACCGTAAAAATTCGTGAAAATTATCTGTATATCTTTTGGACCTGCGATTTCTTGTGCATATGCCCCAGGTTATATCCAAACTTTCATTAGTTGAACACTTTTTGATTTGAGCAACATAAAACCCTCTAAAAATTCTACCTTTGTTAGCTATTCTGTTTTGACAGATTTCTGCTAATATTTGTGTTTGCCGCTTTATCGCTTTATTTTTGAGTTCTTTTGATCACGGAACTTTTGGGGAAGTTGCTACAGTAGTATATGCTTAATATGTGGTGGTTTTAGATTGAAACCTGAAGCAAAAAGAGGTTGATTATATGTTATGCTTACACTAATGTTGCTAATTGAATTGTGTTTAGTTTTGTATGAAGGAAGTTTTCAAGTGTAGGGATCGGAGAATGATGTGATGAGTTGAAGAATGGACAAAAGCTCAAGCTTGGGGATGCCCATGCATCACCCCAAGAAATATCCAAGAAGTACAAGCGTCAAAGCTTGGGGATGCCCCCGAGGCACCCCTTCTTCATCGGTAAAAATCAGGTCACCTTTCAAAACACTATATTTTTATGGGATTTCTATTTTCGTGCCCTCGGGTCCTTAGTTGTGCTCAGTTTTCCCCAGCCGCTTAGTTTTTCCTCAGTTTTGCCCAAGCCCTTGTCTGAAACTCTCACAAGGAGCTCGGACGGGAGGAATCCCGTTAAGTTGACCGTTGGTTGGTGCTAGCAAGTGGGGCCGCTATTGGTGCCCCACAGTGGACACACCTCCATTTATCCAGATCATCGTGGGACCCGCAACTTGTCCACGTTAGCGCGCCGGACCCACAGCTTACCCAGGTGCCCATTGCAAAATGGGAGCCCGAGCCAGCCCCGCGCCCGCGCCCGTGCCCGTGCCATTGCTTCCCCCTTCTTTCCCCGCGCCCCATTATTCTTCTTCTCTGCCAGTGGTAGCCCTTATCCGGCAGGCGGGTGATGTCTAGTTTCTCTTCGACTTCCCGTTCTTCATGGCCGCAGTATGGACCCGTGCCTTTGACAAGATGCCCTGACTGCCCACGCCAAGAGCCTCTGAAGCGGTCGATCTCTAAGACGAACGACAACGGCAACCGTGGACGTGAGTTCCTTGCATGCGAGAGCTTGCCATATAGAGAGGGGGATAAGGTTAGATCTCGCTCCAATTGCTCTGTTTTCTCTCGATTTTCTTGTTATTCCCTCGAATTTGGGATTTAGGGTTCACGTTGTTGTTTTCAGATCCTGAAGAAATGCAGGTATTTCGAGTGGATTGATGTGTACGTTCAGAGGCTTAAATTGCAGGAATCAATTGGCGGTATTGGGGAGCACAATTTGGGAGGGGGGGTACTTGCTGTAGAGAATGCGGTGGAGAGAGGGGCCGTCCCGATTATGCCTAATGCTCCCAATGCAGAACTGGTGAAAGTGAAGGGAGAACTGAAGAAAATGAACAAGCAGTTAAAGCAGCTGATCGAGTTGAAGAAGCAAGCTGGTTGTTTTTTTTGTTGTACAATTGCGATCGGATTCTTATCATTGCTCGTCAAGCGCTAGAAGTTGTTACAAGGGATCCCTTGTTACAAATCCATTATTCAGTTACATGTACTTGTAGTTGTTTTCAAAGTTAGTGTGTGCATTCACCGAAATTACCAAAAAAAATTAGTGTTAGGGAATATAGGAATGCTAAAGATAGTTGATAATTGTTAGAGGGGTGACAAATAATGCATTCACCGAAATCCCACAAATATGTATGTCTCATGTTTATACCAAAATTATACCACTTTTGGGACGTTTCAAATAACCAAAACTATATCCCAAACTATATTCCCTAAAAGAAAAGGAATGCTAAAGAAAGTTGATAATTGTTAGAGGGGTGATAAATAATCATTCACCGAAATCCCACAAATATGCCAAATATGTATGTCTCATGTTTCTACCAAAATTATACCATTTTTTGGGCCGTTTCAAATTGCCAAAACTATATTCCCTAAAAGAAAAGGAATGCTAAAGATAGTTGATAATTGTTAGAGGGGTCATAAATAATCCATTCACCGAAATGCCCCAAATATGCCAAACATGTATGTCTCATGTTTCTACCAAAATTATACTACTTTTGGGCCGTTTCAAATTACGAAAACTATATTCCCTAAAAGAAAATGAATGCTAAAGATAGTTGATAATTGTTAGAGGGGTGATAAATATGTATGTCTCATGTTTCTACCAAAATTATACCACTTTTGGGCCGTTTCAAATTACCAAAACTAAATTCCCTAAAAGAAAAGGAATGCTAAAGATAGTTGATAATTGTTAGAGGGGTGATAAATATGTATATCTCTTGTTTACCACTTTTTAGTTTAACATTTTTAAATCGTGGAAAATAATGCATAAATAGAGGGAATATAGTTACGTGGCAAAATAATCCATAAATGCACACGGATCGACTCCACCAACCGTTTATCCACCGACAGAGAGAGAGAGAGGGGTGGCCACGAAGAGAGAGAGAGAGGGGTGGCCATGAAGAGACGGATAGGGGTATACTGCCCGTTAGATCAGTGGATCAACGGTTGGTGGAGTCGATCCGTGTGACAACTGCTCACCCAATCAGGATAAGTTTGGGTTTCTGTGAGCATTTGTGACAGTACTTGAGGGCAAAACTGAGTAGTACTAAGAAACCAAGGGCACGTAAATAGTAAATAGACTAAGGGATTCAAACAAAATAATTACAAAATGAAAAATGTGTGTTTTGTACAATATAATTCATATTGGGCTACATCAAATTATTTGCAATTCAAATATACATGAGTGTGACAATTATGGCCTCATTTAAACAAACTATGTTTTGGGGAAGATGTTTTGCAAAGGGGTTTGAGTGGAAAACCATGAATCTTCATAGCTACTAGTGATTATGAGAAGTGGCAATTTGTGGTAAAACATGATTTATCTATGTTTGTTAAGGTGGCAGGTTGCGTAGGAAGACTCCATGAGTAGGTGCCACTATGTTTTTATTTTTTTGGATTTTTTTGCGCATGAAATGACTCAATTAGCTATGTTAATCTCATTTGCTGACTCTCTGTTGACCAGCTACTTGAGGGTAGAACTGAGTATATTGCACTTGCCAGTCTAAGTACTCGACGGGAAAACTGAGTACATATAAAATTTCTGTATAAGACCCGAGGGTAGACAAACGTCGAAGGGTTAGCCTCGTGTTGCGGTGCACGTTGCAGCCATGCATAGTGGACGCGTGTTGCGGTACACCAAACGCCACCTTCGTCTTTATAGAGCCCCTCTTTCTCTCTCTCGACGCTTGCCCACTCTCTCATTCTCACTGCAACCACCTCTCCTGTCCCATCATCTTCTCCACTTCGCGTCGAAAAAACCCCTAAGAAAAAACCCCGGCGATGGAGAAGCATGAGATGCCCATCGCCGACGTAGCCGCCGCCCCCCCCCCCGTCCAGGCCCCGTCGCTGCTTCCGACATAGGCGCCGGCGCATCAGCCGTCGGCGCAATGGCCGCCGCCCCAGTCTAGGCCCCCGTCCAGGCACCCGTCTAGGCACCCGTCCAGGCCCCCGTCGATTGGGAGCTGTACGAAGACCCGTACGAACCAGTGTCGTACGTCGCGCCGGCGAACCCCTACGACACCAGCATCGTCGACGACTACCCGGAGGTAACCCCGTGTTCCCTTGTTCTTATGCCATTTCAATCATTTTGTGTTAGATCTAGCGTTATTAGGGTTCGTCTGTTCCTAGTTCAATCCTTTTATGATAGATCTAGCGTTATTAGGGTTAGTCTGTTCCTAGTTCAATCCTTTTATGATAGATCTAGCGTTATTATGATAGATCTAGCATTATTAGTGTTTGTGATTTGCTTTTGTTTAAGATTCGGTTAACTTATGTGAGTAATCAATCCCATCCGGTTAATTTGTGCCGATGATGATGAATATTTGGGCACAAATTGATTCAGGGTTTGGTCTGTGAACAATTGGTGTGTACAAATTTATTGTGCATGATCTTTGGTTCACTGACCCAAATCCTGGATATAAGTGTGTCCAATGTAACTGAGGCTTCTTTTTTTCGTGCCCATATTATCATGCATGATCTTTTGTTCACTCTCTGTTCCATCATCGCTGCAATTGACTCCGTGTTTTTTGATCTTTGGTGCTACGTGACAGGTGCAGAGCAGCGACGTCGACAGCGACGACGAGTCCTTCCACACCAAGACTCGTCACGTCCTCAGGAGGCTGCAGTCCGGCCATTACGATCGCCACTTTGCTCGAGGCATTTACAGGTGCCCCTTCTGCAACAGGAGGCTCCGCGCCACCGACTTCAACTGCCTGGTGAACCATGCCGAATCCCTTGGCAGTGCCCCTGGCGGCGCTAGAGTTGGAACGACCGTGAACGTGCATGCGTTCATGGCCAAACACAAAGCACTTGGGATTCACCTGCGCAGCCTCCAAGCTTAATCCCATGTAAAATGTAGCTTATGTTGGATCTAGGGATCGGTAGTACTATTGGATCTGTCCTGAATATATATATATATATATATATATATATATGCTATGTTGGCTGCTGTATGCAGCTTATCCTATATTTTCTCGATTTATTATGCTGCTGTGAATTTATCCTCTACTAGCTTCTAGATTTGCTACTAGATTTGTTAACATATTGGGCAAAAAACGAGGGCCAAAAGGCAACAATCATTAAAGAAAGACAGAAATAGAAGCTTCTCTAGATTTGATACTAATTTGGTGAAAAGAGAGAGAACTGTTACAGAGAGAGAGAGGGGAAAAAGGCGCTCTGAAAAATGCCAATTTGGGCCGAGAGAGACAAAACTGAGCTCTCACGTACAACCAAACGCGGTCTCGTCCTGTCCCACGCGGTCCCGTTCTACCAGCCCCACGCGATGCGGCCCCACACGACGCGGCCCCACACAATAGCACGGAACGGTCAACTAAACGGCAACCCTCCCGTCCGAGCGTCTGCGAGGGGTTTCAAACTAGAGCGAGGGGAAAACTGAGGAAAAGTTAAGCGGCTGGGGAAAACTGAGTACAACTAACGACCCAGGGGCACAAAAATAGAAATCCCTATTTTTATTGCTTCATGCACTATGCGTTTTACTTGGAGCGTCAGTTGTTTTTGTTTTCAGTATTAGTTTAGTTTAGTTTGCTGCAATAAATGGTTAGATCACATCATCTTTCTTTTGGAGGAGATGAACTCGTTTTTCATTGCCAAGAACACTCTAGTTTTCACTCTTATCGTTCAATGAGTGTTCTCTTTTTCTGCTACTGCGTTTAGCTTGCATTTTTTGCCTTGATTTTTGTTCAGATCTTGTTTTATCTTTGCATCAAGGTGTATTTTGACCACTGGTCTATATTGGTTTTCATCAAAAGAGTTTCCTCAAAAAGGTTTGAATGGTGCTGGAAAAGAGAAAAAGCTTTATGCAAAAAAGTGGTACAAAAAGGAGCTTGTGTAGACTGCGGCCTAGGCTTTTGCATGTCATGCTTGATGTCTTTTTGATAGTATGCTTAGTGGTTTTGCTGTAGCATGACTTGTCTCAAATAACTGAGATTGCTTAATGAGCCTTTGAAAAAAATCATGCGTTGTTTTAATTATTTGGAAGCATTATTTTGGTTTTCTCCTTTGATGCTTTATTTGGGCTGACTTGGCGCATGCTCACACATGTTTGACTCATACAAAGTCACCAATAGCCTCTATGATCATTTAGTTTTTGACTTTTGATGTCATCTTATGCTTCTTTTAATGTCGCTTTATCGCTTTGCATGATTATGGCCATTATTGCTCTCTTAGTTGGTCGCTCCCAGTCTTTTGCTAGCCCTCGCCTTATACTGAGTATGAGCTCTACTCGTGCATCCAACTCCTAAAAACTAAGTTTGCCATTGTGTCCACTATAAACTCCTATGCATGGTATTTGTAAGCCATTCCAAAGTAAATTTTCATGTGCTACCTTTCAAAAAACCTTCAAAATACTTCTCATTTTGTGACACTGTTTTCAGCTCATGGGGACATAGTGGTCGGATTTGCTATCTTCCATATTGCTTATTCCAGAAAGAAAAAAAAGGAAAAAAGAAAAGAAAAAAGGCACTCCTCCATGGAATGTGAATGTTGGTGGGCACCCGATGGAATCGGTTAGCCATGGTTTGTGAAAGGAAAAAAGGTGGGGAGGAGTGCCAAGCTTTATAAAAGAGCACAAAAGTGCCAATCTCTCCCTCAAAAACTTGCTTCATTTTTGTATGGAAGATAGTAAGAACCCCATTGCCAGTCGTTGACAAAGACAACCACCTCTCAAAACCAATTTTTATCTCTCTGTTTTACAAATGAAAAGCTCTGGCACATGTTTAATCACTGCTTCCCTCTGCGAAGGGCCTTTCTTTTACTTTTATGTTGAGTCACCACCTTCTACCTTTATGCACATTAAGAGAGCATAGTTGTCATTCTGAGTATAATGTGCATTGTCCCAAAGTTTTCATTGATTGATTCATATTGTTGGTTTCACTTGTTCTTAAATTATTTGTATCTAGTCGCCCTCTTAAACTTGAAGGTGTCCTATGCATTTATGTTTTGCTCTCTATGAAGGACAAGCTGAAAACCATTTGTATATTTTTCCTTATGATTTGAACACACGTTTGACTTTCATTGTTTCATTTTCATGATCTTTTTTTTGTGTTCATTTTCATGTTTTTAACATGGTTGCTAAGTTTCTTCTGTCAAGATTATATCTTTCATGCCCATGTTTTAAGTTCTTTTGATCCCAGCTCACAACGCTTACATATATGATGAAGATTGTGTAGGTGCATGTCACCTCAAAAATTATTCTTTTGTTATCACTTACCTAATCAAGGACGAGCAGGAGTTAAGCTTGGGGATGCTGATACGTCTCAAACGTATCTATAATTTTTGATGCTCCATGCTTATTTTTACACCATTTGCCTTGTGTTTCGTTACACTTCGTGGCACTTTTATGCGATTTCCGGAACTAACCTATTGACAAGATGCCACAGTGCCAGTTCCCTGTTTTCTGCTGTTTTTGTGTTTCAGAAAAGCTACATAGGAAATATTCTCGGAATTGGACAAAACAAGTTCCATAAGTCTTATTTTCCCCGGAAGCTTCCGGAAGACCGAAAGAGAGCCGGAGGGGGGCCAGAGGCCGCCCTCACACGTAGGGGGCGTGGCCCAGCCCCTGGCCGCGCCCACCTGGTGTGAGGAGCCCCTGGCTGCCCCCTGACAACGCCCCTTCGCCTATATAAAGCCTCGGGACGGAAAACCCTAAGGGAGTCGGCGAAATTTCCAGAACAATTCCGCAGCTCCGCCGCCGCCGTCGACAAATTTTGGGGGACAGAAGTCTCTGTTCCGGCACCCTGCCGGGATGGGGAAGTGCCCCCGAAGCCATCTCCATCGGTCTCCGCCGTCTCTATCGACCTCACCGCCATCTCCATCAACCTTGCTGTCTCCTATGATGAGGAGGGAGTAGTTCTCCCCCGGGGCTGAGGGCTCTACCGGTAGCTATGTGGTTCACCTCTCTCTCCCATGATGTGATCTTTATGTGATCGTGAGCTTTGTATCATGTTGAATAAGTAGATGTTACTCTTCTTCATTATGTGTACTCTAGTGTGTTATTAAAGTAATCTATTCCTCCTGCCATGGTGTAACGGTGACAGTGCGTGCATCATGGTGGTACTTGGTCTAGGCTACGATTGTGATCTTTTATGGATTATGAGAATAATTATCACTATGATAGTATTGAAGTGATCTATTCCTCCTTTCATGGTGTAATATTGACAGTGTGTGCACCGTGTTAGTACTTGGTCTAAGTTGCAATAATATCTATCTTGAGTTGTGATTTGATTTGGATATCTCTATGAGTGGTGTTTGTCAAGTACTTGATGAACTTTGAGGAGTGCTTCGTAGCCCTACGCAATGATTAGTGTTATTCAATAGGAGAGTAATTTAGAGTACCATAGTGAAGAGAAGTTATTTATTTGTTCAATTATGTTATATTTGTTGGGAGTGTGTCCACTAGTGAAAGTATGATCCCTAGGCCTGGTTTCCAAGCTTTGCACACCGTTTACTTGCTGTTTTGTTACTTGTTTGCTTGCTGCTATTTTTATTCCAGATTGTATTTACTACTTATAATCATCCATACCACTTGTATTTCACTATCTCTTCGCCGAACTAGTGCACCTATACATCTGACAAGTGTATTGGGTGTGTTGGGGACACAAGAGACTTTCTGTATCGTAATTGGAGGGTTGCTTGAGAGGGATAGCTTTGACCTCTTCCTCCCTGAGTTCGATAAACCTTGGGTGATCCACTTAAGGGAAACTTGCTGCTGTTCTACAAACCTCTGCACTTGGAGGCCCAACACTATCTACAAGAACATACGCGTGCGTAGACATCAATCCTCCCGTGCTTCTGGTGTATCTTTTGTTTTTTCATACACGCCCAGAAAGCCTAGCAGGTTCACGCAAACATTCTTCGTAACGTGCATCACGTCGATTGAAGAGCGAACCTCTAGGTGTTTCCAATACTCAAGCTCCCAAAATATAGATTTCTTCTTCCACATGGGTGCGCGTCCGGTAGCGACGTCATTTGGAACAGATTGACCGCTCGGACCCTTTCCAAAGATTACTTCTAGGTCTCTGACCATATCAAATAAATCATCACCAGTACGGAGTTCAGGCTTTTGCCGGTGATCTGCCACACCTCTAAAATGCTTGCCTTTCTTTCTTACGGAATGCGTGGTCGTAAGAAATCGACGATGCCCCAAGTACACAATCTTCTTGCATTTTTCCAAATATATAGCGTCAGTCTTATCTAAACAGTGCGTGCATGCATTGTATCCCTTGTTCGTTTGTCCTGAAAGGTTACTAAGAGCTGGCCAATCATTGATGGTTACGAAAAGCAACGCTCGTAGGTCAAATGGCTCCTGTTTGTGCTCATCCCATGCATGTACACCTGGTTTGGCCCATAACTGTAAGAGTTCATCAACTAATGGTCTTAGATACACATCAATGTCGTTGTCGGGTTGCTTCGGACCTTGCATAAGCACTGGCATCATAATAAACTTCCGCTTCATGCACAACCAAGGAGGAAGGTTATAGATACATAGAGTTACAGGCCAGGTGCTATGACTGCAGCTCTGCTCCCCAAAAGGATTCATGCCATCTGTACTTAGACCAAACCTTAAGTTCCTTGCGTCGCCTGCAAAGTCCGGGTAGTCTCTCTCAATTTTTCTCCACTGCGACCCATCAGCGGGGTGTCTCAACATCGCGTCTTTCTTACGGTCTTCTTTGTGCCATCGTAACAACCTGGCATGCTCTTTGTTTCTAAATAGACGTTTCAACCGTGGTATTATAGGAGCATACCACATGACCTTGGCAGGAACCCTCTTCCTGGGGGGCTCGCCATCAACATCACCAGGGTCATCTCGTCTGATCTTATACCGCAGTGCAGTGCATACCGGGCATGCTTCCAAATTCTCGTACTCCTCACCGTGGTAGAGGATGTAGTCATTAATGCATGCATGAATCTTCTGAACCTCTAATCCTAGAGGGCAGAGAACCTTCTTTGCTTCGTACGTACTGTCAGGCAATTCATTATCCTTTGGAAGCTTCTTCTTTATTATTTTCAGTAATTTCTCAAATCCCTTATCAGATAAACCAGTCTCTGCCTTCCATTGCAGCAACTCCAGTGTGGTGCCGAGCTTTGTGTTCCCATCTTCACGATTTGGGTACAACTTCTTTTTGTGATCCTCTAACATACCTTTTAACTTTCGCTTCTCATTTACACTTTCTGCTTCTCTGTGTGCATCTACGATGGCCCGACGAAGATCATCATCAGGCTCATGTGATGCCTCTTCATCTTCAGCTTCTCCTGTCCCTGTCCCTTCAGCTTTAGCTTCCCCCGTTGCAGTATCACCGTATTCAGGGTACATATCATCATCCTCTTCTTCTTCATTGTCTTCCATTATAACCCCTCTTTCTCCGTGCTTGGTCCAACAATTATAGCTAGGCATGAAACCTTTCCGAAGCAGGTGGGAGTGAAGGATTTTCCAGAAAGATTATTCCTTCTTGTTCCCACAGTCAACACATGGACAACACATAAAACCATTCTGAATATTTGCCCAAGCCACATCGCCAAAATTACGAAGACCTTCAATGAACTCGGAAGTGCGTCGGTCACCGTACATCCATTGTCGTTGGTTCATCTGCGTCATATAATTAGGTTTACCAATACTATTACCAAACATCATAAATAGTGAAATGACCACTGTATATCGAAACATGCATTTGTATCAATGACAAATGAAAGAATAGAGTTGCTAACCTCGATTGAGGAGGAAAGAACAAGGACAAGACCTAAGTATCGCTCGGGCACCTCATATCATTTTTTATTTTGTGTGAGCTTAAGTTGGTTCATGCTCTTAGGCATTTCATCAAACACCTCTTGTGCATAGGGGAAAAAAATCAAACTAGCACACCCCCTCTCACACCTTCCAAAGGAAAAAAAAATAGAGGAGAAGGCTGGTGGGCGGCTGTATTTATAGGCAAGATCTCTAGCACCGGTCCGTGTCCGAAACCGGTACAAAAGGGTGGCCATTAGCACCGGTTCGTGCCACGAACCGGTGCTAAAGGTCTGGCGCCTGCCACGCGGCAGACGCGACACCTTTAGCACCGGTTCGTGGCACGAACCGGTGCTAATGGTTCCTAACAAACCGGTGCTAGAGCTCCACGGGCTCCATTTAGCTCTCTGGCAGCTTGAACCGGTGCTAAAGAACCCCTTTAGTCTGGGTTCGTAAGTCAACCGGTGCAAATGCTATTTGGAGTCAAAACGAAAGCCCTATTTTCTACTAGTGTCCTTGAACCACTACAGGATCTTGGCCGCCCTGCTCCAGGCCAGTGGGCTCCCGAGCAATGAGACCTAGAGGAGCGCCTGCACCGCGCCAATCTGCCGCATCCACCGCATGAGCTCTCGTCCGGCGTGGCCGCCACCGTGTGCGAGTGCCATGACCAGGTACGCCGCGTGCTCCTGGCACTGCATGCTCCCGTGCCGCGCCATGGCCTCCACCAGCGCCCTTGGCGCCGCTTCGTCCTCCGCCATCTCCCTCCTTGCTGCCGCGCCCGTGAGGATGTCCAGCGCCGCCTCCGACATCGTGTTGTCCAGGGAGAGCGCGATCATGGCGCACATGACACCACTGGCAGCCACGGCCCGAACGTGCTCGAGGTTTGTCGAGAAGTTGGAGAGCACGGCCAGGCAGGCGAGCCTCGTGTCGGCCGGGACATCGTCCTCGACAGCGCGGAGGGATGCGATGAGGAAGGGGAGGAGCTCGGCGGAGGAGAGCTAGGCGTTATGTAAAGCCATCACCATCAGATGGATCTTTTGGAAACTAAGAAAGCCATAGACATGGTTTGTTGCAAGCAAAAAGAGAACTAACCAGCTGGAGAAGCCCAAACGCATGAGGCATCCTTTGGCAGCCGTGGAGAGAAGAAAGATTGAACAAAACATGGATGAGGCTTCTGAGAAAGGAGGTTGGGAGGCGGTGGCGGCAGGGACCATGACGGGAGCGTCATCAGCGACAACTCGCTGTGCTAGGGGTGGTGAGATCGAGATCGATTAGTGTCCGCTGGCGCTTGGCGTCTAGGCGGTGGCACGAGGAGCAGGACGGCTCCGGCTGCCGGACGGCAGTCTGGCTAGAGCACGACGGGGGAGGTTAGGGGAGGGCGGCTGGTGGCGTATGGAGGATGGGGCGAGCTACGGTGGAAAGATCATGGTATAGGGCTAAGATTAGGGAACGAGATCCTCTAAAGTAAAAAAAATAACTACAGAAGGACGTAAGTCGATTTGGTTCGTTCGATCTCGATCTGACGAGAGCAGAGCAGGTCTGATTCCTGGAAACACATCGCAGCACCCCAAAGCCCAGCCCAACTCAGACGCGGTATCCTTCACTCGCCGCGTTGACCATAGAGTCGCTCTGCTCCGATCGCCGTCAATCGACCGCCTCGCCGCAGATCCCATCTCCAACCGTATCCAGCGAGTGGCGCGCGTCCGTGCATCCGCCTCCGATCCTCCGTCCCCGACCACATCCAGCCGGACCTGTGTTTCCACCGCCGTTTCTCATGCTGGTCACGTCCTCAAAGACGATGCTGCCACCATTGCCCATGATAGCTGTGTCCTCCAAGAAGACGATGCATGGCGATTCCGGCGATGCCATCTTCAGCTTACTTTGGTATTGAAATCCTAAGCGCAAACATCAGTAACAAAAATTGCAAAGCGTGTGAATTGTCTGAATGTATTCAGTGTACTGAATATGGAACTGAAAGAACTAAACTGAATCCTTGGACTGGGATTTGGGCCGACAAGTCCATGCGTATCGGAGAATCGGACCTGCTGCCGTCAGAAAGAGTTCGAAGGAACCAAAACGACTTACGTACCTCTGCAGTTATTTTCTTTATGTTAGAGGATCTCTAATAATTAATTTTCGTGATTGTTGTTTTATTTAATTAGTGTTTATTAGGGGTATTTTGGGTAATCAAATGATGTAGAGACAAAGTGTCTTCACCAACTGAGAACCAATAGTAAAGATGAAGTGAATTTGATGGTCAAAAGCCCATGGGCCACAAGTGGGTATTCTGGCCCACGTCGAAGAATGAGCCCAACCCAAATAGGCCCGCCGAAGCTGCACTCAGCTGTGCGAGGATTCTCCCCTAAATATTCAGAAGCTTGTTTTGCAGCAACAGGGAGCAAGATCGAATTGATTCCCAAATGGTGGGGACAAGAAGAAAAGAATTCAAAGACCCGCTGGATAGATCGATCTAGGTAGATAGTTACACATTAGACGCCATACCGGAATTCAAAGACAAGCAAAGAGACCAGATCACCAGATGTAGTTCTTGCCTTTATCTTTTGTGCGACATCAGCAAGCAAGGAATTTTGTTCTTACATAAACCAATAATTCGCAGGAAGACGGAAGGCTTCTGCATGCATCTCCCTATCCCCTTTCTACAGTTTCCGCACGCCATGCCTCCCAAAACCGCGCCCGGGAATGCGTCCACACCTGCGGGCTCCTCCAGCTCTCTCACGCCGGCCGCCGTCTCCGTCGCCAGCGCCAAGACCCACATCCCAGTCGTCCTCAACCTGCAGGCCGGCAACTACACCAAGTGGCGTACCTTCTTCACCGCCCTCGCCGGCAAGTTCGGTCTCATCCCTCACATCACCGAGGATGCCCACCACGTCCCCGGCGACGACCCGGTTTGGGCCATGGACGACTTCACCGTCCTCACGTGGATGTACAACACCATCGACGAGGGCGTCCTGGAGATCATCATGGAACCCGAGCAGTCCGCGCTCGAGCTCTGGACCACCGCGGAGTCCCTGTTCCGCGACAACCTGGAGTCCCAGGCGTTCTTCCTCGAGTCCGCATTCCGCGCCCTCAGCCAGGGCAGCCGCCCCGTCGCCGACTTCCTGCGGGAGATCAAGACGCACGCCGACGCGCTGCGCGACGTCGCCAGCCCCGTATCCGACAAGACCATGGTGATGAACACGCTGAACGGCCTCCACGCGGACCTCTCTCACATGGCGGCCATCATCAACTCGAAGACTCCGTTCCCGTCGTTCGTCAAGGCGCGCTCCATGCTTGTCCTCGAGGAGCAGCGCCTCCAGCAAGAGCGCAAGCGCTCCCATGCGACTCCTCTGTATTCTTCCTCCGGCCAAAGCTCGCGAGGTGGCTCCATCATTTCCGGCGACCGCCCCACCTCCGGCGCCCACGGTGTTCCTGGTGGCCATGCCTCCTCCCAACCTCCGACTCACGGCAGCACCGGTGGCGGCAAGTGGAAGCATGAGCGTGGTACTGCCGATCGTGTTCTAGCACCGGCCCACCAGGCCGTTATCCATCCATCTCCAGGTCCCCAGCCTGGTTACTGGATTTGGGCGGGGCCGTCTCTTCCTGGGCAACGCTCATGGTTCACGCCTCCGGCGCAGTACAACAGCCTGCTAGGTCCACGCCCCCAGGCCTACCTGCCGACGATGGCACCATCACCACAAGCATATCATACGATGATGATGGCACCAGTGTCTGTCTCGACACCGCCCGCTGCTCCGATGTGGGACTACTCCGGCGTTGTCCACGCCATGAATGCCATGGACCTGCAGTCGCCCATCTTCGGCGGATTGGTGCTGGACTCTGGCCCTGCCTCGCACATGTTGGCGGATGACGGTATACACCACTCTCTCAATTCATATCTGCCGACCTATGTCAATCCTCCTTATAAACACCATCGATCACATTCTTTCCTTCTACGCAATGTTTTGATCCATTTATCAGTATAGTTCAAATCTTTTATATGTTCTTCAATTTAAGCGTGGTGATTCTTATTCCATCCATTCTGACACCTTCAATTTTTCTCTAAAGGGCCTACACACTCGGAGAGAGATTCTTAGCTACAATGGTGATGGTGATCACACTATTGGTCCATCGACACCTTCAGCGTCTCACTCGGGTATTTTTGGCGACTTCCTCTTCATACCTTGGCATGGGCGCTACGCGCACGCTGATGTCATCTCTATTCTAAAGAAATCATGTCTAATTTCATGTAATAAATATGTGTCCCCTCTACTTGCCATGCATGTCAGTTGAGCAAGCACACACATTTACTTTTCTCGCTTTCAACTATAATCTCACCACTTGTTGTTTTAATTGTGAAGTGTGGATGTACCCAGTTGTTCATATTTCAAGATTTAAAGGGATCGAATAATTCTTAGTCGAGTGTGAATTGAAGTGGCGTGGGCGAATCTTGGTTGCAGTCATATTGCAACTCACGACTAGCATGAATTATAAAGTAATCAATTGGTCCGGGTCAAATTTTCTCGGCTGCAGCCAATATTGCAATTCCTTCCTAGCAAGGATCACGAAGCATTCAGTTGGCCATGACATTTTCTTAGTTGCAACTCATGTGCAAATAGTATAATCTCAGTTGTAAACCTATGTGTAATTGAAAACATCTTCATTGCATGTTGCAAACCATGTCTCAACTCAAGGTTAGGAATCGACTGTGAATTAAGCTAATTCTCAATCGACTAAGAATTAGCAATATCGCTTTAAATATAATCTAGTCATTCTTAATGATTTATCACAAATTCTGTGGAACTTTCCTGTGAAGCATGCATAAGTCTGAGGTTTGCTTCATTCTTATTAAAAAATTATGGCCACATGATAGCTTTGGAGGGGGTTGCTACCCCCGAAGCGCGATGTACGGCGAAACCCTAGCCCGATGCACCCGCGCGGTCTACCCCCCTAGATTTTTCCGGACGACATCGCGTCGGTGGGCTAGTGTGTTCCTTTGGCTTTGGTTAGGTCATATGTATGTGTAAAGCTAAGGTTTTGACATGCATAGCCCCAGAAGCGCGATGTATAGAGAAACCCTAGCCCGTCGCGGTCTACCCCCTTGATTTTTTAAAGTGTTATCGCATGTGTGCCAACGGGATAGTCACACCTCTGAGATAGCTCTACCACACCTGTCTCCATATATTATGCCCACATGATAGCTTTGGAGGGGGTCGCTACCTCTGAAGCACGATGTACGGCGAAACACTAGCCCGCTGCACCCGCGCGGTCTACCCCGCTAGATTATTCCGGACGTCATCGCGTCGATGGGCGAGTGTGTTCCTTTGGCTTTGGTTAGGTCATATGTATGTGTAAAGCAAAGGTTTTGACATGCATAGCCCCCGAAGCGCGATATACTGAGAAACCCTAGCCCATCGTGGTCTACACCCTGATTTTTTAAAGTGTTATCGCATGTGTGCCAACGGGGTGGTCACGCCTCTCAGATAGCTCTACCACACCTATCTCCATATATTATGCCCACATGATAGCTTTGGAGGGGGTTGCTACCCCCGAAGCGCGATGTACGGCAAAACCCTAGCCCGCTGCACCCGCGCGGTCTACCCCTCTAGATTATTCCGGACGACATCGCGTTGGTGGGCTAGTGTGTTCCTTTGGCTTTGGTTAGGTCATATGTATGTGTAAAGCAAAGGTTTTGACATGCATAGCCCCCGAAGCGTGATGTACAGAGAAACCCTAGCCCGTCGTGGTCTACCCCCCAATTTTTTAAAGTGTTATCGCATGTGTGCCAACGGGGTGGTCACGCCTCTCAGATAGCTCTACCACACCTATCTCCATATATTACATGATAGCTTTGGAGGGGGTTGCTACCTCCCGAAGCGCGATGTACGGTGAAACCCTAGCCCGCTGCACCCGCGCGGTCTACCGCTCTAGATTATTTCGGACGACATCGCGTCGGTGGGCTAGTGTGTTCCTTTGGCTTTGGTTAGGTCTTATGTATGTGTAAAGCAAAGGTTTTGACATGCCTAGCCCCCGAAGCCCGGTCTATGGAGAAACCCTAGCCCGTCGTGGTCTACCCCCTGATTTTTTAAATTGCTATCGCATGTGTGCCAACGGGGTGGTCACACCTCTCAGATAGCTCTACCACACCTATCTCCATATATTATGGCCACATGATAGCTTTGGAGGGGGTTGCTACCCCTGAAGCGCGATGTACGGCGAAGCCCTAGCCCGCTGCACCCGCGCGGTCTACCCCCCTAGATTATTCGGGATGGCATCGCGGCGGTGGGCTAGTGTGTTCCTTTGGCTATGGTTAGGTCATATATATGTGTAAAGCAAAGGTTTTGAAATGCATAGCCCCCGAAGCCCGGTCTACGGAGAAACCCTAGCCCGTCGTGGTCTTCCCCCCTCGTTTTTTCAAAGTGTTATCGCATGTGTGCCAACGGGGTGGTCACACCTCTCAGATAGCTCTACCACACCTATCTCCATATATTATGGCCACATGATAGCTTTGGAGGGGGTTGCTACCTCTGAAGCGCGATGTACGGCGAAGCCCTAGCCCACTGCACCCGCGCGGTCTACCCCCCTAGATTATTCGGGACGACATCGCGGCGGCGGGATAGTGTGTTCCTTTGGCTTTGGTTAGGTCATATATATGTGTAAAGCAAAGGTTTTGAAATGCATAGCCCCCGAAGCCCGGTCTACGGAGAAACCCTAGCCCGTCGTGGTCTTCCCCCCTCGTTTTTTCAAAGTGTTATCGCATGTGTGCCAACGGGGTGGTCACACCTCTCAGATAGCTCTACCACACCTATCTCCATATATTATGGCCACATGATAGCTTTGGAGGGGGTTGCTACCCCCGAAGTGCGATGTACGGCAAAACCCTAGCCCGCTGCACCCGCGCGGTCTACCCTCCTATATTTTCCTGAACGGCATCGCATCGGTGGGCTAGTGTGTTCCTTTGGCTTTGGTTAGGTCATATGTATGTGTAAAGCAAATGTTTTGGCATGCATAGCCCCCGAAGCGCGATATACAGAGAAACCCTAGCCCGACGTGGTCTACCCCCTGATTTTTTAAAGTGTTATCGCATGTGTGCCAACGGGGTGGTCACGCCTCTCACATAGCTCTACCACACCTATCTTCATATATTATGCCCACATGATAGCTTTGGAGGGGGTTGCTACCCCCGAAGCGCGATGTACGGCAAAACCCTAGCCCGCTGCACCCGCGCGGTCTACCCTCCTATATTTTCCTGAACGGCATCGCGTCGGTGGGCTAGTGTGTTCCTTTGGCTATGGTTAGGTCATATGTATGTGTAAAGCAAAGGTTTTGACATGCATAGCCCCCGAAGCGCGATATACAGAGAAACCCTAGCCCGTCGTGGTCTACCCCCTGATTTTTTAAAGTGTTATCGCATGTGTGCCAACGGGGTGGTCACGCCTCTCAGATAGCTCTACCACACCTATCTTCATATATTATGCCCACATGATAGCTTTGGAGGGGGTTGCTACCCCCGAAGCGCGATGTACGGCAAAACCCTAGCCCGCTGCACCCGCGCGGTCTACCCTCCTATATTTTCCTGAACGGCATCGCGTCGGTGGGCTAGTGTGTTCCTTTGGCTATGGTTAGGTCATATGTATGTGTAAAGCAAAGGTTTTGACATGCATAGAACCCGAAGCGCGATATACAGAGAAACCCTAGCCCGTCGTGGTCTACCCCCTGATTTTTTAAAGTGTTATCGCATGTGTGCCAACAGGGTGGTCACGCCTCTCAGATAGCTCTACCACACCTATCTTCATATATTATGCCCACATGATAGCTTTAGAGGGGGTTGCTACCCCCGAAGCGCGATGTACGGCAAAACCCTAGCCCGCTGCACCCGCACGGTCTACCCTCCTATATTTTCCCGAACGGCATCGCGTCGATGGTAAACAATTTTCTCTAGGTTTGAATTTTTTTCCCGCTTGTAGGTCATATAAAATGACGTCACGCGAAGGTTTTGCATTTTTTCGATTTTTTTTGAATTAGTTACACCCGATTCGGGACCCACATGAAATGACGGTGCACGAAAACTCCCGCTCGCGGCCAGGCGGTGCGGATTCCCCCTTTTTTTCCCTGATGTTTAGTGAAGAAATGACATGTTGCAGATTAAAAATGATTTTTACAAAAAATCAGGAGGTTTACTTTATAGCGCTAAAGTGCAAAACCACCCTTGTTCCAGCGAAATCGGCAGGAACTTGCGCAAAATTCAAAAAATACCTCCAAAGGCTGCGCAACAAAACGAGAGCTGATATGTGTATCCCCAAGGTGTCTACTATTTATGTGGGATGTTTTTCCCAGCTTTCGATATAGCATTTCGGTAGCCGCTTCACAAAAAAACTCTATTTCGGCACTCTGAAAATGGAAAAAGCACTTTTTGTGGGACAAAATGAAAATTGGCCTCTATGGCGTTCCTTTACATCCCAAGGGACACGCACATGTCCGATATGGCCTCGTTCCGACAAACTATGCCATGCTCATGGCCGAATCTAGCTCATTCAACCTAGAAGTCATGCAACCTCGAACATGATAGGTCATTTCTGTGAAGGGACTTTCTGGTAAACAATTTTTCTCTAGGTTTAAATTTTTTTCCCACTTGTAGGTCACATAAAATGACGTCACGCGAAGGTTTTGCATTTTTCGATTTTTTTTTTGAATTAGTTACGCCCGATTCGGGACCCGCATGAAATGGCGGCGCACGAAAACTCCCGCTCGCGGCTAGGCGGTGCGGATTCCCCCTTTTTTCCCTGATGTTTAGTGAAGAAATGACATGTTGCGGATTCAAAAATGATTTTTACAAAAAATCAGGAGGTTTACTTTTTAGCGCTAAAGTGCAAAACCACCCCTGTTCCAGCGAAATCGGTAGAAACTTGCGCAAAATTCAAAAAATACCTCCAAAGGCTGCGCAACAAAACGAGAGCTGATATGTGTATCCCCAGGGTGTCTACAATTTATGTGGGGTGTTTTTCCCAGCTTCGATATCGCGTTTCGGTAGCCGCTTCACAAAAAAACCCTATTTCGGCACTCTGAAAATGGAAAAAGCACTTTTGTTGGGACGAAATGAAAATTGGCCTGTGTGGCGTTCCTTTACATCCCAAGGGACACGCACGTGTCCGATATGGCCTCGTTCCGACAAACTATGCCATGCTCATGGCCGAATCTAGCTCATTCAACCTAGAAGTCATGCAACCTCGAACATGATAGGTCATTTCTGTGAAGGGACTTTCTGGTAAACAACTTTTCTCTAGGTTTGAATTTTTTCCCACTTGTAGATCACATAAAATGACGTCACGCGAAGGTTTTGCATTTTTTCGATTTAGTTACGCCCGATTCGGGACCCGCATGAAATCACGGCGCACGAAAACTCCAGCTCGCGGCCTACCCCCCAGATTTTTCAAAGTGTTATCGCATGTGTGCCAACGGGGTGGTCACACCTCTGAGATAGCTCTGACACACCTATCTCAATATATTATGGCCACATGATAGCTTTGGAGGGGGTTGCTACCCCCGAAGCGCGATGTACGGCAAAACCCTAGCCCGATGCACCCGCGCGGTCTACCCCCCTAGATTTTCCCGGACGACATCGCGTCGGTGGGATAGTGTGTTCCTTTGGCTTTGGTTAGGTCATATGTATGTGTAAAGCTAAGGTTTTGACATGCATAGCCCCAGAAGCGCGATGTATAGAGAAACCCTAGCCCGTCGCGGTCTACCCCCTTGATTTTTTAAAGTGTTATCGCATGTGTGCCAACGGGGTGGTCACACATTTCATATAGCTCTACCACACCTATCTCCATATATTATGCCCACATGATAGCTTTGGAGGGGGTTGCTACCTCTGAAGCGCGATGTACGGCGAAACCCAGCCCGCTGCACCCGCGCGGTCTACCCCCCTAGATTATTCCGGACGACATCGCGTCGGTGGGCTAGTGTGTCCCTTTGGCTTTGGTTAGGTCATATGTATGTGTAAAGCTAAGGTTTTGACATGCATAGCCCCCAAAACGCGATATACAGAGAAACCCTAGCCCATCGCGGTCTACCCCCCTGATTTTTTAAAGTGTTATCGCATGTGTGCCAACGGGGTGGTCACACATTTCATATAGCTCTACCACACCAATCTCCATATATTATGGCCACATGATAGCTTTGGAGGGGGTTGCTACCTCTGAAGCGAGATGTACGGTGAAACCCTAGTCCGCTACACCCGCGCGGTCTACCCCCCTAGATTTTTCGGGACGTCATCGCGGCGGTGGGCTAGTGTGTTCCTTTGGCTTTGGTTAGGTCATATTTATGTGTAAAGAAAAGGTTTTGACATGCATAGCCCCCGAAGGCCGGTTACGGAGAAACCCTATCCCGTCGCGGTCTACCCCCTCGATTTTTCAAAGTGTTATCGCATCTGTGCCAACGGGGTAGTCACACCTCTTAGATAGCTCTACCACACATATCTTCATATATTATGCCCACTTGATAGCTTTGGAGGGGGTTGCTACCCCCGAAGCGCGATGTACGGCCAAACCCTAACCCGTTGCACCCGCGCGGTCTACCCCCTAGATTATTCCGGACGACATCGCGTCGGTGGGCTAGTGTGTTCCTTTGGTTTTGGTTAGGTCATATGTATGTGTAAAGAAAAGGTTTTGACATGCATAGCCCCCGAAGCGCGATGTATAGAGAAACCCTAGCCCGTCGCGGTCTACCCCCCTGATTTTTTAAAGTGTTATCGCATGTGTGCCAACGGGGTGGTCACACCTCTCAGATATCTCTACCACACCTATCTCCATATATTATGCCCACATGATAGCTTTGGAGGGGGTTGCTACCCCCGAAGCCCGGTCTACGGAGAAACCCTAGCCCATCACGGTCTACCCCCCTCGATTTTTCAAAGTGTTATCGCATGTGTGCCAACGGGGTGGTCACACCTCTGAGATAGCTCTGCCACACCTATGTCCATATATTATGGCCACATGATAGCTTTGGAGGGGGTTGCTACCTCTGAAGCGAGATGTACGGTGAAACCCTAGCCCGCTGCACCCGCGCGGTCTACCCCCCTAGATTATTCTAGACGACATCGCATCGGTGGGCTAGTGTGTTCCTTTGGCTTTGGTTAGGTCATATGTATGTGTAAAGCAAAGGTTTTGACATGCATAGCCTTCGAAGCCCGGTCTACAGAGAAACCCTAGCCCACCGCGGTCTACCCCCTCGATTTTTCAAAGTGTTATCACATGTGTGCCAACGGGGTGGTCACACCTCTGAGATAGCTCTACCACCCCTATCTCCATATATTATGGACACATGATAGCTTTAGAGGGGGTTGCTACCCCCGAAGCGTGATGTACGACAAAACCCTAGCCCGCTGCACCTGCGTGGTCTACCCCCTAGATTATTCCGGATGACATCGCGTCGTTGGGCTAGTGTGTTCCTTTGGCTTTGTCTAGGTCATATGTATGTGTAAAGCAAAGGTTTTGACATGCATAGCCCCCGAAGCCCGGTTTCGGAGAAACCCTAACCCGTCGCGGTCTACCCCCCTCGATTTTTCAAAGTGTTATCGCATGTGTGCCAATGGGGTGGTCACACCTCACAGATAGCTCTACCACACCTATCTCCATATATTATGCCCACATGATAGCTTTGGAGGGGGTTGCTACCCCCGAAGCGCGATGTACGGCAAAACCCTAGCCCGCTGCACCTGCGCGGTCTACCCCCCTATATTTTCCCGAACGGCGTCGCGTCGATGGTAAACAATTTTTCTCTAGGTTTGAATTTTTTTCCCGCTTCTAGGTCACATAAAATGATGCCACGCAAAGGGTTTGCTTTTTTTTTATTTTTTTCGAATTAGTTATGCCCGATTCGGGACCCGCATGAAATGACGGCGCACAAAAACTCCCGGCTCCTTCCCTGCCACCGAGACGTCTTCGGCGTCAACGTGGAGCCACAGTGGAAGTTTGTTTTTATGGATTTGGTCTTTCGGGTCGTGTACCTCCTATCTTATTCAACCTCGGTGGCCAATCTCGATCGGGGCGCGTCCTCGGGCGGTGTTCGCACATGGAAGAGTCTTTGCCGTGCTCTGGCGCATGGCAAAGGCTATTTGCTGTGCTCTGGCGCACGACAAAGGAAAGTGGGCACGGCAAAGGCTCGTTGCCGTGTGTTGGTGCACGGCAAAGCCGGTAGCGCACGGCAAAGCCTCAGGGCGCACGGCAAAGGGCGCACGCACGGCAAAGCTTCAATGATTGGTCATGCATGCAGTGCACAACCCTATCCTCTTGCTCACTCTTGCACCGCACGCCCTCTCCTTATCCTTGCTTTGCCGACGCCGCCGCCAGCTCCCTGCTCGCCCCCGGCCGACGCCGGCCAGCCGCCACCTCGCCGGCCCGCCCTCGCCGCCCGCCACACGCGCCCAGCTCGCCACCCCGCCCCTGCCCTCCCTGCCCGACCCTGCCCCCGCCGGTGTCTGCAGCTCGCCGGCCGCCCGCGCGCGCCCGCGCGCGCCCAGCTCGCCCCGGCGCCGGCCCCCGCGCGCGCCCAGCTCGCCCCGGCTCGGCCTGCCCCGCGCCCAGCTGCCCCGGCTCGGCCTCCTCCCGCGCGCGCGCCGGCCTACCCTGCAGGTTATAGCTAGGTTTAGTTAGTATATATAGTTAATTAGTTAGTATATAGTTAATTAGTATAGGTTAGTTAGTATATATAGTTAATTAGTATAGTTAGTTAGTTAGTGTAGGTTAGTTAGTGTAGATTAGTGTAGGTTAGTTAGTATAGGTTAGTTAGTGTAGTTTAGTTAGTGTAGGTTAGTTAATGTAGTACAATTAGGTTAGTGATAATACTTATATTAGTTTTATAAATTTAAAAATAGGATTTTAGTGTAGTATAAATTAGAAATAGGATTTAGTTATAAAAAAAGTTATTTATGGTGAAAGTAAGCCCATGCACTAGCAAAATAAGATAATGTGCTGCAATGAAATTCTAAGTAAAAGTGGTCAAATAAATTATTTTTTTGCATATTAGTTCTTTATGGTGAAGTAATATTGTTATACCACTATTGTAAAAAAATTATGTTCACTTGCATGACTAATAGATTTTGTCGCTATGCAGGCGATGCTTCGAGGTGGACACGGGGGGCGGCGTCATGGGGGTGTTTGACGGGGCGTCCCGGATCTTCTTCGACGATTCTCTCACGCGTCTAGGGTATAAATCTCCCTCCCATGTACATAGGTTTTATTTTTGTGTCTAGATCACCGAGTATGTCGCGTTACCTAGGCATCTATTCCCGACCGTAAGGGTTACGCGAATAAATATGCATTAGTGGTCTCGCATATTATGAACCGTAACTCTTACGGCATTTATCGGGACAGCCGGCGGATGCGTAGTTGAGTACATTTTCCTTGTTCTACTCCGTTCCGAGTCAGGATTTCGGCAGCACCTCCTTGTTGTTCTCCGGATGCACATCCCTCTTGGCTATTTGCCGAGACGTGTATCGGGAGAACAGCGGGGAGGTGCTGCCAAAATTCTGTCTCGGATCGGGGTAGAGCAGGGAGAATGTACTCAATCTACGGATCCGGCGGCTGCTAGGAGCCCACCTAGTAGAGATTCAGGTTGATGCATGCGTAAAAAAATAAAAATATGATGCATTTAATTCCGATTTGATATAAATGCTATGTTTCGTCTGTTTTGGTGCTGATTAGAGGATGGATAATCGTGACTGGATGTACGATGGCAGAATCAGTCAGTGGGATTATACTGAGGAATGGGGACAAAAGACCGAGCAGTTTGTCGACAGGGTGTTTGACATCCCTAGCAGACCTAGAACAGTTTGGTGCCCTTGTAGTAAGTGCGCTAACGGAAAGTCACAGGACAAGGAAACTATGAGTACTCACCTGCTCAAGTTTGGGTTCACATCGTCCTACAAGACTTGGACTTTCCATGGAGAAAAGGCAAAGAAACGTGCTAGGAAGGAGGTGCGACAGATTCAACCCAGGGGAGAATATGATACTGGGTTTGATCGGTGCTTAGAAAACTTGGCTAATGGTAATGTGCCTGAAAGCCCTCATGTAGAGGCGGAGACACCTCAGGATGCGGAGACAGCTGAGGAGCCGGAGGAAAACACAAAGCAGTATTATGAGGCTCTGTTTGCTTCGCAGAAACCCCTGTATGAAAATACAGAGGTTACCCAACTAGATGCCATCGCTCGCCTTATGGCCTTTAAGTGCCACAGGAACTTGTGCAGAGATGGGTTCGATGAACTACTGGTCGTCATTGGCAGCATTCTGCCGAAAGGGCACCTCTTGCCGAAAAACTTCTACTATTCGACCAAATTGCTCAGTGACCTTAAGATGTCATGTCAGCAGATACACGCTTGTCCAAAGGGATGCATGCTATTCAGAGGGGAGCATGCAGACACAAATTATTGCATCAAATGAAAATCCTCTAGGTACTTTGAGGTTGACCCCAATGGTGATGGTCAGAAGAGGCAGACCAGGATTGCCAAGAATATCCTCCGCTATCTTCCAGTTCTACCGAGGATCCAGCGGCTCTTCATGACCGAGGATACAGCCCAGCAGATGAGGTGGGCCGTAGAAGGAAATAGATACACCGACAAGATGATACATCCGTCGGATGGTAGTGCATGGAAGAACTTTGTCACGAAATATCCGCTAAAAGCCGGTGACCCGAGGAGCGTAGCAGTTGCGATATCAACCGATGGGTTCAATCCATATGGCATGTCGGCTGCAGTATACAATTGTTGGCCAGTGTTTGTTATTCCCCTGAACCTCCCCCCTGGTGTCTGCATGAGATCAGAGAACATGTTTGTGTCGATGACAATCCCAGGGCCGAAATACCCGGGTAAGAACATGAATGTGTACCTGGAACCGCTGGTGGATGACTTGCTTCGTGGCTGGGAAGGTCGCGGGATCCGAACATATGACGCATCAAAGAAGGAGTACTTCAATATGTATGTCTGGTACCACACGTCCATGCATGACCTGCCAGCACGTGATTTGTTCTGTGGGTGGTGTACACATGGGAAGTGGCCTTGCCCAGAGTGCAGGCAGGCTGTGACTTTCTTCTGGCTCGACAAGGGAGGCAAGTATTCCTATTTTGATGAAGCTCGACAGTTCCTTGAGCAGAGTCATGAATACAGGAGTGATGTAAAGAGTTTCAAGAAAGGCCGTGTTGTGCATGACCCGAAGCCAATTATGAAGTCCGGAACGGAAATCAAGGCCGAGTTAGATGCTCTTCAGCCTAGGCCTGATGGGAATGGTTTCTTGGGATATGGGGAGACACACCAATGGACTCACAAGCCGTGCTTATGGAAGCTCCCTTACTTTGAGGATCTCGAGCTCCCGCATAACATTGATACAATGCACACCGAGAAGAATATCAGCGATGCTATTTGGAGCACCATGATGGACACTGAGAAGACGAAGGATAACATAAAGGCTCGAATTGATCAAGAGAAATGGTGCGATAGGTCAAATTTGAACATGCAGCCACCTCATGGTGCTAAAAAAACTTGGACTAAGCGACAAGCTCCGTTCTGCCTTACAAAGGCCCAAAGAAGAGAGGTATTCATGTGGATGAAGGACTCTTTGTTTTTCCCTGATGGGTTCGCAGCCAACTGGATGAGGGTTGTGAACATGGAAACGTTGCGAGTACAAGGGCTCAAGAGTCATGACTACCACATATGGCTTGAGCGGATAATGCCGGTGATGATTCGAGGCTTTGTCCCTGAGCAGACTTGGCGAGTGCTGTCGAGGTTGAGCTTTTTCTTTCGCCAGATTTGTGCTAGGGAGTTAGACACTAAAGTGATTGAGAAGCTGGATAAAGAGGCACCCGTTTTGCTTTGCGATCTAGAGAAGATCTTTCCTCCAGGGTTCTTTAATCCGATGCAACATATGATCTTGCACCTCGCGGTCGAATGTTTAAAGGGGGGGCCGAATTGGGCCCGTTGGCAGTATCCGCCCGAGAGGGAAACACAAAAGCTTCGTCAAATGACAGGCAATAAATGCAAGATCGAAGCATCCATATCCGCGGCAGTCCTTAACGTGGAGGTGGCAAACTTCACCACTAAGCACTATGATCCCAACATTCCCACAAAGCACAACCCGGTCCTCCATTACAATGCCACCAACAATGAAGATGTACCCAAGCTTAGCATCTTCATAGGGCTTGGTGGCAAGTCAAGTGGCACGAAGCCGTACCAAACGAACCAACATGAGCGGGCCTTGATCCGCTCGTATGTCTTGAACACCTTGGTGGAAGTGAAGCCGTACATCAAGTAAGTGCTAACCATTTAGTTATTCGCAAACATGCACGGCCTTGAACATGCACTCGTATGTTTGTTGCTAACTCTTCCTCTTTTCATCGGTATAGACAATTCACAGATATCCATTGGAGGTATACCCACAGGGAGCCTACCCCGGAAGAATCCAAGCATATTTTCGATAAGGGCGGCGGTTTCGGTTTCAGTAGCTGGTTCTGTGCTTTGGTACTATTCTATCCTAATTTCCTTGCGCCGCCGACATTTATCGGGCATTTCTCGTTCTAAACTTCTCGTGCTAAACTTGTAGGCAAGAACTGACAAAGAGATGAAGCCAAAGCTAAGAAAAATTGCTAGGGGTTTTAACCATTCCGTCTACACGTCCAACTCTTATGACGTGAACGGGTATCGCTTTCAGACCCATAAATACACAACAAGCCGGCCCAACGCGAAGACAATAAATAGCGGGGTGGTATGTCAAGGTGATGATGGACTCCATTACTATCACTAGTGGGGACGGGGCCTCCAGTCCCGGCCCGTAAGGGGCTTTAGTCCCGGTTTGCAAACCGGGACCCCAGCCGCGGGACTAAAGGCTGAACCTTTAGTCCCGGCCCGCTTACCAGCCGGGACTGGAGGGTGTCCACGTGGGCACCTCGGAGCGAATCAGGGCCAGGACCTTTAGTCCCGGTTTGTAACACAGACCGGGACTAAAGGGCATCTGCAGTTTTTTGTTTTTTGCTTTAGGGTTTTAGGGTTTAGGGGTTTTAGGTGTTCGGGGGATTAACGTGATGCCTCGTTTGGTGCCTTGGTGTTCGGGAATTAGTTTATGCATATATATAAGATTAACTTATCTTACAAGCGAGCATATATATACAATTATATGGAGATCAGAATTATCGGGACAAGAGCCCGTCTATTCGATTACATGGACCAACATCAGTAATGGCCCCTAGCTACACTAAATCGTCCTTTGTCATCTATAGCTTCTATCCTCAGAAAGGCCGCTAGCTCCTCTGCAATAGCAATCGCGCGTTGCTCTGGTAGGTACTTCTCCCGCATGGCCGTGTACTATATAAGAAGAGGAGATGAATATGAATATCAATCATGATAACAAAGAATGACGAGTAAAAATAGAGGTGTGAATGTTTATTGCTTACATCGTATCTGTAATCCTTGTGCTCAGAGGTAAACGTGCGAATGGTCTCGCAAACATAGTATCCACATAGATGTGTCCCCCGTGGCTGCTGGTCGCACTTTACGAGAATAGAATATATATAATCAAAATAATAATCTAGCATTACAAATGTATTGAAAATAGAAGTATATCATACTACTACTTACCTGAGCCGCTCTAAAGGTCAGCTTCTCATCCCAGATACCGGGAGTCACGCACTTGAACCGCTTCCAAACCCTGCCCGACAAGGAAAATGATTTGCTAAGTTTTTCATTAATTGATATATCAGAAAATCATCGAAAGAGACCGATAGAGCGCAAGAATGATTGAAATTACCCTTGGAGCATGTCCTGCAGGCTTTGGAACTGTTCCAAGGGTCTCGATAATGGGTCGAAGGCATCAACTCTTCCCTTATCAATTTGAATGTCCAACAGAATCCAGTGGAAGCTGCACATATATATATATATATATATATATATATATATATATATATATATGTGTCAGTAACTTATCAATAACACTCATAAGTGAATGGACACAACAGAGTAAGACCCTCACTTGAAGTTGTATGGAAACAGTATGTGGTCACAAAAATTTTGATCTGTTAGAAACCTTAGAAGGTTTTCTTCTGTCTCCTTGGGGTTATCAGTTAGCGTCTTTATATGTATTTTATCTGGGTCAATAAACCCAATATTTAGGATGTTCCTACTTTTACATTCCAGAATCTTCATTCTGCATAATAGAGTACAAGTCAGAACGGAACAAGTTATATGTAGACAATGAATTGAAATAACTGATCAAGTTATATGTAGACAACGAATTAAAAAACTTACAGACAATAGCAACTCATAAGCGATTTGTCAAGGGCGTCGGCATTGTACATCTGGAAGAGTTCATCAAAGTCGATATGGATGTCTTCGGGGCGGCCGTAGTACTCCCGTGGGACACGCGCCACGATCATCGTTCTCCCATTCTTTGATTCACTTAAGTACCATGTATGCAAGTAACGCATATTTGTTGGGAGATCATCCAACTTATCTTTGCTGACCAAAGGCGCTCCCATGACAAACTGTGGCTTAGGGGCTACCACAGCCTTGGGTAACCTGTCGTCTTGGGAAGCCAGAACGTCTTCAACCGGGATACCCCATTCAGCCGCCCACTTCTTTGCTAATTCCAAATCTTGCCCCTGCACCAGAGAGGGAACATTCTCGGGTAACACCCTGAGGGGTGGGATCGACTGTTTGGCCTGTTGTCCAAGCTGAGGAACGTCTGATCTTTTTTTGCTTGTAGTTGAACTTGATTTGCTCCCACTTGCACTTGCACGTGATCTGCTCTTTTGCCCTTCCTTCTGCAATGTGCGTGTATAGTCGTCAGGCTTATGGTGTAAGTCATACTGTGATGGAAGGGTCATGAAGTATTTTGCATATGCTATTTGCTTCTCGGTGTATTCCGGGCGGGGCTCGGGTTCCTTCTTTTTCATCTGCGCCTCATAATGTTCCTTTGCTATCCTGGCGTTTTCCTCGTCGGTACGATCATAAGGTCTGATAGGAAGATTAGCATGAGGTACCTTTGGGAGGGGCGACAGTTTGCGCTTTGGGGAGCTCCGTCGCTTAGAACTCATCGACGGAGTGTTCTTGCTGGCACGCTTCCGCTTAGTATCCTTAGCGGGGGGCGGCGGAGACGGCCGACCCAAGTCCGGCGGCGGTGATCGATCTGGACTCGTGTTGTGGTGGCCGTCGTCATGTGGAGGGCTTGGAGGTGATGGAGGTGTAGGTGACCTGCGACGACTCGGAGGCGGTGTTGTCCTTGGGGCCGAGCCTGGAAGCTTGATGTAGTTCTTGTCCCATAGGATGACTCCACCCAGTACTTCTCCGAGTGTCCTCTCATCTTCGGGTCCAGCCATGTCGAGCTCCATATCATGAAACCCCGCCATGATTTCATCCACCCCGACTTTAGCAAAGCCAGCTGGAATCTCACGGCCATGCCAGCGTGCATCAGGGCCAGAAGGTAAAGCTTGTCCGACGGCCACCTTCATGGATATGTTCTTGAATTTCTGATGGAGTTCACATGATGTTGACTCCTTGATTCCATCCACGGGGTAGCCGGGACCGCCCTCTATCATTCTTCGTGCATCGTCGGGTGGGGCCTCAGATTCAGCCACGCTGCTTTTCCGCTTAGATGGGGCGCCGGTAATATCGAGTGCAGGATCTTCCTGGCACGCTACTCCTCTAAGCTCGTCAATCTGCTTCTGTTGCTCGTTAAGCCTGGCAAGCAACTGGTTGAACTTGTCATTCTCCTCATCCTGCTGTCGCTTCTTTGCTCTCGCTCGGCTTCTGTAAGTGTCTTGGTCTCTGGCAAACCCAAGCCACCACGGGTAAGAAGGACCGAAGCCTCGCGTTCGTCCTCCATGTTCGTCATTGCCGAGGACCAGTGTGAGCAAATCTTTCTCTCTATCTGCAGTGAACTGTCTTTTTCCCTCTTTAATTTCTTTCACTATTTTTTTCCAATTCTCCCTGGGTATCCTAAGACCGTCACTGCAGATGAGGTCCCCTGTTTCTTCGTCGTACGAACCACCATGCGCAAGGAACCAATTCCTTGCTCTCAATTCCCACTCATCACGGATGGGTTCAGGTACGATGCCTTTAGCTAGCAGATCTTGCTCTTTCTTATCCCACTTTGGGATGGCAGTCTCATAGCCCCCTGGCCCCAGCGTGTGGTGATATTTCTTCTTGTCGGCATTTTTCTTGTTCTTTTCTGATAATGCCTTGGCATCTTCTGACTGCTTGTACTCCTGAAATGCCTTCCAGTGATTCGCCTGCTTGGCTAGATACCCCTCGAATACTGGCACTTTCTTTGTCTTCAGATAGTCTTTCCATAGCTTCTTCTTCCAGCTACGGAATAGTTCGGCCATCTTCTTTAGAGTCCACTGCTTGACTTTGGCCCTCAGTTTATTTGCGGCGTCTTGATTCTCACATTCTGGCAGGTTGAAATGTGACATGATATCATTCCAAAGATTATCTTTGTACCTTTCGGCGACATAGTCACTATCGGCTGCCCCTTTGCGCTTGTTCCACTCCCGAACGCTGATCGGGACGTGATCCCTAACGAGAACTCCGCATTGCTTCTTGAATGTGTCAGCAACATTCTTAGGAAGCTTTGGTTCGCCCGTAGGCAATATCACCTCAAAGGTGTAATGCGTCCGTGCGTCCAACTTTTTAGTCGGGCCTCGTTTCGTAGATTTGCTCGATGTGGAGGCCTAAGAGGGAGAAACATTCGTCAAATGAATGTATATGTATACAATATAGAGCTATCTCCAATATTTTTCACATATTACAAGTGATTGTCGAACTTCATATGTATACCTCGCCGGACTTTATTATTTCTCCACCGGCTTCTCCACCGGCTTCTCCATCAGTGGAGCTATCACCTTCTCCGTCATTGGAGCTATCTCCGGCCCCATCGGCTTCATCTTCGTGTCGATCAACCTCCATTCCATCTCCGGAGGGGTTTAGATATGACGACGGAGATTCAGCAGGTTCAACGTCAGGGGCGTCTTTGATTATATCCTCGAGAAGTTCTTCCTCTTCGAGGTTCCTGCTATGTGGATCCATAGTTCTGCAAAAAACAGACATTTGATTAACTAAATAATATTCTAACTAAATAATATTCTATTTGCAAATAAATTCTAACTAAATTCTATATCTAAATAAACTAAATTCTATATCTATATCTAAATAAACTAAATTCTATATCTATATCTAACTCTATATATTCTATATCTAAATAAACTAAATTCTATATCTATATCTAAATAAACTAAATTCTATATCTATATCTAACTCTATATATTCTATATCTAAATAAACTAAATTCTATATCTAACTCTATATATTCTATATCTATATCTAAATAAACTAAATTCTATATCTATATCTAAATAAACTAAATTCTATATCTATATCTAACTCTATATATTCTATATCTAAATAAACTAAATTCTATATCTAACTCTATATATTCTATATCTATATCTAAATAAACTAAATTCTATATCTAAATAAACTAAATTCTATATCTAAATAAACTAAATTCTATATCTAAATAAACTAAATTCTATATCTAAATAAACTAAATTCTAACTAATTAACCCTAACCCTAACACTAATTAACTAATTAACCCTAACCCTAACACTAAACAAAATAAAGTTTTTGCAAAAAAACCTTGCAGGTGGCGGGTGGCGCGGTGGCTGCGGTGGCGCGGTGGCTGCGGTGGCGCGGTAGCTACGGTGGCGCGGCGCGGTGGCTGCGGTGGCGCGGTGGCTGCGGCGGCGCGGGGGCGCGGTGGCTGCGGCGGCGCGGTGGCTGCGGCGGCGCGGGGGCGCGGGGGCGCGGTGGCGCGGGGGCGCGGTGGCTGGCGGCGAACGGCGGCGAGGCGGCGGCGAGCGCGGCAGCCTGGCGGCGTCGATGAAACTCCTCGCGCGCGAAAAACTGCAAAGTGTGGAGCCGCGGGGAAGAAGGGGAAGCATTTAAACCCCGGGACCTTTAGTCCCGGGCGGTGGCTCAGGCCAGGACTAAAGGGGGACCTTTAGTCCCGGTTTGAACCACCGCCCGGGACTAAAGGCCTCGGGTGGGGCGTTTCAGCAAAAGGGCCTTTAGTCCCGGTCTGTGGCACGGACCGGGACTAAAGGCCTATTTTCTGTTTTTTGTTTTATTTATTTTATAAATAGTTATCTGTTTGCCATTTTCAATTAAAAACTATGTTTATTAATATTCTTTTTGAATATTTGAGAATTTGACAAAACTATAAAAATGAAAAGTGTTTGAAATTGACTAAATAATTCAAAACTATTTTCTATTTTCAAAATTAATTATTTTAACTATCCTAAGTATTAACTATTTTGCCATTTTCAATTAAAAACTATGTTTATTAATATTCTTTTTGCATATTTGAGAATTTGACAAAACTATAAAAATGAAAAGTGTTTGAAATTGACTAAATAATTCAAAACTATTTTCTATTTTCAAAATTAATTATTTTAACTATCCTAAGTATTAACTATTTTGCCATTTTCAATTAAAAACTATGTTTATGAATATTCTTTTTGCATATTTGAGAATTTGACAAAACTATAAAAATGAAAAGTATTTGAAATTGACTAAATAATTCAAAACTATTTTCTATTTTCAAAATTAATTATTTTAACTATCCTAAGTATTAACTATTTTGCCATTTTCAATTAAAAACTATGTTTATTAATATTCTTTTTGCATATTTGTGAATTTGACATGGAGAATCTTCATCATGCATTACATAAAAGATTTAATACATTATTACATTATTGCACCAACAATCCTATCTATTATTTCTGTTTTCTTCTGGGTCGTAGCCATGGAGAATCTTCATCATTCAGTAGGATGCTTGGGTCAGTCTTCACTTTGAAGGGCGGAATTTCATGAAACTTATTATAATCTACTGACATGTCTGTCTTGTCATCTACTCCTACGATATTTCTTTTCCCTGAAAGAACTATGTGGCGCTTTGGCTCATCGGACGATGTCTTCTTTTGCTGATTTCTTTTTCTCGTTTTTGTAGACATGTCCTTCACATAGAAAACCTGAGCGACATCATTGGCTAGGACGAATGGTTCGTCCATGTATGCAAGATTGTTGAGATCCACTGTTGTCATGCCGTACTTTTGGTCTACAACTACCCCGCCTCCTATCAGCTTCACCCATTTGCACCAAAACAAAGGGATCTTAAAAGTAGGTCCATAGTCAAGTTCCCATATCTCCTCTATGTACCCGTAATATATTTCCAAACAGTGCCCATTCTCGTCTGTTGCATCAAAGCGGACACCACTGTTTTGGTTGGTGCTCTTTTTATCTTGGGCAACCGTGTAAAATGTATTCCCATTTATCTCGTACCCTTGGAAAGTACATATAGTAGAAGATGGTGGCCTGGCCAAACAGTACAGCTGATCTCCAACGGTGTCATCATTCATGAGATGTGTCTGCAACCAACTGCCGAAAGTCTTCTCATGTTCCCCTTTAATCCAAGAGTCAGTCTTCCCCGGGTTTTCGGAGCGTAGAATATTCTTGTGTCTCACGATATACGGAGCCACCATGGTGGAATTGTGTAGAACTGTGTAGTGTGCTTGAGAGAAAGAATGCCCGTCCATACATACTTTTGCTTTCCTTCCTAGTGTGCCTTTTCCTGTCAGCCTACCCTCATACCGAGATTCAGGAACACCAATCGGCTTAAGGTCAGGAAGAAAGTCCACACAAAACTCAATGACCTCCTCTGTTCCATAGCCCTTGGAGATGCTTCCTTCTGGCCTAGCACGGTTACGAACATATTTCTTTAAGACTCCCATGAACCTCTCGAAGGGGAACATATTGTGTAGAAATACAGGACCGAGAATTCTAATCTCTTCGACTAGGTGAACTAGGAGGTGTGTCATTATATTGAAGAAGGATGGCGGGAACAACAACTCAAAGCTGACCCGACATTGGACCACATCAATCTGTAACCCTGATAGACTTTCTCGATCGATTACCTTCTGAGAAATTGCATTGAGGAATGCACATACCTTCACAATTGCCAGGCGAACATTTTCCGGTAGAATTCCCCTCAATGCAACCGGAAGCAATTGCGTCATAAGCACGTGGCAGTCATGAGACTTTAGGTTTTGGAATTTTTTGTCTTTCATATTTACGATTCCCTTTATATTCGACGAGAAGCCAGTCGGGACCTTGATACTGAAAAGGACTTCAAAGAAGATTTCCTTCTCTTCCTTAGTAAGAGCATAGCTGGCACGCCCTTGAAACTGCCCTGGATGCATGCCATCTCTTCCTTTATGACGTTCCTGGTCCTCCCGTGCTTCCGGTGTATCTTTTGACTTCCCATACAAGCCCAGGAAGCCTAGAATATTCACGCAGAGATTCTTCGTCAGGTGCATCACGTCGATTGCGGAGCGGACCTCATGGACTTCCCAATAGGGTAGCTCCCAAAATATAGATTTCTTCTTCCACATGGGTACGCGCTTATCAGGGCCGTTAGGAACAGGTTGGCTGCCAGGACCCTTTCCAAAGATTACTTTTAAATCTTTGACCATATCAAATACTTCAGCACCAGTACGGATGACAGGCTTCCCCCGGGGTTCTGCCTTGCCATTGAAATGCTTGCCTTTTTTCTTTAAGGGATGCTTGGGCGGAAGAAAACGACGATTGAACGGGTACACATTCTTCCTACATTTGTCCAGATATATACTTTCTGTCTGATCTAAACAGTGCGTGCATGCATTGTATCCCTTGTTTGACTGTCCTGAAATGTTACTAAGAGCAGGCCAATCATTGATGGTTACGAAAAGCAAGGCTCGAAGGTCAAATTCCTCTTGTTTGTGCTCGTCCCACACACGTACACCTAGTTCGGCCCACAGCTGTAAAAGTTCGTCAACTAATGGCCTTAGGTACACATCAATGTCGTTGCCGGGTTGCTTTGGACCTTGGATAAGCACTGGCATCATAATGAACTTCCGCTTCATGCACAACCAAGGAGGAAGGTTGTAGATACATAGAGTAACGGGCCAGGTGCTGTGACTGCAACTCTGCTCCCCAAAAGGATTCATGCCATTTGTACTCAGACCAAACCATAAGTTTCTTGCGTCACCTGCAAATCTCGGGAACTCTCTCTCGATTTTTCTCCACTGCCGACCATCAGCGGGGTGCCTCAACTTATGATCTTTCATACGATCTTCCATGTGCCATCGCAACAACTTCGCATGATCTTTATTTCTGAACAGATGTTTCAACCATGGTATCATAGGAGCATACCACATCACCTTGGCAGGAACCCTCTTCCTGGGTGGCTCGCCCTCAATCTCACCAGGGTCATCTTTTCTGATCTTATACCGCAATGCAGTGCATACCGGGCATTTATCCATATTCTCATACTTCTCACCGCGGTAGAGGATGCAGTCATTAGGGCATGCATGTATCTTCTGCACGTCTAATCCTAGAGGGCAGACAAGCTTCTTTGCTTCGTACGTGCTGGCGGGCAATTCGTTCTTTCTTGGAAGCATCTTGTTCATCAGTACCAGCAACTTTTTGAATGATGAGTCAGTCCCACCGGTCTCTGCCTTCCACTTCAGCAATTCCAGTGTGCTACCCAGCTTCTTCTGGCCATCTTCACAAGTTGGGTACAACAATTTGTTGTGGTCCTGTAACATCTGCTCGAACTGCAACCTCTCCTTTTCTGTGTCGCAGCCTCGCCGTGCTTCAGAAATGACCCGGCCAAGATCATCAGCGGGCTCATCTGGTTCCCGTTCTGCACCCTGATCTTCTTCTTCATTGTCTTCCATTGCGGTATCAGCATACTCAGGGAACATAGATCGGTAGTTGTCATCATCGTTCTCTTCTTCTTCATCGTCGTCTTCCATCATAACCCCTCTTTCTCCGTGCTTGGTCCAAACATTATAGCCCGACATAAAACCGGACCGAACCAGGTGGCTCTGAATGACTCTTGAGGAAGTGTAATCCTTCTCATTCCGACATTCAACACATGGACAAAACATATAGCCACCACCATGCTTGTTCGCATCGGCCGCATCTCGAAAAGAATGCACGCCTTCTCTGTAAGCGGCGGTGCGTCGATCACCGTACATCCATGGATGGCTCATCTGCGTCATGCAACAGTATATCAAACACAATCACGATCCTAAAAATTAGTACCGCACGGTCTAAACGAGGAAATATAGTTGCTAACCTTTTAGAATAAGTGGAAATAAAGAGAAGAGGCTTAAGCGTGGCTCGGGCACCTCATATCGTAGTTGTGTTCGGTGAACTGAAGCGGCATCGCTCTAACACACATTTCAACAAACACCTCTAGTGCATCCAAGCAAAAAGGTGAGCTAGCACACACCCACACTCATCCATCCAAGAAAAATGCAAGGAAGAGGGGAGAGGGGGGCTGCGGCCAATATATAGGCAGAGGACTTTAGTCCCGGTTTGAGACACAAACCGGGACTAAAGGGGGCGCACATGTGGGCCGCTCAGCGCATAGCCCTTTAGTCCCGGTTTGTGTCTCAAACCGGGACTAAAGCCTCGTTACGGGCCGGGACTAAATCCTCCCGGGCGGCTGGCGAATTTGGGGCGACGTGGCCGGGCCTTTAGTCCCGGCCCAGATGGAGGCCGGGACTAAAGGGTCCAGGCCAAAGGCCCGTTTTCCACTAGTGTATGGAAGAGTCGAGGGTATATACGAGCTGAATTACGGGTTTGACAAAGGGCTAAATCCCGTCGTATTCAAATGCCATTGGTTCGACCCACGTCGGGTGAGACGGGATCCTGAAATCGGGTTGGTCGAGGTTGAAAGAAGCTCTGTTTATAAGGGAGAGGATGTGTATATTTTGGCTACCCAGGCCTTTCAAGTATTCTATCTCCCGTACGCGTGCAAAAACCCGGTGAAACGTCTACAGGGATGGGATGTTGTGTTGACGGTACCTTCACGCAATAGGCTACCCCCGCCAAACAAGGACGATTACCGCCGCGTAGACCCCTCGACATCGAATGTCGACTTTTATCAGGAAGAAGGGCTCCCCGGTCATTTCACTATCGGCTTGCCGGCTGTTGATGACATGGTCGTAGACGATGAACAAGAAGATGCGGGCATGGAGGAAGACAATGCAGAAGATGAAGCTGAGGATGTTTGTGCCCCCGAAGACTTGAGTTTGCTCGAGGCGTTCAAAGCAGGCCTTGACCTCGGTGCAAATGGACCACCTCCAGGTTTCATTGATGATTATTGGTTCGCTGAGCCTGATGGCGATGATGAAACATGTGGTCCAATTATGGATGTCGAGCCTGATGGCTACTGATCTATGTAGTAGTAATTGTGAGGCTAGACTATTTGTAATAACTCTGTGTAATAGTGATTTTCGAGCTAGTTTATTTGTATGAACTTCGTGCTATGTTTGTGAGAACTCTATATGCTATTTGTTGCTTTTACTAATGTATCTTGTCCTCCATGCTTTCAGTAATATTCATCTACTTATAATCTATTTTGCTTTCAGTAATATTCATCTTTTTATATTGCATACTAATAAACCACTCTCTTCATTGTGTTTGCAGGTGATTGAAACATGCCAAAAAAAGGGCGGTTTTGTAAAGAAGCTCCAGGACTTGGCTGACGATGTGAGGCCTTCGAGGTCTTCGAGGCCTTCGAGTTCTTCGAGGCGGGCACCTCCTAGCCCCCCTTCCGAGTGTCATGGAGCACGTAGGAAGAATGCGACGCGGGAAGCTAGCCCCCCTCCTCCTAGCCCTCCCGCAGCCGAGGAGGAGGATGAGGAGCACGGTGGTGGGGAGGACGAGGAGCACGGTGGTGGGGAGGATGAGGAGCACGGTGGTGGGGAGGACGAGGAGGACGGTGGTGGGGAGGATGAGGAGGACCTCTCGGAGGATGAGGGGTTGGGGGCTTACCATTTGAGCCTGACCCAAACCTAGTTTGGGAACCGCCGGAGGATGAGGGGTACGTTGCACGTGAGGAGAGGCTACAGCCACGTGACAGGAAGCCGTATCAGCGTGGGAAAACGCAGCTCCCGAAGCTAAAAACGTGGTCCAGCAGCGATGTTGTTCTAGTGCCCGCTGGAAGGAGGTACATGCTACTTTTGACATTTCGTTATCGCAATTTTATCATTATCGAAATTTTTATGACATACATACTGATTTTGCCCTTTCATTGTGCAGGTCGTTCAAGTTTGCCGACCCGACGAGGAAGCCAGCACGTGGCTACGCCAACATCCTTGGAGGCCTACTTAGGAAGTATTTCCCCGGGCTTGTCAATCTCCCTAGTGGTTGCCGCGACATAGCTTGGACTTGGCGGCACTACAGCTACGCGCCAGATCCTCATGGCAAGTACGAGAACATGCAGGAGGTGGTTGTACACAGGTTCAGGGTATGTGACTTCTGACTTTTTAGCATTCAAACACTCCTTAGTTGACAATAGTTGCACTAATGCCCCTTGTTTTATCTATGTGCATGGTTGCAGCAATACTTCAAGAGGGCTGAGGGTGAGGAACGTGCGTGCGATCGTACCTTACACACGCTGGCTACGAGTAGGGTGACTGGGATGCACTACGAGGCACGTGTTCAGTGCGTCCGCAACTGGCACGCCGACCGCAAAATTTGGATGTCTAAGGACGACGCTCGGGTGACGCACATGCAGCCGTGGCAGTACCGACAGGTATTTGCATTTATGTGTTTTTGATTTCTTTATCACCATATAGTTAATGTTGTAATAATGCGTGGGTCTATCTTATGTATGTAGAACCCTCCTCAGTACGTCGGCAACGACGAAGCGTGCTTTCTGGCGATGGTCATGTGGTGGACATGCCCCCAGTACCTCCAGAAGCACGAGAAGGGCAAGCTGTCGCGGGCAGAGATGCGAGGTGGATCACATGTCCTAGGCAGCCTCTCCCTCGCCCTTCACCTCCAGGAAGAGGTGAGCAAATGGTTCCTTCATTCTTTGGTTTCACGTTATACATTGTTAACTCCACAAGGGTTTCCCACTTCACTTAATTGCATGTTCTCTTTTGCAGGAAACAAAGACAGGAGTGACGCCAAACAAATTTGCCTTCATTCGAAAGATGAAGACCAGGAAGACGCCGCATCCTGATACGGGGTCCATGTGGATCAATGAGCAAGCCGAGACCCAGTGTAACGCGTATGTCTCGAAGTTCAAGCAGATACACGGCGAGAGCTCCCAGCCAGAGACCGAGGACTTTGACGTTGAGGTTGCGGTGCTTGCGGGAGAAGGCATGAAGCATGGACGCCTATGGATTGGTGACGGGGTCGTCGACCCAAGGATCATTCCAGGTCTCCGCCAGTTCCGTCGTGGGCGTACGAGCGACCAGCCTCAGGTAGAGACACGTCCACGGGCTTCGGATCTAGCGGTCGAGCGGTTACGGGTATGTTCTTTCTCGGTTCCTCTATGCTTCTTTACATGCTTTCCATTGCAATGTTAATGACTTCGCGACAACACAACGTAGGTGGAGATGCAAGAGCAGGCCCGGCAGCGGGAAGAGGAGGCCCAGCAGCGGCAGGCGATTCTGGAGCAGCAGCTTAGTCAGCAGCAGCAGGCGATGCAGCAGATGGCCCAGCAGCTGGCCCAGCAACAGCAGATGATGAACTGGATTATGAACCAGTCCATTCTAGGTTCTCCACCGGGGAGTTTTCCTACTCCTCCTTTTGCCTTCTCGTGGGTAAGTGGTTAACTTAATATCTCCATCTTATTTTCTCTTGTTTTAGGTCTAATCCACACATCAAATGCAGCAACAACAGATGAACATGCCGAACATGCCGCTCATCCAGCCACCGCCACCGCCCGAGCAGAGCCCGACGACACCTCACACCGTCAACAATCCCAACATCATCCGGAACCTGACGCAGTTTCCATTTCCAGGTGAGTTCCCCTTCACTTGTGCCCAACAAGCTTCTAGGTTGTAGAATGCCATGACACTAGTGCCCAATTTAGCCATTCCATGCCACCATGTTCAATATGCAAATTTTGAGCCATTACATACCATCATGTTCAATTCTATATCAATATGCAAATTTTTAGCCATTACATGCCGCCATGTTCAATTCCATGTCAATATGCAAATTTTTAGCCAATACATGCTACCACGTTCAATTCTATGTCAATATGCAAATTTTTAGCCATTACATGCCACCGTGTTCAATTTCATATCAATATGCAAATTTTGAGCCATTACATGCCATCATGTTCAATTCTATATCAATATGCAAATTTTTAGCCATTACATGCCGCCATGTTCAATTCCATGTCAATATGCAAATTTTTAGCCAATACATGCTACCACGTTCAATTCTATGTCAATATGCAAATTTTTATCCATTACATGCCACCGTGTTCAATTTCATGTCAATATGCAAATTTTTAGCCATTACATGCCACCGTGTTCAATTTTATGTCGATATGCAAATTTTTAGTCATTACATGCCACCATGTTCAATTCTATGTCAATATGCAAATTTTTAGTCATTACATGCCACCATATTCAATTCTATGTCAATATGCAAATTTGTAGCCTATATGCTCATCACTTGTTAAGAATGCTAATACTTGTTGAAAATGTAGGAGAAGGAACAAGCAATGGAGAAGACCAAGGTTGACGACATTATGCACTTGTAAGATGGACATAGACTTGTATCGACTCTAAGTACGGAGAAGCACCAAGCAATGTTATATGCATGCATGTATGCATCTTCGGGGATATGTTTGTGTGTTATATGCATGCATGTATGCATCGAATTGGTATGTTTGATGTATTTGTATGTTATATGCATGCATGTATGCATCAAATTGGTATGTTTGATGTATTTGTGTGTTATATGCATGTATGTATGCATCGAATTGGTATGTTTGATGTATTTGTGTGTTATATGCATGTATTGGATGTGTTTGATGTTATATGTATGGATATATATGTATTTGCAATTTTGAAATGCAGGGATTAAAAGAAAACAGAAAAAATCTGAAAAACTGAGGCCTCTTTGCCGTGTGTATGCACACGGTGCATACACACGGCAAAGAGGCCACGTGGTTGTCACCTGTGCGTCGGGTGGCTAGGCGGGTGTGCAGGGCAGGCTCTTTGCCGTGCTCTCTTGTGGACGACGCACGGCAACGATCCCAGCTCGACGCACGGCAACGACTTCGCACGGCAAACCCTGGACGCTCGGCAACGGCTACACGCTCGGCAAAGGAACAAGACGCACGGCAAAGCTGTTCCGCACGGCAATGATCCAGACGCACGGCAAAGACTATACGCACGGCAAAGAAATAAGGCGCACGACAAAGCAAGCAACGCACGGCAAAGGTCTTTGTCGTGCGTATATGGCACGACGCACGGCAAAGGTCTTTGCCGTGCATATATGGCACGATGCACGGCAAAGAATTCGTTGCCGTTCGCGACGTTGCCGTGTTTTCTTTGCCGTGCGTCGACGCTAGGCAAAGGCTTTGCCGTGTCTTTCTTGCCCTTTGCCGTGCGAGATCCACGCACGGCAAAGCACTGTTCTCCGGTAGTGAAACCATATAACCAGATAATGACCTTGAATTTATTAATTCCACACTCATGGCTACTCCTGATACACAAGGCGTTGCTTTTCGCCGCAAGGCAGGAGCCCGCAAACGGCATTTTCGAAGGCACGATCGATAATGTTGTGCGTAACTTCACACTATCAACAATGTTGTGAGCACCGTCCTCTTCCAAGTGCGCATGCATTAGGATCTCGCCACCGCAACCTATATTCTTAATCATCATCCTTCCCAACCCTTTAAGTTCAGTCTTTTGTATGCATGCCTACACAGAGAACGACTCCCTCCTATATGAATCTTAGAGTGCTCGTGTGTCTGGGTTATCCCAACCTCTATATTGTCCACAACCACATATAAAGTAGAACCACGTACGTACCACCTTTTGTGTCTTCCTCGGCTACCAAAGTCACCGCAAAAACATGAAAATGTCAAATGGCGTTGTGAATAGTTGCGCAAATTTAGCCAGCAGGGGTATCATTTTTGTCTAATATCAGCATTATGCGTTTTTATTCTCTCTGGAAGGATTAAATCTTGATTTGCAAATTTGGATGCATGTCATGCGATTTTGTATTGGGTCTTTACTCTTTAGCGATGTCATTTAAGGAGAGACCCGAGAACATCTACCGATAAGAGACAGTGGTACAATACATACTTTATTCCAGAGAATCGGTCTATCGTTACATACCGAAAAAGCGTTTTTCAGGACCTTAGGGCGCCCAGACCTTATCGCTGGCCACAAACAGCTGTTGGAGATTCGTGCTTGGCTGTTTTGCAAAAAAGTTCCTAATCTTTTAGCTGTCCATCCCGCAGTACCTGTTGGCCACACAATAAAATCGTGGCTCGGCCCTGGAAACCCTAGATTGGGTCATTCCACCCCGCCGCCACCCTCAACACCGCCGCCGCCGCATTCCACCACGCCGCCGCCGCCGCACTCCACCACGCCGCCGCCGCACTACACCCCGCCGCTGCCACCCTCAACCCCGAGAGAGGTCAACTCCGTCAAGCACTGCCGCCGCCCCAACCCCGGCCAGAGGGGCTTCGACGACCGCCGCCCTCTGCTGGCTCTCGTCCGGCCAGGCTGAGGTCGCCGGCGCTGCGAGACCTCGACGCCCTCTGCGCCATCACCGGATCTGGGCCGGATGGCTTCAAATCTTGGTCGATTTTGTAGATCTTGGTCTATTTTGTAGATGTAGCTTCTTGATCTGTTGAATCTGTTCGTGTATGGATCTTTGTGATTCGATCTATGGTCCCGTTTTGATGAATGTGATGAATTTTGTCAGATCTTTGTATGAATATGTTCACTGTGTTTTGTTTGGATCTTTCGAAAATCCTGCTAGGTTACTTATGAATTTGTTTGAAGAACTTTTTACTAGCATGAACGAAACACATAACACTAAGTGAAAATTTCGAAGAACTTTACACCTACACTAAAGGATCCATTTAGTAAATTTCGAAGAACTTTATGATCCAGTAGAGAAATGGTCCGAAAATGTGGGGACTCTGTAGTAATAATTCAGAGATATTTAGGTACTTTTTTGTAAAAAATCCCGCACTAATCTTGATGCAGAGCGTTGATTGTACGGTGCGTGATTAGGTCCTGGCGCCATAAGGTCCTTTAAAATTCCGCGTTTGTTACATACTAATACGATTGAGATTCCTAGAACTTGACAAAACGGAATGAAACTTTCGCGCAGGAAACATGATGAATCCGAAAGACACAACGTGTACGGGACTCATGTGCAGGGAAGATTCGCCGCGTCGCGGAGCAAACACCGACTGAAGAAAGCGCAGGAGCGCATCTAATTTAGTCATGGTAGACCCCTGCATGCAGGCCTACGCCGCCGGGTAATTCGTTGGCAACTTTTATGGTACCTTCTTAGAAATCACACTACTCATAGGATAGAGACGAGTATGAAAGGCCCAGCAGACCCGTCATCAAGCCGTAATTGATGAGAATATTACTGTATCTAAGTCATAGATAGGATCGTTGAAAAAGCAAGCAAAATTCACGTCCGCCGCCGCCACCACCTCTAGACGACTAGACTGCTCCGCCGCCGCCGCCTCCACCTTGCATGCGGCCAGGGCATCCACCTCGCACGCAGCCACCGCCCACTGGCCCAAGCAGGCCGCCGCCACCGCGCATGTCGCCATGTCGATGGTGGAGGACACTTGAGCGCGGTGTCTCCTCCTCCTGCACGGAACTGACGCCGACGCTACCCCACACGACCCACTCGTCGCGGTTCTGATCTCCCCTACGGTATCCACAGGTTCCTTTCCATGCACAGGCAGTGCCTCGCCGGGAGCTGCATCTTGTCGGGGTCTCGGAGATGCTCATCGCCTGCAAGTACGAGGAGATTTGGGCGCCGGATGCCGCAAAAGCCTTTGTTTCGCTTTGCTCATTTGCTGCATATGTCTCTGAACGAACTCTGAATCTTAAGTGTTGGTCTTTTTGTGTGCTTGTAGGTCAAATGAACTAATTACAATCATAGACAACACATCAACACGTACTCGCGGCAGTGGATTCTCGGCATGGAGAATAGCATCCTGAACAAGATGTCATGGAACCTCACTGTTCCCACGCCCTATGTCTTCCTGGTGCAGTTCACCAATGCTGCCGGGAGCGACAAGGAGCTGGAGCACACGGCGTTCTTCTTCGCTGAAATGGCGCTGATGAAGTAAGGACTGGTCTCGCTGTGCCCCTCGCTGGTGGCGGCCTCTGCTGTTGTGCTATGCACGCTGCTTGGTGTAGGCTGAAGAAGAGCCCCATCTGGACTGAAGCACTCAAGCACCACACTGGCTTCAGTGAGCTACAGCTGATTTAAGTCACCATTCCTCGGCCAGTTCTTGGGTTGGATGTGTTGAGGGCTGTAATTTTTGTACTAGCTCATATCCGTTGCTGGTTTCAGAGAGCCTACAGGAAGTACGCCGGTGAGCAGTTTGCGCGTGTGGCTCTGAACCCTCCCGCAGTTGCTGCTGAAGGCCTCGCGTAGTGTGTTTTAGTTATCTTAGGTTTTGCTTGGCTTTCGAATCAAGATAGCTTAGTTTACTTCACTTACTCTGTTTGCGTGAGTGAATGCCGATCTGCTAATTGATAACACCAGGGTGTAACAACTACTCATGTACTAATTTTTTACATGTGTTTGAATCATTCAATGTACTGCTATTGTTTCATCACTGATACTGAAGTGCTTGATAACTGGCTTTTAATTTCTGGTCTGCTTTGCTCATGTTTGTTGGCAAAAGGATACTCAAGTGTTCCCACGGTGACATGGACAGACAATTTCCATGGTGGTCAATTCTCTGAAATTTTGTTGAAAAAAATAATAGTGCACTTGCAAAACTGTTCTGAACAATGAAAGTAATCTTTCTAAGAGTCAACAATGTAATAAAAGAAGCTCGTAGAGAAAAGAAGTTAAATTCACAGAGTTCAGAAAATGCTAACAACCCTCAGGAAAAAAACTGAGAGGGTGTGGACAGTGAAAGTGATTTTTTTGCTGAGCAATGAAATTTTCCGTGGTGACATTGGTCAATTCTCTGATTTTTTGTTGTACAAAAATCCTAATGGGCTTGCAACTGTTCTAGAAAATGAAAGTAATATTTCTATTAGACAATAGTGTAGTAAAAGAAGCACTGAGACGGCGTGCAAGGACAGTGAAAGTGATTTGGATCATTTAAAATCTGCCACCAGAGAGACTACAGGAAATCTTCTGAATGCATTCTGTCACCAACAGAAAGTTCTGTTCATTTCAAAATGTAGCACTAACTCTCTATACGGCCAAGCGAATTCAAACATTTCACAAATGAAGTAAGGACCATATTAAGTTTATTTCAGAAATTCTGTCACTAATCCTCGTGCCCTTTCATCATCACAATTCATGAGTCTCTTCACAGCTTCAGTAATTCTTCTGTCACTAATCCCAGCGTAGAGCGCCTCAAGCATCCTACTCATGCTGCAGTGGGTGAAGAGCCCACCAACAGAAGTATGGCACCACGTTCTCGAGCTGAACCAACCACGGAACAAGAACACAGTCGCTTCTAGACGGTTCAAACCTTCAAGTCGGAGCACACGTCGTGGAGTACCCACAAGAACGTGACATTGCGACGGGCCAGGACAATGACGATCTCATTGCTGGCAGAGAGGCGGAGAGTTCATGGCGGTGGCCGGTTGGAACAGGACTGGCCGGCGGCGTCCAGGAACTAGGGAGCCTTGAGGAAGGACGACCGGCCGTCGGCCGTGGAAGGCTGGGGTGGCGTGACAATGAGTACGTGGAAGGGAGGTGCGGGCGCACAATTCGTCGGCGGAGGATTTGAGAGGCAGAGCTGGTCCTCATGCTTGCCGTGGACAGAGAGTGCAGGAGCTTGTTGCGCGGAGAGAGCCGGGCGGCTGACCGAGAGATAGAGAAAGCAAGGACGGTCGGGACTGGGGTGAGCTCCTGATTTAGGGTTACGGGATTGCGTGGTGTAAGTTTTTTGGGCCACCGGCATTTGGACCGGGACCCATCTACGGAATGTGCAAAATTTTCTTACTAGTATGAATTGTACTACTTATCTCTTTTGTGGTAGTATGAATTACTGATGCACGAAAATAAATGGCTAGTATTCATTTGAGGGTACCACAAAACAACTCAATTCCTTAGAATCCGATATATCAGCCGGTCACGACTCACGCCTGCACGAAGATGTCGAGCTCCAAGACCGCGTCATTGCCGCTCCAGCTCGCCGTCTTCATCAGCACGTACCCCCTCGCCATCCTGAACCTCCCCGTGCCGCCGACCACCGAGAGCTCCCGCGCCGGCGCCATCACGGCGTTGCGGCCCGCCACGGCCAGCGTGCTCCCGTTGTAGGGCCCGGCGGTGAGCAGCACGTTCATGGAGACGAGCACCGCGGGATCCCCGGCCGCGGACGACGCCGCGACGTAGAACCCCTGTGCGCGCCCGAGTTCCCTGGACGCCGGGGCGGGGCCGTCGGTGAGGGCGTCGTCCATGACCAGCGTGTCGCCGAAGCGCCTGTCCACGGAGCCCCTGAGCGTCGGACCGGTGCCGCGGGCGACCACGACGGCGCTGGGGTTGGAGCCCGTGGAGAAGTCGTGCATGTACAGGTGCAGGTGATGGGGTTCCTGCGCGCCGCCGCCGCCGTCGACGAAAGCACGGGCAGGCGAGAGCGAGGCGACGAGCACCGCCATGAGTAGCGTAACAAGAGCTGCAAATGTGAGCCGGCGAGCCATGTCGATCGGGTTAATTTGGCACTGTGACATGGTGCAAGGATGTACTTATATAGCGTTCGTCAAATCGTCGCTTCTTTCGATGACAAAAGGCTTTCACGTGGACCGGCCGGCCATTTACGCTTCCGGAATCAAGATGATGAGTTCACGCCCATGCTGATACAGGATCGTTGCTGCGGCCTTGTGGGGAGCAGAGATTAGCTAGACGAAGGTGGATGTGGATTATGGACATGACATGCATTTTTATAATGAATCATGCGACCGACCTTGCATGGGTACGCCAAAAGATGGACGCATGCCTCAAAAGTAAGTGGAAGTAGCCCTCAGTCCCTGTTCATATTTTTTCCGAGTGCGATTGGATGGGATGGATGCACGGGAGAAGATAGGGAATGTAACGCGGGTGCGAATGTGCGAGGCGAATAGCAGTCGCAAGTTAATGGCAGGGTAGAAGTTTTGTACATCAACATATGTCAGGTCGGTATGAAACAAGTCAAATAAGATACCATTGAAATTTCATTCTAGTTTAATTTTGAACTTTTTAAAGGAGGCGTCTAATAGCCCGCATCTTCCATCGCACACCCCGAAATGGTAAGTTCCGGTTGGAACAGGTACGCTCTGGGGAAAAAAACGGACCCTATCCAAGCACCGCTTCGTTGCCGCTCATCTCACGGAATCTCCGCTCCCGAGTCTGGCGACCACCACCGGGAGAACCTCCGCTCCCCGTGCTCATGGTGACCACCGCCGGGATAGGAACCTCTGCCGCTCCATCACCTTCCCACGCCGCCGCCTCGCTCCTTCTTCCTTGCCGGCGCGACACAGGTGAGTATGTTCCCCAAACTTCCGGTTCTTCTCACCGCCGGCAGCAGTAGCCAGCGCAGCCGCCCCTACTCCTCCTCGCGGATGCACACCCCACATCTTCTGGTGCGCCAATGCGGCCCCTGCTCCGGTAGCTCCTGGCCGCCCATATCACTGCCTTCCTCAAGCTCCTGCCGACGATTCGGATAAGCTGTGTCGCCGTGATTCCCGCATTGCACGCCGGTCGGCCCCGCTAGCACCTAGCCCAAACACAGTGCAGGATTCCGCCTGCACCTTTGCCATGAGCGGCCATCCCCGCCGAGCGAGGCAATGGCCCCCTTCTTTTCAGCTTATTTTCCAGATTCTCCCAGAAGCTACCCTCCACCAGCTTCTCCCAGAATCTCGTTTCTAAAATTTTCACAACAATCTAGATTAGTCCTCCTTCTTTTCAGCTTATTTTCCAGATTCTCCCAGAAGCTACCCTCCACCAGCTTCTCCCAAAATCTCGTTTCTAAAATTTTCACAACAATCTAGATTAGTCTTCCCAATACTTATCTAGATTGTTGTGCAAATTTTAGAAACGAGATTCTGGGAGAAGCTGGTGGAGGGTAGCTTCTGGGAGAATCTGGAAAATAAGCTGAAAAGAAGGGGGCCAATAACGCGTGCGCCGCTGTCGATGTGCGGAAGACCTCCAGGCCATGGGTTGGGGAAAATGACGTGGGGAGGGGAGAGATACAGAGACCCTTGGTCCATGTGCACAAAGTTGTTACCTGCAAAAAAGGCTACTTTGTTGCCTAAGATCACGTTATAGTTTCTTAAAAAATATGTTGCATAAAACAGCTGCTGAAATTATGCTACTCCTAGTTGCCCAGCCCTAGTTGCAATTTGCCCCTAGCGGCAATATAGTTACCAATTTTTTTGAAATTTCGCACAGATGTTATAAAGTTGCTTAGAGATGTTGTGAAGTTGTTTTATGGGTGTTGTAAAGGTGCCTACCGGCCCATGCACCGGCGGAACATCCAAGCGCTCCGCCTCCGGGTCCCTGGTAGAACACCCAAGCCTGCCGACCCCGGGTCCGTGCACCGGCGCTTCCTTCCCCCGCCGGCCATCCCTGTGTGCTGACACTGTTTCTGAACCACCATTCCCATCCTCCATCGGCACCCACAAGTCTCCCTGGCCGCCATCGGCGATCCTCTCTGGAATCCCGACAATGGGAGAAGCTTCTCCCTCGTCCCACCACCTTACGGGATCACCACCGCCTAAATTGCGGGAACCTTGACCGCCATCCTCCTAGTGTCTACACTGGAGCGCCGCTCCATGTAGCGGCCGACTCTAGGAGACCACTGCCCATATGCGCAATAAATTTTGCATATCATTGTACATAAGTTGCTTGTAATATTTTTAATTTGCCTTTCAACATGAAATTTTTTCCGACAAATATTTCTTTGATTGAGGTAGCCAAATTTAATCGTATTGGGGATGCAACTTTTATAGTAACGGCAGACAACAAAATTAAGCATTATATAGTTATGTTTCAATTAAGCATTATATAGTTATGTTTCTCAAACTCTCCCTCGTCTTCGTCTATGGCACGACTACAATGGCGTCTCGATCACAACAACCTTGTCAACCCCAACCTCATCCTCCTGTCGTCCATCCTCGTCTAAGTTCTATACTGATGTTATAAAATTGCTAAGTTCACAATAGCTGTATCCAGGTTTTATGGTGGGCACCTAAAGACCCTAAACAATTGCCTACAATGAAAGATTTTTTGTCTACTACTATGTCGAAGTTATCTATATATAGTTGCACCGACATTTCCTATATATGCATCAAAGTTGCCCAATTGCAACAAAGTTCCCTATAACTGCACAAAAGTTTCCTACGGCTGCATCGAAGTTGTCTACCGTTACACCGAAGTTGCTTACCTCTGCATCAAAATTGCCTAGCTTTGCACTAAAACGTTGCCTATTTTTGTTGCATTGTTGCCTACCATCATTGATGCCGAAGAAAACAAATAAGGGGACCATGATGGAGCGGTGGATGTGAGACGCGTCAAAACCTAGGGCTCTGATTCCATATGTGGACCTCGTCGCTGGCGAGGGCTAGGTTGCCATGCTCGACAATGCCTATGTAACTTGGCGAGTCCTTGAATTGGATCATGGTCGCGGCCAGTGACCTGGAAATGCTCGTGTCATTGTCTTCCATGCATTACAGACCATTGTTGTTGTGAATTTGTTTTAGTTATTGTAAAGTTGCATTCTGATGCTGTGAAATTTTCGTACCCGTCGTTGTAAAGATGGTAAGTTGCTTTTCAATTGGTTTGAAGTTGCATCAAAGTTACCTACAACTACATCGAAGTTTACAACTATTGTACCGAAGTTGTCTATCAATTTAACGAAGTCATATACCACTGCACTAAGTTGGCTATTGATGTTGTGAAGTTGGCCACTATTACAGTGAAGTTGCTTACTAATGCTTTGAGTTTACTACTGCTAAAGTGAAGTTGCCTATAGCACAGATGTTTCCTGGAGTTGCATCGAAGTTGCCTGTAACTGGACATCAAAGTTGCCTTGAGCTGCCCACCGCTCCATAGAAGTTCCCTACTAACGTTTTGAATTTGTGTACCATCTACCAGTATGTGCCACCTGCGGGATTCGAGGTCCTCACACTGACAAGAGCACATGGTCGGATGGATTCCGGATGCACCTCCTCCAACAAGCTTAGGATTTCTCGTGAGTACCGCATTGGACATACCGAGCGCCTCTCCAGCTGCCGCTCTGGACGCTTTAGTCTATAGATGAAGCGTCGATTGTTGACGATGCGGATGGCGATGCCCACTTGACAACCCGTGAGTACGAAATTTTGTAACATCCGAAGGCAAACTGAAAAGGTTGTTAATCACATCGATGAGGCAAATTATAATTTTAGGCAACAAACTAAAAAATTTAAGCAACTATTATATGTTTTTTACAACAAATTGACAATATGACGCAATTGCCAAGCTTTGTTTTACACGTGGGACACGTCTTCCTCTATTTGTTGACGGTTATTATCTCCTTCCTCCCACATCTTCTTAATCTATCCTCCCGATATCTCTCCCTATCACCCCGTCAAGACTCATCCTACCGCCTATTCCGGCCGCCCTTGGCCTCCTCTGCTGGTGCCGTTGACCGGTGTAGCCCCACCGGCCTCCTCTCCCCGAATTCCCCATTGAGAAGTCACCTATCCCCCCGTGCTATTGCTTCTGCCCCAGGGGCTGCTAGCCCCGACCATGGCGTGGTCGCTGATGTAGAGGAAGATGATGGCGCGGTGATGGTGTGTGAAATTAATGAAGTAAATGACCGGCCAGTTGGAAAACCCCAAGAGCAAGGTGTGATGAATATAGCAGCAAGTTTTTCCCTCAGTAAGAAACCAAGGTAGTCAATCCAGTAGGAGGACAAAATACGACTGAAGGTGATGCCCACTAGCTGCGTGATGCTCTAACAAGGGCGCCGTTAACGATATCTTGTTAGCGTCTTCAACCAGTAGCAACGTGGAACCTGCACACAACACAACCAAATACTTTGTTCCCAACTTACGATGAGGTTGTCAATCTCACCGGTTTGCTTGAAACAAAGGGTATGAGCATATCGAGTGGAAAGCAATAGTAATATGCGAGTAAAGTAAACAGTATGAGTAAAGTAAACAGGTGATAGCAATATAAAGGAAATAGGACCGGGGTCCACAGTTCACTAGCGTTGTCTCTCCATAAGATAAAATAATACAAGCTGGGTAAACAAATTACAGTTGGGCAATTGATAGAATAAACACAACGTGCATATGATGAGAGGATCACTATGAGATTTACTCTGGGCATTACAACAAGATACATAGACCGCCATCCAACTGCATCTATGACTAATAATCCACTCACGGGGATATCGTCCGAACACCCCATGAGTATTAAGTTGCGAACAACAGATAATTGCATTAAGCAAAGTGTGTAATGTAAACAAAGCATATGCCCTCGAGCATATGAATGTTGTTCTCTCCCTAGTAGCAACAGCACATCTACAACCTTAGAGGTTTCTATCACTTCCCCAGATTAAATAGAGGCATGAACCCACTATCGAGCATAAATACCCCCTCTTGGAGTCACTAGCAACTACTCGGCCAAGATAGCTACTAACAATGGAGAGCATGCAGGATCATAAACAACATAGAGATAACATAAGATAAATTTCAGTACATCAACTCAAGCATAACACCAATATTCATCAGATCCCAACAAACCAAACATGTAGAATTACATAACGGTGATCTCAATCATGTAGGGCAGCTCATGAGATCTAAACATGAAGCACATGGTGGAGAAGACAACCATCTAGCTACTGCTATGGACCCATAGTCCAAGGTAGACTACTCACTCATCGCTTCGGAGGCAAGCATGGCGATGAAGAAGACCTCCGGTGGCAATTCCCCTCTCCGGCAGGGTGCCGGGAAGAGCTTCTGGATGCTCCCGATCTTCAGGTCGACGGCGGCAGCGGATCGCGATGTGTTCTGGAAAACTGATCGGGTCCTTAGGTTTTTCTCGTCGGGGGGTCTTTATAGGCGAAGGGGCATCGTCAGGAGTGGACCGACGCGGTCTCACACATAGGGGGCGCGGCCCAGCCCCTGGCCGCGCCGCCCTGGTGTGAGGGCCCCTCGTGGCCCCACTCCGTCTCCTCTTCGGTTCTCTGGAAGCTTCGGTAAAATTCTGGGCGACTGGCTTTGGTTTCGTCCAATTTCGAGAATATTTCCTGTATAGCTTTTCTGAAACACAAAAACAGCAGAAAACAGGGAACTGGCACTCTGGCGACATGTTAATAGGTTAGTTCCGGAAAATGCATAAAAGTGCCACGAAGTGTAACAAAACACTAAGCAAATGGTGTAAAAACAAGCATGGAGCATCAAAAATTATGGATACGTTTGAGACGTATCAGCATCCCTAAGCTTAACTCCTGCTCGTCCTCGAGTAGGTAAGTGATAACAAAAGAAATAATTTTTGAGGTGACATGCACCTACACAATCTTGATCATCTATGTAAGCGTTATGCGCTGGGATCAAAAGAACTTAAAACATGGGCATGAAAGATATGATCTTGATAGAAGAAACTTAGCAACCATGTTATAACATGGAAATGAACACAAACAAAAGATCATGAAAATGAAACAATGAAAGTCAAACGTGTGTTCAAATCATAAGGAAAAACATACAAATGGTTTTCAGCTTATCCTTCATGGAGAGCAAAACATAAATGCATAGGACACCATCAAGTTTAAGAGGGTGACTAGATACAAATAATTTGAGAACAAGTGAAACCAACAATATGAATCGATCAATGAAAACTTTGGGACAATGCATATTATACTCAGAATGACAACTATGCTCTCTTAATGGTGCATAAAGATAGAAGGTGGTGACTCAACATAAAAGTAAAAGAAAGGCCCTTCGCGGAGGGAAGCAGTGATTGCAAGTTTTATAAACCTTCAAAAATTATGGTACTTACCAGCTTTGAGCTCTCATTGCCCCCATCATAAGCATCTTGAATGGTTAAAGTTAATGCGGGAACACTCATGCAGCATATGCTTGACAAATCATAAGTTGAAAACCTCGTGTCCCATGAATACGAGTACCCAAACCTCATGCTACTTTACTTAGAGTCCCAAGCAAGGCTCTTATCATTGTAAGTATATACGTATCATCGAGAACCGCCAACGGGGTACCTCCGTGCCCGATGACATGGAACAAGCCAACATCAAAATGCCAGGACAAGCAGACAATGAACACCTCGACATCTCTTTTATTTACCATTTGTATAGCTTTTTATTTTGAGATGCGTCGTCGAATGTCCACTATGGGCATGCTGCAAATTTCCACCATGAATTATGCATGGCTTAGATTGGCGGCCCAGGCATTTCTCTAACACATATACAAACTCCATGACCCCGCAAGATTCCCAATTCATTTCACACCGCGAGTATCCATAAACAAAAGATCATGATATCAACTCAAATAAGAAGTGCAATGTTGAAAGCTTGCCCCATGACGGCTTGGTTGGGCTAATTCCCAACTTACAACTTGCAAGCATAACAACTCAACATAAGAGACCACAATGTCAAATTTTTAAGAACGAGAAAAATAAAGTGTGCCTTCCGGTTCGTGAGAGCTTTACTGACCAATTTTCGCATAACACTGGTAAGAGTTCAATTTGAAGAGTAGATAAAAGCAAGTCAAATGTACTTTGGAATAGCAAATTGCTAATAGGTATGTATGGTGGACACAATGGCAAACTTGGTTTTTAGGAGTTGGATGCATGAGTAGAGCTCATACTCAGTACAAGGAGAGGGCTAGCAAAAGACTGGGAGCGACCAACTAAGAGAGCAATAATGGTCATAATCATGCAAAGCGACAAAGCGACATTAAAAGAAGCATAAGATGGAATCAAAAGTCAAAAACTAAATGATCATAGAGGCTATTGGCGACTTTGTAAGAGTCAAACATGTGTGAGCATGCGCCAAGTCAACCCAAATAAAGCATCAAGGAAAAAACCAAAATAATGCTTCCAAACGATAAAAACAACGCATGATTTTTTTCAAAGGCTCATTAAGCAATCTCAGTTATTTGAGACAAGTCATGCTACAGCAAAACCACTAAGCATACTATCAAAAAGACATCAAGCACGACATACAAAAGCCTAAGCCGCAGTCTACACAAGCTCCTTCTTGTACCACTTTTTTGCATAAAGCTTTTTCTCTTTTCCAAAACCATTCAAACTTTTTATAAACACCTCTTTTGATGAAAACCAATAAAGACCAGAGGCAAAAATACACCTTGATGAAAAGATATAAAAAGATCTGAATACAAATCAAGGCGAAAATCGAAAGCTAAACACAGTTCTAGAAAAAGAAGAACACTCGTTGAAATTATAAGAATGAAAAATGGAGTGTTCTTGGCAAATGAAAAGCAAGGCAACTTCTCCAAAAGAAATTTGTTGGGGTCCAACCATTTATTGCAGCAAACAAAACTAAACTAAACTGAAAACTAAAAACAACTGACGCTCCAAGAAAAACGCATAATGCATGAAGCAATAAAAATATAGTGTCTTGAAAGGTGACCTGATTTTTGCCGATGAAGAAGGGGTGCCTCGGGGGCATCCCCAAGCTTTGACGCTTGTACTTCTTGGATATTTCTTGGGGTGATGCGTGGGCATCCCCAAGCTTGAGCTTTTGTCCATTCTTCAACTCATCTCATCACTCTTCGATCCCTACACTTGAAAACTTTCTTCATACAAAACTAAACACAAATCTATTAGCAACATTAGTGTAAGCATAACATAGAATCAACCCTTTTTGCTTCAGGTTTCAACCTAAAACCACCACATATAAAGCATATACTACTGTAGAAACTTCCCCAAAAGTTCCGTGATAAAAAAAACTCAAAAAGAAAGTGATAAAGCGGCAAACACAAATATTGGCAGAAATCTATCAAAACTGAACAGCTGACAAAGGTCGAATTTTTAGAGGGTTTTCTGTTGCTCAAATCAAAAAGTGTTCAGCTAATGAAAGTTTGGATATAACCTGGGGCATATGCACAAGAAATCGCAGGTCCAAAAGATATACAGAGAATTTTCACGAATTTTTATGGTGCAGCACCGAAAACTGTTTCAGGACAGCAACATCCCCAAATCTTACCTCACTCAAATTAGAGGCTTCTCTTGGCACAAAAACTAAATAAAAAGGATAAGGAGAGGTTATTACAGTAGTAATAACTTCCAAGACTCAAATAAAAGAAAAAGAACTGAAAGTAAAAAACATTGGGTTATCTCCCAAGAGTGCTTTTCTTTAACGCCTTTGTGCTAGGCTCAGTAATTTGAGAAGATGCTCACATAAGAAATATGAATTGAAGAAAAAGAGAGCATCAAGGAGAAAATATAAAACACATTTAAGTCTAACCCACTTCCTATGCATAGGAATCTTGTAAGAAAATAAATCAAAGAAGCACATAGTAACAAGTATGGGTAGATAAAACAAGAGCAACTTCAGAACTTTCAATATAAAGAGAGGTGTTTTAGTAACATGAGAATTACAACAACCATATTTTCCTCTCTCATAATAATTTTCAGCAGCATCATGAACAAATTCAACAATATAAATATCACACTCATCCTCCTTTGTTAAGCATGGAGGGCTATCAAGTAAGGTACTAGTTAAAGAGTTACTCTTATTGGGAGGTAGACATGGGTAGCTCCATTCTTCCTCCTCTTGATCATCACTCTCCTCCTCTTTTTCATCCAATGAGCTTCCATTTTCAGCAATTTCTTCTTCCAAAGGCTCCTTCAAGGTATTAGTCTCTTCCGTTGGAGAGCATCCATTGAGATATTTAAGAATATAGCCATTTTCTTCCTTGTAATTATTAAAGCAAAATTTAAGTATATCATAAACCTCATATTTATAAGGTGCATCATCAGTATTTTCAAGCAAATAAGAAAATTCGAATGCACCCTTCCAAGCAATAAATTCTTCAATTTGCTCCACATCATAAAAGTCATAATTTCCATTAATATAAGAAGATATGGTAACATCATCATTATACTCATATTGAAAAGGGAGGTGTTTATACCTCCTACAGCAATAAGATCTATCAAAGCAATAAGTAACATTATAAGTAGAGCACACGTTTCTAGCAATGATATACAATCTATGGATTTGTTCCCATAAGTGTTTCCCTTTACGTGACAAGCGGTGTTCCTCATAATAATTTTGCTGCTCTTCCGTGAACCCACCTTGCCAAAATGATTTAGTTTCAAAGAAACCAACCATTGATAGAAAACATGATAAAGCAAGAAAATAACAGACCAACAAAAATAACAACTATAGTAGAAACTAATTTTTTTGTATTTTTGATAAAAATGATGCAAGTAAAAATAAAGTAAAGCAAAACAATAAACAAAGTAAAGGATGTGCGTGCGAAAACTCCCCTCGCAGAAGTCTTCTTCCTCCCCGGCAACGGCGCCAGAAAAACTTGTTGATGACGCGGTGATGGTGTGTGAAATTAATGAAGTAAATGACCGGCCAGTTGGAAAACCCCAAGAGCAAGGTGTGATGAATATAGCAGAAAGTTTTTCCCTCAGTAAGAAACCAAGGTAGTCAATCCAGTAGAAGGACAAAATACGACTGAAGGTGATGCCCACTAGCTGCGTGATGCTCTAACAAGGGCGCCGTTAACGATATCTTGTTAGCGCGTCTTCAACCAGTAGCAACGTGAAACCTGCACACAACACAACCAAATACTTTGTTCCCAACTTATGATGAGGTTATCAATCTCACCGGTTTGCTTGAAACAAAGGGTATGAGCGTATCGAGTGGAAAGCAATAGTAATATGCGAGTAAAGTAAACAGTACGAGTAAAGTAAACAGGTGATAGCAATATAAAGGAAATAGGACCGGGGTCCACAGTTCACTAGCGGTGTCTCTCCATAAGATAAAATAATACAAGCTGGGTAAACAAATTACAGTTGGGCAATTGATAGAATAAAGACAACGTGCATATGATGAGAGGATCACTATGAGATTTACTCTGGGCATTATAACAAGATACATAGACCGCCATCCAACTGCATCTATGACTAATAATCCACTCACGGGGATATCGTCCGAACACCCCATGAGTATGAAGTTGCGAACAACAGATAATTGTATTAAGCAAAGTGTGTAATGTAAACAAAGCATATGCCCTTGAGCATATGTATGTTGTTTTCCCCTAGTAGCAACAACACATCTACAACCTTAGAGGTTTCTGTCACTCCCCCAGATTAAATAGAGGCATGAACCCACTATCGAGCATAAATACCCCCTCTTGGAGTCACTAGCAACTACTCGGCCAAGATAGCTACTAACAACGGAGAGCATGCAAGATCATAAACAACATAGAGATAACATAAGATAAATTTCAGTACATCAACTCAAGCATAACACCAATATTCATCGGATCCCAACAAACCAAACATGTAGAATTACATAACGATGATCTCAATCATGTAGGGCAGCTCATGAGATCTAAACATGAAGCACATGGTGGAGAAGACAACCATCTAGCTACTGCTATGGACCCATAGTCCAAGGTAGACAACTCACTCATCGCTCCGGAGGCAAGCATGGCGATGAAGAAGACCTCCGATGGCGATTCCCCTCTCCGGCAGGGTGCCGGGAAGAGCTTTTGGACCCTCCCGATCTTCGGGTTGATGGTGGCGGCGGATCGCGATGTGTTCTGGAAAACTGATCAGGTCCTTAGGTTTTTCTCGTTGGGGGGTCTTTATAGGCGAAGGGGCATCGTCAGGAGTGGACCGAGGCGGTCTCACACATAGGGGGCGCGGCCCAGCCCCTGGCCGCGCCGCCCTGGTGTGAGGGCCCCTCGTGGCCCCACTCCGTCTCCTCTTCGGTTCTCTGGAAGCTTCGGTAAAATTCTGGGCGACTGGCTTTGGTTTCGTCCAATTCCGAGAATATTTCCTGTGTAGCTTTTCTGAAACACAAATATAGCAGAAAATAGGGAACTGGCACTGTGGCGACTTGTTAATAGGTTAGTTCCGGAAAATGCATAAAAGTGCCACGAAGTGTAATGAAACACTAAGCAAATGGTGTAAAAACAAGCATGGTGCATCAAAAATTATGGATATGTTTGAGACGTATCAGAAGACGAGGGCGGTTTCTTCGTGGAGGCCAACACCGTCGTGAGCAGGGCAAGGGAACCGACGGGGTTCGAGCTCACCGGGGGAGGTGTAGGGTTGACTGGAGCACGGGCGCGGCAGAGGCGGGTGGCGCAGGTTTGGAGCATGGGATGACGATGGGGACTCTGCTGCGGCAGGGCGTGGACCTCCAGGGCGGCGAGGAGCACTGGAATGGGGAAGTGCGAGATGTATCTCAGTGCGCTCGGGGCGACCAGCGGATGGACAACTTTGATTTTTCTTATCGCGCGGTCCACGCGCGGCCAACGAGCGCGTCGTTTTATCGCGCGCGCGATGGCAAGAATTTAGGCTTTTTAAAACATGTCAAAGATTGATCTTGTTTTAAAATTCGGAATCGCTAATTATCAGTTGAGAACTAGCTTAGGGTTCAATAGAGTCCTAATCGCGAAGAGGAGCTTAAATGGTATCAGCGCTCCAAAGCCCAATTTATCTTGGAAGGAGATTCTAATACACGTTATTTCCATGGTATTGCTAATGGTAGACATAGAAAAAAAAAACATATTCATTCTCTGGTACAGGATGAGGGGTTGATTGAAGGCCATGAGCAACTCAAATCATACATTATGAATTATTATAAAGGTCTGTTTGGTCCTTCCAAAGAGAGTTCTTTCACTCTGGATGAGATCCAAACGAACGATATACCCCAAGTGTCCAACGAGGAAAATGGGCTATTGACCGCACCTTATTCTGAGGAAGAGGTTCAGAAAGCTATTTTTCAAATGGAACACAATAAAGCCCCGGGTCCCGATGGTTTTCCAGCTGAGTTTTACCAAACTTTCTGGGAGACTATTAAGGCAGAACTTCTTGAAATGTTTAGTGTTTTACACGCTGGACAGCTAAAATTATTTCGTCTAAATTTTGGTGAGGTAATTTTGTTACCGAAAGTTAATGAGGCAGAATGGATTCAGCAATACCGACCCATCTGCCTATTAAATGTAAGTTTCAAGATTTTCACGAAAGTGGCCACCATTAGACTTAATACAGTGGCAGACCATGTGATTCAACCGTCGCAAACCGTGTTTATGCAAGGAAGAAATATTCTTGATGGTGTGGTGGTTTTGCATGAGGCGGTGCATAAGTTACATTCTAAAAAATTGAATGGGGTTATTTTAAAGTTAGATTTTGAAAAGGCTTATGATAAAGTGAGATTTTGAAAAGGCTTATGATAAAGTGAAATGGTCTTTCCTTTAGCAGATGCTCAGGATGAAAGGTTTTTCTCCGGAGTGGCGCGCTTTGATCAATGATTTTGTGTCTGGAGGAAGTCTGGCAATCAGAATCTATAATGACACTGACCGATACTTCCAGACAAGGAAAGGTTTACGCCAAGGCGGCCCTTTATCGCCAATGTTATTTAACATTGTAGCATATATGCTCGCTATTTTGATCGAACGTGCTAAGTCTGATGGCCAAATTGAAGGAGTGATCCCACATCTAGTTGATGGTGGTTTATCAATTCTTCAATACGCCGACGATACAATTCTTTTTATGGAACATGACTTAGAAAAAGCTCGGAACCTCAAATTGATTTTGGCGGTGTTTGAGCAATTATCTGGTCTGAAGATAAATTTCCATAAGAGTGAATTGTTCTGTTTTGGCAAAGCCCAGAACGATACTCCCTTTTATGCGGAGTTTTTTGGTTGTGGGCAAGGTCAATTTCCTATTCGATATTTGGGGATTCTGATTCATTATCGGAGACTTACAATTGTCGAATGGAAGGTTATGGAGGAAAGACTCCAGAAGCGTCTTAGCAGCTGGAAGGGTAAATTGTTGTCCCTCGGAGGAAGATTGGTACTCATTAACTCAGTACTTACAAATATGGTATTGTATATGATATCTTTCTTTCTTCTACCAAAGGGTGTCTTGCATAAGCTCGATTATTATCGATCAAGATTCTTTTGGCAAGGGAACAGTGAGAAGAAGAAATATCGACTGGTTAAATGCAGTATAGTTTGTAGACCCAAAGATCAAGGGGGGCTTAGAGTTCATGACCTTCTGGTTAAGAACTCGGCTCTCCTTGACAAATGGATTTTTAAGCTTCTTACCGAGGATGGGGTCTGGCAAACTATACTTAGAAGAAAGTACATTGGTTAAGTGGTTTGGAAACATGGGGATTCGCATTTCTGGGCTGGTCTAATGGCCTTGAAGAAATTTTTCTTTCGCCATGGTACTTTTTCTATCAATGATGGATCACAGATACGTTTTTGGGAGGATAATTGGTTAGACAATATTCCCCTATGTGAACAGTATCCAGCTTTGTATAGTATAGTTCATCACAAGAGTGATACCATTGCTATTGTAATGGCTACCTCACCTCCTGATGTGACTTTTAGACGAGATTTGATTGGTCCGAGGCTAGTGGTGTGGAATTCCTTACTTCATCGTTTGGAAGCTATCCATCTATCACCGGGACCCGATGAATTTCGGTGGAATCTACATGCTAATGGCACTTTCTCAGTAGATTCCCTTTACAAAGCAATCCTTCAATCTGATATACCAGTTGATAATAACAAGAAAATTTGGAAGATGAAAATACCATAAAAAAATAAAAAAATTGGATGGTATCTTCGTTGTGGGGTTATCCTAACCAAAGATAATCTTGATAAGCGGAACTGGCATGGAAGTACACGGTGTGTTTTTTGTCATCAGGATGAGACTATCAAACACTTATTATTCCAATGACGTTTTGCTAGATCTATATGGTCAATCATCCAAGTAGCATCTAGCCTATATCCTCCGACTAGTGTCGCCAATGTTTTTGGGAATTGGCTTCATGGTATCGATCTAAGGTTTAGAATGCTTATTACGGTGGGTGCGCTGGAAGTTATCTGGGCGCTATGGCTATGTAGAAATGATAAGATCTTTAACGATAAAAATTGTTCTCTCTTGCAGGTTATCTACAAATGGACCGGTATTCTCTATTTGTGGTCATGATACGTCTCAAACCTATCTATAATTTTTAATGCTCCATGCTTGTTTATACACCATTTGCTTTGTGTTTTGTTTACACTTCGTGGCGTTTTTATGCATTTTTTGGAACTAACCTATTAAGAAGATGCCACAGTGTCAGTTCCTATTTTCTGCTGTTTTTGTGTTTCAGAAAAGTTACACAGGAAATATTCTCGAAATTGGACGAAACAAAAGTTGAAGTTCCTAAGTACCTGACACGAAGACGGAGTCCAAAGGAGAGCTAGAGGCGGCCCAAGGGGCAGCCACACCAGGTGGTGGCACATGCCACCCCCTGGCTGCGCCACCAGGTGGTGTGACCACCTGGTCCACCTACTGATATCGCCCTTCCGCCTATTTATTCTCCTCGATGGGAAAACCCTAAGGGCCTGAACACTTTTCCAGAAAACATACTGCAAGCCGCCACTGTCATCGACGCGAGATCGGGAGGGTCCTGAAGCTCTTCCCGACACCCTGCCGGAGAGGGGAATCACCATCGGAGGCCTTCTTCATCACCATGCCTGCCTCCGGAGTGATGCGTGAGTAGTCTACCTTGGACTATGGGTCCATAGCAGTAGCTAGATGGATGTCTTCTCCTCCATGTGCTTCATGTTTAGATCTTGTGAGCTACCTATCATGATCAAGATCATTGTTATGTAATTCTACATGTTGTGTTTATTGGGATCCGATGAATATTGAGTACTATGTCAAGTTGATTTGTGAATTATCATCTCTATGTTGTTTATGATCTTGCATGCTCTCCGTTGCTAGTAGATATCTTGGCCGAGTAGATGCTAGTGACTCCAAGAGGGAGTATTTATGCTCGATAGTGGGTTCATGTCTCTAGTAATCTGGAGAGTGACAATAACTTCTAAAGTTGTAGATGTGTTGTTGCTACTAGGGAGAAAACAACAATCTTATGTTCAAGAACATTTGTATTGTTTATATTACACACTTTGCTTAAGGTGATAATCTGTTGCTTGTAACTTAATACTCAACGGTTGCTTGAATGACATCCGGCGGGTGAATTATTAGTCATAGATGCAGTATGATTACGGTCTATGTATTATGGTGTAATGCCCAAGTAAATCTCATAGTGATCTTCATGACATGTACATGCATTGCTATGCATTCTTTATTCTGTCAATTGCCCAACTGTAATTTGTTTATTCAGCATGTTATTTATCTTTATAGAGAGACATCTCTAGTGAACTGTGGATCCTACTTGTGCCTGGATAACAAAAAGACACCGATGCAAATCTAGTTAAGGTGGGACAAACTGACCTTCTATCGGTGGTTCATCTTCTTTGTTTGGCCTTTAACTCTGCTCAAATTAACTGAATGGGAGCACGGCAGGGTGAGGAAATTAACTTAATAAAAAATAACTGAGCAATCCCATTCAGAGGTCATGTGATGCAGCTGCACTATAGCTTCTGCCGCCACATATCTTTGCGGTCAAGCAGTGCAAATTGCTGATGCCTAAGGACAAGACATCCTATGTTTGACGCCCAACTCTGGTAGGTATTTATAAAGGCAGACACGACTGATCACATACCTCATTTATTTCATGGTGGGTATAAAAAGCACGGTGAGCCAAGCAGTGGAGAAGACGATTGTTTAGTGACGTTTAATTAGGTATTGCCTCCGTTTATTTTTGCTAGTATGTAGCTTTACGGAAATGTGTCATGCTTGAAGCTTGATAGATTTGAGAAGGCCATGACACAGACTAAATTATACCCACTTAAAATAAAAATGGCCAGTCATGGAGTGGGAGCACTTAACTTGTTGGAAGGATGGGAAGAGACAATCCGGCATATGTGGGACTGTTACCATACGTAGGAAGTTTTTCATCACCGGGAGATAATTATGTGTAGATTGCTTAGATGTGTCATTGTTGGGATAATACAATGGACAGATCGAGATTGAGAATCGTACGGCTATCATTATCTGATGATGTGGCTAGGCTGTATGTAGAGATAGAATACTTAAATAACCCCTTAGTGGGATTTTGCTTTATAAGAAGTATAGATTACCGTTTACTTTCTACAAGCATTATTTACTTTCTTGCAAACAAACATCTATTACCACACGATATGTTTAATCCTTTTTTACAGCAAACTAGTGAGATTGACAACCTCACTGCAAGTTGGGGCAAAGTACTTTGGTTGTGTTGTGTGTAGGTTCCACGTTGCTGCTGACGTCGGTAGTGCGTCCTGCCAAAAGCTAGCTAGCATCAATCTTCAGAAGTGGTTTCTTTCTCCTACTGGTCGATTAAACCTTGGTTTCATAATCGAGGGAAACTTGTCGATGTGCTCATCACACCTTCCTCTTTGGGTTCCCAAATGGGCGGCTAGCACCGCTAATAAGCATTTTTCTGGCACCGTTGCCGGGGAGAAAGATGATTTTTGCAAGGGGAGTTTCTTGCTTCTAATCTTTTACTTTGTTATTGTTTTGCTTACTTTCTTTACTTTAATTTTGTTTGCATCTTTTTATAAAAAATACAAAAAATTAGTTCCTTTATTGTTTTTATTTTGCTTGTCTGCTTTTAGTCTTGCTAGAATGAGTAATCCTGAAGTTGAGGTTCATACTTTTAAGCAACAAGGGGGAGAAAGTTTGAAAGATGCTTGGTATAGAATTAGTAATGCCCATCATAGATGTACAAAAAAGTATTCTACCATGATCCTTATTAGGAATTTTTATGTTGGTATATCTAGTTGGAATAGGTATGTTCTTGATACTCTCGCAGGGGGTAATTTTCTAGGTGCTCCTGCTTTGGAAGCATGCAATTTGATTGAAAGTTTAGTGGGAGTACCACCTATTGATGTAGTTAAAACTGAGATCATCTTGGATGAAGTCATGAAAAAACTGAGCTCTTTAGAGAAAAGTTTGCCAAATCTCCTTGATAGCACTAGCCAGGTTAATGAATCGATAGAAAACATCCATAAGAGAATCACTGCTTTAGAGGCTAGCATTATGCATGATAATCAAACCCTTAGGATTGGAAAATTAGAGGAAGCTATGGAAACTTTAGGCTCAACTTTCTCTTATCTTAAGTTTAAGAAGGAGAAAGCTTTTGTTGGAAAAGAGCACAAATTTATGTATGTTCCCAAGGTGTCTGTACCAAAACCGCAGAATGTTTTTAAGATTGGTAAAACTATTAGTTCAACTAAGAGTGATTTGCAGGTTGAATCATCTTCAGGGGCGTCTAAAGTGCCTATTGTGACAAGTGGTGTTTTCAAGGAAACAATTGATCTTGATGCTTCTTCACTTGAAAATACTTGATTTCTACTTTGTGCGCCTAGCTCAAAGGCGTTAAAGAAAAGCACTCTTGGGAGATAACCCAATATTTTCTTTTCAGTAATTTTTCTTTTTGTTGATTCTTGGAAGTTATTACTACTGTAATGACCTCTCCTTATCATTTTTATTTCATTTTTGTGCCAAGAAGAAGCTCTAATTGGAGGAAGGTAAGATTTGGCAAAGTTGCTGTCCTGAAATAGATTTCTGCGCTGTACCGTAAAAATTCATGAAAATTCCCAGAATGTCATTTTGATCTGGGATTTCTTGTGCACATGACCCAGGTTATTGTCTAACTTTCATTATTTTTGCACTTTTCGATTTTAGCAACAGAAGATTTTCAAAAAAATTGATCTTTACCAGCTGTTCTATTTTGACAGATTTCTGCCACTATTTGCGTTTGCCTCTTGATCTTTTTCTTTTTGAGTTCTTTTGATCACAGAACTTTTTGAGAGAAGTTGCTACAGTAGATAATGTTTTAATGGGTGTTATACTTGAGTTTAAACTGAACCAAAGAGTGGATTTACTATCTTGCATACACTAATATTGCTAATAAGAATTGTGTGAAGTTTTGTATGAAGGAAGTTTTCAAGTGTAGGGAAAGGAGAATGATGAGATGAGATGAAGTATGGACAAAAGCCCAAGCTTGGGGATGCCCATGTCACCCCAAGAAATATCCAAGAAGTACAAGCGTCAAAGCTTGGGGATGCCCCATGGCACCCCTTCTTCATCAATAAAATATCAGGTCATCTTTCAAGACACTATATTTTTATTGCTTCATATGCTATGTATTTTTCTTGGAGCGTCTTTATTTTCGCTTTCAGTTTTCTTTTGTTTTGTTTGCTGCAATAAATGGTTGGACCCCAACAAATTTCTTTTGGAGAAGACGCGCTCAGTTTTCATTGCCTAGAACACTCTAGTTTTCACTCTTATCGTTCAACGAGTGTTCTCTTTTTTAGTACTGCGTTTAGCTTTCATTTTTCGCCTTGATTTTTGTACAGAACTTTTTAGTTCTTTGTATCTAGGTGTGTTTAGACCTCTGGTCTATGTTGGTTTTCATCTTTAAGAGTTGTTTCAAAAAGGTTGATTGGTGTTGGAAAAGAGTAAAAAGTATCATGCTTATAGTGGTACAAATGTGAGCTTGTTTAGACGGTGGCTTAGACTTTTGCATGTCATGCTTGATGTTATTTTGATTATATTCTTAGTAGATATTGTTGTAGCATGACTTGTCTCAAATAAGTGAGATTGCTTAATGTGCCTTTGAAAGAATCATGCGTTGTTTTTATTATATGGGAGCATATTATTGTGGTATTCTCCTTTGATGCTTTATTTGGGTTGACTTGGCGCAGGCTCACACCATGTTTGACTACAAACCAGTCGCCTCAAGCCTCTATGATCATTTGGTTTTTGACTTGTGATATCACTTTATCCTTTGGTTAATAATGTTTTGTCGCTATGCGTGATTATGGCTGTTATTGCTCTCTTAGTTGGTCGCTCCTAGTCTTTTGCTAGCCTTCATCTGTACTGAGAGGGAATACTTCTCGTGCATCTAACTCCCAAAAACCAAAGTTTTTCCAATGTGTCCACCATATCTACCTATTAGCAATTTGCTATTGCAAGTATATTTGTCTTGCTTTTATCTATCTTCCAAATTAAACTTTTTTGTTATGAGAAAATTAGTTAGTAAAGCTCTCACGAACTTGATGGCACATTTACTTTCTTGCACTTAATAAACTTGACCATTGTGGCTCTCTTATGTTGATTATATGCTTGCAAGTTGTAAGTTGGGAGTTAGCTCAGCCATGCTATCATGGGGCACACTTTCAACATTGCACTTATTTCTATTTAAGTTGATATTATGATCTTCTATTTATGGATGCTTATCTATGTGAAAGGAGTTGGAAACTTGTGGATTTCATGGAGTTTGTATATGTGTTAGAGAAACACCGGGGCCGCTAATCTAAACCATGCATTATTCATGGTGGAAATTTATAGCATAACCATAGTGGACATTCGACGACGCATCTTAAAATAAAAAGCTATACCCAATGATAAATAAAAGAGATGTCGAGGTGTTCGTTGTCTATTTGTCTTGTCATTTTGATGTGGGCTAGTAATTTCCATGTCATCGGGCAGGTGGTACCCCGTTGGCATTCTGGATGATACATGTATGCTTACAATGACAAGAACTTGCTTGGGACCTAAGTCGATTAGCATGGTTTAAGTACTCGTATTCACGGGACATGAGATTTTCAACTTATGATTTGTCAAGCATATGACTCATATTTGTAATCGCATTAACCTTAACCACTCAAGATGCCTATGATGGGGGCAATGAGAGCACAAAGCAAATAAGTACCATAATTTTTGGAAGGTTTATAAAACTTGCAATCACTACTTCCCTCTGCGAAGGGCCTTTCTTTTACTTTTATGTTGAGTCTTCACCTTCTACCTTTATGCACCGTCTAAGAGAGCATAGTTGTCATTCTGAGTATAATGTGCATAGTCTCAAAATTTATTATTGATTGAATTATGATTACGGTATTGCTTGTTCTCAAATTATTTGTATCTAGTTGCCCTCTTAAACTTGAAGGTGTCCTATGCATTTATGTTTTGCTACTCCATGAGGGACAAGCTGAATACCACTTTGCTATGTTTTTCTATATGCTCGAAACAAACAAATGACTTTCAATCAGTGGATTATTACTCATGATCTTTTGTTTGTGTTACTTTTCATGTTATAACATGGTTGCTAAGTTCTATTGTCAAGATTATATCTTTTATGCCCATGTTTAGAGTACTTTGATCTCAGCACTTAATGCTTTACATCGTTTTGATCAAGATTGTGTTGGTGCATGTCACCTCAAAAATTATTGTTTTGTTATCACTTACCTACTCGAGGATGAGCATGAGTTAAGCTTGGGGATGCTTGATACGTCTCAAACGTATCTATAATTTTTGATGCTCCATGCTTGTTTATACACCATTTGCTTTGTGTTTTGTTTACACTTTGTGGCGTTTTTATGCTTTTTGTTGTAACTAACCTATTAACAAGACGCCACAATGCCAATTTCTGTTTTCTGCTATTTTGTGTTTCAAAAAAGTTACACAGGAAATATTCTCAGAATTGGATGAAACAAAAGCCAAACTTCCTAATTACCTGACACGAAGACGGAGTCCAAAGGAGAGCCGGAGGCGGACCAAGGGGCAGCCACACCAGGTGGTGGTGCGGGCCACCCCCTGGCCGCACCACCAGGTGGTGTGACCACCTGGTCCACCTCCTGACATCGCCCTTCCGCCTATTTATTCCCCTCGACGGGAAAACCCTAAGGGCCCGAACACTTTTCCAGAAAACATACTGCAAGCCGCCGCCGTCGTTGATGCGAGATCGGGAGGGTCCTGAAGCTCTTCCCCGCACCCTGCTGGAGACGGGAATCACCACCGGAGGCCTTCTTCATCACCATGCCTACCTCCGGAGTGATGCGTGAGTAGTCTACCTTGGACTATGGGTCCATAGCAGTAGCTAGATGGATGTCTTCTTCTCCATGTGCTTCATGTTTAGATCTTGTGAGCTGCCTATCATGATCAAGATCATCGTTATGTAATTCTACATGTTGTGTTTGTTGGGATCCGATGAATATTGAGTACTATGTCAAGTTGACTTATGAATTATCACCTCTATAGTGTTTATGATCTTGCATGCTCTCCGTTGCTAGTAGATATCTTGGCCGAGTAGATTCTAGTGACTCCAAGAGGGAGTATTTATGCTCGATAGTGGGTTCATGCCTCTAGTAATCTGGGAGAGTGACAATAACTTCTAAGGTTGTAGATGTGTTGTTGCTACTAGGGAGAAAACAACAATCTTGTGTTCAAGGACATTTGTATTATTTACATTACACACTTTGCTTAAGGTGATAATCTGTTGCTTGCAACTTAATACCTAACGGTTATTCGGATGACATCCGATGGGTGGATTATTAGTCATAGATGCATTTGGATTACGGTCTATGTATTATGTTGTAATGCCCAAGTAAATCTCATAGTGATCTTCATGACATGTACATGCATTGCTATGCATTCTTTATTCTGTCAATTTCCCAACTGTAATTTGTTTACCCAGCATGTTATTTATCTTTATGGAGAGACACCTCTAGTGAACTGTGGATCCCGGTCCATTCTTTTATATATATATTACTGTTTACTTTCTACAAGCATTATTTACTTTCTTGCAAACAAACATCTATTACCACACGATACGTTTAATCCTTTGTTTACAGCAAACCAGTGAGATTGACAACCTCACTGCAAGTTGGGGCAAAGTACTTTGGTTGTGTTGTGTGCAGGTTCCACGTTGCTGTTGACACCGGTAGTGCACCCTGCCAAAAGCCAGCTAGCATCAACCTTCAGAAGTGGTTTCTTTCTCCTACTGGTTGATTAAACCTTGGTTTCATAATCGAGGGAAACTTGCCACTGTGCTCATCACACCTTCCTCTTGGGGTTCCCAACTGGGCGGCTAGCACCGCTAACAGGACACCACTTCAACGGATGGAGAATCGTGGCCTGTTTATGGAGGTTGATATGTTGCAAACGTATCTATAATTTTTGATGCTCCATGCTTGTTTTACACCAATTGCTATATGTTTTGTTTACACTTCGTGGCATTTTTATGCATTTTCTAGAACTAACCTATTAACAAGATGCCATAGTGCCAGTTCCTGTTTTCTGCTATTTTTCTATTCCAGATTTTTACCAAAGGAAATATTCTCAAAATTGGACGAAACAAAAGCCAAAGTTCCTATTTTCTGACATGAAGACGGAGTCCAAAGGGGAGACGGAGAAGAGCCAGGAGGTGGCCACACCATGCCATGGCGCGGGCACACCCCTAGCCGCGCCTGGCTATGGTGTGGGCCCTCCCGGCGTCCACCGACCTCGCCCTTCCGCCTATATATTGCCCCCGATGCGAAAACCCTAAAGGAGGAAGCCTCCATCCACGAAAAGTTCCGCAGCACCGCCACCATCGAAGACAAGTTTTTGGGGATAGAAGTCTCTGTTCCGGCACCCTGCCGGGATAGGGAATTGCTCCCGGAGCCATCTCCATCAACTCCACCACCATCTTCATCACCGTTGCTGACTCCCATGATGAGGAGAGAGTAGTTCTCCCTCGAGGCTGAGGACTCTACCGGTAGCTATGTGGTTTATCTCTCTCTCCCATGGTGTGATCTTTATGTGATCATGATCTTTGTAATCTAGTTGAATAAGTAGATGTTACTCTTCATCTATTATGCTACTCAAGTGCTTTTATTAATGTGATCTCCGGAGACACCTTGTCCCACGGTGTGAAGGTGACAGTGTGCGCACCGTGTGTGGCTCTTAGGCTAAAGATTACAGTAATACTTATGAGTTATAATTTGAGTTGGATGTCACTATGAAATTGTGGTGTTTGTCTGGAACCATCTAGTGCGCTCAAGGTGACAGTGTGGGGTTATCTAGATGGGGAATGCAAACTTTAAGGAGTGCTTTTACAGCCCTATGCGGTGAATTGGTGTTCGTTATCTAACCGGAGAGTAGTTCAGAGTAGCATAGTGAAGAAAGATATTTATGTGTTCAATTATGATATCATTGTTGAGAGTGTCTAGTAGTGAAAGTATGATCTCTAGGCCTTGTTTCTAAGAATTGAAACACCGTTTACAACCAATCTGCTACATGTTTGCTTGCTGCCATTTTTATTTCAGATTGCAATTACCACTTATAATCATCCATATTACTTGTATTTCACTAACTCTTCACCGAACTAGTGCACCTATACACCTGACAAGTGTATTGGGTGTGTTGGGGACACAAGAGACTTCTTATATCTTAATTGCAGAGTTGCTTGAGAGGGATATATTTGACCTCTACCTCCCTGAGTTCGATAAACCTTGGGTGATTCACTTAAGGGAAACTTGCTGCTATTCTACAAACCTCTGCACTTGGAGGCCCAACACTGTCTACAAGAATAGAAATGTGCGTAGACATCAAGCGCTTTTCTGGCGCTGTTGCCGGGAAGGTAAGGTAAAATGTACTCACATCCTCTGGCTACTAAGCTATCTTCTAGTACTATTGTTGGTGTGTGAGTGCTCGAAGTTATTTCCTTTAGATTCTGCAATTATATCTTTTTGTTTCTTGTTTTTATTTGCACTAGTTAGGCTTAATGGAAAACAACAACAAAAATTAGAGAGCTTTATAGTATTTATCTTGAGTTAGGACATGAAGTGTTCGAAGAGAAAATTAAAAAACCTATGGAACTTTATTTGCATGCTAATAGCAATGTTATTAGTATGAATTCTTTGAACACCATTATTGCTAATGCTATGGAAAAGTCCAAGCTTGGGGAAGCTGGTTTTGATGAGCATGATATTTTTAGTCCCCCAAGCACGAAGGAGAAAATTTACTTTGATGACACTATACCTCCAATATATGATGATTACAATGATGAATATATTTTTAGTCCACCTACTACTGAGGAGAAAATTAATTATGATTACAATATGCCTCCTATATTTGATGATTATGGTGATGAGAATAATAATGATAGCTATTTTATTCCCACTACAATTAATAAGAATGACTATGTTTATGTGGAGAGTATTAATTATTTTAGGCATGTGGCTCATGATAAGAATGTTTTAGGTGATAGTTATATTTTAATTTTATTCATAATGCTACTGAAAGTTATTATGACAGAGGGAAACATGGTTTTATGGATCTCAATAATATTAAGTCTCCCCTCTTTATGTTGAAAGTTTTGATGTTGCCCTTGTTTTGCCTTCCTATGCTAGTAGCCTCTTGCTTCAATAATTTGTTTTCTTACAAAATTCCTTTGCATAGGAAGTCGGTTAGACTTAAATGTGTTGGATATTTTCTTCAGGATGCATTCTTATATTTTCAATTTATACATATGAGAGCATCATATAAATTATCATGCCTATCTTAATGGCTATATAGAAAGAGCTTTTGGGAGACAACCCATTATATTTTTGCTTTCAGCTTATTTTTGTTTCTTTGAGTCGTGGAAGTTGTTACCTCTGTAGCAACCTTTCCTTATCCTTTTTATTTCATTTTTGTGCCAAGAATACCCTCTAATAGGAAGAAGGAAAGATTTGGGGAATTTGCTGTCCAGAAACAGATTTCTGTGCTTCACTGTAAAACATAAAATTTTGGATGGTATCTTTGTCGTGGGGTTATCCTAATCAAAGATAATCTTGTTAAGCGGAACTGGCATGGAAGTACACGGTGTGTTTTTTGTCATCAGGACGAGACTATCAAGCACTTATTCTTCCAATGTTGTTTTGCTAGATCTATATGGTCGATCATCCAAGTAGCATCTAGCCTGTATCCTCCGACTAGTGTCGCCAATGTTTTTGGGAATTGGCTTCATGGTATCGATCTAAGGTTTAGAATGCTTATTATGGTGGGTGCGCTGGAAGTTATATGGGCGCTATGGCTGTGTAGAAATGATAAGATCTTTAACGATAAAAATTGTTCTCTCTTGCAGTTTATCTACAGATGGACCGGTATTCTATGTTTGTGGTCACCACTTCAGCGGATGGAGAATCGTGGCCTGTTTATGGAGGTTGATACATTGCAAACGTATCTATAATTTTTTATGCTCCATGCTTGTTTTACACCAATTGCTATATGTTTTGTTTACACTTTGTGGCATTATTATGCATTTTCTGGAACTAACCTATTAATAAGATGCCACAGTGCCAGTTCATGTTTTCTGCTGTTTTTCTATTCCAGATTTTTACCAAAGGAAATATTCTCGGAATTGGATGAAACAAAAGCCAAAGTTCCTATTTTTCTGACACGAAGACGGAGTCCAAAGGGGAGACGGAGAAGAGCCGGGAGGTGGCCACACCATGCCATGGCGTGGGCCCACCCCTGGCTGCGCCTAGCTATGGTGTGGCCCCCCGGGCGTCCACCGACCTCGCCCTTCCGCCTATATATTGCCCCCGACGCGAAAACCCTAAAGGAGGAAGCCTCCATCCACGAAAAGTTCCGCAGCACCGCCACCATCGAAGACAAGTTTTTGGGGATAGAAGTCTCTGTTCCGGCACCCTGCCGGGATGGGGAATTGCTCCCGGAGCCATCTCCATCAACTCCACCACCATCTTCATCACCGTTGCTGACTCCCATGATGAGGAGAGAGTAGTTCTCCCTCGAGGCTAAGGACTCTACCGGTAGCTATGTGGTTTATCTCTCTCTCCCATGGTGTGATCTTTATGTGATCATGATCTTTGTAATCTAGTTGAATAAGTAGATGTTACTCTTCATCTATTATGCTACTCAAGTGCTTTTATTAATGTGATCTCCGGAGACACCTTGTCCCACGGTGTGAAGGTGACAGTGTGCGCACCGTGTGTGGCTCTTAGGCTAAAGATTACAGTAATACTTATGAGTTATAATTTGAGTTGGATGTCACTATGAAATTGTGGTGTTTGTCTGGAACCATCTAGTGCGCTCAAGGTGACAGTGTGGGGTTATCTAGATGGGGAATGCAAACTTTAAGGAGTGCTTTTACAGCCCTACGCGGTGAATTGGTGTTCGTTATCTAACCGGAGAGTAGTTCAGAGTAGCATAGTGAAGAAAGATATTTATGTGTTCAATTATGATATCATTGTTGAGAGTGTCTAGCAGTGAAAGTATGATCTCTAGGCCTTGTTTCTAAGAATTGAAACACCGTTTACAACCAATCTGCTACATGTTTGCTTGCTGCCATTTTTATTTCAGATTGCAATTACCACTTATAATCATCCATATTACTTGTATTTCACTATCTCTTCACCGAACTAGTGCACCTATACACCTGACAAGTGTATTGGGTGTGTTGGGGACACAAGAGACTTCTTATATCTGAATTGCAGAGTTGCTTGAGAGGGATATATTTGACCTCTACCTCCCTGAGTTCGATAAACCTTGGATGATTCACTTAAGGGAAACTTGCTGCTATTCTACAAACCTCTGCACTTCGAGGCCCAACACTGTCTACAAGAATAGAAACGTGCGTAGACATCAAGCGCTTTTCTGGCGCTGTTGCCGGGAAGGTAAGGTAAAATGTACTCACATCCTCTGGCTACTAAGCTATCTTCTAGTACTATTGTTGGTGTGTGAGTGCTCGAAGTTATTTCCTTTAGATTCTGCAATTATATCTTTTTGTTTCTTGTTTTTATTTGCACTAGTTAGGCTTAATGGAAAACAACAACAAAAATTAGAGAGCTTTATAGTATTTATCTTGAGTTAGGACATGAAGTGTTCGGAGAGAAAATTAAAAAACCTATGGAACTTTATTTGCATGCTAATAGCAATGTTATTAGTATGAATTCTTTGAACACCATTATTGCTAATGCTATGGAAAAGTCCAAGCTTGGGGAAGCTGGTTTTGATGAGCATGATATTTTTAGTCCCCCAAGCACGAAGGAGAAAATTTACTTTGATGACACTATACCTCCAATATATGATGATTACAATGATGAATATATTTTTAGTCCACCTACTACTGAGGAGAAAATTAATTATGATTACAATATGCCTCCTATATTTGATGATTATGGTGATGAGAATAATAATGATAGCTATTTTATTCCCACTACAATTAATAAGAATGACTATGTTTATGTGGAGAGTATTAATTATTTTAGGCATGTGGCTCATGATAAGAATGTTTTAGGTGATAGTTATATTTTAATTTTATTCATAATGCTACTGAAAGTTATTATGACAGAGGGAAACATGGTTTTATGGATCTCAATAATATTAAGTCTCCCCTCTTTATGTTGAAAGTTTTGATGTTGCCCTTGTTTTGCCTTCCTATGCTAGTAGCCTCTTGCTTCAATAATTTGTTTTCTTACAAAATTCCTTTGCATAGGAAGTCGGTTAGACTTAAATGTGTTGGATATTTTCTTCAGGATGCATTCTTATATTTTCAATTTATACATATGAGAGCATCATATAAATTATCATGCCTATCTTAATGGCTATATAGAAAGAGCTTTTGGGAGACAACCCATTATATTTTTGCTTTCAGCTTATTTTTGTTTCTTTGAGTCGTGGAAGTTGTTACCTCTGTAGCAACCTTTCCTTATCCTTTTTATTTCATTTTTGTGCCAAGAATACCCTCTAATAGGAAGAAGGAAAGATTTGGGGAATTTGCTGTCCAGAAACAGATTTCTGTGCTTCACTGTAAAACATAAAATTTTGGATGGTATCTTTGTCGTGGGGTTATCCTAATCAAAGATAATCTTGTTAAGCGGAACTGGCATGGAAGTACACGGTGTGTTTTTTGTCATCAGGACGAGACTATCAAGCACTTATTCTTCCAATGTTGTTTTGCTAGATCTATATGGTCGATCATCCAAGTAGCGTCTAGCCTGTATCCTCCGACTAGTGTCGCCAATGTTTTTGGGAATTGGCTTCATGGTATCGATCTAAGGTTTAGAATGCTTATTATGGTGGGTGCGCTGGAAGTTATATGGGCGCTATGGCTGTGTAGAAATGATAAGATCTTTAACGATAAAAATTGTTCTCTCTTGCAGTTTATCTACAGATGGACCGGTATTCTATGTTTGTGGTCACCACTTCAGCGGATGGAGAATCGTGGCCTGTTTATGGAGGTTGATACATTGCAAACGTATCTATAATTTTTTATGCTCCATGCTTGTTTTACACCAATTGCTATATGTTTTGTTTACACTTTGTGGCATTATTATGCATTTTCTGGAACTAACCTATTAATAAGATGCCACAGTGCCAGTTCATGTTTTCTGCTGTTTTTCTATTCCAGATTTTTACCAAAGGAAATATTCTCGGAATTGGATGAAACAAAAGCCAAAGTTCCTATTTTTCTGACACGAAGACGGAGTCCAAAGGGGAGACGGAGAAGAGCCGGGAGGTGGCCACACCATGCCATGGCGTGGGCCCACCCCTGGCTGCGCCTAGCTATGGTGTGGCCCCCCGGGCGTCCACCGACCTCGCCCTTCCGCCTATATATTGCCCCCAACGCGAAAACCCTAAAGGAGGAAGCCTCCATCCACGAAAAGCTCCGCAGCGCCGCCGCCATCAAAGACAAGTTTTGGGGGGACAGAAGTCTCTGTTCCGGCACCCTACCGGGATGGGGAATTATCCCCGGAGCCATCTCGATCGACTCCACCACCATCTTCATCGCTGTTGCTAACTCCCATGATGAGGAGGGAGTAGTTCTCCCCCGAGGCTAAGAGCTCTACCGGTAGCTATGTGGTTTATCTCTCTCTCCCATGGTGTGATCTTTATGTGATCATGAGCTTTGTAATCTAGTTGAATAAGTAGATGTTACTCTTCTTCTATTATGCTACTCAAGTGCTTTTATTAATGTGATCTCCAGAGACACCTTGTCCCATGATGTGAAGGTGATAGTGTGTGCACTGTGTGTGGCTCTTAGGCTAAAGATTACAGTAATACTTATCATGAGTTATAATTTGAGTTAGATATCTCTATGAAATTGTGGTGTTTGTCTGGAACCATCTAGTGCACTCAAGGTGACAGTGTGGGGTTATCTAGATGGGGAATGCGAACTTTAAGGAATGCTTTTATAGCCCTACGCGGTGAATTGGTGTTCGTTATCCAACCGGAGAGTAGTTCAGAGTAGCATAGTGAAGAAAGATATTTATGTGTTCAATTATGATATCATTGTTGAGAGTGTCCACTAGTGAAAGTATGATCCCTAGGCCGTGTTTCTAAGCATTGAAACACCGTTTACAACCAGTTCTGCTACATATTTGCTTGCTGCCATTTTTTATTTTAGATTGCAATTACCACTTATAATCATCAATATTACTTGTATTTCACTATCTCTTCACCGAACTAGTGCACCTATACACATGACAAGTGTATTGGGTGTGTTGGGGACACAAGAGACTTCTTATATCTTAATTACAGGGTTGCTTGAGAGGGATATCTTTGACATCTACCTCCCTGAGTTCGATAAACCTTGGGTGATTCACTTAAGGGAAACTTGATGTTGTTCTACAAACCTCTGCACTTGGAGGCCAAACACTGTCTACAAGAATAGAAGCGTGCGTAGACATCAGAGGTCTGTACACGGTTGGAAGCCACGGAGAGGGATACTTTTTCCCTACATGGGTGGCCGCATAATCTACGGACTGAAGCTCCACCCTCTCCTTAGGCGATCTAGAATTACTCGACACGATTTAAATTTTGCCTTTTTTGGTTAGTTCGAGACATATAAACGGTTGTGTGTATCCTGGTTATGCAGAGGTCGGGTGTAATTGCTTCTCAAGTAATAAGAAGTGCCCATTATCAAAAAAAGAGTCCTATATCATGAGATTTGCATTGTGATTCGTGCAATTAAGTTGCAAGTTGAGTTGCAGCTGAGATTTTTTCAGTTATAAATTGGGTTGCAACTGATTTTTTTCCAGTTCTAAGAGGTTGCAACTAGGAACGATACATCCGGATGTTAGATTTGCTTCATGATTTGTGCTAGTGGTGAGTTGCAACTGAAATGTGATAACGTCAATCTACTGAGCTCTAAACTAATTCTTAGTAGACTCATCCCTATACAAACCCCTTAAGATTTTTCCTCGTGGAACTCAATATCAAAATAGATAAATATTTATTAGGCTGCCTTATGTTCAAAAGTTTGATAAGAAACCACACAAATTATAGAAGCGAACTAAAATATAGGCATATGGCAAAATTAACACAACGGAAAGTGCGGACTAGAAGATGGCAAACTAGAAACCATAGCCACATCGCCCAGTGCCCAGCTGTGCCCTTGTCTTCGTGGCTAGTCACGTACTCAAAGGGGCTAGGAGGATACATCTTAGGGTATTTTCAGGAGGACGATCCAAATGGCCGATTAAAATTGTTTGATTTTGTCTGTATGGGTTGTGGTCCGGATAGAATTTGAATCGCGGTCTGATTTTGTCGGTTAGATTGGGCTAGATTGAGCGGTGCGCCGCCCGACTCATTTTGTCCTCCCAACGATGTTGCATGTGCCAAGTAATTCATTTACGAAATCTTCTATGACTATATAGGTTAAATAGTCTTAAGCTACAGTCATATAAAAGCCACATAAAATCCTTGCGTCGCACCTAGCAAACGCGGAGCTGTCCGCTCAACGCAAAGCTCAACCAAATTTGCATTAAGGATGGATCACGCGCGCGAACAGCTGATCCGGATTGAATCACACCGCTGGAGCACGCTACCGGTCCGCCAGTCCAATCAAGTTATGGCGCCGGGCAGAAGGAATTGCAGCCTGGGCTCCCAGAGCAGGACACCGACCAGAATCCATGTGCTGCGAGCTAGCGGCAAGAAAGGCTTCAAGATACAACCCCATGCGTGACACTGCAAACTAGTAAAGTGCTTCAGCATGTGCATGAAGGTACGTAGAAATATTTCGAATGAGTGAAATAAAAGAACTTTCCCAACATCAATATTATTAGATAAGTTAGAATTGCTAGGTTTAATTTTTAATTTCAAACAGTGACAGTACATATGTGGCCAGTGGCCTTGCTTTCTGTTCATGTGCTTTTCATTCTGCACTTAACATGCAGTCAATTACCTGATCTGATATGTCCCTATCCTTAACAATATTTCAAGTCATGTTCTATTGCACATGTCTGCTGCAGTGATCCTTAGGTTTAAACACTGATACTGCTAGTTTGATACCAGCTTAGCTGGGATGTTAACCAATGCCATCTTTTAGCCATCAGGGGCTCCATGTCACCATGTGCCACGTCTCATGGCCTCGAATCCTATAGATTAGGGGACAACAAAACATAAAGTACTGTTAACAGTCACATAGCAAAATACTAGTAAACTGCTTCAGCATGTGTATTAACTGGCAGCTATGGATAACGAAACTCAGGGGGGGAAAATGCTACTGAAAACATATTCATCGAATCAAGTGAAACGGCGATACAAGAAAAGTAAATCCTTGATAGAAAAATATTAACAGTATCATCCATATGCATATTGGGAAATGTCAAATCTACGAGAACATATTACATGTAAATTGTGCTGCTTATTATAATATCCAATCCAATTTAGATTATTGAATATTTCAAAAAAAGGCTCCGAATGCCAGATTATCTTTCATCTTCATCCTTGTTGGGTACTTTATGAAGCTTGTTGTGTGGTTTCTTGATGAGCATGACTGCCAAACTGGGTTGAGGTTTGTTGATTGTGTTCTCCTAGGTAGAAAGTTAATGTTTGTGTATATAAAATTATCATAAGTTAGTAACAAACTTAGAATTACCTAGTGTTGTTGTGTTAGCTCTCTTCCAACAATTGGCGATATTCATTAGCAAGTAGCAACCATAGGATGTGGTGGAAAAAAAGTACGTGCTCAAGATCATCATAAAAAACATAAAAAAAAAACATGATTGATTCGGTGAGGTGCGCATCACGAGAGGTATGTTTCCTGGTATCAGTTGCCACGAGAGCATTTGAGTTGCCCCGCGCCCCACGGCCGTATCCAGCATCATGCCCGCGCCTGCCATCCTGTCCACCACGGCCTGCCTCACCGCATCCACGACCGGTTCCACGCCCTTAGCCCATACCAAAGTTTCCGCGGCCCATGCGGCCTGCTCCACGAGCACCCGATGCACTCCTTCCTATGAAACTGGCTATCCTCATTCGCAAGCAGCTGTCAACGATTTCAGGTTGTGTCTGCCAGCATCCATTTGCCAAAGGCAACCTTTCCAGGAGAGTGCACTCCCGATCCGCACTCCTCCTGTACATGACCCAGAAATCCACAAATAGCACAATAGTGTGGCACTTTTTTCATATTTAACACGCATTACCACTGGTGCTTGGTCTTCTGGGGTAATTGAGACAACGCGAGTTAACTCCTTTCTCACATCCAACCACACCCTTTGATCGAGATTTAGCTTGTAAACCCTAGCTTTCTCTCAATAATATAATCGGATTCGCATGGTGAGTCTGACTTCTACCTTCGAGTTCATCATACGCCCTCTTCTCCCAATCCTAAGTCCTTCATCTGAGAAAATTGTCGAGGCCAACCGTCGTCACCCTTGCTCTAGCAAAATCCCCCACATCAACCCTCATATCGACAGTGATGACCTCGCCTACATTTGTTGCCAGATCAGAGATGATGGGCTTCTTCCTGTAGAGCTCTGGTATGTCATGAATCTATACCCAAGCTTGAATGCGATTCAACTCCACCGCCGAAGCTTTGCAGCTCCATGCATACTTCTCGACCAAAAGACCATGGCCCCGAAAGATCCAGGGGCCTTGCTCGGTAATTCGCTGCCAATCTCCAAGGCAATTTGCATGGACAACAAACTTATTTTCTTCTAGATCCCTAAAGGATACCACCTGCGCCGGTGCCTAGGAAAAGCGCATTGTATCCTTGAGCGACGTCGCACAGAACGGCTCTGATGTCAGAAGACACATCACCGCCATCCACTTCGTCTCTCCCTTAGCGTCTTCACCTCCTCCTTCGATACAAATACCCCCCTATATCTTCTCCCTTGATGTTCAAGCTCCTCAACAACTCATCCAGAGATGCTTCAGCACACGGATGTGCTGTTGATCCGCTCGCCTCCCCATCCTCATGTGTCGCTGCCATGGTTGATCTACACCAGAACCTAGATTGGGGAATCACCATGGACGGGCAGTCGACCAGGTCGACCCCTTAGTCAGCCCGAGTGAACCCTTCTCTACGGAGATGGTGGATCCAAATCAGAGCAGAAGAGAACCCTCGTCGCCGGAGAACAGCCGTCGGCTCGGTATCGAAACCCTAGTCGCGTCGTATTCGCCTAGCAGACGCCCAAGACGAAAAGGTAAATCGATGTGGGTCCCAGAGACACGCAACTAAAAATCAAATATTTGTCACAAGCCCACTTAACATGGCCCGTAATAAATAAACAAGAAAAAGGATAGAAAAGAATCACTGGTGGGAATGGATGTAACGTGATCAACATTGCATGGCTCGGTCAACTGAGATTTTTCTCAGTTAACTGTGACCGAGGCGCTCCCTTATAATATTCTCTATTCTAAAAATTAACACACTTGCAAAATACAACATTCTCTATGTCCTGATATATTTTCAATTTTTTTAAAATGTTTAATATTTCAAATATTCAAAATCCAGCCTCCCACTCATCATAAACCAGAACCTATATGGGCCAGACAGGCCATGGGCCGCCCTGTAATAGCTGAGGGGCCTTGGCTGGGCCTCAAAGTGAGACAGCGGTACATAAATAGGCCTTAACGTGTCGTGGTGGGGCTGGACGGGCCGTCTCGGTAGATAATTTTAACTATTCCCTCCGATTAGAAATAGGTATATATAAATCTTTACTATTGGTTTCGAGTCGGTGAATTCGAGTCGGTGAAGGCACTTTGCAGATACATCATTTAATTTCCGACTTTACCCCTGATTAATCTAACCAATTACACTTCCCTGCCACCGATTAGTGTGAAATACCGGTTCAGATGGCCACTTAGAAAAAGTAAACAATTGGCCCGACCCATCGTCCCCGAGGCCCCGACCTCCTCCCTTGAAACCCTAGCACCGAATTCCACGGCCGCCGCCGCCGCTCACATCTCCTTCACCCGGCCGTCACCGCCACTCACGTCTCCTTCACCCGACCGCCGCCGCCGCTCACGTCTCCTTCACCCGGCCGCCGCCGCTCACGTCTCCCACGCGAAAGACCGCACACCTTGAGGACAGATGGCCTCCTTCTTCCGGAGCGCGTCCAGTTCGACATGGTCTATGGTCGCCGCCGACGAGACATGCGCCCTGGTCTCCTCGACCTCGCTGAAGGGCACGCGTGGCCAGTGGTTTGATCCAGATACGGAGTGGGGAGCATCGAGTGCGGGCACGGGCAGCAACATGGGGCAGCGAGCAAGCGCGGCGAATCCCTCAGTACCGGCCAAACTCGATCAGCACCTGGAGAAAACAAAGAGCCAGCCGGCCGAGTCTAGGTAATTAAGGATACCCTTGAGCCGCTCTTCTCCTCCTCCTAGCTCCAGCCTCCAGATCCCCTCTCTTGTTCCTGGTTGTCTGCGCCTCCTCCCCCCTCCCCCCGGCATAGTACCTACCCTGTTTAACTAATTAAACACAAGTGCTGATTGACACAAGCATTCAGCCAACCCGTCGCATGGTGAAGTGCGTTTGGAGGTTGGAGACTTGGAGCTTCTTCCGTAAGCTTAATAAACAGCAAATAACAAGGCAATCTGCATTTCCTAGCAACTATACATATGTGTTTTTTATTTTGAAAATAGTCCCTTTCTAAATTAGTACCATCTCCGACCATCTTAGATGCTTAATAAATAGAGAACGAACATTGCGCTATTGGTATAATAAGTATTGTCAACCTCGTGAAAAAAATTAGTACCTCAAGTTGCCTCTCAGCGTCCCCCATTTTAGCTTTTACAAATTTGTCTGTCCATAATCCTAGCCTGTTTCATACTAATTTTCAGTAATGTGCCGGATGTAGGCAGAGCCACGGTAAGAGGAATATTATTGTTCAGTAGGTTCAGTGCACACATCATGACTCCATTTGTTGAAATCAAATGAGAAACGGGTTTGCATCCTACATACCTTCTGGTGATCATTGGAGCAGAGAACTAGGCAATTAACTCTGCTTATTGGATGAATTTGGTAAGGGCACTTTAACAGAAGGCTAGACCACAAAAAATCTCAAGGCCTCCATCATCAACAAAACTCAAGATTAGCTGTCTCATTTTCTCTTGCGATTCCATGCAGATGGTATCGGTCTTCTTGGAGGGACTATCTGTCATTTAGCAAATTAGGATTATCCTCCAAAGGTTAGGTTGCCACCTTGGATATAAATCTGGTAGTATTATCTTCTCTGCAGAAATACTTGAAGTTAAGACCATCATTTCATAATTAGCTAGCTCAGTTTTATGCATTTCTAGATTTGCTTTTTCTTCTCAGTTCTCTTTGAGTTACTAAGCGTTCTTAAATCATATTGTTTGTTTTGTTTGATGCTTTCAAGCATGAGGAACACACTATTTCAGGGGTATGGCTCTATATTATCAGGGAAGACCTGGTCCTTTATTGATCTTGCATCCTATAACATATTTTCATGTATAATAGTCTCTTCTCTAATGGCATTTTTTTCTTGAATGGTATGAGCATCGTTGAGACATTAGTTTTTCTGATGGACTTCTATATCTTGCAATTAGCTTGATCCAATGCGGGCATGCCGTAAATTTACTCTGTTGACAGATGAAGGAAATATATTATAATAATATTTACATTGTAATTTGTTGTGATATGATCTAATTGTTGCAATCTTGCAGGTCCATTTGTCAACACATAGGACCGAGATTTTCGCCCAAAACTACTTACCACAGGTTAATATCTAGCTGTTGATTTATAGAAACAATTATTTGTCTTTACATTTTGGTCGACCACTTCATCCAGACAAGCATAAGAAAAATAAGGTCTTATTTTGTTGACCACTTCGTCACATGGTATTGAGCATTTGAAACTTTCTTTCTCTTTCAATGCTATTCATATTAGTGAATTACCATGAATAAGAATGTAGCAGGTAGCTTTAGCATGATGGAATTGTACCGGTAGTTTCTTGACGGTTGTTAGTTTTCTTTTGAAGGGAACAATCAATTATTACATTGTTTAGTTATTAACAAATTGCAATTTCAAGGTATTGATGTAACTCAGAACAGGAGGTACTCAGTGAAACATCACTTAAGTCCAGCTTGCGCGAGCAATTGATTTTCTTAATCATTGTTTTACATCCATGTTTCTTCTGTTATAAATGCTAGATTCAATGGAGTGAAGCCAGGAAGCGCGTAGAGCTTAGTCAAAAAAATGAGGATGATGGAAATATTGCAAGAGACTTGATCACCTAAGTAAAGAAAACTGAAGCAAGCTTATGAGAACCTTGTCTCAAAAAAGGATATGGTAGTTTTTGTGTTACTTGGAGAGAAGGATACTTGGTTGAACCTATTGAAGACAATGGACAAAGACGATACAACACTCCATAAGATAATTACAGGTACTGTTGAACATGATAGGTTATGACTTATGAGATAGTTCTTTAGATTTGATTTAAATAAAAAATGTAACTCAATAATCAACCATAGGTTCACTTAAATTTGTACAGTTTAACCCTGTTTACCAGATGATAAGTTCAATAATTACACTATCTCTTTAAAGCTATGAGCAGATGATAAATGTAGTTGTCATGGAGTTTAACTTGTCAGCAAGATTTAAATTAATCAATTGTAATAATAAAGAAGAAAGGGAAGAAGCTAGCTCTAGATCATTGTGTCTCATTCTCATCCGATTAAAATTTACTTGTGTTTGTGCTTTCATAGCGTAAAGGGTCCAGGTATATGGCCATCACATTGGCTAATCTTAAAATAATGATCTTTACCGGCTTTCCAAATATTGTGTTATCTTATTGTGTGCTTGTTCGTCTTTGTGGTTTTGCGGCGAAGGCTAAATAAATTTAATGCTGATTTGCTTGCTCTATGGATTCATGATTTTCTCTTAGATGGGGCTTGATTTTTTTATGGTGAATTGTATGATTTTAGTGTACTCAATCAAAATAGCTTTCGAACGATAATTTGTTCGAGAAGATGCTGTAATATCACTTTCCTATACTTATAGGAATATTTATGTCAAAATAATATATTTTATCTTCCAGTAATGCATGATTAGTCCCCATTGTTTACTTCATGTTATGTTAAGTAGGTGGGACTAGGCAACTCAGGTGAAGGGATGGCTGAATGGAGCAGAAGAGGAGCATCTTAGAATATGGAATTTGTAAAACTCGCCGCTGAGTGTACGGAGGACTGTTGCACGATGAGAGCGTCATGAGGATGCATTCGGTACGAACCTGACTCCTGACATGCACCACCAGCTAACACGCCGTGACGATGTGACGCTGGCCAACAAGAAAACAACTCCTACGTCGATGTGCACCATACACACTGATGACAATGGGACACAACAATGAGTAAGGAGCGTGCCCAGCAATGCAGCATGTTAGTTGGGATTCTACACAACACAGATAGATCAAAGTCATCTACAACACTGATGTCACGGTTCGGTACTCTAATATCTACTGAACTGAATGCAAATAAGGGATATGTTTTGTGGTCCCAAGAGAGGTTCACGGGAGACCCTTGCATTCCTTCTATGATGGAGCTGCTTCATGCCATGGATTTCCCATGGGCAGTGTGATTGGAGCTTGTAAAACCTCCACACAAGCTTGTTGTTTGTCTTGTCAAACTATGAATTGATTCGCTCAATACAAGCACACCAAGTTATGAGGTTGTTGTTTGTCTTGTCAAACTATGAATTGATTCGCTCTTCAATCTATGAAACTTCTCAGATTTGGAATAACCACAATTTTGTGTGGTGAAGAAAATGATTTGGATACCTGGTACACATAAAAAATGATTTTAATTATCGAGTATAATTAATATGCTTGTGTACTTCCACTCGGATTTGATTGCTGAAGAGAAATTTACTTGGGTGATACCTTGGCTGTTGCATATGATTTGCCTACAATTAGGTGAATGTACTAGGAATTTTCTTTAGTATATGCATCACTTATAGATCACACAACTTATGATGTACACAGAGCTACGCAAATGGTGGCTCTCACTCTTAATGAGATCCACAACAGTTGTCCTCGGTACTATATTGTTTGTACATATTTTCTATGAGCATTTGTTTTCATCAAAACATAGTTACTTATGTATGATTATTTTCCGTAGCAATGCACGGACATTTAACTAGTTAGTATAATTTTAATATTAAGTTATATTAAACTATTTGATACTTATTTTCAATCGGAGAAAGTACATGGGAGATAAGAGAGAGATCAGGTGATGATGAGTGGTACCGGTGCCTCCGGGTCCAGCTCGCATGAGCGAGAAAGGAACGAAGATCTAGAGAGACAACGAGAGACGCACAGATCAAGCAAGCAATGTAGGCCACACGCACGGAGTAGGTAATCTGGTGCGCATTTGCCATTTTTCTTTCTTTTGGTAATGTTTGAGCCGTTGAAGAAGGGGATATGGTCGTTGCTCTACGCTTAATTTGTGTTTCAAAGCTACGCCAACATGGCCTTCACCGCAAGTAAACTGCAGCTGTATTTTCTTCAGGTTTACATCAGCCTAGCAAATCTCCCGGTAAAGTGACAGCCGCAATGAGTTGTGTGTAGGACGATTCAGCTGAAAAGGGCTACGTTCTTGGAGAATTTCTCGACACTTTACAAGTTACAAATCAAGCAAAAGTAACGAAAGATAGGCCTAAAGTCAAGCACCAGCATCATGTGCATTCTCATGTTCCTAACTCAGCAATCTAAAGTTGGTCGTGGCCTAATCATTAGTAGTACATTCTTGCTTTCAAACATGAACATACCTAGCTTCATTTTAGCTCAACGACTCCAAATCTGTAATAACAATTAAATATTCCGTCACAAATCACAACAACCAAAGTAGTACGAGCGCTAGCGACTGGTCACTCACTCACTCCGCATCGTGTTCTTTACACCAACTCCCCGTGCTTTCACCACTCGATCTACTATTAATCAACAGCCCCAAAGCTCCGAGCTTTCCCTCTCCCAAGCCTCCCTAGACCAACCCAACTCTGCCATGGCGCCGCACGCAGCCGTCCTCCTCTCCCTCCTGGCGCTCGCCTTCGCGGCGCCGCCGGGCGTGCGCGCGGCGGACACGCACCTCCACTTCTTCCTCCACGACGTGGTCGCCGGCAGCAACCCGACGGCGGTGCAGATCATCAAGGGCCCGGCCTCCGGCTCCAGCGCCATCCCGGGCATGGCCTTCGGCGACACGAGCGTCATCGACGACGCGCTGACGGAGACCGAGTCGGCGACGTCGGCCGCCGTGGGGCGCGCGCAGGGGTACTACATCATGTCGTCGCAGTCCGGGGCGGTGCTCATGGTGTGCGTCAACCTGCTGCTCACCACGGGGGACTACAACGGGAGCACCCTCGCCGTCATCGGCCGGGACGACGTCGCGGCCGCCACGCGGGAGCTCTCCGTGGTGGGCGGCACGGGCAAGTTCCGGATGGCCACCGGGTACGTGCTCTGGAGGACCAACAGCTCCAGCGGGCCCGACGCCACCATGGAGCTCGACGTCTACGTCACCTCGCTCAACGGCACGGCCACCATCGCCGCCGACGCGCCAGTATCCCCCATCGACGGCGGCGGCGCCGGGACGGGCGGCGGGGCCAGCGGAAAGTCGTCCTCCGGCGCAGCCGCGCTGAGAGGAGCACTGCCATACGGATGGGCCAACGCGGTGGTGACCGCCGGCGCCGTCCTTGTAGCTCTGGCTGGCTCCCTTTGGTGAGCAGAGCTCGATCCACCATTGGTGAGAGTGAGTGGGGTCCACTATCCATACGGAGATAGATCTAGAAGAAGATGCGCTGCGTGCATTATTGGAGTGAGGCGAGACATCGGTCGGTGTAGTGGTGTGTTTGGTGGTGGCAGATGGTTTGCTTTCTTGTCCCTGGTCGGCTTTGGGTTTGGTGGTGTGCACATGAATAGTAGATCTGCATGCGTGAGAGGTTACTTTCTTGTTACTACTACATCCATTTGAGTAACGACCTAGAAAAACAGATCCTAACATTTTTATGTATGCTGCTTTTCTTGGTTGCAATGCGTGCACCAAAAGGTTGCTTGAGCATCATGCAATGTCTTCCCTTGCCTTAGAAAATAAATGACAGTATTTTTGAGCTTGTGATGGTTGATGGGTTGGTATCTCTCCCACTAAATGCTTATTTTTTATGGGCCCCTTTAGGGTTCAGTCTACTGAGCTTCAGATTAGGGCTCAGTAACTCCCTTGTTCTTCACCTCCGGCTGCCCCACCACCGCTCCCGCACGCCTCACACTGCTGTGCCATGCCCTGGTCATCCCTTTAAGTTCCTCGAATTGCAGCTTCTACTCCGATGTCGGCACACCCCAACCCTCAACCCTAAGATTTATTGCTTGCTTCACCGCCTGCCGCGTCGTCGGTCGCTTCGCGACGCACCCTCGCCTGGAAGCCAGCTCGAGGAAGAGGCGCACCCTCGCCTGGAAGCCAGCGCGAGGAAGAAGAAGAGGTGGGGAAAGAGAAGATTTTGCACGAATCTTGACGCACACAACCAACGGTACAAGATCTTATTGAGCCATAAGCTATTTCTCAGTTTACTGAGAACTAGCAAAACTGTATTTTTATTGCTAGCATTGGGCAAACCAAATTTTCTTTTGGCTATTGAGCAATACAACGGTGCATCTCAGTGGTTTGACCTACTTTAGATGCTAAAAGATTTGGTCTGTTTAGGACGGTCCATGGATAAGAAAGAAACTACAGATCCAAGGTGGTATGATTCAACGTCAACATGGCTCTGGCGATACGGGTTCATTGCCACCAAGCCATGGTAGCAAGATTGATGCTCCCACATAAAAGTTTGTAATTTGTGGGTTTCAATGATGTTCAGATAACATGCTGCAAACTCGTGTGTTTTATTGTTGTTTGACACGAGAAATAATAAAAGATAGACAAATATTGTCTCTCTACGCGCTAGGGGAAATGTAAATATGCGGGCGTGCCAGTGTACATAAGTACACAAATAAAAGATAGGGAAACGTGCATTTTTATTAATCTCTCAATTGGAGAAACAAAATTACATGATCCCTTTACATATACGCTTCGTGGCCTACTAGCGTGGCCAATATGACTTGGGCGACTGTGAAGTTCTGGTTCACGGGGCCTCGGAAGGCTCCCGATTAATTACGTCCGCGAGTCAAGGTCTCGAACCACCTCCGATTAAGCTGCTGCAATGGTCGTCGTCTTCAAGTCTCGTCTTCTCCACGCGCTTGGTGTAGACGATGGTGATGTGGAAGGTAGAGCAGTAAATCCGTCACTCCGGCGATGCTCAGCCGTATACCTCCGTCTTGTCGATGTCCGATGATGAAGATGCCTGGCCTCGTCAGCTCAGACAAGTGGGCGGCCTTCGCCTCGTCGGTGCCCGGCCTGGTGGTGTCCGCCTCGTCGGTGTCGGACTTGATGGCTTGCCTTCGCCTCATCGGTGCCCGGCAAGAGATGATTATCTTCATCGGAAAATGACGTGTCGGTGGAGTGGCTTCGCATCATAAGTGCTAGGTCGATGTTGATGCAGGGTGTTGACGTAGAGTCGAGGTAGACTTGAATATCATCGCGAGGCAGCACGGCTTGACAATGATGAACTTGGCGATGTAGATCTTGTGGTGTCGTAGGCGCGCATGAGCCTATCGAGGCTTGATGTGTCGTGATCATGCGATCAGAGGTAATGTGCCGATGTAGTCAGCCATCGGTGTTGGAGTAGAGGTCGATGAAGACGACGGTGATGTGTCGATGCGATCTGTGTTCCTCATCGGAAGCGAGGTTGATGAAGATGTCGATATCGTGCCGATGCAGTCAGCATACTTGCCGAGACGAAGTTGATGAAGACGTGCACTCGTGGTTGTCGGTGAAGCCTTCGGCAGTAGTTGGCGCGTGACGTGACAAGAGCGGAGATCCTAGCGGCGAGCACGTCGAGACCAGCTCCGAGGCGATGGCCGGACATCGGGTGGAAGGACTTCATATGACCATTCCCAATGCATGCTTGCACGATCTTTTCATACCTGTAACCAGATACGTGCAAGTATATGTATAGTAAAATAGTTAATCAGCATCGCATACCTTATGTAGGTGCTTTCCCGAGCCGCAAATGAGCATGGGCGCATGGTGGTTACTCTGCTGCCCTCGGCTTCTTCGGAGAGCAAAAGGAGAGGAGCATCCGATGATGATGAATGTGACCCCCGTCTAGCTTCCGGGCGCGGTGTATCGCTGCCGTGTGTGTCGACCTCGTGTCGGTGGACGAGTGGAGCTGACGTGGTCGGTGAAGGTCGTCTCAGCGGCCGGCTCCTTCTTCCCGTGCTTGGTGGCCGCATATACACGTGCACGCGAGCAGGTAGCCTGCCGATCTTGGATTGCACGACCATGCATGGATCTGCACTTCGCATGTACATGTAATCTAACCATGGCGGTGTTAGATGATGAATCTCATCTTCGTGGCATGGCCTGCATCTCTACAGTTGCCGGCATCACCGGCGGGCTATGCATGGAGAGCTCCGCGGCAATATCCTTGTCGATGAAGATGATCTTGTTCATCATGGTGTCTGATGGCGCGGACGACGATGGGCTCCGTCAACGACGACCGAGGCCGCAGCCGGCGTCATTAGCGTGATGGCCTCTCGTCGTCGACATCGCAGCGAGGTCCACCGGTCACGCTTCTAGCTGGACGTGACGCACTCTCGACGGCCAATGTTTGGCGACATCCGTCTTCCAGTTTTGGGGCACGCTCTGCACAGCGGCACCCTCATGTGTCCTCGGCGCTCCGCGTAGCTGCCACCGCCCGCCGGCATATCAATCTGCACAGGACATGCACATGGAACTATTTGATACAAGTGTACTGATATTAGATAAAGGAAGCAACGAATTTCAGTTGCATGGCTTGCGTGCCCGCAGCGGCCGGCGTATGGCTGGTGTCGTGGTCGAGCCGTGGAAGACAGCCATGGCCGGCGTTGAGGTCGAGCCGTGCCCCGTCGCCGCGATCACCGAAGCTTGATGATCCCCATCTTCAAGTTCTGGGGCCGTTCTGCATCACGGCACTCTACTGTATACGTGTTCGGCGCGTCGGCGCCGCGCGTGGCTGCTGACGCTGAATTGGGCGCGTCGTCCGCGGCCCCCGGCTTACTCCCGGTGTCCTCCGTCTTGAAGTTGTGGAGCGCGTTCTGCCTAGCGGCACCCTGGTGTGCATGCGTCCAGGGCGCTGCGCGTAGCTGCCGCCAACCGCCTCTCCGTTTTTCCTCTTTTCCCTGCTCACGGTCCAGCTCCTCTCTTATACGCGCGAGTCGCTCGGGAAGGAGCAGATAACGACGCGTTGGGCGGGAGGAGTTGTTAGGCTGTTGCTAATCTTCTGAAGAGATAACTAGATAAGCACGTTATCTTCCCCGGGCAAGCTCCTGCGCGCAGACGTCGTAGATGGTCGTTGCGCGTGACCCAGACTTAGCTCTCTGTGAGCCATGTGACGCCTCATGCATGCATGTTCAGCTAGCAGCCATTAATTCAAGATCGGTTTAGGCAGGCACAAACAATTACACGGCCACCTTGATCTCATTTCTCTAAGAAATACTGATCATATCTGTATATGGCATGTACTTATACGAGTACATATTCACCGAAATGTCAAGTGATTTTGCTGCTTTCGAGTACAAAATCACGTCGAACAATTGTAAACATGTTGCATGACATGTTGCGATGACTCTTATGTCTATTGTAATGTTGTGTTTTATGTTGCATGTTTTCTCATTGCATCTAGCGTTCTTCTCCATGATGCATATCTGTGATGGTTATTGATGATTTGCTGCAACCAAACAGAGAAATGGTTATTTTTGGGGGATGTTGTGATAATGTTGCAAAAGTATAAGAAAATGCCGCACGTGTAGGTATATAGTGTATGGCCCTCTCACGTTTTAAGTGAGATCAAAAGGGACCGGTCGAAGCCAATCCCCCCCCCCCCCCCCCCCATGCCCACCCCCCAATGCCTAGAAGTGCATCCTCTTACTTAGTGCATATACTTCCCCTGTTTAAAATTATAGAAAATAATCAAATATTTTGGGGTGGGATACATAAATGAGTGAACCGATACAATAAAATGCATCTAATACATATGATTTAGCAAACGTTTTAACAACTTTTAATTCGGAACGGACTTATACAATATTATGGAAGTACATTTTCTACAGTTAGAACAGAGTGACCGATAGTCCAATGCATGTTCCCTTTAGGGCTCTTTGATTCACAAGAAATGCCATTCCCTCTTCCCCTCCCTGCTCTCACCCTCGCTTCCTTGAGAGTCTTCTCTCATCTGCGACTACCCTCTCCCCCTCCTCCAGCGGCCTCGCCTAGCAAAGTGACTGGGAGAGGAGAGGTCGCCCTCCTGTACAGCTAGTAGTTTAGGTTTGTCATGTGTTTCCTTAGTGAAGTCTGCACTTTGCCAAGGGGATCCTAGGTTCCGGCGCGCCTGATCAGCATCGGTTGGCCAGCGGCTGTGCTTCTTCTCTCCATGGTGTGCCAGTGGTTGAAGCTAGAGATGAAGAGAGGTGCCCTCGCGTCCCATATCAATAAGCTCGCAGTGTAGTCTCCAAATCTGGAGGCCAAGGTCGGTGTTTCCTCTTCTTCTCTGCCGGATCTGCTCGCTCGCCATGGAGGCGGGGTGTGGAAGTTGGTGTGTGATACGTCTCAAACGTATCTATAATTTTTGATGCTACATGCTTGTTTATACACCATTTGCTTTGAGTTTTGTTACACTTCGTGGAGTTTTTATGCATTTTCTGGAACTAACCTATTAACAAGATGCCACAGTTCCAGTTCCCTATTTTTTGCTGTTTTTATGTTTCAAAAAGGTTACACAGGAAATATTCTCAGAATTGGACGAAACAAAAGCCAAACCTCCTATTTTTACCGAAGCTTCACGAAGACCAAAGATGAGACAAAGGGGGGCCAGGAGCCAGGCTCACCACAGCGGGCGTGGCCCAGCCCTGGCCGCGCCACCCCATGGTGAGGCCAGCTGGCCCCACCTCGGACGATACCCTTTCGCCTATAAAGTCCCCTCGACGGGAAAAACCTAAGGGACGGATCGCTTTTCCTCGAAACATACTACAAGACGCCGTCGTCGTCGAAGCGAGATCGGGAGGATCCAGGAGCTCTTCCCGGCACCTTGCCGGAGAGGGGAATCCCTACCGGAGGTCTTCTCCACCACCATGGTCGCCTCCGGAGTGATGTGTGAGTAGTCTACCTTGGACTACGGGTCCATAGTAGTAGCTAGATGGTTGTCTTCTCCACCAATAGCTTCATGTTTAGATCTTGTGAGCTGCCCTACATGATCAAGATCATCTTTATGTAATCATACATGTTGTGTTTGTTGGGATCCGATGAGTATTGGTACTATGTTAAGTTGATGTGCTGAATTATATATCTTTATGTTATCTCTATGTTATTTATGATCTTACATGCTTTCTGTTGCTAGTAGATATCTTGGCCGAGTAGATGCTAGTGACTCCAAGAGGGAGTATTTATGCTCGATAATTGGGTTTATGCCTCTATTTAATCTGGGGAAGTGACAAAAACCTCTAAGGTTGTAGATGTGCTGTTACCACTAGGGAGAAAATAGCATTCTTGTGTCCAAGGACATTTGCTTTGTTTACTTTACGCACTTTGCTTAATGCAGTTATCCGTTGTTCGCAACTTAATACTCAAGGGGTACTCGGACGACTCCCCGCGAGTGGATTATTAGTCATAGATGCAGTTGGATTACGGTCTATGTATTTTGTCGTAATGCCCGGAGTGAATCTCATAGTGATTCTCATGACATATGTACGTTATCTTTATTCTATCAATTGCCCAACTTTAATTTATTTACCCAGCATGTTGTTATTTATCTTATGGAGAGACACCACTAGTGAACTGTGGACCCTGGTCCAATTTCCTTTACATTGCTATACCGTTTTACTTTACTCGTACTATTTACTTTCTTGCATACTATTATCCTTTTACCACTCAATACGCTCAATCCTTTGTTTACAGCAAACCGGTGAGATTGACAACCTCATCGTAAGTTGGGAGCAAAGTTCTTGGTTGTGTTGTGTGCAGGTTTCACATTGCTACTAGGTGAAGACACACCAACAATATTCCTGGCACCATTGTCCGGAGTGTCACGAAGCTAGCAAGCATCACCTTCTGAAGTTTGGCTTTCTCCTACTGGTTCGATAAACTTTGGTTTCACAACTGAGGGAAGACTTGCTATTGTGCTCATCATACCTTCCTCTTGGGGTTCCCAACGGGCTGTACTTACACGCCATCAAGCAAAGTTTTCTGGCGCCATTGCCGGGGAGGAAGAAGACTTCTGCAAGGGGAGTCTCTCACGCACAATCTTTTACTTTGTTTTTGTTTTGCTTTATTTTATTTTTTCTTGCATCGTTTTATCAAAAATACAAAAAAAATTAGTTCCTATTTCAATTTGCTTTTTTATGTCTAGTTTAGTTGCTGTTACTATGTCGCCCGAGGAAATGATCTTCACTTTCAAACAAAAGAGTGAGGAGAGTTTCAAAGAAGCTTGGTCTAGAATTTATGATTGGCATGGAAAAACTAAACCGAAAATGACTTTAAGTTTGCTTCTTAGTAGCTTTTACTTTGGTCTTGCTCTTCGTTATAGATATGCTTTGGATACTACAGCAGGAGGAGATTTCCTTCATTGTGATGGAGATCAAGCTTTCAATATTATAAAAAAGTTGATTACAATTTATAGCATGCCAACTAATTTTGATTCCTCTCCTATGAGCATTTTTGCTAGACTTAATACTCTTGAGACTCACACTGCTTGATTGAATAATTGCTATAGTACTTTGCGCGAGCATTTTGATTATGTGCCAACAAATTCCGAACCATCAAGTTGGTTCCCTACGGTGAAAATCACCATCAGTGGTGAAACTTTTCATGCTCGTTGTGATATTATGTCTAAATTTTGTCTTATGCCAAAGGATGTTTATGAATCTTTGAGTCTTTGGAAACTTTCTGAGAGGGAAGAAGAAATTTCTCTTACTAATAATGCCACTATATTTCCCATTGGAATAGCTGAAGGAGTATATACAAAAATCCTAGGAAGAATGGTATCTACTGATTATCTTGTTATTGAATGTGTAGGAAAATGACAAATCATGCTTGGAAGGTCTCTACTAAAGCTCCTGGGCACCATTATAGATGTGGAAAAAGGCACTATAAGATTCATCTCTCCACCTTGCAATAATCATGTGTTTCCTAAAGTTAAGAGCAAAGGTAAGAGAGGAAGACATAAGGCATCCGTTGATCCTAATACCTCATTTGATAATACTTGATTTGCACCTTTCTGCGCCTAGCTCAAAGGCGTTAAAGAAAAGCACTCTTGGGAGATAACCCAATGTTTTCTTTTCAGTACTTTTTCTTTTATTTGACTCTTGGAAGTTATTACTACTGTAATAACCTCTCCTTATCATTTTTATTTCATTTTTGTGCCAAGAAGAACCTCTAATTTGAGGGAGGTAAGATTTGGGGAAGTTGCTGTCTTGAAATAGATTTCTGCGCTGCACCGTAAAAATTCATGAAAATTCTCAGAATATCTATTTGATCTGAAATTTCTTGAGCATATGCCCCAGGTTATATCCAAACTTACATTAGTTTTGCACTTTTCTATTTGAGCAACAGAAGGTCCTCGAAAAATTTGACCTTTGACAACTGTTCTGTTTTGACAGATTTCTGCCACTATTTGTGTTTGCCTCTCGATCGCTTTCTTTTTGAGTTGTTTTGATCACGGAACTTTTGAGGAAGTTGCTACAGTAGTATATGCTTTATATGTGGTGTTTTTTAGTTTGAAACTGAACCAAAAAGGGTTAATTTACTATTATGTTTATGCTAATGTTGCTAATAGAATTGTGTGAAGTTTTGTATGAAAGAAGTTTTCAAGTGTAGGGATTGGAGAATGATGAGATGAGATGAAGTATGGACAAAAGCACAAGCTTGGGGATGCCCATGTTATCCTAAGAAATATCCACGAGATACAAGCGTCAAAGCTTGGGGATGCCACCGAGGCACCCCTTCTTCATCGGCAAAAATTAGGTCACCTTTCAACACACTATATTTTTATTGCTTCATATTCTATGCATTTTTCTTGGAGCGTCTTTACTTTTGCTTTTAGTTTTCTTTTGTTTTGTTTGCTGCAATAAATGGTTGGACCCCAACAAATTTCTTTTGGAGGAGATGAACTTCATTTTTCACTCTTATCGTTCAACGAGTGTTCTCTTTTTCTAGAACTGCGCTTAGCTTTCATTTTTTGCCTTGATTTTTGTTCAGATCTTATTTTATCTTTGCATCAAGGTGTATTTAGACCACTGGTCTATGTTGGTTTTCATCAAAAGAGTTGTTTCAAAAAGGTTTGAATGGTGTTGGAAAAGAGAAAAAGTTTCATGCAAAAAAGTGGTACAAAAAGGAGCTTGTTTAGACTGCGGCTTAGACTTTTACATGCCATGCTTGATGTCATTTTGATAGTATGCTTAGTAGTTTTTGCTATAGCATGACTTGTCTCAAATGAATGAGATTGCTTAATGAGCCTTTGAAAAAAATCATGCGTTGTTTTTATTATATGGAAGCATTTATTTGGTTTTCTCCTTGATGCTTTATTTGGGTTGACTTGGCGCATGCTTACAACATGTTTGACTCTTATAAAGTCGTCATAAGCCTTTATGATCATTTGGTTTTTGACTTATGATGCTATTTTATACTTCTTTTAATGATGTTTTGTCGTTATGCATGATTATGGCCGTTATTGCTCTCTTAGTTGGTCACTCACAGTCTTTTACTAGCCCTCATTTTGTACTGAGTATGAGCTCTACTCGTGCATCCAACTCCCAAAAACCAAGTTATTCCAATGCGTCCACCATACATACCTATTAGTAATTTGCTATTACAAGTACATTTGACTTACTTTTATCTATCCTTCAAATTAAACTCTTTTGGTGTTATGTGAAAATTAGTTAGTAAAGCTCTCATGAACCTGATCGCACACTTTACTTTTCTCGCTTTTAAAATTTTGACATTGTGGCTCTCTTATGTTGACGTTATGCTTGCAAGTTGTAAGTTGGAAATTAGCCAAACATGCCATCATGGGGCAAGCTTTCAACATTGCACTTTCTCTTATTTGAGTTGATATCGTGATCTTTTGTTTATGGATACTCGCAATGTGAAATAAGTTGGGAATCTGCGGGATCATGGAGTTTGTATATGTGTTAGAGAAACGCCTGGGCCGCTAATCTAAGCCATGCATCATTCATGGTGGAAATTTACAGCATGCCCATAGTGGACTGATACGTCTCAAACGTATCTATAATTTTTGATGCTTCATGCTTGTTTTTACACCATTTGCCTTGTGTTTCGTTACACTTCGTGGCATTTTTATGCGATTTCCGAAACTAACCTATTGACAAGATGCCACAGTGCCAGTTCCTTATTTTCTGCTATTTTGTGTTTCAGAAAAGCTACATAGGAAATATTCTCGGAATTGGACGAAACAAGTTCCAGAAGTCTTACTTTTCCCGGATGAAGGACGAGGACCAAAAGAGAGCCATAGGGGGGCCAGGGGCCAGCCTCACACCATGGCGGCGCGGCCCAGCCCCTGGCCACGCCCCCTATGTGTGAGGAGCCCCTGGCAGCCCCCTGACGATGCCCCTTCGCCTATATAAAGCCTCAGGACAGAAAACCCTAGGGGAGTCGGCGTTTTTCCCAGAACAGTTCCGCAGCAGAGCCGCCGTCGAAGACAAATTTCGGGGGACAGAAGTCTCTGTTCCAGCACCCTGCCGGGACAGGGAAGTGCCCCCGGAGCCATCTCTATCGGTCTCCATCGCCGTCTCCGCCGTCTCCATCGACCTTGCTGTCATCTCCATCAACCTTGCTGTCTCCTATGATGAGGAGGGAGTAGTTCTCCCCCGGGGCTGAGGGCTCTACCGGTAGCTGTGTGGTTCACCTCTCTCTCCCATGATGTGATCTTTATGTGATCGTGAGCTTTGTATCTAGTTGAATTGGTAGATGTTATTATTCAGATATTATGCTACTCCTATGCTTAATTATTATACTCTCCGGAGATACCTCGTATCATGGTGTAAAGGTGACTAGTGTGTGCATCATGTGTATCTTTTTGGTTAATGTCTCTATGAAATGTTGATGTTTGTTGGAACCATCTAGTGCATTCACGGTGATAGTGTGGGACAATCTAGTTTGGGTACATGCGGACTTTGAGGAGTGCTTCGTAGCCCTAAGCATGATTAGTGTATGTTTTCCATTGGAGAATTGTTTTGAGTTGCATATTGATGATAGTATCTATTGGTTCAATTATGTTATATTTATTGGGAGTGTGTCCACTAGTGAAAGTATGATCCCTAGGCCTTGTTTCCAAACTTTGCACACCGTTTACTTGCTGTTTGGTTACTTGTTTGCTTGCTGCCATTTTTATTCCAGATTGCATTTACTACTTATAATCATCTATACCACTTGTTTCACTATCTCTTCGCCGAACTAGTTAACCTATATATCTGACAAGTGTATTGGGTGTGTTGGGGACACAAGAGACTTTCTGTATCGTAATTGCAGGGTTGTTTGAGAGGGATAGCTTTGACCTCTTCCTCCCTGAGTTCGATAAACCTTGGGTGATCCACTTAAGGGAAACTTGCTGCTGCTCTACAAACCTCTGCACTTGGAGGCCCAACACTGTCTACAAGAACAGAAGCGTGTGTAGACATCAAGCTCTTTTCTAGCGCTGTTGCCGGGGAGGTAAGGTAAAAGGTACTCACATCCTTTGGCTACTAAGTCTTTTAGTTGCTGGTGAGTGCTCGAAGTTATTTCCTTTAGATTCTGCAATTATATCTTTTTGTTTCTTGTTTTTATTTTCACTAGTTAGGCTTAATGGAAAATAAAGAGTTCTTTAGTCTTTTTTCCGAGTTTAGATTTGAAGAGAAAATTGAAAATCCTTTGGAGCTTATTTCACATAGCAATGTTATTAGTACGAATGCTTTGAATACCGTTACTGCTAATGCTATAGAAAAGTCTAAGCTTGGGGAAGATGGTTTTGTTAAGTATGATATTTTTAGTTCCCCAGCTTTAGTGGATAAAGTTTGCTCTGATAATATTTTATCTCCCATATGTGATGTTTCTAATGATGCTTGTGCTCCTCATCCTTTTAAAATACCTATGAAAATTGTTGAACGTGTTATGAATAACCGCTATTCAGGAGATGGAACAGTCCCTCCGGGTGATCATTTACTCTTTATACAAGAATTATGCGAGTTGTTCAACTGTGCAGGTATTTCATCAAGCCAAGTTAAGAGGAAGCTATTCTCTTATTCACTAAAGGGTAGAGCTGAGGAGTGGTATCAGCTGCTTAAGGATGGTCCATCTATTGCATGGGAGGAAATTGTACCTCTCTTTTATTCCAAGTTTTATCCTCCAAGTGAAATTCATAAAGATCGTAATCGGATATATAACTTTTGGCCTCATGAGGAAGAAAGCATTGCCCAAGCTTGGGGAAGATTGAAGCTACTAATGCACAAATTCTTATTCATGATCTTCCCCGTAATATTGTTATTAATAATTTTTATGCAAGGCTTTCAGGATATTATAAGGACTATCTAGATGCATGCTTTGATGGGTATTTCACAAGCAAGGATGTTGACACCAAGTGGGATCTACTTGAAACAATTCAAAACAATATTGAAGGTTGGGATAGCGACAAAGGTAAAGGATCAGGTATGAATTATGAGTTTGATTGCATTAAGTCTTTCGCTGAAACTGCTAATTTTCAAGAGCTTAGTGCTAAATATGGTCTTGATCCTCAAATTATGGTTGATTGCTTTAAAGCCTTTGCTTCCCACATGAATGTTCCTAAAGGAAATGGGGACATGTATCATGAACCTTTTAAGGACACTTGCATAGAAAGAGATATTGTTGTTGATGATTGCAATAAACATGCTCAAACTTCTAAAAGTCCTATTTCTTATAAGCATGTTAATTTTTGTGGAGTACATAGACCTTGTGAACAGAGTTACAACAAGGAAGATTATTGTGTCCACCATGCAAATGAAGAAACCCGAATGTGGTACAAGGATATAGGCGAGATCGGTAAAAAGGTTTGTAAGCTTTATCCTTTTCTTTGTAAACATTGCGATGACATAGGTCATTTTAATTTCCAATGCTCAAGCCCTAATAGTTACTCTTCTAGTACCTTAAGTTTGTATTGTGATGACAAGATTACTCTCAATCAGCATGATGAGCTCACTTTGTTCTTGGCGTGTGAAGAGATAACTAGAAAGATTGCTTTGATAGATATGAATGATGTTGATATTAATAGCACCCTTCGTGGTTGTCATCTCTATTGTGCTAAAGATTGTCTCGCAAATACTTACTTACAAGATCTTATAAAATATGATGTTTTGCCAAGCTAACAGGACTAATAGATGTTTCGATCTTATTAATAGAGAGGAGGAATCCTCCAAAGTTTCTTCTGTTGTTTCTGTCAGCAAACCAGATTATGTGGAGAAGATGCCCTTCAAGTCTCTCCCTCCTAAAGGAGAGAGTAAGAAGAGTATGAAGAAGATGAAGAAGAGGAGTAAAAGGCGAGAGGACACGGTATCTTCCCCTAAGCGTTATGATCCTGCTGTAGATTATGATAATTCTGATTGGGATGATGTTCCTATGCCTGTTACCTATGTTAGCGATCATGATTGGGAAAAGCACTCTACTTTTGATATTGAAAATCTTTTTGGTACCAATTCTAAGGTTAATAATTGTTGTACCATTAGTGCTATCCATGTTCCTTCTTATGATGATATGTTTGATGAATATGCTTTGCGACATAGTAGTTCTCTAGCTTGTGATGATACTAAACCTCTAGTTTATGATGATGGGTATAATATTTTCAGTTTACCTACTTTTGAGGAGAAAATTAGTTATGATTACAATATGCCTCCTGTTTTTGATGATTATGGTGATGAGAATAATTATTCTGTTGAATCTGCTCCTACTACGATTGTTCATGTGGGGAGTATTAATCCTTTTATGCATGTGGCTCATGATAGAGATGCTTTATGTGATAGTTATATTGTTAGTTCTATTCATGATGCTACTGAAAGTTATTATGAGAGAGGGAAACATGGTTTGATGGATCTCAACAATATTGAGTTTCCCCTCTTTACGTTGCAATTCTTGAAGTTGTACTTGTTTTGCCTTCCTATGCTTTTTGCTTTGCGCTTTTATGACTTGTCTCTTTACAAGACTATTTTTCATAGGAAGTGGTTTAGATTTAAATGTGTTCCATACTTGCTTTTTGATGCTCTCTATTGCTTCAAGCTCTTATATGGCGCCCACATGAGCATCTTTGCAAATTACTGCGCCTAGCTCAAAGGCGTTAAAGAAAAGCACTCTTGGGAGATAACCCATTGTTTATTTTCAGTACTTTTTCTTTTATTTGAGTCTTGGAAGTTATTACTACTGTAATAAATGCTCCTTATCTTTTTATTTCGTTTTTGTACCAAGAGAAGCCTCTAATTTGAGTGAGGTAAGATTTGGGGATGTTGCTATCCTGAAACTGTTTTCGGTGCTGCACCGTAAAAATTCGTGAAAATTCTCTGTATATATTTTGGACCTGCTATTTCTTGTGCATATGCCCCAGGTTATATCCAAACTTTCATTAGTTGAACACTTTTTGATTTGAGCAACAGAAAACACCTTAAAAATTCGGCCTTTCTCAGCTGTTCTATTTTGACAGATTTCTGCCAATATTTGTGTTTGCCGCTTTATCGCTTTCTTTTGAGTTCTTTTGATCATGGAACTTTTGGGGAAGTTGCTACAGTAATTTATACTTTATATGTGGTGGTTTTGTGTTGAAACCTGAAGCAAAAAGGGTTGATTCATTACTATGCTTACACTAATGTTGCTAATAGAATTGTGTTTAGTTTTGTATGAAGGAAGTTTTCAAGTGTAGGGATTGGAGAATGATGAGATGAGATGAAGAATGGACAAAAGCTCAAGCTTGGGTATGACCATGCACCCCAAGAAATATCCAAGAAGAACAAGCGTCAAATCTTGGGGATGCCCCCGAAGCACCCCCTTCTTCATCGGCAAAAATCAGGTCACCTTTCAAGACACTATATTTTTATTGCTTCATGCACTATGTGTTTTTCTTGGAGCGTCAGTTGTTTTTGTTTTCAGTTTTCCTTTTGTTTTGTTTTCTGCAATAAATGGTTTGATCACATCATGTTGCTTTGGAGGGAGATGAACTCTGTTTTTCATTGCCAAGAACACTCCGTTTTTCACTCTTATCGTTTCAACGAGTGTTCTCTTTTTCTGCTACTGCGTTTAGCTTGCATTTTTCGCCTTGATTTTTGTTCAGATCTTGTTTTATCTTTGCATCAAGGTGTATTTGGACCTCTAGTATATGTTGGTTTTCCTCAAAAGAGTTGGATTAAAAAAGTTCAAATGGTGTTGGAAAAGAGAAAAAGTTTCATGCAAAAAAGTGGTACAAGAAGGAGCTTGTGTAGACTGCGGCTTAGGCTTTTGCATGTCGTGCTTGATGTCTTTTTGATAGTATGCTTAGTTGTTTTGCTGTAGCATGACTTGTCTCAAATAACTGAGATTGCTTAATGAGCCTTTGAAAAATCATGCGTTGTTTTAATTGTTTGGAAGCATTATTTTGGTTTTCTCCTTGATGCTTTATTTGGGTTGACTTGGCGCATGCTCACACATGTTAGACTCATACAAAGTCGCCAATACCCTCCATGATCATTTAGTTTTTGACTTTTGATGCCATCTTATGCTTCTTTTAATGTCGCTTTGTCGCTTTGCATGATTATGGCCGTTATTGCTCTCTTAGTTGGTCGCTCCCAGTCTTTTGCTAGCCCTCGCCTTGTACTGAGTATGAGCTCTACTCGTGCATCCAACTCCTAAAAATCAAGTTTGCCATTGTGTCCACCATACATACCTATTAGCAATTTGATATTCCAAAGTACATTTGACTTGTTTTTATCTACTCTTCAAATTAAACTCTTACCAGTGTTATGCGAAAATTGGTCACTAAAGCTCTCACGAACCGAAAGGCACACTTTACTTTTTCTTGTTCTTAAAAATTTGACATTGTGGTCTCTTATGTTGAGTTGTTATGCTTGCAAGTTGTAAGTTGGAGACTAGCCCAGCCATGCCGTCATGGGCAAGCTTTCAACATTGCACTTCTTATTTGAGTTGATATCGTGATCTTTTGTTTATGGATGCCCGCGGTGTGAAATGAATTGGGAATCTTGCGGGGATCATGGAGTTTGTATATGTGTTAGAGAAACGCCTGGGCCGCCAATCTAAGCCATGCATAATTCATGGTGGAAATTTGCAGCATGCCCATAGTGGACATTCGACGACGCATCTCAAAATAAAAAGCTAAACAAATGGTAAATAAAAGAGATGTCGAGGTGTTCATTGTCTGCTTGTCCTGTCATTTTGATGTGGGCTTGTTCCATGTCATCGGGCACGGAGGTACCCCGTTGGTGGTTCTCGATGATACGTGTATACTTACAATGACAAGAGCCTTGCTTGGGACTCTAAGTAAAGTTGCATGAGGTTTGGGTACTCATATTCACGGGACACGAGGTTTTCAACTTATGATTTGTCAAGCATATGCAGCATAAGTGTTCTCGCATTAACTTTAACCATTCAAGATGCTTATGATGGGGCAATGAGAGCTCAAAGCCGGTAAGTACCATAATTTTTGAAGGTTTATAAAACTTGCAATCACTGCTTCCCTCTGCGAAGGGCCTTTCTTTTTAATTTTATGTTGAGTCACCACCTTCTATCTTTATGCACCATTAAGAGAGCATAGTTGTCATTCTTAGTATAATGTGCATTGTCCCAAAGTTTTCATTGATTGATTCATATTGCTGGTTTCACTTGTTCTCAAATTATTCGTATCTAGTTGCCCTCTTAAACTTGAAGGTGTCCTATGCATTTATGTTTTGCTCTCCATGAAGGACAAGCTGAAAACATTTATATGTTTTTCCTTATGATTTGAACACACGTTTGACTTTCATTGTTTCATTTTCATGATCTTTTGTTTGTGATCATTTTCATGTTTATAACATGGTTGCTAAGTTTCTTCTGTCAAGATTATATCTTTCATGCCCATGTTTTAAGTTCTTATGATCCCAGCTCACAATGCTTACATATGTGCTCAAGATTGTGTAGGTGCATGTCACCTCAAAAATTATTTCTTTTGTTATCACTTACCTACTCGAGGACGAGCAGGAGTTAAGCTTGGGGATGCTGATATGTCTCAAACGTATCTATAATTTTTGATGCTCCATGCTTATTTTTACACCATTTGCCTTGTGTTTCGTTACACTTCGTGGCGTTTTTATGCGATTTCCGGAACTAACCTATTGACAAGATGCCACAGTGCCAGTTCCCTGTTTTCTGCTGTTTTTGTGTTTCAAAAAAGCTACATAAGAAATATTCTCGGAATTGGACGAAACAAGTTCCATAAGTCTTATTTTTCCCGGACGAAGGACGAGGACCGAAAGAGAGCCGGAGGGGGGCCTGGGGCCAGCCTCACACCAGGGCGGCGCGGCCCAGCCCCTGGCCGCGCCCCCTATGTGTGAGGAGCCCCTGGCAGCCCCCTGACGATGCCCCTTCACCTATATAAAGCCTCCGGACGGAAAACCCTAGGGGAGTCGGCATTTTTCCTAGAACAATTCTGCAGCGTAGCCACCGTCGAAGACAAATTTTGGGGGACAGAAGTCTCTATTCCGGCACCCTGCCAGGACGGGGAAGTGCCCCCGGAACCATCTCCATCGGTCTCCATCGCTGTCTCCGCCGTCTCCATCGACCTTGCGGTCATCTCCATCAACCTTGCTGTCTCCTATGATGAGGAGGGAGTAGTTCTCCCCCGGGGCTGAGGGCTCTACCGGTAGCTATGTGGTTCACCTCTCTCTCCCATGATGTGATCTTTATGTGATCGTGAGCTTTGTATCTAGTTGAATTGGTAGATGTTATTATTCAGATATTATGCTACTCCTATGCTTAATTATTATACTCTCCGGAGATACCTCGTATCATGGTGTAAAGGTGACTAGTGTGTGCATCATGTGTATCTTTTTGGTTAATGTCTCTATGAAATGTTGGTGTTTGTTGGAACCATCTAGTGCATTCACGGTGATAGTGTGGGACAATCTAGTTTGGGTACATACGGACTTTGAGGAGTGCCTCGTAGCCCTACGCATGATTAGTGTATGTTTTCCATTAGAGAATTGTTTTGAGTTGCATATTGATGATAGTATCTATTGGTTCAATTATGTTATATTTGTTGGGAGTGTGTCCACTAGTGAAAGTATGATCCCTAGGCCTTGTTTCCAAGCTTTGCACACCATTTACTTGTTGTTTTGTTACTTGTTTGCTTGCTGCCATTTTTATTCCAGATTGCATTTACTACTTATAATCATCTATACCACCTGTATTTCACTATCTCTTCGCCGAACTAGTGCACCTATACATCTGACAAGTGTATTGGGTGTGTTGGGGACACAAGAGACTTTATGTATCGTAATTGCAGGGTTGTTTGAGAGGGATAGCTTTGACCTCTTCCTCCCTGAGTTCGATAAACCTTGGGTGATCCACTTAAGGGAAACTTGCTGCTGCTCTACAAACCTCTACACTTGGAGGCCCAACACTGTCTACAAGAACAGAAGCGTGTGTAGACATCATGGACATTCGACGACGCATCTCAAAATAAAAAGCTATACCAATGGTAAATAAAAGAGATGCCGAGGTGTTCATTGTCTATTTGTCCTGTCATTTTGATGTGGGCTTGTTCCTTGTCATCGGGCAAGGAGATACCCCGTTGGCGGTTCTCGATGATACGTGTATACTTACAATGATAAGAGCTTACTTGGGACCCTAAGTCGAGTAGCATGAGGTTTGGGTATTCGTACTTCACGGGACACGAGGTTTTCAACTTATGATTTGCCAAGCATAAGCTCATAATTGTTCTCGCATTAACTTTAACCATTCAAGATGCCTATGATGGGGGCAATGAGAGCTCAAAGCTAGTAAGTACCATAATTTTTGAAGGTTTATAAAACTTGCAATCACTGCTTCCCTCTGTGAAGGGCCTTTCTTTTACTTTTATGTTGAGTCTCCACCTTCTACCTTTATACACCGTCTAAGAGAGCATAGTTGCCATTCTGATTTTAATGTGCATAGTCCCAAAGTTTATCATTGATTGATTCACGACTATGGTTTCACTTGTTCTTAAATTATTTGTATATAGTCGCCCTTTTAAACTTGAAGGTGTCCTATGCATTTATGTTTTGCTATTCCATGAAGGACAAGCTGAAAACCATTTGCTATGTTTTTCCATATGATTTGAACACACGTTTGACTTTCATTGTTCCATTGTTCATGTTCTTTCATTTGTGTTTCTTTTCATGTTATAACATGGTTGCTAAGTTTTTATTGTCAAGATTATGTCTTTTATGCCCATGTTTTAAGTTCTTTGATCCCAGCACTCAATGCTTACATAGATGATCAAGGTTGTGATGGTGCATGTCACCTCAAAAATTATTCTTTTGTTATCACTTACCTATTCGAGGACGAGCAGGAGTTAAGCTTGGGGATGCTTGATACGTCTCAAATGTATCTATAATTTTTGATGCTCCATGCTTGTTTATACATCATTTGCTTTGAGTTTTGTTACACTTCGTGGCATTTTTATACATTTTCCAGAACTAACCTATTAACAAGATGCCACAGTGCCAGTTCCCTGTTTTCTGTTGTTTTTGTGTTTCAGAAAAGTTACATAGGAAATATTCTCGGAATTGGACGAAACAAAAGCCAAACCTCCTATTTTTATGAAGCTTTGCGAAGACCGAAGATGAGACGGAGGGGGGCCAGGAGCCAGGCTCACCACAGGGCGGCGCGGCCCAGCCCCTGGCCGCGCCACCCCATGGTGAGGCCAGCTGGCCCCACCTCTGACGATGCCCTTTTGCCTATAAAGTCCCCTCAACGGGAAAAACCTAAGGGACGGATCGCTTTTCCTTGAAACATACTGCAAGCCGCCGTCATTGTCAAAGGAAGATCGGGAGGATCCAGGAGCTCTTCCCAGCACCCTATCGGAGAGGGGAATCCCTGCCGGAGGCCTTCTCCACCACCATGGTCGCCTCCGGAGTGATGTGTGAGTATTCTACCTTAGACTACGGGTCCATAGCAGTAGCTAGATGCTTGTCTTCTCCACCATGTCCTTCATGTTTAGATCTTGTGAGCTGCCCTACATGATCAAGATCATCTTTATGTAATCATACATGTGTTTGTTGGGATCCGATGAGTATTGGTACTATGTTAAGTTGATATGTTGAATTATATATCTTTATGTTATCTCTATGTTGTTTATGATCTTGCATGCTTTCCGTTGCTAGTAGATATCTTGGCTGAGTAGATGCTAGGGACTCCAAGAGGGAGTATTTATGCTCGATAGTTGGGTTCATGCCTCTATTTAATCTGGGGGAGTGACATAAACCTCTAAGGTTGTAGATGTGTTGTTGCCACTAGGGAGAAAACAACATTCTTGTGTCCAAGGACATTTGCTTTGTTTACTTTACGCACTTTGCTTAATGCAGTTATCCGTTGTTCACAACTTAATACTCAAGGGGTACTCGATGACTCCCCGCGAGTGGATTATTAGTCATAGATGCAGTTGTATTACAGTCTATGTATTTTGTCGTAATGCCAAAGTGAATCTCATAGTGATCCTCATGACATATGTACGTTATCTTTATTCTATCAATTGCGCAACTGTAATTTGTTTACCCAGCATGTTGTTATTTATCTTATGGAGAGACGCCACTAGTGAATTGTGGACCCTGGTCCAATTTCCTTTACATTGCTATACTGTTTTACTTTACTCATACTATTTACTTTCTTGCATATTATTATCCTTTTACCACTCGATACGCTCAATCCTTTGTTTACAACAAACTGGTGAGATTGACAACCTCATCGTAAGTTGGGAGCAAAGTTCTTGGTTGTGTTGTGTGCAGGTTTCACATTGCTGCTAGGTAAAGACACACCAACAATATTCCTAGTGCCATTGTCCGGAGTGTCACGAAGCTAGCAAGCATCACCTTCTGAAGTTTGGCTTTCTCCTACTGGTTCGATAAACCTTGGTTTCACAACTGAGGGAAGACTTGCTATTGTGCTCATCATACCTTCCTCTTGGGGTTCCCAACGGGCTGTACTTACACGCCATCAGTGTGCGAAGCGGGGGCTCAAGTAAAAGTTCAAATATCTCTCTTGGGAGTTCATCCATGAAGGCCAATCTTGTCAGTGTGATATGCGGCCACCAAAGGCCACTTCGACGTGTCATGTGTGGCTGGCACCACAGGTTCTTCTTCCTCATGCCTTGGAGGCGACGCGGATGATGTTTGGCCTTAGAGCGGCTTTCAACGTTGACGGTGATCCTAGTGGTATAGTCCCCGGCGTCATCGACGGCAGCCGTGTATCTTGGGCCTCGATAGAGCAATGTCGGAGTTGAAGGACATGTTCACGTTTTTCCCATAGAATCTGAGGTATTTCTTGTAAAAGCTCAGGACCAGTGTGTATTATTTCTATTTCTTAGGGCCCTATTTGTAAAAAATATCGTCTCTTAATATAGCTTTTGGGGCCTTCGGGCCTCTTCCCTGCAAAACACTTGTACCATCTATGGGAATGTGATCGAGGACAGCTTCCACGCTGCCGTCGAGTGCAAAAAAGCTAGAGCTTTGCGTCTACATATGAGAGATTTTTGGAGTTTAACGGAAGAGGACAACTTCAAAAGAACGGGTAAGGACTGGCTGTGGATCGTGCTAAACAACTCCAGCAAGGACATGCATCAAGCCATCCTACTGACCCTTTGGAGATCTTGGCACTTGAGCAATCTGCCAGATTTCTTCTCTCTTATGTAAATAATACTTTGAACACTAACCATATTGCTACTATTAAAACTGTATGGACACATAAGAAGCCTATCATCGACTCACAACCTGGAAGCTCAACGCCTCCTCCTGTTGCTGAAGTGTGCGGGATATGGGAACCACCGCCTATGGGTATGCTAACGTAAATGTGGATGGCTCCTGTGTCCCTGAAAATAGCACTGGGATGACCGGCGCCGTGATCCGCGTGTAAGAAATTAGGGTTTTGGAGTTAAACGGCCTACCCTCTATTCCTCTGCCTTATCGGTGATGCCGCTCACCATGCATATTGAGGCTAGAGGGTGGGACCTATATATAGACTCCAAATTCCAGATGTTTGAATCTGTTTCTAGTTAGGACTCGTGACTTGTTAAACCAACCACAATCATTAACAGTCAGTTACTGCTTGTTGCGTGGTGAATGACCAGCCCGTTGGGAACCCCAAGAGGAAGGTGTGATGAATATAGCAGCAAGATTTTTCCTCTGTTAAGAAACCAAGGTTTATCGTTCAGGAGAAGAGCAGACAATACGACTGAAGGTGATGCTTGCTAGTTTGCGATAGCTTCGGACAATTTATATATGGCGCCTCATCCAAGCTTTGCTTGCTAGCTGCAACGCGGAACCTGCACACAACACAGCCAAATACTTTGTTCCCAACTTGCGATGAGGTTGTCAATCTCACCGGTTTGCTTGAAACAAAGGTTATGAGCGTATCGAGTGGAAAACAATAGAAGTATGCGAGTAAAGTAAACAGTGCGAGTAAAGTAAATAGGTGATAGCAATATGATGGAAATAGGACCGGGGTCCACAGTTCACTAGTGGTGTCTCTCCATAAGATAAATAACACATGCTGGGTAAACAAATTATAGTTGGGCAATTGATAGAATAAAGATAAACGTGATATGTCAAGAAGATCACTATGCGATTTACTCTGGGCATTACAACAAAATACATAGACCGCCATCCAACTGCATCTATGACTAATAATCCACTTGTGGCGAATGAATCCGAGAACTCCACAAGTATTAAGTTGCGAACAACAGATAATTGCATTAAGCAAAGTGTGTAATGTAAACAAAGCATATGCCCTTGAGCATATGAATGTTGTTTTCTCCCTAGTAGCAATAGCTCATCTACAACCTTAGAGGTTTCTATCACTCCCCCAGGTTAAATAGAGGCATGAACCCACTATCGAGCATAAATACCCCCTCTTGGAGTCACTAGCAACTACTCGGCCAAGATAACTACTAACAACGGAGAGCATGCAAGATCATAAACAACATAGAGATAACATAAGATATATTTCAGTATATCAACTCAATCATAACACCAATATTCATCGGATCCCAACAAACCAAACATGTAGAATTACATAATGGTGATCTCAATCATGTAGGACAGCTCATGAGATCTAAACATGAAGCACATGGTGGAGGAGACAACCATCTAGCTACTGCTATGGACCCATAGTCCAAGGTAGACAACTCACTCATCGCTCCGGAGGCAAGCATGGCGATGAAGAAGACCTCCGGTGGCGATTCCCCTCTCCGGCAGGGTGCCGGGAAAAGCTTCTGGACCCTCCCGATCTTCGGGTCGACGACGGCGGTGGATCGCGATGTGTTTTGGAAAATTGATCGGGTCTTTAGGTTTTTTCCGTCGGGGGGTCTTTATAGGCGAAGGGGCATCGTCAGAAGTGGCCCGAGGGGCTCTCACACATAGGGGGCGCGGCCAGGCCCCTGGCCGCGCCGCCCTGGTGTGTGGGGCCCTCGTGGCCCCCCTCCAACTCCTCTTCGGATCTCTGGAAGCTTCCGGGAAAAATAAGACTTCTAAAACACAAAAACAGTAGAAAACAGGGAACTGGCACTGTGGCGACTTGTTAATAGGTTAGTTCCGGAAAATGCATAAAAGTGCCACGAAGTGTAACAAAACAGTAGGCAAATGGTGTAAAAACAAGCATGGAGCATCAAAAATTATAGATACATTGGAGACGTATCAAGCATCCCCAAGCTTAACTCCTGCTCGTCCTCGAGTAGGTAAGTGATAACAAATAATAATTTTTGAGGTGACATGCACCTACACAATCTTGATCATATATGTAAGCATTTGTGAGCTGGGATCAAAAGAACTTAAAACATGGGCATGAAGATATAATCTTGACAATAGAAACTTAGCAACCATGTTATAACATGAAAATGAACACAAACAAAAGATCATGAAAATGAAACAATGAAAGTCAAACGTGTGTTCAAATCATAAGGAAAAACATACAAATGGTTTTCAGCTTGTCCTTCATGGAGAGCAAAACATAAATGCATAGGACACCTTCAAGTTTAAGAGGGCGACTAGATACAAATAATTTGAGAACAAGTGAAACCAAAAATATGAATCAATCAATGAAAACTTTGGGACAATGCACATTATACTAAGAATGACAACTATGCTCTCTTAATGGTGCATAAAGATAGAAGGTGGTGACTCAACATAAAAGTAAAAGAAAGGCCCTTCGCGGAGGGAAGCAGTGATTGCAAGTTTTATAGACCTTCAAAATTATGGTACTTACTGGCTTTGAGCTCTCATTGCCCCCATCATAAGCATCTTGAATGGTTAGAGTTAATGCGAGAACAATTATGATGCATATGCTTGACAAATCATAAGTTGAAAACCTTGTGTCCCGTGAATACGAGTACCCAAACCTCATGCTACTCAACTTAGAGTCCCAAGCAAGGCTCTTGTCATTGTAAGTATATATGTATCATCGAAAACCGCCAACGGGGTACCTCCGTGCCCGATGACATGGAACAAGCCCACATCAAAATGACAGGACAAGCAGACAATGAACACCTCGACATCTCTTTTATTTGCCATTTGTTTAGCTTTTTATTATGAGATGCGTCGTCGAATGTCCACCATGGGTATGCTGCAAATTTCCACCATGAATTATGCATGGCTTAGATTGGCGGCCCAGGCGTTTCCCTAACACATATACAAACTCCATGATCCCCGTAAGATTCCCAATTCATTTCACACTGCGGGCATCCATAAACAAAAGATCACGATATCAACTCAAATAAGAAGTGCAATGTTGAAAGCTTGCCCCATGACAGCATGGTTGGGCTAGTATCCAACTTACAACTTGCAAGCATAACAACTCAACATAAGAGACCACAATGTCAAATTTTTAAGAACAGAAAAAAAGTAAAGTGTGCCTTCCGGTTCGTGTGAGCTTTACTGACCAATTTTCGCATAACACTGGTAAGAGTTTAATTTGAAGAGAAGATAAAAGCAAGTCAAATTTACTTGGAATAGCAAATTGCTAGTAGGTATGTATGGTGGACACTTTGGCAAACTTTGGCTTTTAGGAGTTGGATGCACGAGTAGAGCTCATACTCAGTACAAGGCGAGGGCTAGCAAAAGACTGGGAGCGACCAACTAAGAGAGCAATAATGGCCATAATCATGCAAAGCGACATTAAAAGAAGCATAAGATGGCATCAAAAGTCAAAAACTAAATGATCATAGAGGCTATTGGCGACTTTGTAAGAGTCTAACATGTGTGAGCATGCGCCAAGTCAACCCAAATAAAGCATCAAGGAGAAAACCAAAATAATGCTTCCAAATAATAAAAACAACGCATGCTTTTTTCAAAGGCTTATTAAGCAATCTCAGTTATTTGAGACAAGTCATGCTACAGCAAAACCACTAAGCATACTATCAAAAAGACATCAAGCATGACATGAAAAAGCCTAAGCCGCAGTCTACACAAGCTCCTTCTTGTACCACTATTTTGCACAAAGCTTTTTCTCTTTTCCAACACCATTTGAAATTTTTTAAGACACCTCTTTTGATGAAAACCAATAAAGATCAGAGGCAAAAATACACCTTGATGAAAAGATATGACAAGGTCTGAACGCATATCAAGGCGAAAATGAAAACCAAAAGCAGTAGCAGAAAAAGAAGAACACTCGATTTTTGATAAGAGTGAAAGCTGGAGCGTTCTTGGCAAATGAAAACGAGGCACCGATGCTCCTAGTTGATGTGGGAGCTTGACAGTCCTTGTGCGTGGTGAATGACCAGCCCGTTGGGAACCCCAAGAGGAAGGTGTGATGAGTATAGCAGCTGGTTTTCCCTTAGTTAAGAAACCAAGGTTTATCGTTCTTGGAGAGGAGAGACAAACGACTGAAGGTGATGCTTGCTAGCTTGCGACAGCTTCGGACAACTTATATATGGCGCCTCGTCCAAGCTTTGCTTGCTAACTACAACGCGGAACCTGCACACAACACAACCAAGTACTTCGTTCCCAACTTGCGATGAGGTTGTCAATCTCACCGGTTTTCTTGAAACAAAGGTTATGAGCGTATCGAGTGGAAAACAATAGAGTATGCGAGTAAAGTAAACAGTGCGAGTAAAGTAAACAGGTGATAGCAATATGATGGAAATAGGACCGGGATCCACAGTTCACTAGTGGTGTCTCTCCATAAGATAAATAACACATGCTGGGTAAACAAATTACAGTTGGGCAATTGATAGAATAAAGTTAAACGTGATATGTCAAGAAGATCACTATGAGATTTACTCTGGGCATTACAACAAAATACATAGACCGCCATCCAACTGCATCTATGACTAATAATCCACTTGTGGCGAATCAATCCGAGAACTCCACAAGTATTAAGTTGCGAACAACAGATAATTGCATTAAGCAAAGTGTGTAATGTAAACAAAGCATATGCCCTTGAGCATATGAATGTTGTTTTCTCCCTAGTAGCAACAGCACATCTACAACCTTAGAGGTTTCTGTCACTCCCCCAGGTTAAATAGAGGCATGAACCCACTATCGAGCATAAATACCCCCTCCTGGAGTCACTAGCAACTACTCGGCCAAGATAGCTACTAAGAACGGAGAGCATGCAAGATCATAAACAACATAGAGATAACAAAAGATAATATTCAGTACAGTAACTCAATCATAAACACCAATATTCATCGGATCCCAACAAACCAAACATGTAGAATTACATAACGGTGATCTCAATCATGTAAGGCAGCTCATGAGATCTAAACATGAAGCACATGGTGGAGGAGACAACCATCTAGCTACTGCTATGGACCCATAGTCCAAGGTAGACTACTCACTCATCGCTCCGGAGGCAAGCATGGCGATGAAGAAGACCACTGGTGGCGATTCCCCTCTCCGGCAGGGTGCCGAGAAGAGCTTCTGGACCCTCCCGATCTTCGGGTCGACGGCGGCGGCGGATCGCGATGTGTTCTAGAAAATTGATCGGGTACTTAGGTTTTTTTTCCATCGGGGGGTCTTTATAGGCGAAGGGGCGATGTCAGAGGAGGGGCCAGGTGGCCTCACACCATGGTGGCGCGGGCCAGGGGCTGGCCACGCCACCCCTGTGTGTGGGCCCCTGGTGGCCCGCCTCCTACTCTCCTTTGGATCTCTGGAAGCTTCCGGGTAAAATAAGACTTCAGGAACTTGTTTCGTCCAATTCCGAGAATATTTCATGTGTATCACTTTTGAAACACAAAAACAGCAGAAAATAGGGAACTGGCACTGTGGCAACTTGTTAATAGGTTAGTTCTGGAAAATGCATAAAAGTGCCACTAAGTGTAATGAAACAGTAGGCAAATGGTGTAAAAACAAGCATGGAGCATCAAAAATTATAGATACGTTGGAGACGTATCAGGCACATCTCCTCCAAAGGAAATTTGTTGGGGTCCAACCATTTATTGCAGCAAACAAACTAAACTAACTAAGAAAACTAAAACAACTGACGCTCCAAGGAAAACACATAGTGCATGAAGCAATAAAAATATAGTGTCTTGAAAGGTGACCTGATTTTTGCTGATGAAGAAGGGGTGCCTCGGGGGCATCCCCAAGCTTTGACGCTTGTACTTCTTGGATATTTCTTGGGGTGATGCATGGGCATCCCCAAGCTTGAGCTTTTGTCCATTCTTCAACTCATCTCATCATTCTCCAATCCCTACACTTGAAAACTTCCTTCATACAAAACTAAACACAAATCTATTAGCAACATTAGTGCAGGCATATCATATAATCAACCTCTTTTTGCTTCAGGTTTCAACCCAAAACCACCACATATAAAGCATATACTACTGTAGCAACTTCCCCAAAAGTTCCATGATCAAAAGAACTCAAAAGAAAGCGATAAAGCGGCAAACACAAATATTGGCAGAAAATCTGTCAAAACAGAACAGCTGACAAAGGTCGAATTTTTGAGGGGTTTTCTGTTGCTCAAATAAAAAAGTGTTCAACTAACGAAAGTTTGGATATAACCTGGGGCATATGCACAAGAAATCTCAGGTCCAAAAGATATACAGAGAATTTATACGAATTTTTACGGTGCAGCACCGAAAACAGTTTTAGGACTGCAACATCCCCAAATCTTTACCTCACTGGAATTAGAGGCTTCTCTTGGCACAAAAAAAAGGATAAGGAGCGGTCATTACAGTAGTAATGACTTCCAAGACTCAAATAAAAGAAAAAGTACTGAAAATAAAACATTGGGTTATCTCCCAAGAGTGCTTTTCTTTAACGCCTTTGAGCTAGGCGCAGAAAATTGCGAATCAAGTGACATCAAGTGATGAAGCATCAAGCTCATAATTTGCTCTAAGAATAGAGTCAAAAAGTAATTTATTTATTTTCCTAGGGAAGTGTTCCATACCTTTCTTTAGTGGGAATTGATACTTGATGGTGCCTTCCCTCATATCAATGATGGCACCTACAGTTCGAAGAAAGGGTCTTCCCAAAATAATAGGACATGAAGCATGGCATTCAACGTCCATAACAAGAAAATCAACAGGAACAAGGTTATTGTTAACCACAATAAGAACATCATTAATCCTTCCCAAAGGTTTCTTCTTAGCAACATCAGCAATAGGAACATCATAATAACATTTTTCAAGAGGTGGTAAATCAAGCATGTCATAAATTTTTCTAGGCATGATAGAAATACTAGCACCTAGATCACATAAAGCATGGCAATCAAAACCGTTAACATGCATATCAATGATGGGTTCCCAACCATCTTCTAACTTCTTGGGAACAGAGGCTTTTTGCTTCAACTTTTCATCCCTAATTTTCATAAGAGCATTGGTAATATGCTAAGTAAAAGCAATATTTAAGGAACTAGCATTGGGAGTCAAAGCAAGCTTTTGCAAGAACAAAATAACTTCAGATATATTGCAGCCATCAACACCAAAATCATTAAAAGAAGTAGAGCTATCATCTCTCACACTCTGAAAAATTTCAGCACTCTTTTGAGAAAAAGTTTTGGCAGTTTTAGGCTTTTTAACACAAGGAGTGGGAGTTTTCTCTACACCAATCAAAGTAAGAGGATTGCTAGCATTAGGAACAACATCATCAGAGGCAGTAATTGTACAAACTTTCAAATTCCTAGCAATCTCATCCTCTCTTTCCCATCTAGCATGCAATTCTGCTAACAATCTAAGATTTTCATCAATTCCAACTTGAATAGCATTAGCAGTAGCAAAAACATTGTTCTCTTTCACATCATTAGGCAACACTTTTAATTTCAGAAGTTCAACATCATGAGCAAGGCTATCAACTTTAGAAGCAAGAATATCAATTTTGCCTAACTTTTCCTCAACAGACTTGTTAAAAGCGGATTGTTTTACCATGAAGTCTTTGAGCATGACTTCAAGTTCAGAGGGCGCGGCCCTAGTGTTGTTGTAGGAATTACCATAACCATTACCATTGGTAGAAGGATACGGCCTATAATTGTTACTAGCAAAATTGTTCCTATAAGCATTGTTGTTTCTAATGAAATTCACATCAACATGCACTTCTTGAGCAACCAGAGAGGCTAAAGGAACATTATTAGGATCAACATGAGTCCTATCATTAGCAAGCATAGCCCTAATGGTATCAATCTTATCACTCAAGGAAGAGGTTTCCTCAACAGAATTTACCTTCTTACCTTGTGGAGCTCTCTTGGTGTGCCATTCGGAATAATTTACCATCATGTTGTCAAGTAGCTTTGTTGCGGCGCCCAAGGTAAGGGACATAAAAGTGCCTCCAGCAGCTGAATCAACTAGGTTCCTCGAAGAAAAATTTGGTCCTGCATAAAAAAGTTGGACAATCATCCAAGTAGTCAGTCCATGAGTGGGGCAATTCTTTATCATAGATTTCATTCTTTCCCAAGCTTGAGCAACATGTTCATTATCAAACTGACTAAACTTCATAATATTGCTACGCAGAGATATAATCTTAGCAGGAGGATAATATCTACCAATAAAAGCACCCTTACACTTAGCCCAAGAATCAATACTATTCTTAGTCAAAGATAGCAACCAATCTTTAGCTTTTCCTCTCAAAGAAAAAGGAAACAACTTGAGCTTAATAATATCACTTTCTACATCCTTATATTTCTTCATCTCACATAGCTCAACAAAATTGTTGAGATGAGCTGCAGCATCTTCAGTACTAGCACCAGAGAATTGCTCTTTCATAACAAGGTTCAATAAAGCAGGCTTAATCTCATAAAAGTTTGCAGCAGGAGCAGGTGGTGCAATAGGAGTGCAGATAAAATCACTATTGTTTGTGCTAGTAAAGTCACACAACTTGGTGTTTTCAGGAGTAGCCATTTCAGCAAAACTAAAAGTAAATAAGTAAAAGCAACTACCAAGGATTCTAATTTTTTTTGGGTTTTTGATATAAAACGATGCAAGTAAAATAAATAAAGTAAAGCAAAACAATAAAACAAAGTAAAGGATGTGCGTGCGAAAAACTCCCCTTGCAGAGGTCTTCCACTCTTCCCCGGCAACGGCGCTAGAAAAGCTGTTGCTTGTTGCGTGGTGAATGACCAGCCCGTTGGGAACCCCAAGAGGAAGGTGTGATGAATATAGCAGCAAGATTTTCCCTCAGTTAAGAAACCAAGGTTTATCGTTCAGGAGAAGAGCAGACAATACGACTGAAGGTGATGCTTGCTAGTTTGCGATAGCTTCGGACAATTTATATATGGCGCCTCGTCCAAGCTTTGCTTGCTAGCTGCAACGTGGAACCTGCACACAACACAACCAAATACTTTGTTCCCAACTTGCGATGAGGTTGTCAATCTCACCGGTTTGCTTGAAACAAAGGTTATGAGCGTATCGAGTGGAAAACAATAGAAGTATGCGAGTAAAGTAAACAGGTGATAGCAATATGATGGAAATAGGACCGGGGTCCACAGTTCACTAGTGGTGTCTCTCCATAAGATAAATAACACATGCTGGGTAAACAAATTACAGTTGGGTAATTGATAGAATAAAGATAAACGTGATATGTCAAGAAGATCACTATGCGATTTACTCTAGGCATTACAACAAAATACATAGACCGCCATCCAACTCCATCTATGACTAATAATCCACTTGTGGCGAATCAATCCGAGAACTCCACAAGTATTAAGTTGTGAACAACAGATAATTGCATTAAGCAAAGTGTGTAATGTAAACAAAGCATATGCCCTTGAGCATATGAATGTTGTTTTCTCCCTAGTAGCAACAGCACATCTACAACCTTAGAGGTTTATGTCACTTCCCCAGGTTAAATAGAGGCATGAACCCACTATCGAGCATAAATACCCCCTCTTGGAGTCACTAGCAACTACTCGGCCAAGATAGCTACTAACAACGGAGAGCATGCAAGATCATAAACAACATAGAGATAACATAAGATATATTTCAGTATAGCAACTCAATCATAACACCAATATTCATCGGATCCCAACAAACCAAACATGTAGAATTACATAACGGTGATCTCAATCATGTAGGGCAGCTCATGAGATCTAAACATGAAGCACATGGTGGAGGAGACAACCATCTAGCTACTGCTATGGACCCATAGTCCAAGGTAGACTACTCACTCATCGCTCCGGAGGCAAGCATGGCGATGAAGAAGACCTCCTGTGGCGATTCCCCTCTCCGGCGGGGTGCCGGGAAAAGCTTTTGGACCCTCCCGATCTTCGAGTCGACGGCGGCGGCGGATCGCGATGTGTTCTGGAAAATTGATCGGGTCTTTAGGTTTTTTCCGTCGGGGGGTCTTTATAGGTGAAGGGGCATCGTCAGAAGTGGCCCGAGGGGCTCTCACACATAGGGGGCGCGGCCAGGCCCCTGGCCATGCCGCCCTGGTGTGTGTGGCCCTCGTGACCCCCCTCCAACTCCTCTTCGGATCTCTGGAAGCTTCTGGGGAAAATAAGACTTCAGGAACTTGTTTCGTCCAATTCCGAGAATATTTCCTGTGTATCACTTCTGAAACACAAAAACAGCAGAAAACAGGGAACTGGCACTGTGGCGACTTGTTAATAGGTTAGTTCTAGAAAATGCATAAAAGTGACACGAAGTGTAACAAAACAGTAGGCAAATGGTGTAAAAACAAGCATGGAGCATCAAAAATTATAGATATGTTGGAGACGTATCAGTTACCGAGCCTAATACTGTTAATCAATTAGGTCCCAGCACACATGTGTGAGTCATGCGCCGAGTTTGAATTTAAAATCAAACTCGCAGGCTTTAACAATCCATAGAGCCAATCCTACAGACAACCTGACATTCCACTCTATACTGTTCCCGGGTATAATTCCAGCATATTCATATACATTGTGTTCCAGTATAGCCGTACCGGCTTCCTTAAGTATATTTCGTTAAGTACAATTCCACATCAACTTCTTCCCTGTTATTTTCATGAATACTTCCACATAGAGGTTTTGATTCCGGGAGTAATACAATGTAGTGAATATATAAAATATTGCAAGACACAATTTCCTACATCTCCCACTTGGATGAAAATATTTTATCCAACAAAGTGAATTCCCATGCTATTAACAAGGTCAAAAGAAAATTTCTTCCCTCGATGCATTCATGTTGCATATAAGCTCTGTGACTTTTGGAGTCATATTATCACAAAGTAACAGGTTATGATGCAGCTTCCACGACCATAACCATATTAAAAATAACTCCCTTAATGCATGCATTCCTTTAATGCTTATAAGACGCATCAAAGTATTCTCTTTCATAAATAAAAATATTTAAATTCGTTTCCTTTATAAACTATGAAGACCTGCCAAAATAATATTAGTAACATAACATACAAACATAGATTACCTCACGTTGCTGAAAATAACATCAATATATCCTTGCAATGAAGGTTGTAATAGTCAACCAATGATGAATAATCCATGATTTCCTATGTGTCCAACAATTAATCTTCCTAGGAATATATTCGTCCACTTGCTAGCAATTCCAGCAAGTGTGATTTATTATGCTAATCAAAATAGCAATAATTCCAGTGGCATGGCTAAGATTAGGTCGCACATATATTGTCCCAAAATATTTATTGAATGACAATAATTCTTCCTCATGAGTTCATACATAATTCCTCACAGAGTATAATTTCCTTTATCAAAGGTACTTGATGGGTTTGCAACTGTCCATAGAAAAACATTTTAAAACATTTCTCTATGTGTTTCCACTCCCAAACATAGGAAGCATCACATATACCTTTGTATATAATCGCCTTCCGTCATTAAGAAAATCATATGACCTGATATACCATTGATGTGAAGCTTGTTACAAGATCCTGAATTAATCCATTCAGTTAGCAAACCCAGTCTTTGTTCCCACTTTCTCTAAATTCCAGAGACGCAATAATTTCCTCCGATGAAAGAGTTTCCACAAAGTATATACATTTCCTTTGTGTACGACAATAAGAACAAGCATAAAATTGTAATTTCCATTAAGCATGTTGCTCTAAACTTCCAGTAAATAAATCATCTACCACCTATAGGCTTGCGGGTGTTTGGTTAAATAACAAGTTCCCAAACATTTATTTCTCCTCATTGAGTTTATTCCTTCCCGCAATGCTTCAGCCCATAGTTGACATTAGTAACAATTTCAAGTCATTCATTTGAGCTTAGTGTTCCTCTAAAATATAGAGTGACTTCCACAAATAAAAAACAATACCATAGATATGATGGTTCATGTTGATTCCTCTCACTTTTCCTAAGAATGTTAGTGTTGGGAGATTGACATGTGTTTACCTTTGGGGTAATAATAGTATTCCGCATGAGATTCATGTGTGATATGGTTGCTAGTAATTCCAACCATGACAAAGATATCATCTTCCTACTTTTTACCGAGTTATCTTTCCAGACCAAATATCAAACCATTTGATCCCACTAGATTCCCCAATTAAAAATGCTTATAGTAATATATAGCGTATCATCTCAATGCTGTCAAAATATAAATAGAAAGTTCCCTTCCCGTTCACAGAACATAAGAAGTGATTGTGAGAGATAATAAACAGTTGAACAAATAGTAGTATGTAAGTTGTTCCAAAATAAGAGAAAAATCAAGAGTTATATTCCACCATTCAACCATGGAGTCTACGACAAAATTTAGTGGTGAATAATTCCATGCTCTTTATATAGGTTTCAATTAATATTCCTGAAGTGTACTTCCCCCACCAATCAGTTTTCAAATCTTTAATTCCTTTGATAAACTGATTTTCCACTTCAGTATGGGATGTTCAAAATATAACAAAGACCTTCTGACTTGTACTGTGAAAGACATAATTAACCATATCAAGTGCAATAGTTGAAAGAATGAAATTAAATAGACAATTTTACCTCTAGTGGGAGTTTCTACAAATACCATATTTATATGCTGACAAGAATAACCATAATCCTCCCACTAAAGTTTGCATTTCCGGAATTAATAAGCCACTTAATTTCGTTCCTTGATATGTGACCAAGTCGTGAATGAGATAAAATAGTTGAATAGCCAATGTGAGTGTAAAACTGAAAAATGCCACAGATGCCCCATTGGAAATAAAATCCATTACAGATATTCCTCCACATAGAGTTATCTTCACCAAATAAATAATTTGATCACCAACTTCCGATGGATCATCAAGATCAATGAGACCATTTTGTTAAAATCTATCTTATCTTATATATTTACTAATTGGAGGCACCATACGAGACACCACATTAATCCTCACAAAAACGCTCAAGCCTACCGTCCGATCGTCAACCAACGTGTATGATTTAATTTTTCGGCTCTAAGCCTACGCCTACTAAAAATACCGTCCGATCGTCCACCAACGTGTAATGATTAATTTTTTTTGCTCAAGTCTCCACCGAATCCAGTTCCTCCACGAAGGCCCTCGCCATCTCCCAAACCTAGGACGTCAAGGCTGCTGAGGTCGTTCCGCCCAGGGCCTAAATCACCGCCCTTCCACAGGCCAATGTCCGGCCATCTCATCTGCGCGCCCTCCTATCGCTCAAGCCCACGACAGCAGCTAGCTCGCCGTCGCATCCCACTTGGTGTTGCCTCCTGTATGTACCACCGCCGCCAAGTCCAGCCTGCATCTACTACGGTTGTCCTTTATAGATGATATGGCCTGCATCGACGGAATCTGCCGCTTCTCCGTTCATGGTCCAAGGTCATGCTCTGCAGTACTTCTAAAAGTAAGCTCAATTTCTCTTACAGTTTACAAAGTTGGTAAAGCTTTTTCTGTATTCGAATTGAATCTTAAATCCTTCCCTAGGAGCAACGTCTGCAATCATGCAGCTCGGGGTGGACAAACCTGAAAAGTTCATGAAAGATTCCAAACTACATGTGGATAAGTAGATGTCTAAAGCCTCTCGCCCATAGCAGCAAGCTTCAAGCGCCAACACAGACGTGAAGACACCCATCGTCCCATCGGCGGCAGCAGCTTGACGTGCAAACGCGGACATGAAGGCACCCATCGTCCCATTAGCGCGGCAGCAGCTTGACGTGCAAACGCGGACGTGACGACGTGGACAGAAGCAGCTTCTCGAGTCTGGTAGCATAGCATCATATTAGGCCTAATCTCTTAGGTATGCATGAAACAACTCTTCAATAGTCAATACTCATGAAAATATTGTCCATTGTCTCCTTGATGATACAGTTCAATAGTCAAAGCCGTGAATAATACGAAATCTTTCGTGAGATCCAGGTTAGCACGTAAAAGGAAATACATAGTATCAAGGCAGCAGTAGCAACAATCTTGGAAGCAATAATACATGGTAATGATGAAATCAGTCTCAAATTGCTTCCATATAACCTTTGTAGGAACATGCATGCTCTAGATATTCTTATAATAATTTTGCAGTACTGATTTTTTTCTAGATGCTTATAAGTAGTGTGCGCTCTAGCAGAAGTGCAGAACAGTGCTGATTTTACTTGCTGTTTTAATTGGATATTTGTTTGTACTGCATTTTGTCCAGATGCATATAAGGACTGAAGTTGTTGTTGCTCATCTTGGCTATGGTTGATTGGTTGTCTACTTGGTCAGAAGGGAAGATGAAGTGATCATGATATCTACTGTTGAATTCAGATTTATGCATTGATCCTTCATCTAATTTTGGGTCTACTGTATATTCAAGTAAGTAATTTAGCAATGAGATTTCTTATTGTAGCTTAACACAGAAGAGGAATCTCAGTTTCTTGGTATGCAACTGGGATATGGGTATTACCGTCATAATACCTAGGAAAAAAGAATGTCATAACCATTCAGTTAATTGGTATTTTTTTCATATCTTTCTGCTTTGCCAAAGGTATGTGCAAATAGAGATCTTATATGAATTTTTCATATTTTTCCTTTCGACCCTCCACATGAATCTTAGGGGAATATTATACTAATCCTTTCGGTCACCTAATTAGAGTTTCTTTCTAGACAACTCATGTGAATTACTTGGTACATGGGAAGATGGGTAATAATGCATTCCACAATGTATTGCCTTCTATTGGCTCCCAAGCAAAGATGTTGACTGGAGCCCGATGCGATACAATAATGTTCTCCCAAGGACGTACAGAGATCAGGGCTGGCGAGATGGAGAGAGTTGTAATCATCGGCTGTTTATGTTCTCTGTTATGGCTTGACTACCTCACTCTAATTTTCCATTGCGTGTTAGGTTTTGGGATGTCCATTCCATATAGCCATTTTAGCATACAGATACAGTAACTTTTGTCACTCTTACAGTGGCGCCTGCCTGTTTTTATGAGCTGGAAAAATACTGAGAAGTTCAAAGCCATTTAATCCTTGATTTTTCAGATGAGAAATCTCTTTGGAGAAAATGTTTCTGGTCCCCCCATCATATTGGTTGAGTCTAATATGAGGGTGCCTAAAACCTTGAGTAATCTGAAAGGTGCATAGTGAGTTTCACCTATTTATTAGTACCATACCATCTCTACAAACATAATGACAGATAGAACCAACAAGTGAGTATCAAGTGTACATGTATTTTTTTCAAATCTTTCCTGACTTAAAATTTACATTGACTCCGATGACTGTCAGTACTGTTAGGATGGAGAGCTGTCATGTGATATATGTTGAGTGTACATGTATTTTTTTAAAAAATCTTGCCTTAGATTGGATTTACATTACTTCACTAATTCGATTGTCAGTACCTCTGCATTAGGATCAGAGCTGCGAAGTGAATTCCTATAAGAGCAAGAACAATAGTGTAGCCACCAGCCGGCTATAGCAGTTTGCCATGTCATACATAGTCAATATATAGCTAGCATGTACAATAATGGGCTATAAAAATGTACTACTTTATCAATGCATGGCCTACCTTTCATTCTCACGAAGTACCTAGGAGCACGTGCTAGAGCTGGCTCTTGTATAAGAGCCCACTTACCTTCTCTCTCATATTCTCACTCATCCAACTAAGCAAACATATAATATTTTATCTCTTATAGCCAGCTGACTCAGCACTATTGTACTTGCTCTAAGCTACTTCATGTCCTGTTTCATCACGATCTCTCATGCAAGTTCTACTAAATATATTCGCATGTACCTTCACTGCATGGATTATAATACTAGGTATGAATGAACAATAAGTGAATGCTTGACCTCTGCCTCATCGTAGGTTGTGTCTTCTATATATCTACGTTATTACCATTTGCCGTTCAACATATTGTCTATGAAAAACTATAAGAGGATTCCAATCCTCCGAATTTTCCAAAATGGGTTGTTTGGATTGCGAACCTAGAAACTGTCCGTAGGTCCGTAGAATTATATTGCACTAAATTTCATATGAAAGTTTCCACACATTCTAATATATTGGTAAGAATTCTAATTTTCCATGGATTACGATGCAAATATAATTTTGTGGACAAAAAGGCTTAAAATATGTTATGCACCATTTGCTTTTTTCACATACTACATGTGATGTTTCACTTTAGTGTTAACAAAGTTTATTCCTATATATGAGATGGGTCTCATTATTTTAGTTTTTAAAATCTAATATTGACCCTGAGCATTTGAGAAATTCATATCACTTCTTTGAAAATAGTTCAAGGTTGTCATTCGCAAGGTTTAAAGCAATGAAGCTTTTGTGTGTTTGCAATATGATTCCGCCAATTCCTACCTGTGATCGAGCTTTACTTGGGTTGTGTTATAGATGGTTTTCTTATAATATCATTATATACAAAACACTATAATTTCTTCAAAAATGTATTTTAAGCATACTAGCCCGTGCAGCTGCACGGGTTAATGACTAGTATTGCACTAATTTCCACTGAGCAGTATTTTCACTCTTCTTACATTTCCCACTTGAATGAAAATATTTTATCCAACACCGCGACCATCTAGGCAGAGTGATAGTAGCAGCTGGGACCTTTATGCCTTGTTGCACGAGCGCGGAAGAAGCTGAAGCTGCAGCTCTCTTTAGGCCGACTTCTTTTGGGCTTGTGTTTCTCCATAAGCCGGCTTCTAGAAAACTGTGGGGAGAAACTGTGGTGGGGAGAAGCTCCTAGAAACCCCACCGGAGACTTCTTTTGGGCTTCTCAAAATATGGCTTGTTTGATGTGTTTAGTTGTGAAATGTCCGTAACGTCCCTAGTTTACATACATGTCCTAAATAAGTGATGGTATAACATATACGGTATTTTATAGTGTGAAATGAGCAAAAAATAAATCAAGTCATGACAAGTTTAATGATAATAGAACCAAATGCCGTTACAATCCAGTACATGCCAAAAAATAAAATAAAATGACTTGGTAGTTCTAAAATTACAATAACAATAACATCTCAAGCAACCAAACTTTCTGCAATGGATTGCCGTAGTGCACCCATGAAGGCATCAGAAGAGGAGGAAGCGTGTCCAGTAGCGGTGAAAGATGCGCTCTCCTCATGGACATATGGGGCACGCTCAAACCTGTCGAAATGGTTATCAAATAGCTTACTATCACGAATGAAGTTATGCAAACACATGCATGCAGTGATGATCTTCGTTTGCGTGAGAGGATCGTGAAAATGTGGTATCGATAGCAGAATGCGCCACTTCATCTTTAGAATGCCAAATGCTCTTTCAATGGCATTTCGCAAAGATGAATGAAGATGGTTGAATTTCTCTTGCATGTTCTGTGGAGGTGCTCCCTGGAAGTCTGGAATATGGTAGCGCTGCTCTTTGAATGGAGCGAGATAACCTGTCCTATTTGGATATCCTGAATCAACAAGATAGTATTTTCCTGCAAGAACAAAAAATATCACAACATAACTACGACATTTTTAGTGCTAATATTATGTGTACATACTACATAGGCAAAAGCATTACCAGGTGGAGGGTGCGGATAATTGGTGAACCTAGGCCGAGCATCAGTCCACACACGGGTATCATGGACCGATCCAGGCCATCCAGTAACAGCAAATGTAAACCTCATGTCAAAGTCACAAATTACTAGGACATTCTGACTTGTATAACCTTTTCTATTAGTGTATTTAACCTTGTCCTTCTCAGCAACTATGACAGGAATGTGTGATCCATCGATTGCTCCAATGGCATCTTTGAAATGTGGCCAGAATCTCGATTGTGTAAGTTTTTCATGAACTTGGGTGAAAGTAGGATCATTAGGTCTAATATAATCTGCCGCCATGCGGTCTATACAGTCCAACACATCATGAAACTTGTTGCTGACAGTAGAAGGACTACGCTCAAAACGGTCGGCGGCTTGACTATTAGACTCAGGTGCCCCCACCATCCACAAAAAGAGAGCTAGTGATTCTTTACTAGACATCTGAGAAGTGGATTCGAGGCCATACTTTTGAACTAGAATATCATGCAACATTGTGAATACTGACCTCCTCATCCTAAAACATTTGTAGAATTTTTTTGGATCCTTCATCCTCTCCTCAACCCATTGTATCCCTGTCATCAACGGCAATGTTCTAGCTGCATAAGGAATCTTCTCACTCTCTTCTTGTGCAATACAAGCAGCAAGCATACAGCACATATCCATTTCATCTTCAGAATCATCATCAGAATTCATCTGTGTACAGCCAAAAATAGTACTGATCAATAGGAGTGCAAAGCAATTAAATTATAAACAGCCAAAAAATAGTACTGATCAATAGGAGTGCAAAGCAATTAAATTATAAATAGCCAAAAAATAGTACTGATCAATAGGAGTGCAAAGCAATTAAATTATAAACAGCCAAAAAATAGTATTGATCATACAACATTACAGGTTCATGCCAAAGAACAATAGTTGACAGACAATATTACAGTACAACAACATTACAGGTTCAATACAGGTTCAATACAGGTTCAAGCAAATAAACATAGGTTCCTGACAGTACAAGTTCAAGCAAATTAAATAGGAATGGGACAGTACAAGTTCAAGCAAATTAAATAGGAATGTGACAATACAAGTTCATGCCAAATAGAACTTGAAAACTACTTCTTGTTATGCTGCTCCCATGTCATCTTAATCCAATCAAGCCTCTGGCTAGGAGTAGCCTCCTCCTCCAAACAAGTGAAAACATCACGGTACTCCTGTATAATGAAAAGTTGTGTGGCATAAAAGTACTCCTTACTCCCCGGCTTAGCTCCATCATTAGAGATTAAGGCAACCATGCGCCTAATCTCATCCCTCGAGGACGCTGTAGCATGCCCCGGAGATGTAACAGAGCTACTCTTCTCCCCATCCATCATCCTCCTCTCCTCCTTCTTTTCCATTAAATCCATCATTCGGTCAAACCTTGAGACACTGCCAGTGCTCATCTTTGGTGCTGCGGCAGGGCTAGGGGAGTAAGGGCATCTCTTGTTCTTCTTACCTTGTGCACGCACAGGTGTAACCAAAGACTCATCTTCACCTTCACACCCTGAACCTTCAACATCCTCAATGTTTATCCTAGACCCATCAGCTTGAGATGATGGAGGCACCCTAGCAGTTATATTAGTGACCGCATTCAATTAAAATGGGGCACGCCGGAACTTGGATGCCTCAGGACACATCTGCAGATCACAAAATAGCATTAGAGAATATCAACAGATCACAAAATAGCAGTACAGCAATCAATTAAAATCATAGTTACCTGTATCTCAATTTCCCACCAATCGTCACTAGCATCGATGGTATGAGTGATAGGGTCTCTTCCAAGACCAGATGCATGTTGAACCAAACCCTTCCAAACAGTGTAATCTTTTTTGAGTGTTTCCCACCGATTTTTCATTTGCTTGCGATCATAATTTCTTTTTGTGCGCATATTAAAATTCTTTACCAAATTGGCATAACCGGTGTTATTCAAAACTTGCACGGGACGATTATTTTTGTTCACTTCTTCAATGCACACGTCAAGAAAAACACGGTGAGCAGCAGCATCCCAAATTGCTTTGACGTGTTTGGGCTTTTCCATCTAAATGCATAACAATATGAGTACACCGAGCTATAATATATGGACATAGAACATCATTTGGACAGCACATATATGGACATACCACAAAATTTGGACAGCACAAATTTTGTAGTCACAGCAAAATATTATTTGGACAACAATTACTATCACATATATGGTATACATCCTCAATCATCACTCACAGCAAAAGATTATTTGAAACAATATTACCCATGAATCAGATCTAGTAAAGAAACCATGATGTGCAAATAGAGATGAACCCGGATGTACACAAGCTTACCGTTGGCTGCGGCGTCGGCTGCGGCGTCGTCATCACTCCGGCGAGGCAGAGCACCTCCGAGCTGCGCCAGATGCAGGCGACCGGCGCGGGTGGCGGGAGAGGAGAGCCGGCGGAGGGAAAAGGCAGAGGGGGGAGATGCAGAGCCGGCAGCGGGGAAGGCAGGCGGCGCCGGCGGCGGGAGAGCAGAACCGGCGGCAGGGAAGGCAGGCGGCGGGGAACCCTAGCTGGGGGCGAGGCGCAGAGGGGCGAGAGGACGAGCGGGGGCGAGAGGACGAGCGGGGGCGAGAAGATAACGTTTTGTTTTTTCTTTTTTTCTTTTTCCAACGGGCAGGGTCGGGCCGGTAAGCGGAGGGGCAATTCATGTAATATCGGAGCGATGTGAGGGCAGGACTGCGTACCGATTCGACTCCGACGGGAGAAGCTCGGGAAACGCTCGAGAATCACCTCTCGACCAGTTTCTGGAAATACACACAAAGTGGGCTTCTCGGTGGAAATAAGCCCGATAGAAGCCAGAGAGTTCTTTTGGGCTTGAGCTGTCCTGGACCTCGAAGCTGTCCTGGAAGCTCTAAAGAAGTCGGCCTTAGAAGGCGCCAGACTGGCCAGTCATCTTTGAGTCTGATTGCGCCAGTGCCGTTCAAGCTGTTCATCTGGGCAAGGATTCTCTGTCGCATTTGAGAATTTTTTTTATTCAGAGTTTACTGCCATTTCCTCTTTACTTCAAAACTGGAAGTGTAGGATTGTTAGGAGATTTCAAAATAGAGTCGATCATGAATGTGCTACCTGCGTGCGGCAGTTAGGTGCTGGAATACTACCTCCGTCCTAAATTACCTTGTATTCTAGATTGAGTTAAAGTCAAATTTTATAAACTTTAACTAAGGGTGTGTTTGGTAGCCCGGGCCACTCGAGAATAGCTATCTGAGTTGAACCAAGCTGCCTCTAGCTAAGCTGTGGTGAGATTTTTTAGTGTGTTTGGTAGGTCGGGTGTGTTCAAACAAGCTAGACTGAGATATTGTTTGGTAGGTTGTGTGAGTTGAGAATCAAAAAATTTACACGAAGGACCTTTGACAGAAAATATAAAAGCAATCAAGGCCCTAAATAGAAAAGAAAAAGCAATCAGGTCCAAAATAAAAAATAAAAAAGCAATCGGGTCCCTATAGCTCGCCGGCCGGCGAGACGCCGGCGAGACGACGGCGCCGGCGAGGGGAGCTGCCTCCACGCGCCGCCATGCGCTGCCTCCATGCGCCGGTAGGAGCTTGCGTGCCGGAAGGAGTCGGAGGCCGATTGGAGCTCGCGCGCCGGCAGGAGTCGGAGGCCGATTGGAGCTCGCGCGCCGTTCCCTGCATGCACGTCATTCCCTGCACGCGCGCTGGAGGAGCTGGTCAGGAGCTTGCACGCCGCGAGGAGCTCGCGCGCCACCAGGAGCTCGCGCGCAACCAGGAGCTCGCGCGCCGGCAGCCAGGAGCTCCGCGCAGGCCGCGGGGCGCTATCCGTGAGTAGGAAGACCTCCTGCGAGGACGGGGACGCGAGGAAGCGGAGGTGGGCGTCGGCGGAGGAAGCGCAGGAGGCGCAGGCCGGCGTCGACGACAGGAGGCGGAGGCCGGCGGAGTCGGAGGAGTTGGTATAGGAGAGTGAGAGAGAGCTGAGAAAGGGGAAAATGAGGGTGGGGTGGTTTGACCCCTATGGGAGCACGGGCGGGTCCACAGGCTTCGGGGGAATTTCGGGCGAGCTCAGCCCTGCCGACTTGCGAAGCTCGAATCGAGCTTCTCTATCGGGCAGGGCTGAGGGAGCTTTTCCGGTCGAGTTGGGCAGTGCCCGAGTGAGAGAGCCGGGCTACCAAACAGCTGAAATTGCAAAATTCTCGGTTGGGATGGGAAATGTTGGCTTGGACCGGGCTACCAAACACACCCTAAGTGTACAAGAAAAAATATAAAAATCTACAATATAAAATAGATATTGTTAGAATTATTATAAAAAAAAAATATGTATTTGATATTATAAAACTTTATATTTTTAGCAATATACTTAATCAAACTTTATCTAGTTTGACTTTAATTAAACCCAAAATACAGGGTAAAAAGGGACAGAGGGTGTAGTTTGAAACAGTGTCTTCCCAGACAAGATCGTGCAAGCTTGGCTTTGGATGGTAACCGAACTGAAGTATCTATGTTTTTTTATGTAACCCAAGAGTCGCTTATAAATGAAGCTTTAGCTCTAAAAAAAGGTTCACGGGAACTAAAAATCACAGTAAGGAAGGCAGGTGTAGAACTAGCCTCGTTCCATGTGCATAGGAACCAAAGTATAAGGTCTAAGTTTTTTCTTGTATTTTAGCTTAAATTGAGATATGAAGGAAAAATCCCTCTGATTTTTCCTTCAGTCATTCCTATCAATCAAAGGAGTGACAATGCCATCTTTAGCAAATTTCCTAACCCTCTACTTTTTTTTGTATTTTCTCCAAATCAAAGGAGCTTTTAAAGAAAAAGTTAAAAACATATTTCAGATCTCAGAAAAATCTTTAAAAAGCATACAAACATATCGACATATTTGTAGGTATACACTAAAAAGACAAACGGAGACAAAAACTGAGTTTCCCTTTTTTCCTTTCTAGATCTACAATTGTGTGATTACTATGTAGCCCAAAATACAACATGTTTTTTATAAAGGGCATTTTATTACTTAAAACGTTTAAGCAGTACACCCAGTAAGTATCCACACACCAAAAACATAAATCTGGAAACCTTTAAGTAGCATTTCGATTATTATATTTAAAAAGGGGCTCCAATGAGCATGGGTTCTAAAATGACGCACTCAAATATATGGTTCCAATTTTATGAAGAGGGTACCGAATTACAGACAGATAATAAAGTCTCCGCCAGTTAGACCTGGAACTAAAACTCGAAACTCGTGAGCTAAACGAGTAGCTCGCAACTCGACTCGGCTCGACTCAAACTTGGTGTAAAATGAGCCGAGCCGAGTTTCATTTTTTGTTGTTAAATGAGTTCAAACTAAACGGGCCGAGTTACCGAGTACTCGTTTAGCTTGTTTAACTCGATAAAGGTATGTGTATCACTAAAATTTTCCTCTATGTGATCCATTGTTTCTTATTTTTGCATTTTATTGACTACATATTAGTTAGTTGATGGTGTTAGAATTTTTATTTATTATGATGATGATTGCACCAATATTCCAAAATATTTAGGAATACTTGAATAGAAATCTATAATATTACATATTAACAATTTTATTGAGCCATTCGTGAGTTTTACGAGTCTAACCAAGTTTTATTTCTGTACCCAATTATTAAACGAGCCGAGCTAACTCGCTAGTTGCCTGAGCTTTAGTAAGTCAAGCCAAGGTGGCTCGGCTCCGCTCGAATTCAAACCTACCGCTAGTCCTCTGGGCTGGGGGGCATGCCATAAGCCCGTAACCAAGCCCTGTAATCTTCCCATAGTCGCCGCTAGCTTATGACTAACTGAATTAGCTTCTCGATCTATATATCTTAGTGATTTTTACTTCCCTTTCCCGAATCTTCTCTTTAATAGCTTGTATTAAATATATGGTTTTATTAGGGCACGTGCAATGGGGTGACGTCAGCCTTCCCTTAAAGGTGCTACATAGGATTTTTGTTTAGTTGGAGGAGAGAGAAATAAGAAAAAGAAGGTTGCCTTCTCTTAGCTAAGAGATGATCTCTTAGAAAAAAAGAGAAGGCTATTTCATGCATTGTACCATTTGCCTTCCCTTAGCCAATTAATTTCTTACTAAAAATAGCTTTTTCTCATTAATTGTTAGAGATGACAATAAGAGACAATACATTGTACAAATCATATTTAGTGCTTTCTCTAGATGATATGGAGGGATAAGAGAAGGCATGTCTTCTCTACTATTGTAGATGCTTTTAGGACGACGATTGAGAATCAGCGGCAGCATTAGGTAGGACGCGCATGAGCATCCCTCCGATCAAAATTAGCCTATCTTCGATCTTATATAATCTCAGGCTTGCACTATTAAATTTCCCTGCTCGCCTAATTATAAACCCGGACAATACATCATACATATATAAAAGTTAAGAGCTTTGACAGCCTATTAGCTATGCCAAATCAGATTAGGGTACTGTAGATGGCAAATTCGCATATCTACAGTAACCCAAGCAGTTTCCTCCTTCTGACAATATTTACGGTGGTCTTCCAATTTCTGCGGTCAAAGCGATGTGGAAATCTCTAGAGACCGCCGGTCATCTTTCTTGCTTATCTCCTCACGCTTTGACCACCGAACGAGCACAAAATCTCGCGAACCAACCGCCGCCCACACAACCTTAGCGCCATTCTCTTCCTATCCTCTCCAACTGACCGGCGCCGGCAAGCCCAGGCGAGTAGGAGCTGCGAGGAGGGCTGGGGCGGCGCGGATCCTTGGGCCTCGGGGGCAGCATGGAGTTTCGGGGCACACCCCTACCGACCTCCTTCGTGCTAGCCATCGCCGGCGACGACCTCCAGCAGGAGGCCTTGCTCCTCTGCTCTTCCCTGTCCTCTGAAACTGCATGAGCGTATGTGGGGGCGGCCGGTCGTCGCTGTCGTCATGGTCGAGGTGGTCAAGAGGTCGGGCCGCCTACCTCGCCGTCACCCGACGCCGCCTCCATCCACTCCCTGGCCACGACCCCGACTCCAATTTCATGTGCCGCAGATCTAGCCCGGCCATGGAGGCGCAGCAGCGGCTTCGTCGTCTCTCTCCCGGAGTCCGCTGTGAGGAAAGGGCCAATTGGAGATTTGGGATTTGGGGCAGCCGGCCTCTGCTGTCATCGCGGTCGAGGCATCCCAAGCCCCGGGCCGAGCCTCTCGCCACGGGGATGCTCACCGGTGCCGTCAAGGAGGTCGCCGGTGTGCGGCTCCATGGCCCGTCGGTGGAGCGGGTACACAGGGGAGTGGAGACGGTTGGTGGAGCAGATGTATGAGAGGGGCGGCGTGGGAATCGCTGGATGCAAAGGAGGGTTTGGTGTGTGTGTGGCATCCTAGCTCGCCGCGCTGGCGCTACAGCTGCTGCTCTTTCTAGAATCGGCTCCTGACTGCTCACTCTTCCTTTCTTTCTTCTATTGATTAGTTGTTTATTACCTGTGGTTTTTGCGTGCATTATCAGCGGTAGTAATGGTACTGCTGCCACCATGCCACGATCGTTGTATGCCTCGCATTGCCTTTCTACTGTTATATTTCTCTTCCTGATCTTTTGTTTCTCGCGTTGGGTTTGCTTTGCTGTTGTTTCCTTCTTCTTAGAGCATATATTTTTTTGGAGAGCTCTGCTCCGGTACAACCCCCCCCCCCCAAACTCAACTGAGCCCATCTAACCCATATCCAAACTCATATCCAAGCCCATATACATAAATACATATATGTACATATAGACATAGCGTACATCTTCAACCTCTGATCTCTCCCACGTTCCTTTCAATCTTTCCATATTTGAGCCTTCTCCATCACCACGGCGATCACCATGGCGATCTCCGCCGCCGCTGATCACCCCGGCCGGCCGACCTCGCAAAGCCGCCGCCCAGACTCGTGATTCTCACTGCCGCCGCGCCCAGATTCATGATTCTATCCGCGTGTGTGCCTCCGCTTTGCATCGGTTTTTCCGATCGTCTTATCGATCGCCCTGGAAACGGTGCCGCCGGACTGTCCGACGTGGGGGCCGGACAGACCGGTGATGGCGGACTGACTGGTGAGCATATTTGCCTTTCTGTCCATTATTTGAATGCCATTTTTTAAATTATTTTTTTGTTCTTTTTGAAATTACAATGACTCTATGGAGTACATATGAATTAGTAAACTGCAGTATGTAGTTTTGTTTGTCATCGGAAATGTTATTGCATTTATTTGTCGACTATTCACTATCTGATGTTGCCGTGTAGTTTTCGGGAGATGGAGGACTCTAGCTCGAGTTACAGTGACAATGATAATGGATACACAGGCGATGACGATTCTAATACGGAAAATAGATCCAGATCTAGGAGCTATGAAAATGTTACTCCCGAGGATAGCCAAGTTTGTGGTCATAATAAGGGGCATAAGGATCTTGGGTCCGCATACTCAGAAAACATGAGTGAAGTATGTTGACTATTTTTGTAACGGCAAGGAATGAGAGGAAGCAATGAAATGGCATTTTACATTCTCTGTTCTTTTTATTTTGTAGGCTCTAGCTGGTGATAGCGAGGAGGATGAGTATGAAGACTATTCAGACATGGAAGTTGGGTTTGATGAAAATTGTGTCGAATCATTGCTTCATGATGAATCATGCTCGGAAAATAGGAGCAAGGTCAGTACATAGTTTAAATACTGCAATCAATAAAATATTTGCAATTTAACGACAGCTTTTATAGGTTATTTGTCTCTATATGTGTAGGTGATTTCTGGTACTCATGATGTGCATAAATATGACGGGCAAGTAGACATGGACGTTGCGAGTAGTGAAGATAAAAAAGTGCATTGGAATATATTGGATATGACTTTTGAATGCGAACAGGCGGCTTTTGTGTGGTACAATAGCTATGCTAGAGAGCGTGGCTTCAGCATCCGTAAGGACCTTTTGAAGCAAGGAAAAGGTCCTAATGGAGAAATACGGTTAAGGCGGTATGTGTGTTCCAGACAAGGAAAACGTCTAGAGAAGCTCTTAACACAAGAAGGCCACAAGCGAAGACTGAGACCAGAGACACGCTGCAGATGCAACGCCCATATCATCGTCAAGCGTGATATATCCCGTGGAGTCTGGGTTGTCAAAAGCTTTGATGACAATCACATCCATGTCTTGGCTAGGTCGGACGAAGTACCATTTCTTTGGTTGCATAGAAAGATTAAGCCATACCAGAGAGTTGAGATACTATCATTGGGAGCCGCTGGGATGAGAAAGTATCAGATCATGAAACACTTTCCCAGGAGATGCGGCTACGGTGGTGTAGGCTTCGTTAGGCGAGATCTGTACAACCTGTGTTGCAGGGAGAAGAGGAAGCTTATTGTAAAGAGTGATGATGTGACTGCTCTCGGTATTATGGCCGCTAGGAAGAAGAATGATCCTGAATTCTTTTTTGATTACGATGTAGATGACGAAGGACGTCTGAAGTGCATGTTCTGGTGTGATTCTCAGTCACGTCAGGACTACCAGGACTTTGGCGACGTGGTGGTATTTGACAGCACCTACAAAATGAACCGGTATGGTATGCCGTTTATTCCTTTCGTATGTGTGAACAATCACCGTAAGACTACAGTATTCGCGTGCGCCTGATGACCCACAAGTATAGGGGATCGCAACAGTCTTCGAGGGAAGTAAAGCCCAAATTTATTGATTCGACACAAGGGGAGCCAAAGAATATATGTAAGCCTTAACAGATGAGTTATCAATTCAGCTGCACCTGGAAACAGTCTTGCTCGCAGTGGTTTATCAGTAGCAACAGTTTTATAGTGGTGATAGTAGTGAAACAGTAACAGCAGAAGTAAAATAGCAGCGATAATAGTAACAGTAGTAAACAGTAGGAACAAATACTGTAGGCACAGGGATGGATTACGGGCGTTGCATGGATAAGATAATTCATGAAATCAATGAGACATGGGCATTGCAGATAAATAATAATAAAGCATCCTAGTACAAACAATCATAGGCATGTGTTCCGTATATAGTCGTACGTGCTCACAAGGAGAAACTTGCACGACATCTTTTGTCCTACCAGCCTGTTGCAGCAGGGCCTCAAGGGAAACTACTGGTAATTAAGGTACTCCTTTTAATAAAGTACCGGAGCAAAATGAAGGAAATATGCCCTAGAGGCAATAATAATATTGTTATTATCATATTTCTTGTTCGTGATAATGTTTATACTCCATGCTATAATTGTATTAAGCGGAAACATTAATACTTGTGTGGTTTATGAACAACACAGTGTCCCTAGTACGCCTCTACTAGACTAGCTCATTGATTAATGATGGTTAAGGTTTCCTAACCATAGACATGAGTTGTCGATTAATAATGAGGTCATGTCATTAGGAGAATGATGTGATGGACAGACCCAAATAAAGCAGAGCAATTAGATCATGTCATCATGTTCATCTTTGCGAAGCTTTTCCTATGTCAAGTATTGTATTCCTTAGACCATGAGATAATACAACTCCCTGGTATCGGAAGAAAGCTTTGAGGTCATCAAACGTCATCCTATGTGAGGGTGATCATAAAGGTGTCTCTCAGGTGATCGGAAAGTACTTGTTGGGTTGTATGTATCGAGATGGAATTTGTCCCTCCCAAGTCGGAGAGATATACTTCGGGCCCACTCAGTAATCGATATCAACACCGCTTGCAAGCACGTGGTTAAGGAGTTAATCACAAAGTGATATCGAATTACGGAACGAGTAAAGTACTTGCTATGAACGAGATTGAACTAGGTATGGCGATACCGACGATCGAATCTCGGGCAAGTAAAATATCGCGTGACGAAGGGAATACATATACGGGATTAATTGAATCCTGGCATCGTGGTTCATCTGATATGATCATCGATGAATATGTGGGAGTCAATATGGGTTTCCAGATCCCGCTGTTGATTATTGATAGAAGATCATGTCTGCATATTCTCGAACCCGTAGGGTCACACACTTAACGTGCATCGATGCTAGGATAGAATGGATAATTGGTTTATGAGTTTTTGGTCGGAGTCTCGGATGAGATCCAGGACATCACGAGAGGTTCCGGAATGGTCCGGAGAATAAGATTCATATAAAGGAAAGCAGTTTTTGGATTCCGGAATCGTTTCGGAGTTTATCGGTATTGTACCGGAAGGTTCTAGAAAGTTCCGGAGTGGGACCAACGTGGGCCCACTTGTCGGAGGCCTGCATGGGCCTAAGGGGAAGTGCCCTGGCCACTTTGGGCCAGGCGCACAAGGCCCCTAAGGCCCAGCCGGCCAGCCCTTAGGGGAAACCCTAAGGGAACCTTCCAGAAGGAAGGGGGAAACTTGCCCCCCACTCTTCCCCCTTGGGCCGCCGCCCTAGGACTTGGAGGAGGGGCCAAGGCAGCCGGCAAGCCCCCCATATAAGGGGGGGCAGGGGCGCAGCTCCCTTGCACTCCAACCCTAGCCGCCGGCCAACTGCTGCCCTCCAATCTCTCTCTCTCGCGACTGCGCGTAGGCGAAGCCCTGCCGCAGAAACTCTCCACCATAAGCACCACGCCGTCGTGCTGCAGATCCAATCTATCTCTCCACCATACTTGCTGGACCAAGGAAGGAGGATACGTCGCTGCACCGTATGTGTGCATCTCTCGGAGGCGCCGCCACTTGCGGCGTAGGATCGGATCGGATCGCGGGTAGGAGATGGCTAGTACGACTACATCATCCACGTTCTGTTGAACGTTTCCGCTGTGCGATTTCTTCAAGGGTATGAAGATCTCATCTACCTCTCTCGTTGATTACATCTCCTAGATTAGATCTTGGCTTTCTTGTTCGCTTCCGTAGGAAATTTTTTGATTTACTATGCTGCGAAACCCTTCAGTGGTATCAGAGCTAGATCTATGCGTAGATGTGTTTCACGAGTAGAACGCAACATGCTTGTTGCGGGCGTTGATGTTTTCTGTTGCAAACCTCTTTGTTGTGTATTTCTTATGGCGCGGCATAGTGAGATCGAAGCGGTCCAGGCCAACTTTACGCGACCTCGTTCGCGAGACCGGCTCCGCACTTGACGTGTGGCTTGTTCCACACATGCGGCTGGTGGATGCCAGTTTCTCTCACTATAGTAGTCATGGGATTTACAACGGATGTTAGCAACCATAATATCACCGTTGTGGCTTTTAGTAGGTAAGAATCGTTCTTAACTTGCTACTCCCATAAGCCACGTAAAACATGCAACAACAAAGTAGAGGTGTCTAACTTGTTTTTGCAGGGAGTGTTTTGTGATATGGTATGGCCACAAGATGTGATGTGATATATGTGATGTATGCAATGATCATGTTTTGTAATATTTCACGACTTGCATGTCGATGAGTTCACAACCGGCAGGAGCCATATGGTTGTCCTTATAATTGTGTATGACCTGCGTGTCAACTTCTTATACGCCATGTAATAGCTTTACTTTATCGCTAAGTAGTTAGCAATAGTTGTAGTTGCTATTCGTGGTGGAGGCAATCATGGTGGAGTGATGGAGATCATGTCGGCGCGCACAAGATGGAGATCATTGCGCGGAGATTGGCTATACCATGTCACATAAAATCATATGCATGTGATGTTTATCCTTTTATGTATCTTATTATGCTTAGATCGCGACGGTAGCATTTTAAGATGATTCCTCACTTAAAGATCAAGATAAAATTGTGTTCTCCCCATGTATGCACCGTTGCGAAAGTTCGTCGTTTTGAAGCATCTCGTGATGATCGGGTGCTATAAACTCTACGTTCACATACAACGGGTGCAAGCCAGTTTTGCACACGCGGAAATACTTGGGTTTGACTTGACGAGCCTAGCATGTACAGACATGGCCTCGGAACACATGGACCGAAAGGTCAAGCATGAGTCATATGGATGATATGATCAACATGTTGATGTTCACCATTAAAGCTACATCATTCACGTGATGATCGGTCTCGGTGTAGTGAATTTGGATCATGCTTCACTAAACAACTTTGAGGGATGTTGAATTTAGTGGGAGTTCATTAGTAATTTGATTAACTTGAACTAATTATCTTGAACTAAAATCTTGTTGTATTTGCATAAGTCGTTGTAGTCTTTGGCACCGTTTCCCACCGACACTTAGCTTAATTGAGTTAAAAGAACTATAGAATTTTGGATAATCACTTTTCGGTCTAGTGCCGTTTAGTTAGAATGTCAAGACTAAAGATTAAGTCCTATTGCAAACTTTAGCAAACCTTGCTTGCTCCATACGATTTAATAAATTGTATTAATCTAAGAGCAACGATTCAAGTTTAGTATCTAAAGATCATATGTTTGCCTTCATGATAAATTGATCTTCAAAATTGTTTGAGAATCAAAGTGATCATCGAGCTGAAAGAATTGTTTCAGAAACAAATAAGAAGTGAAAGATATTTGATATCTAAGGCTTTGATTGTTTGCAAAATGATGAAGTATAATTTAGTAAAAGAACATATGCTCATGTTGTATGACTATATGCGAAGATTGAAGATGCTAGGCGTCCCGATCACCCAAAAGTTTGGGAACTAATATTATACTTGCATTCATCCTTATAAGCTATAGTAGTTTCATCATGAAAGATGTCATGATAGGACGAATGAAAAGGTATCGGCTAAATTGTTTTGCTATACCAAAAGAATACTAAAGAATGGAATCTGGAAGAATACCAATCATATGATGATGGCGATCCACTTCAAAGTACAAAATCCAAGGCTATTAGTATTTGACTAAAAATCCTTTAGACTATGTGTCAAATGATTGACGCCACTATTGATGTCGATAGATTCTTCTAAAAAGAGAGAAAATGCTAAATAGGATCTGCAAAATTATTTGGTAGAAAAAGGAAAAGACTGGAATTGTCCAGCTCAGGTATATAAATGATATACATGTTATAGATGAATTCTTTTGCTCGTTAACAATGTAATTCTTGGGTATTCGATACTTATTTGTTGGTATGAAATGTCATACAAAGCAACACAATACAAGAAGTACAATGGCCTAAGTAACTAGTAAAAGAATATGGTAATGATGCATGTCGAGATACAAATAAAAGTGTTATTGTGCTTCTCGTCGGCATAAAACCTAGCCTTCTAGATATGTTAAGAACTTAATAATTGTTATTTTGTTCTAGTATTATGAGAGCAATGGTTGTTCAAATTATTACCGTCTTCCATAATCGATGGATAGATTATTATTATCTTGTTGGTAAAATAGACATTTATAACACTAATGCTAAAGGTCGCAAGACAAAACAAATTTCACTTATATGTGACACCGCCGTTTAAGTCATATTGGAAACAAAAGACGAAAGAAATTCTATATTGATAGATTTTCGAGTCATTTGATTTTGAATTGATTGACGCTTGTGAGACTTTTCCTAAAGATGATTAAACTCCGTTCGTGGGCCATAGAAAGAACAAGCAACTAACTACATGGAGATCGTACATGTTGATGTATGTAGTTCATGTGTGAAGTCGAGCGTGGTGTATTTTCTATTTCATCAATGACTCGAATAGATGTACGGTATATCTACTTGATGAGATAGAAGTATGAAATTGTTAAATTTATGAAGTGAAAATTGTTGTAACAAGAATATTCAAGTTGTATGATTAGATCATAAAGAAGAATATTTGAGTTATAAGTTTAGCAAGCATCTAAGAGTTAGAGGAATTGTTCCACAAACTTGTATCGTGATAAACACCATAAGAGTATGGAGTTTTCGATGGATGTAATCAAACCTTGTTTGGCATGGTTAGATCAATGATAAAATAAAACTACCAATATAATTTGTGGATTATGCTTTAGAGACTACCGCTTTTCACTGAATAGAGTGCCATCATAATCTGCCGAAATGACACCTTACAAGTTATAGTTGTCTTTTCTTGAATTTTGGTATGCAAGGCATATGTGTAAAATGTTTACAACCAAAATCGGATTAGTAAGTCTTTGTAGGTTATCCCAAAGAATGTCGATGGGTATTCCTTCTATTATGAACCCAAACACATAGTGATTGTCACTAAAAGAAGTGAATTTCTTATGAAGGAGTTTCTCGCGAAAGGTTTAAGTGGGAGGAAGATAGAACTTGATGAGGTTATTGAATCTGAGCAAGATGATCAGAGTAGCGCAGCACCAGAAAATGTTCTGGAAGCGGCAACTGCATTCATAGCTCACGTGTCTACAATATATTGTAGTCACGGCATCGAAGTTCCTATTTAACCAAGTTGGTCATAATCAAATAGCAAGATTTGAGGACGAGATATTATTAGATAATAGTAACCAACAATATACAAAGAAGTGGTGATGGGCCCTGACTTCGTCATATGAATTATTCTAGCAACAATTACATATTGAGATATGATAGTTGAATAAACAAAACAACGTTCCTCTACCGGAATGCACACCAAGGACGTGTAACTGACACGACCCAATGGGTTTTGTTGATTCAAAGGTTGCTAGATATGTATGCAAACTTCTATGGTAGAAGAAAGCATAGCGAAGTTGGAATCTTCAATGATGAAAATGTTAAAGTGTTAATTTCATCAAGATATTTGAAGATGCTTGTATTACAAGAAAGTAAGTGGGAGCGCTCAGACATATTTCTAATGCTTTATGTAGATAACATATCGTTCATTGGAAATTAAGTGTTTTTCTTGATATTTTTAAGTTTTCATTAAAATTAGTTTTTGATGAAAGGCTTAGGTAAAACCAGAATATTAAGCATCAATGTCTATGCAGATAGATTGAGGTACTAATATAGTTTTGCCAGAGTACATAGATGAAATATTGAATTTGTTCAATATGGAAACAATAAGAACGGTTCTTGTTGAATGGAAGAGGTTGGAGCAAGAATCAATTGTTTTGACACTTGATGAGTGAAACCACAAGAATGATTTTATCAATTTTGTATACCATGATATGTAGATCCAGATGTGTCCAATGCTCTAAAGGTTATAGCATTCATATGATGATCGTTGGACAATAGTAAAGATATTCTTATGCACTTTCGAAGAAGTAAGAATATGTTCTGTATGCAGAAGTGACAAATGGTTCATTGCAATGAGTTACATTGGCTTTGTCACACATACAAGTAAAATTTTATCTCAATTTTAAGCCATTTGTTTTAAGTTAGAAGGTGGCACAATAAGATGGAAGAAAGTTCCATGATGACTTGGATGAGTTCCAATGTTAATATTGTGGCGGACACTGCAACGAGGGCTAAGTATATAATCGCTTTAGAAGCGGCATAAAAGATGCAAAGTAGATAGTGATAATCCAACTTATTTGTGGCACTGTCGTCCAGGTCATATTGGCATAAAACGCATAAAGAAACTCCATTCTGATGGACTTTTGGAGTCTCTTGATTTTGAATCATTTAACACGTGCAAGCCATGCCTCATGGGCAAGATGATCAAAAACCCGTTCTCCAGAATAATGGAGCGAGCAACGAACTTATTGGAAATCATACATACCGATGTGTGCGGACCAATGAGTATTTCAACGCACGGTGGATATCGCTATTTTTCAAGTGTGCTAGTACCATGTAGTTCTATTGTATGACAATAGTGACAACATAGTCTCGGCAAAGAAATTGCGGTCTTGCCAGAAGACCAAGTTTATACGATGCCATCTCATGTCAAGATGAGTAATGCGTGATGACGCAAAAGATATGCAAATACAAACGGACCTGAAAGTGTCAGACCCGTAGATAAGGTTTACCACATGCAACGCGTATGAGTAACACCGGAATGCCATAGGTGTTGAATGCGCAAGTATTAACTAGATTATTGACTCTAGTGCAAGTGGGAGACTGAAGGAAATATGCCCTAGAGGCAATAATAATATTGTTATTATCATATTTCTTGTTCGTGATAATGTTTATACTCCATGCTATAATTGTATTAAGCGGAAACATTAATACTTGTGTGGTTTATGAACAACACAGTGTCCCTAGTACGCCTCTACTAGACTAGCTCATTGATTAATGATGGTTAAGGTTTCCTAACCATAGACATGAGTTGTCGATTAATAATGAGGTCATGTCATTAGGAGAATGATGTGATGGACAGACCCAAATAAAGCAGAGCAATTAGATCATGTCATCATGTTCATCTTTGCGAAGCTTTTCCTATGTCAAGTATTGTATTCCTTAGACCATGAGATAATACAACTCCCTGGTATCGGAAGAAAGCTTTGAGGTCATCAAACGTCATCCTATGTGAGGGTGATCATAAAGGTGTCTCTCAGGTGATCGGAAAGTACTTGTTGGGTTGTATGTATCGAGATGGAATTTGTCCCTCCCAAGTCGGAGAGATATACTTCGGGCCCACTCAGTAATCGATATCAACACCGCTTGCAAGCACGTGGTTAAGGAGTTAATCACAAAGTGATATCGAATTACAGAACGAGTAAAGTACTTGCTATGAACGAGATTGAACTAGGTATGGCGATACCGACGATCGAATCTCGGGCAAGTAAAATATCGCGTGACGAAGGGAATACATATACGGGATTAATTGAATCCTGGCATCGTGGTTCATCTGATATGATCATCGATGAATATGTGGGAGTCAATATGGGTTTCCAGATCCCGCTGTTGATTATTGATAGAAGATCATGTCTGCATATTCTCGAACCCGTAGGGTCACACTTAACGTGCATCGATGCTAGGATAGAATGGATAATTGGTTTATGAGTTTTTGGTCGGAGTCTCGGATGAGATCCAGGACATCACGAGAGGTTCCGGAATGGTCCGGAGAATAAGATTCATATAAAGGAAAGCAGTTTTTGGATTCCGGAATCATTTCGGAGTTTATCGGTATTGTACCGGAAGGTTCTAGAAAGTTCCGGAGTGGGACCAACGTGGGCCCACTTGTCGGAGGCCTGCATGGGCCTAAGGGGAAGTGCCCTGGCCACATTGGGCCAGGCGCACAAGGCCCCTAAGGCCCAGCCGGCCAGCCCTTAGGGGAAACCCTAAGGGAACCTTCCAGAAGGAAGGGGGAAACTTGCCCCCCACTCTTCCCCCTTGGGCCGCCGCCCTAGGACTTGGAGGAGGGGCCAAGGCAGCCGGCAAGCCCCCCATATAAGGGGGGGCAGGGGCGCAGCTCCCTTGCACTCCAACCCTAGCCGCCGGCCAACTGCTGCCCTCCAATCTCTCTCTCTCGCGACTGCGCGTAGGCGAAGCCCTGCCGCAGAAACTCTCCACCATAAGCACCACGCCGTCATGCTGCAGATCCAATCTATCTCTCCACCATACTTGCTGGACCAAGGAAGGAGGAGACGTCGCTGCACCGTATGTGTGCATCTCTCGGAGGCGCCGCCACTTGCGGCGTAGGATCGGATCGGATCGCGGGTAGGAGATGGCTAGTACGACTACATCATCCACGTTCTGTTGAACGTTTCCGCTGTGCGATTTCTTCAAGGGTATGAAGATCTCATCTACCTCTCTCGTTGATTACATCTCCTAGATTAGATCTTGGCTTTCTTGTTCGCTTCCGTAGGAATTTTTTTGATTTACTATGCTGCGAAACCCTTCACAAAACATTAGCACTCGGTGAACACATGTGATCCTCACATCATAGCCATCCCCTCCGGTTATACCAATTTCTGTCACTTTGGGGCCTTGGGTTTCGGACAACAATATGTGTATACAACTTGTAGGTAAGACCATAAACAACAAGTATCATCATAGAAATAATAACATGTTCAGATCTGAAATCATGGCACTCGGGCCCAAAGTGACAAGCATTAAGCACAACAAGTTGCAACAATGTCATGGGCACTAAAAAATGATACTAGGCACTATGCCCTAACAATCTCATATCAAATTACATGAACGATCTCATCTAATCCCTGCCATCCCCTCACCTACAGCGGGGGAATTACTCACACATGGATGGGGGAGTCATGGATCGTGGATGGAGGAGCGTCGGTGATGATGGTGATAAAGATCTCCTCCAAATCCCCGTCCCGGCACGGTGCCAGACCGGAGTTTCTGGTTCCGAATTGCGGTTTCTGATGGCGGCGGCGCAGCGGAAGTCTATCTGGGAAAAATGTCGTCTCCTCGATATAATCGAGTCAGGGGGTATATGTAGGCGAAAGGAGAGGTCGAGGGGACGACCGAGTGATGACCCACAAGTATAGGGGGTGTATCGTAGTACTTTCGATAAATAAGAGTGTCGAACCCAACGAGGAGCAGAAGGTGTTGATGAGTGGTTTTGATCAAGGATTCACTATAAATACTAGCAAACAGGTTTTCAGGGGTATTTGGTATTACGAGTAAATAAAGTGCGAGTAAATAAAAGACAGTAGTAACAATTGCAGCAAGTGGCCCAATCCTTTCTTCATCAAAGGACAAGCCGGTTGTGTAACTTATAATAACCAAATGTTCTCGAGGACACACGGGAGTTTCTGTCAAGAGCTTTCGCTTCATAAAGCCAATAGTCTTTATTGGTTTGATAGGTGTTATGGGGGTGAACCTATGCTAGCGCACTACCCTTACTAGGATAAATACACACTTGTGATTATACCCCTTGCAAGCATCCGCAAATATAAGAAAGTAATTAAGATAAATCTAACCACAGCCTTAAACTCTAAGATCCTACGCTCCCTGGTGCAACGGTTTCCCAACGGAGGTTTAGGTTTCTGTCACTCCAGCAACCCCACAATTGGTAGCCAAATACACAATGCATCTCACTAGGCCCATAAATGGTGAAGTATCATGTAGTCGACGTTCACATGACACCACTAGTGAAATAGCACCACAACAATATCAAACCATTAAATATTTCTCAACAATAATTCACTACTAACATCTTGACTTCTCCCATGTCCTCAAGAACTAAACGAACTACTCACAAGACATCATATGGATCATGATCAGAGGTGAAATAATGGTAAATAACAATCTGAACATAAACCTTAATTCAACGGTTCCACTCAATAGCATCAACTACAAGAGTAATCAACACCGGGAAAGTTTCCCCTATGATTATAACAAGATCCAACTCAAGATGTTACAGCGGGATGGCGTGGTGATGATGGAGATGAAGGTGCTAGTGATGGAGATGACGATGATGATCCCGATGAAGTTCGGTGCGATGGTGATGACGATGGCGACGATCTCCCCTCTCCAGGAAGGAATTTCCCCGGCAGATTTCTGCCTGCCGGAGAGCTTTTCTCTCTCTGGTGTTTTCTGCCCCGCAGAGGCGGCGGTGCCTAACTCTGAGCCCCCCTCTGACTTAGGTTTTCGGGGATGATGAAGTACGCGAAGGGGCGAGACCAGAAGTGGGCTAGGGTGGCCTCACACAGGGCTGGCGCGGCCAGGGGTCAGGCCGCGCCACCCTGGCGTGAGGGCCCCTCCTGGCTCCTCTCGACTCCTCCTTCTGGCTTCCTGAGTCTTCTGGGAAAATATAATTTCCTGGTATTTTTCTGGAATTTTCCTGATCTTCAAAATATGGTCCCTTGATGGTCCTTTTTCCAGCAGAATCCTGACTCCGGCAGCAAATCCTCCAATGATCATCAAACATGTGAAAACAAGGGAAATAACATAAGTATCAACTCTAAATGTGGAATATATCAATGAATAACAGTAAATTATGATACAAAATAGTGATGCAAAATGGACGTATCAACCCCCCCCCAAGCTTAGACCTCGCTTGTCCCCAAGCGAAAACTAAACTCGGTAAACATGACCACAGGTTTATGGAGTGAAGTGTCGATAATCAAAATACGGACAAGAAGCATCACATTCACCAAGGCATAAATTATAATAGACAGCAACTTCCCTTTATAAGATATAGACTTGCAATAGGTAAAAGGGAATCACATGTAAAGATGCACAAGGTAAACTATAATTGGCAATGGCAAACCTTAGTTCTTGGTCAAAGAATGATGAACAAACTATTCTTTCTTTTAAACGGAGCTTTTAAAACATAGCTAATATAGCAAAGACCATATGCTCAACAAAATAAACTTTTGCATTCATAGAAAGCTTTCAAAGATATATTCCTTCAGACAAAAGCATTGTACAAAACAAGGAAGATAGTAAACATGATTAAACGAATCAACATATGGATGAGTGAAACATAACAACTCAAATGCTTGTTTGAGATAGAGGGGAAAAGGCTGACTCAACATAAAAGTAAAAGATAGGCCCTTCGCAGAGGGAAGCAGGGATTAAACATGTGCTAGAGCTTTTCATTTGTAAAACAGAGGTAAAAAGTTATTTTGAGAGGTGGTTGCTTTTGTCAACGACTAGCAACGGAGTTCTTGATATCTTCCATACTAAACAAGTGAGAGCGGTTCCGAGATGTTTGATTAATTGGCACATTGGTGCTCTTTTATAGCTTTGCACTCCTCCCCACCTTTTTTCCTTTCTCAAACCATGGCTAACCGATTCCATCGGGTGCCGACCAAACTTTCACATACCATGGAGGAGTGCTTCTTTTTCTTTTCTTTTTGAGATTAAAATGGTCTGACCAGCTCCCTTGCAAAATTAATGACGAGCAGATGAAGCTGCCTAGTCGAGGGGTACTTAATTTAGTATGGAAGATAACAAACCCATCCACTACGTCCTCATGAGCTAAAAACAGTGGCACAAAATGAGAAGTGTTTGAAGGTTTTTGAAAGGTAGCACATGAAAATTTACTTGGAATGGCTTGAGATACCATGCATAGGAATTTATAATGGACTCTTTGGAAGTGACTTGGCTTTGGGATTTGGATGCACGAGAAGTATTTCCTCTCAGTACAGGTTTTTGGCTAGCAAGGCTGGGTAGCAAGCATAAGAGTTGCATGAAACAGACAAACATACATATAATAAGAACAATCATGCAAAATCCCTTGAAGGTACAATGATTTTGACTTTAGGAATAACAATGCTTATAAGCCAAACATGAAGGATAAACTGAAGTGATGTAACTACAAGCACTTCTTTAATCTTTTCTACTCAAACCTCAAGGTAAAGTTGCTACTGACCAAGCTAGGTTTGCCAAAACCAACTAAATTTACTCATGCTCCCAAAGTGATACCAATACCAATCAACAAGACTAGTCATACAAGAGAGATTGCAAGCTAACATAAATTGTGCCGAAAGTAAACGATAAAACTTCTCATTAATATTTTATTACCGCAGCTCACACCAAGGGATACATAGATAACCAACTAAGGAGGGTACTTCCAAACTGCAAACTATTCTATAAGATAACTTCTCTATTCATGATATGACTATACTTGAAAAGTAATGAGCAAAAGGTAATGACGTGATACCGCGGCACTCCCCCAAGCTTGGAACAAGCCAAGGGGATGCCTATACCGATGACGAATTATTCCTTGGGTGGTATTGGTAGCAGCCTTGGATTAATGAAGTATTCCAGCATTCTGCGAAGCCTGATATTCTCTTCTTGAAGCATCTCTACCTCCCTCTTCAAGGCTCGATATTGAGTGCAAAACTCATTAATGACCAGCATTCCCTCTTCTATCACGGGCATGGAGTTAAGATCCAAAACATGATATGTTGGTCCATGCAGATCATGAGAAAAGATACGTCTAGCTTTCATTGGTCCTTCAAAAGCGGGGTTTTTCAGCCTTGCTCTTCCAGCACCTTGTTCCTCCTTCCACTTTTGGCCTAGGTGAACAAATTCCCAGGGTCTTTTGCCTTTGTCGTTGCTTGAAGAGGCCATGGCTCCCCCAAGCTTAAGATCAACTCCTGACAGAATCAGCTCGAAACAAAACACGACGAGAAAACGATATACAAACCTCGGGGACTCTGGGGGTTAAATAGGCGAAAATTATACATCGAAACGAAATCGCAGGAGGAAACCGAGATGGAAACGAGTTCCGGGGTGCTCTCACACCTGGGTGGCGCGGCCAGGGGTGGGCCCGCGCCACCTATGTGTGAGAAGCACACTGACTCCTTTTCTTGCCCGTTTTTGTCTCGTGATTTTTCATATTTAGTAAAAACAACAAAAATATTAAAGGAAGAGCTTTTCGTGAAACTTCTCTGACTAGAACTGTTACCTATTCAAAAACGAACTTTGCAGGTACCTGCAATTTGTCTTGGATGAATTCTTCCGGAGAAACTGTTTCAATAACATCAACATCTTCATTATAAGAATCTCCAGAAATATAATGTTTGAGTCTTTGCCCATTCACCACTTGTGTAGAGTCATCTTTCAATGAAGCAATCTTAATGCCACCTGAGCGGTACACTTCCACAATAACATATGGTCCTTCCCATTTAGAGAGTAATTTTCCTGCAAAAAATCTGAGACGAGACCTATACAATAGAACTTTCTCACCAACATGAAACTCTCTCTTAAGAATTCTCTTATCATGCCATTGCTTGACTTTCTCTTTAAAAAGCCTGGCATTCTCATACGCTTCGTTTCTCCACTCATCTAGAGAACTCAAATCTAATAACCTTTTCTTACCGGCTAGCTTAAAATCTCTATTAAGCTCTCTCACTGCCCAAAAAGCTTTGTGTTCTAATTCTAAGGGCAAGTGATACGCTTTTCCATAAACCATCTTATAAGGAGACATACCCATGGGGTTCTTATAAGCAGTTCTATAAGCCCATAAAGCGTCGTTTAACTTACTAGCCCAATTTTTCCTAGATCTATTGACACTCTTCTGCAAGATAGACTTGATTTCTCTATTAGAAAGCTCTACCTGCCCACTAGTTTGGGGATGATAAGCAGAAGCAATTCTATGATTGACATCATATTTAGCTAGAGTTTTTCTAAAACCACCGTGAATAAAATGAGAACCTCCGTCAGTCATAAGATATCTAGGCACACCAAACCTAGGAAAAATAACATCCTTAAGCATTTTTAACGAAGTCTCACCATCGGCACTCTTTGTAGGTATGGCTTCTACCCATTTAGTAACATAATCAACAGCAACAAGTATATGGGTATAGCCTTTTGAAGGAGGAAAAGGACCCATGAAGTCAAATCCCCAACAATCAAACGGTTCAATAACAAGAGTGTAATTCATGGGCATTTCATTGCGTCTAGAAATATTACCAACTCTTTGACATTCATCGCAAGATAAAACATACCTTCTGGCATCTTTAAAGAGGGTTGGCCAATAAAAACCTGATTGTAGAACCTTTTGCGCGGTTCTATCTCCAGCATGATGCCCTCCATAGGCGCTGCTATGGCATTTTCTTAAAATCTTTTGTTGCTCATATTCCGGTACACATCTTCGCATAATACCATCAACTCCTTCTTTATATAAGTGTGGGTCATCCCAAAAATAATGCCTCAAATCATAAAAGAATTTTCTTCTTTGCTGAGCTGTAAAAGTTAGAGGCAAATACTTGGAAACAATAAAGTTAGCATAATCAGCATACCAAGGAAGGTCTCGCGAAGTTATATTTATTGCAGCCAACTGTTCATTTGGAAAACTATCATTAACAGGAATAGGATCAAAAGAAATGTTTTCCAATCTAGACAAGTTGTCAGCCACAGGATTTTCAGCACCTTTCCTATCTACGATATGCAAATCAAACTCTTGTAAAAGCAACACCCATCTAATAAGCCTAGGCTTAGCATCCTTCTTAGTCATAAGATATCTAATAGCAGCGTGATCAGTATGAATAGTAACTTTAGAATCAACAATGTAAGATCTAAACTTATTACATGCAAAAACAACAGCAAGAAACTCTTTCTCAGTAGTAGCATAATTCTTCTGAGCAGCATCAAGAGTCTTACTAGCATAATGAATAACATTCAACTTATTATCTACGCGCTGTCCAAGAACAACACCAACAACAAAATCACTAGCATCACACATAATTTCAAAAGGTAAATTACAATTTGGTGGTTGAACAATAGGAGCAGTAGTTAAAGCCTTCTTAAGAGTTTCAAAAGCTTCCTTACAATCATCATCAAAGACAAATGGTACATCTTTTTGAAGAAGATTAGTAAGAGGCTTTGAAATCTTGGAGAAATCTTTAATAAACCTCCTATAAAAACCAGCATGACCAAAAATACTATGAATACCTTTAACATCTCTGGGATAGGGCATTTTCTCAATTGCCTCCACTTTTGCTCTGTCAACTTTAATACCTCTTTCAGAAATTTTATGTCCAAGGACAATTCCTTCATTCACCATAAAGTGGCATTTCTCCCAATTAAGAACAATGTTAGTTTCTTCACACCTCTGCAATACTTTATCAAGGTTGTGCAAACAATTATCAAAAGAAGTTCCATAGAAGGAAAAATCGTCCATGAAGACCTCCACAATTTCTTCACAAAAGCCATGAAAAATAGCAGACATGCATCTTTGAAAAGTAGCAGGAGCATTGCATAAACCAAACGGCATACGTCTATAAGCATAAGTTCCATAAGGACAAGTAAAAGTGGTTTTCTCTTGATCTTCCTTTTTAACAGCAATTTGAGAAAAACCAGAATAACCATCAAGGAAACAAAAATGAGTCTTCTTAGACAACCTTTCTAACATCTGATCTATAAATGGTAAAGGGTAATGATCTTTCTTAGTAACTTTGTTTACCTTCCTATAATCAATGCACATCCTATATCCAACTACTACCCTTTGAGGAATAAGCTCGTTATTCTCATTAGGCACAACAGTCATACCTCCTTTCTTAGGAACACAATGAACAGGACTAACTCATCTACTATCAGCAATAGGATAAATAATACCAGCATCAAGGAGCTTTAATACCTCGTTTCTTACCACATCCTTCATCTTGGGAATTAGGCGGCGTTGATGCTCTATGACTGGCTTCGCGTCTTTCTCCATATTAATGGCATGCTGACATAAAGTGGGAGAAATCCCCTTTAAATCATCAAGAGTATATCCCATATCTCCTCGGTGTTTCCTCAATATCTCCAATAATCTTTCTTCTTCCTTTCCTAAAAGTTTAGAGCTAATAATAACAGGATATATTTTCTTATCATCCATATAAGCATATTTAAGATTATCAGGCAAAGGCTTTAATTCGAACACAGGATCTTCCTTAGGCGGCAAAGTGGTACCAAGATCCTCCACAGGTAGATTATGCTTGATTAATGGTGGTTGACGAAGAAGAATGTCGTCAATCTCTTCTCTTTCCTTGCTGAAAACATCACTTTTGTGATCTTCCATGAATTGCTGCAAGGCATTATTAGGAGCAAGAGCAATAGAAGCAAGCTGTTCAACTCAAAAATTTTCATTAGGCGTGTCATTTTCATAAGAAGTCTTAGCAAACTTGGAAAAATTAAACTCATAAGATTCTCCATTAAACTTAGTAAAAAAATTCTCCTTCTTACAATCTATCACGGCGCCACAAGTGTTCAAAAATGGTCTACCAAAAATAATAGGACACGTTTTACTAGCCTCCTTACCAAGTACTAGAAAATCAGTAGGGTATTTAGTCTTACCGCAAAGAACTTCCACATCTCGAACAATACCAAGAGGCCAAGCAGTCTCTCTGTTAGCAAGCTGAACAACCACATCAAGATCTTCAAGTTCACAAGCGCCAATCTCATGCATAATTTCTTTGTAAAGCTCTAAAGGAATAGCACTTGCACTAGCACCAATATCACATAAACCATAATAGCAATGATCTCCAATCCTGACAGAAATAACAGGAACACTTGTTTTCCTATGCTTTTTAGGATGTGAGAGAATGTTAGAAGCATCTTCACAAAAAAGAATATATTCATCCCCTACATCTTTAGTAACAAGATCCTTCAATATAGCTACAGGAGACTTAATAGTAATTTGCTCATCAGGTTCTGCAGCTTTCTTAGTACTTTTATTAGACACACTTACCAAAGTAGAATACTTCTTTACCTTAGCAGGGAAAGGTGTCTTCTCAAAATAAGGTTCAGGCACAATGCTATCAACAGTACAAACTTCAGTAGCTGCAGCAGGTATATGACTAATAGAGTCTTTATAAGGCGCATGATATTTGTTCCAATCTTTCTTTGGAACATCAAGATAAGAGGCAAAGGCCTTAAGACAATTAGCAAGTATTTGTGAATCAAGACCATAAGCAGTGCTAACACTATGAAAGTCATCGGTTCCCATAAAAGATTTAATGCATTCATAATCATAGTTTATACCTGACTTCCTACCTTTGTCGTTTTCCCAACCTTCAGCATTCTCTTGTATACGGTCAAGAAGTTTCCACTTAGCATCTTCTTTCATATGAGTAAATGATCCAAAGCAAGAAGCATCCAAATAATCCTTATCAGGAAGAGTAAGCCGCGCATAAAAATTATCAATAACAATATTATTGGGGAGCTCATGAATGGGGCATTTGAGCATTAGTAACTTCAATCTCCCCCACGCTTGGGCAATACTTTCTCCATCATGAGGCCAAAAATTATATATCCGGTTACGGTCTTTATGAATTTCACTTGGAGGATAAAACTTGATATAAAAGAGGGGTACAATATCCTCACATGCCATAGATGGACCATCTTGGAGTAGTCGATACCACTCTTCAGCTCTGCCTTTCAATGATAAAGAGAATAATTTCTTCTTGACCTGGCTTGGTGAAATACCTGCACATCTGAACAACTCGCATAATTCATGTATAAATAATAAGTGATCACCCGGATGGACAGTTCCATCACCTGAATAGCCGTTATCCATAATACGCCCAACAATTTTCATAGGTATTTTAAAAGGATCAATTTCAGCAGGTGGTGGCGGTGGTGGTTCATCCACATGTGCAGCAGTAGTAGTAGAAGTGTTTCCAAATAGGAAACCAAATGGAGAGCTCTCCATTGCAGAGTAAAATAAAAATAAAAGACAAAATAAAAGCAATACTCACAGTGACAGTTACCTTTACCAATTCTGCTCTTCAATAGCGCTACACTCCCCGGCAACGGCGCCAGAAAATAGTCTTGATGACCCACAAGTATAGGGGGTGTATCATAGTACTTTCGATAAATAAGAGTGTCGAACCCAACGAGGAGCAGAAGGTGTTGATGAGTGGTTTTGATCAAGGATTCACTGTAAATACTAGCAAACAGGTTTTCAGGGGTATTTGGTAATACGAGTAAATAAAGTGCGAGTAAATAAAAGACAGTAGTAACAATTGCAGCAAGTGGCCCAATCCTTTCTTCAGCAAAGGACAAGCCGGTTGTGTAACATATAATAACCAAATGTTCTCGAGGACACACGGGAGTTTCTGTCAAGAGCTTTCGCTTCATAAAGCCAATAGTCTTTATTGGTTTGATAGGTGTTATGCGGGTGAACCTGTGCTAGCGCACTACCCTTACTAGGATAAATACACACTTGTGATTATACCCCTTACAAGCATCCGCAAATACAAGAAAGTAATTAAGATAAATCTAACTACAGCCTTAAACTCTAAGATCCTACGCTCCCTGGTGCAACGGTTTCCCAACTGAGGTTTAGGTTTCTGTCACTCCAGCAACCCCACAATTGGTAGCCAAATACACAATGCATCTCACTAGGCCCATAAATGGTGAAGTATCATGTAGTCGACGTTCACATGACACCACTAGTGAAATAGCACCACAACAATATCAAACTATTAAATATTTCTCAACAATAATTCACTACTAACATCTTGACTTCTCCCATGTCCTCAAGAACTAAACGAACTACTCACAAGACATCATATGGATCATGATCAGAGGTGAAATAATGGTAAATAACAATCTGAACATAAACCTTAATTCAACAGTTCCACTCAATAGCATCAACTACAAGAGTAATCAACACCAGGAAAGTTTCCCCTATGAATATAACAAGATCCAACTCAAGATGTTAAAGCGGGATGGCGTGGTGATGATGGAGATGAAGGTGCTGGTGATGGAGATGATGATGATGATCCCGATGAAGTCCGGTGCGATGGTGATGATGGAGATGAAGGTGCTTTTCTCTCTCTGGTGTTTTCCGCCCCGCTGAGGCGGCGGTGTCTAACTCTGAGCCCCCCTCTGACTTAGGTTTTCGGGGACGATGAAGTACGTGAAGGGGCGAGACCAGAAGTGGGCCAGGGTGGCCTCACACAGAGCTGGCGCGGCCAGGGGTCAGGCCGCGCCACCCTGGCGTGAGGGCCCCTCCTGGCTCCTCTCGACTCCTCCTTCTGGCTTCCTGAGTCTTCTGGGAAAATATAATTTCCTGGTATTTTTCTGGAATTTTCCTGATCTTCAAAATATGGTCCCTTGATGGTCCTTTTTCCAGCAGAATCCTGACTCCGGCAGCAAATCCTCCAATGATCATCAAACATGTGAAAACAAGGGAAATAACATAAGTATCAACTCTAAATGTGGAATATATCAATGAATAACAGTAAATTATGATACAAAATAGTGATGCAAAATGGACGTATCACCGAGGCGTCCTCACACCAGGTGGGCGCGGCCAGGGCTGGGCCGCACCCCCTGTGTGTGTGGGGCCCTCGAGCCTCTCCTCCGTCTCGTCTTCTGGCTCCGTGGGTCTTCTGGTGAAATAGGATTTTTGATGATTTTTCCCGAATTTTTACTGAAAGTTGGATTTCTGCACAAAACGAGACACCAGAGCAATTCTGCTGAAAATAGCGTCAGTCCGTGTTAGTTGTATTCAAAACACACAAATTAGAGGAGAAACAATAGCAAAAGTGTTCGGGGAAGTAGATACGTTTTGGACGTATCAACTCCCCCCAAGCTTAGCTATTTGCTTGTCCTCAAGCAATTTAGTTAACAACTGAGAGCGATAAAAGAAACTTTCACGAACACATTTGCTCATATGATGTATATATACTAACTATGTGATCAAGTACTCAGGCAATTCATAATAAGAACTATGCAACTAATGTCACCTCATAGTCAAGCAAGCTATGAAAGAGTGCCAATGCACTAATAACAAGTAACATGTACATAAGAAGCTACAAGATTGTAATATGCATACATGATATGAAAGAGTGGTATCCAGCTTGCCTTTATTTGTGGAGCAAAACATAAATGTTGAGGCACCTCTGAAGTCCAAGGGAAGACTAGAAGTTAAAAATATCAAAGATACAAGCATCAAAGTTATACCACAATTAACCGTGTTCTGGGACAAGCACATTACACTAAGAATAACGACTATGCTCTCAAGAAGTGCTTTAAAGTTAGAGGATGATGACTCAACATAAGAGTAAACGAATGGCCCTTCGTAGAGGGAAGCAGGGATTTAACATGTGCTAGAGCTTTTCATTTATAAAACAGAGATAAAAATTTATTTTGAGAGGTGGTTGTTTCATGTCAACGACTGGCAATGGGGACTTGCTATCTTCCATAATAAACAAGTGAGAGCGGTTCCGAGTTCTTTGAAATTTTGGCACATTGGTGCTCTTTTTATAAAGCTTTGGCACTCCTCCCCACCTTTTTTTCCTTTCTCAAACCATGGCTAACCGATTCCATCGGGTGCCCACCAACTTTCATATTCCATGGAGGAGTGCCTTTTTTCTTTCTTTTTAGAATTAGATTATAATGGTCTGACCAGCTCTCATGCAAAATTAATGACGAGCAGATGAAGCTGCCTAGTCGAGGGGTACTTAATTTAATATGGAAGATAGCAATTCCGACCACTATGTCCCCATGAGCTAAAAACAGTTGCACAAAATGAGAAGTAGTTGAAAGTTTTGAAAGGTAGCACATGAAAATTTACTTTGGAATGGATTACAAATACCATGCATAGAAATTTATAGTGGACTCTTTGGTAAACTTGGTTTTTGGTAATTGGATGCATGAGTAGAGCTCATACTCAGTACAAGTGAAGGCTAGCAAAAGACTGGGAAGCGACAATCGAGAGAGCAATAACTATCATAATCATGCTTGCGACAAAACAAAATTAATATAGGCATAAAAATGATACAGGAAATCTGAGGCAAAGTAAATCATCGAGGCTTAATTGACTTTTTGTTTAGTCATGTGCATGCTTGAGCATGTGCCAAGTCGATTTAAATGAAACTTTCAGAGGTGGATACCACAATAACATACCATATTATGAATAAAACAATGCATGCAAGCGTCTACATGACATGCTACAAACTATTAGTAAATTGAAACTAATCATATGAGAGCAAGAACTACAAAGCATCCATTAGATAACATATACCTTACATGAACCGACTAAGCATGACCACATAGATGAGTATATGTACAAAAATGAAAACAAATAGAGTTCATACCAGCCTCTTACCACATCTCGGATTGTCATATGTCATCATTATTGCTCTTCACTTGTGTGGCTCGAATAATATAAAGTGAATACCAAGCTCCAATGGAGTAACAGGGGACTGAACTCTGCAACAAACTTTACAAAACTGAAGAAGAACGACAAATATTTTTGGGGTTTTCGATTTTTGAAACAGGAACAGAAGGAAATAGCAAACAAAGCAAAAATATTTTTGGATTTTTCAAATAGCCAACCGAAAATAGCAAATAAAGCAAACCAAAGGTAGCAAACTAAAAAGACAAACAAAGAGAAACAACGGAAATATTTTGGTCTTTTTATTTATTGGAAAGCAAAAATAAGAACGAGAACACTAGAGAAAGCAAAACATGGATATACAAAGGACCGACAAAATATGATATGTAGATGAGTGAATCATCGGCGTACCTCCCCCAAGCTTAGGCTTTTGGCCTATGTGGAGATTAATCCCAACTCGGCCATGAGGTGGCGCCTCCGTAGTGTGACGAAGAAGCACCATCGTCCTGATATGAGCTCGAGGACGCCCCGGAGTGGTACGTGGTGAAGTGATAGGCCGGCTCCTCCTCTTCCTCCTGGTGCACGATGCCATGCTGCACGTTGAAGCCGAGCACCCTAAGCCGCTCGTCCAACTCCTCCTTCATGCGTGACCCTGGCCTGCTATCAATATTAAACAAACTGGGTTGTGGCAAAGGCACTTCCCTTTCCTCTCCATCATTGAATAACATCCTGTAAACTAATTTCCCTGCACGTGAGTTAGCAGTGACAAAATGATGGAGCTTCATGGCAGCAAGATCAAGCCTCTGTGGAGTCAACAATATATAATGAGGAGCAATAGGAAGTTCAAGAGCAGCAACAATGCGCGCAGCAATAATACCTCCATAAATAGGTCCCCTAGCAGCTAGGTGACGAGCAATAATAGCACCGAGATTATACTCCCTACTCACATCAAGAGCGGTAGCTAGAAAAGCTAAATGATAATTGGAGATATTGCTAGTGTTTCCTCTACCAAGTACACTAGTGGCAAGATAGTAAGTAAAATATCTAATAGCCGAAAGTTGAATGTTTCTTATCTTGCCACGCTGTGCGGTGCGGTCATCATCGTTAGTTATTCCTCGGTAAAGCTCCACTAAATCAGCGGGCTGTTGTAGCATCTTCCTTGCCATCCCAAACATGGGTATACCTAGAATGTTACAAAATCTTTCCAAAGACATGGTGATAGGTCTATCATAAATCTTGAATGCAATGGAAGGATTGTAATGAGCATTAGTGAATTTAAAACTTTCAACGAAAATCTTTGTGAGAATAGCATATTGATTACTCTCATCCATCATGTAAGCAGTCAATCCAACCCTGTTAACGAGCAGCAAGAAATCATCAAGAATCCCTGCATCACTCAAAAAATTAGTACAAGGGAAGGTCGATGGATGTGCATCTCCATCATCTCCCTCAAGCTTTGGTGACATGAGATCTTCATTATAGGACATCCTATATCGAGTAGTGGATCTTGAAGGCCTTGATGACCTTGGTGCATCACTTTCAAACACTTCTCCAAATGTGAAGTTGTCCATTTCCTTCTCTGATTTTTTTAACAAACCTCATAAAATATGATTTTGAGACAAGCAAATGTAGGGAACTACTATAGGGAGTTACTAGAGAGCTACCATGCATCAAAATATCATTTCTAAGCAATAGAAGAAGCATGCATGCTCATTTATCCTGCCACCTACAATGCTAAAATACTCAAGAAATACTCTACCAAAAGAAATTCTACTTGGACAAGCGGAGGAGTCACATACCAGAGAACAATTGCTCCAAATCTCAGCAGAAATGTTGGGCTGAGCAAGGAGATCGAAAAATCAAGGTGAAGAACGGCAAGAACTCAGGTTTGAGCTGGGTGTGTCATTGTTTTCGGGAGAGAGAAAAAACAGGGGAGGAAGAGATAAGTGAGAGGCCAGGAGGGGCCTCCTCACACCAGCTGGGCGCGGCCAGGGCTGGGTCGCGCCCCCTGTGTGGGAGATGGCGTGGCAGCCCCTCCTGGTGTCTCCCAGGTGTCTCTCTGTCCCATTTTTGACATAAAAATTTATAAAGAATTTTCTGGAATTTTTTGAGAAACTTTATTTTTGAGGATTTTTCAGAAATTGGCATATCGATAAAAACTCAGAAAAATGAAGGATGAAAAGATTTCAAGCAAATCAAAATCAAGCATGCAGCAACTCTGAGATGCTCTTAATCATGTAACTAAACTAAAGAAATAAAATTGGTGAAAGTAAATAAAAATGAGGTAAAGTGGAAGTGGTGAAAACGAAGTTTTGTTCATATAAAATCACTTTGTTAACAAGGTTGATCAAGTCTTGTTCCCAAACTAACTTTATATAAGGCAAAACTTTGCACTTCACTAGAATGCTTATGTTACCTCAACTTTGATAGGCATAGTCCCAATCATAACAATTTTATATTCTTCCTTGGGCTTTCGTTGTGAACAAATAATTTGACCAACTTTGATGGTCTCAACATGCTTGATTGAATTTAGAGCATTCTTCCTATCAATCTTCTTGAGAAAATAAACCGTGTACTCTTTATCATTGACATTGAAAGTTACTTTTCCTTGATTGCAATTAATAACAGCACCTGCAGTGTTTAGAAAAGGTATCCCAAGAATAATAGACATATTATCATCTTCAGGCATTTCCAACACAACAAAGTCAGTTAATATTAAACAACTGTTAGCAACTTGAACAGGAATATTTTCACATATACCAATAGGAATAGTAGTAGACTTATCAGCCATCTACAAAGATATATCAGTTGATACTAATTTTTCTAGATCAAGTCTCTTATAAAGAGAAAAAGGCATGACACTAACTCCAGCTCCCAAATCACATAAAGCAGTTCTAACATAGTTATTTTTAATGGAGCAAGGAATAGTTGGTATACCTGGATCTCCAAGCTTCTCCGGTACTTTACCATCAAAAGAATAATTAGCAAGTAAAGTGGAAATTTCCTCATTAGGAATCTTCCTTTTGTTAGTGACAATATCCTTCATATATTTTGCATAAGGAGGCATTCTAATAGCATCAGTCAAAGGAATTTGCAAAAATAGAGGTCTCATCCATTCACAAAACCTGTTGTAGTGTTCTTCTTCCTTGGACTTGTGTTTCTTACCAGGAAAAGGCATTGGTTTCTGTACCCAAGGTTCTCTCTATTTACCATGCTTGTTGGCAATGAAGTCTTCTTTGGTGTACTTTGCATTTTTATCAATCTTTTCTGGTTCCTCTTCAACTTCTTCTTTATTGGAAGCATCTCCTGGTTCAGTTTCAGCATCATAAATAGAAACCCTGTTAGGATCTTTACCTGCATCGGATGCTTCTGTAGTTGTTTTATGCTTCTTCTTCTTAGAAGGAATATCATCACTTGAAGTACGTTGAGAATCTTGCTCGACCCTCTTAGGATGTCCTTCAGGATATAATGGATCTTGAGTAGCAGCGCCACTTCTTGTGCATATTTCACATGCTTGCTTCTCTCTTGCGGCATTAACTAGCAAGTCTTTTTGCACCTTGGTAAGCTGATCAATTTGTGTTTGAACCATTTGAAAATGTTTAACAAGTATCTTCACATCATTGGCGGTTCTCTCCACAATATCCTGCAACTTGTTAATAGCTCTAGAATTTTCCAACAAATGATTATGCACCATTCTATTAAAATTTTCTTGCTTAACAATAAAATTATCAAATTCATCTAAGCATTGATCAGGAGGTTTAGTATAAGGAATATCTCTTTCATCAAAGTGTTGGAGAGAGTGTACCTCAATGGTAGATGAGTGAGGGATTGGCTTACATAATTCTTCTATAGGAGGTAAATTCTTCACATCTTCGGCCTTAATACCTTTCTCCTTAAGAGATTTCTTAGCTTCCTTCATAACTTCATCATTTAATTCAATCATCCCTCTCTTCTTTGGCGTAGGCTCTGTAGATGGCGCAGGGGTTGGCACTGGTGTTGGCTCAACTAGAGTCCAATCATCATGATTCCGACTTATTTTAGCAATTAATTCTTCAGCATCAGCCGGAGTTCTTTCCCTGAAAACACAACCAGCACAACTATCCAGATATGACTTAGATTCATCAGTTAGTCCATTATAAAATATATCAAGGAGTTCATTTTTAGGCAATGGTTCTTTAGGCAAAGCTCTAATTAAAGAACAAAACCTTGTCCAAGATTTAGGCAATATCTCTCCTTTTCCCTGTTCAAAATCAAAGATTTTCTGCACAGTAGCATGTTGAGCACTAGCAGGAAAATATTTCTGAAAGAAAGCATTAACCAAAGCAATAGGACTAGTAAAAGATCCAGGAGACAAGCTATTAAACCAAGTTTTAGCAGCATCTTTCAATGAGAAAGGAAAAATCTTAGCAACAAAGTAAGTGCGGAGCTTAATATCATCAGAAAACAAATTACTCAAAGTAGAAAGCTCATTCATGTGCCCCATAGCACTCTCATCTTTAGTACCACAAAAAGGAGTTTTCTCAACAATAGATATGTAAGATAAATCCAAAGAGAAATCATAATCCTTGTCTCTAATATTTATGGGAGAAGCAGCAAACTTAGGATCAGGAGACAAATTATATCTAATAGAACGTCTTGCAAGAAGTTCTTTAACATTACTAGCATTACGAGCAGCACGTGCTTCAGCAATAAAATCATCATTAAGCTCAATATAAGCATCATCATCTTAATCGTCACTAGGACATTCCCTAGACTCAGGTGAACTAACAGGTGTAACAGTGGTGTTTCCCAACTTAGCTCTAGCAATAGTAGCATCTAAAAAGGAACCTAGTGAACCACTCTCATCAAGCATAGTAGAAGCATCATCTAAATTATTAGTGGCATTTTCAAACTCAGCAGAAGTAGTAGCAGTAGCGTGTGGATGTGGTGGTGTAACCAACTTACTCATAACAGATGGTGAATCAAGAGCAACAGAGGTGTTGAGAGTTGTACCTCTTCTTGTAGTGGATGGCTGAAAGATCATATCGAGCCCCATGTGTGGTTTTGGTAATTAATGACAATCCCTATGGACTAATGGTTGCATTGAGTTATATGTGTAGGACTTGTCCATAGACAATGCTTGAACCATTTGTTGAAGTCAAGGTTGTAAGAAGAAGATTATGTGTTGACCAAGGTGTTATTCAAGGAGTGATCCAAAGATTGGTCTTAAGGGAGTTGAGCTTTTGTCAAGTGTGGCTTGAAGAATAAGATTGAGTGAGCTCTCATGTGTATCCTCAAGACACCATCATTATGGAGAAAGAAGAATTGATTAGAGGATTGATTAAGTCAAAGCGCAAGTTCAAGATGAGCAACTAGAAGAGAACATATGCTTGAAGCTTGCCATCTATATTGTGTTTATGGATATGTGAAGATATGCTTAAAGAGAGTCTCTTCCATAGTGGAGTATGGGGGAGCAATCCGCAAGACTTCACCAAGCAAGCTCAATCAAGAAAGGTGGTCCAACTTGAGAAGATCAAGATCGTCATTATCCACCTCAAGTGGAATGCTCAAGGCAAAGGTATGATAGTGTTAGGGTTTCTTTCTTACCGGTCTCATGGTGTTAGTTGTGAGACCGGGTTATAGGATCGGTAGCCGTACTATCAAGAGGGGCTCTCGAGTGAGTAACTTAATTGTATCGTTCGAAGAGAGCTCAAACCTTTGCATACTTGGCATCATCTTTCTTGGTTCTTATTTGAGTTTTATCCATGTGAGGTTCTAGAGCTTGAGGTTATTTCCATGACAAGCTCTAGCTCATCAAAAACGGATTTCGCATGAAGCTCTTATTGCGTTTTTGATGTTTGGAGGTTTTTCCGGTTTGCCTTCAAAGAGAGGTCAAACCTTTCATCATTTGGTTTTATACTCCCTTGTTGGACTATGATGTTTCTATGGATGAAGTTGTAGAGCTCGTTGTGGTGATTCCAACGAGCCCAAGATCATCGAAAACGGAGTCCGGATGAAAAAGTTATCACCGTTTTCGTATTGCAGTTTCTGCTCGGCGTCACCCAGTAAGGGGGGCGGATATTCCGGCCCAGGGGGGCGGATAATCCGGCCTGGGGGCGAAAATTTCGTTCCGAAATTTCTGCTAAGGACCAGAGTCGGCGTCACCCAGTATGGGGGGCGGATAATCCGGCCTGGGGGCCGGATAATCCGGCCAGACGGATATTCCGGCCATATTTTGGCCGGATAATCCGCCCCTAAAGTCCTGCAACGGTCATATTTCGTGGGGGGGTATAAATACCCCTTCTTCCACCTTGGGCTGCACACGTTTTTGGGCTTTCTCTCCTCCATTGTTGACTTTGCAAGCTTGCCCTTCCTCCTCCATTCCTCCCATGATTCTTGGATATTTTTGAGGGAAAAGGGAGAGGAGATCTAGATCTATATTTCCACCAATCACTTTCTCCTCTTTGTGAGGGGAACCCATTGAATCTAGATCTTGGAGTTCTTTGTGGATTTCCTTTGTTCTTCCTCTCATATTTCTCCATAGCATTAGTTGCTTTGGTAGGATTTGAGTGAGAAGGATTTGAGCACCTTGTGTGCTCTTGCCATTGCATAAGTTGCATCGGTTTGAGTTCTCCCCGGAGATTCGAGTAAGTGAAAGTTTGTGAGCTTATTACTCTTGGGTTCTTGGAACCCTAGACGGCTTTGTGGCTTTGTGGTGCCTTTGTGGCTATTCTTGGGAGCCTCCAATTAAGTTGTGGAAGTGTGCCCCAAGCTTTGTGTAAAGGCCCGGTTCCGCCTTGAGGAACCCCTTAGTGGAAGAGTGAGCTAGGCCTTTGTGGCGCAAGCTCACACCGGAGAATAGGGTGAGGCCTTTGTGGCGTTGGTTAGGCCTTTGTGGCGATACCACACCCCTCCAACGAGACGTACTCCCTTTCAAGGGAGGAACTCGGGAATACATCATCGTCTCCGCGTGCCTCGGTTATTTCTATACCCGAGCTCTTTACTTATGCACTTTACATTGTGATAGCCTTCGTGCTTGAAGTCATATATCTTGCTATCACCTTGTTACTTGTATTGCTTAGCATAAGTTGTTGGTGCACATAGGTGAGCCTAGTTTATTTAGGTTTTATGTGCTTGACAAAATAAACGCTAGTTTAATTCCGCTTTTGTTCAAGCCATTCGTAAAATTTGATATCGCCTATTCACCCCCCCTCTAGGCGACATCTGTGTCCTTTCAATTGGTATCAGAGCCCGGTCTCTCATTTTAGGCTTCACCGCCTTGAGAGCAAAGATGTCGGCTAGGGGATTAGTGCACAATAACACTTATATTTTTGATGGCACAAATTATGATACTTGGAAAATTCACATGCTTAATTATTTTCGGGTCATGGACCCATCTATGGAGCGAATTGTAGATGCGGGTTTTTCTCCTCCAAAGGATACTCAAAATCTATCTTTAGAGGATGAGAAAAACTTGTATCTCAATGCTCAAGCTACTCATGTGATTGTTAATGCTTTGAGCGATGTAGTTACCTTCTCCATCACACCTTTTCGGAGCGCTCATGAGATATGGACAAAGCTTCAAGAAAAATATGGTGTGTCCAAGATTATTGAGGATGATTGTATTCCTTCCACGTCCGGCCGCAATGAACTTTCATCCACTTCACCAAAGTGTGGCAAGACACAAGGTAATGATATGGTGAGTGGTGATGAAACTTGCAATGGTGATAGTATGCTTACTTTTGATGATCCTTCATCTCTATCTCATTGCAATGCTTCATCTTTGGACTTAAACACTTGTAGCCCCATAAATGTTTTACATGCTTGTGTTGATAGTCCTTGCATATCATGTGTAAATTTCTCGAATAAATCTCATGATGATATGCTTGCTTTGTCTTGTTGCCATGATACAAATGCTTCTATTTCCTCTAGTATTTGTGATGCTAACCATATAGAGGAAACCGAAGAGTCTTTGGGCCAAGACAAGGTCTTGAATGGAGCTTCAAGTATTTCTTCATCTTCTTCTTCTCACGGTTCCCACATATGCCTTATGGCTAGGTCTTCAAATCATAATGATGTTGAGGACAATGGTGAGGATGAGGAAAATGAAGAAGACTATATTGAGTACTTAAACAAGAAGGGTAAGGTGGTCTTTGATGCTTTGCATAACCATAAAAATGTTTTGCCCAACTTCTTTGAAATCATGAGTTGTGCTATTGAGAGCACGAAACTCATTGAGATGAAGGAAGAACAAATTGATAAAATGTTTTCTCTTGAGCGTGAGTATGCCAATGATATCCATGATTTAAAATATGCTCTAGAGGAAGAGCAAGAGCTTCGGGTTTCTCTTGAGGAGAAGCTTGAATCCATTGAGGAGTCATGTAATGAAATTATTTCTAAACTCACTAAAGAACGTGACCTCGCTCTTGCCAAGTTGTCTTCTCCCATTCATAATGATAATGATGCATGTGCTACTAACTCTACTTCTTGTGAAGCATCTATTTTGAAGGAGAATGTTGAGCTAAGGGCTCAACTTGAATTGCTAACTAGCAAGTATGGGAAATTGGAAGAAATTCATGAAAAGCTATCTAGCTCTAATGAGGATCTTCTAGTGTCCCATGCTCGCCTAAAGTTAGCTCATGAGGCTATATCTACAAAGGTAACATCTTGTGAGCCTCATGTGGGCACTAGCACTATTTCCCAAAATGCAATATTGCCATGTGCTAGTACTAGTAATTCATCCACTCATACTATTTCTACATCTAGTGATGAATTACCCTCCTTGCCTTGTTGCTCTAACAATGTAGCTTCTACTTCCACTAGTACTTGTGTTGTCACTAACCATGTAGAGGAAATCAAAGAGCTCAAGGCCCAAGTTACTTTGTTGAAGAAAGACTTGGAAAAACGTCATGAAGGGAAGTCCACACTCAATAAGATCTTGAGTGTGCAAAAATCCCCCAATGACAAGAGTGGAATTGGATTTATCTCTAACAACAAGAAGAAGTCCAAAATATACAAGAAGAAGAAGGGCCAAGAACAAGTCAAGAATTTGGTCAAGATTGTTTGCTTCAAGTGCAAAATTGAAGGGCACCATGTTAGATCTTGCCCTTTGAAGAAAAAGGCACTTAGTGAGAAGCAACAAGGGAAGCGGCCTCAAGTTCAAGCCCTTGCTCAACCTCAAGTTGAAGAAAGGTCACTTCCCAAGAAAAATCAAGCTAATGCTCCCCTTGTGGAGAAATCAAGTGAGAAGAAGGTGAAGAAAAGAACTTGCTACATATGCCATGAGAAGGGTCACCTATCTTCTTCATGCACTAGTGGTAACTCATCCAACCCTATCATAATTGAAGATGCTTATTCACTTTGCAAGGATAAGGTTGGCAATGTGTTTGCCAAATTTGTTGGTGCTCAAAGTGGTGTCAAGAAAAGAACCATTTGGGTTGCCAAACCTATTGTTTCTAACTTCTTAGGACCCAACTTGGTTGGGGACCAACAAGCCATTACTTGAACAATAGGTATTGTTGGAGGGCATTGGAGACTTGGCTATATCATGAAGAATTAAGGGATCTTCATCAATTATATTTTCTCAAGTCAAGTCATTTGGATTATCTTATTTCTATCATATATCCAATGTTCCTCCTTGCGGTAACATGTATTCAACTTACCTACCTTGAAAGTTACTCACCCCTTTGCATGTGTTGGGTTTTGTATCTTGCATGTGGTTGTATATGTTGTGCTTCCTACTTGCTTCATTTTGAGTAATCAAGTATGTGCATGTTGGTTTGCACACCATGTATGATTGTTCTTGTTGAGCCTTTTGTATCTCGTTTTATCTTACTTGGCTTTTGTAAGAGATTATTGGACCATCCCATTTTGGGGGAGTGATATGCTTTGCACTTCACAATCCTAAAAATGTGTGTACATGAGGAATACCACTTAGTGTTGATATTTAAAGATTATCTAGTTTCTATGTGGTATGTCATTCTCATGAGAAATTCAAATTCTATAATGTCCATTAATCATCTTGTTGGATTTTATTTGCCTCTTGTGAAAAATAAATGTATTATCATATTATGGGGGAGTAATATACTTTGTGCATACTACAAACCAATATAATGTGTATATTTGAGGTTGTGTCACATAGTGTTGATATTGTAAATTATCTTGCTTCTATGTGGCATGTTTTCTCAAACAAGTTCCAATTTGCCAAATTGTTTTATTGCTCTTGTTTTAGATCTTGTTTGTGAGATACTTTCTTGATAGGGTTTTCCTAAAATGTGGAATGCTACATCAAAGTTGGAAAACCATTTGCTTCAATTTATCTTAATCATTGCTTTGCGTGATTGTTTAACTATTTGAGTCTATCAAGAATATCTTCTTTAGCATGGTGATTAATTCTTATTCTTCTCCGTATGCTTCTTTGTTGTGAAGATGATCTTGGATTTATATGTAAACTACCACCGGGAAATAAATCCAAATACCTCTTGTTCTTGGACAATTGGTACTATATCATGTGGGACATGTATATTGATCATCTTTACATTGGCTATTGCTTTTAATTGCCTTATCTCTAGCCAAAATGTATTTGTTTTAGCTCTCATTGTCTTCCATGACTTTTGTTATCCCATTTGATTTCGTTGAACTTGTTTTGTGTTATTTATTTGTAGGTAGATGTGATGATCCCACTTGTGTGCATTTTGTATTCAAATGCAAAATCATAAATAATGCACTAATCTTGGGGGAGCTCTCCTATATTTGTTATAACACACTCTTTGTGCTTATTTCAATTGGTATTGGTTTTTTTGTTGGAAGACAAATCTTTTCTTTTTTGGTACTTAGTGTGCCATCATAAAAAGTGCGGAGAGTTTGGTTTGTTTATTTGAACTTTGCTCTCTTTGGGAGTTGGTGATCTCATTCCTTATTATTTATTTCTTACTCTTAAAATGAGATATGTCTTTGAGCATGTGCGTTTTAGTTATGCTTTATGCTCATTGGCTTTTGCTTGGTTCACTAGTTGAACTTTGGAGTCAATCTTGTGTTGATTTGATTCTTTGATATAATTTGGACAACCTTTTGTAGCTTCACAATTTTGTGTGCTCGCTTATCCTTCTTGGTGTTTTATCCAAATTGTATCTCCTTTGGCTCTTGAAAGTCTTGTGCATGCATATTTACTAAATGTATATTGTATGGCATGCTTTTGCTTTATTTGATCAAATATATAGGAGAAGCTCCATCAAATCCTAAATCGGCTGAGATGTGCATGAAATTCAATTTCATATATATATGCACATATTTATGTGGAGTTTGTCCTATATGTTGTAGTTTCTAACTACTTTGGACCCAATGAGTTTGGGGACCATCTTGTACTTGAACTTTGTTTTAGGTACATGGAGATATATTGGTGCTTGTCTCAATAATAAGGATGAAGTGGTGACTAAATGATAATTTGAGGCAAGCTAGGATTATTGAAGAACTCCTATCTACTACATCCTACCATTATATCTCGGTAACAAGTATCTTCTTTATGCATACTTCTCTAGTATCCAACCTTGTGTAGGTTGTTTTATGGCATTGAAAATCTTTATTTGCAAATGTTGTGCTTTTTGCAAGGATTCTAATGAAACCTCTTTTTTGCAAATGTGAGCAAGTTGAGATGAGGACATATTATTGGGAACATATAAAAATCATGCTCATGATTCTCCTATCCCATATATGTCAACTTAGCAATCTTTTTGCATATCAATTCCTCAATAAGCTCACATGTGCAAAATTGATGAAATTGCAAATTTATTTCTTCCATTTGGTATCCTTCATTTTGATACTTGTTGTTTTTATCAAAGCATCCCAACTATCTTCTTTCCCTTGTTGATATTTGTGATGTCTTTGACATGTTGGTGGTTGAAGTTTGTCAATATACAATAAGATAAATTGAGCCTTTGGCCATACTTTAAAAGCAAAAATCTCATTGGTATATTGCATGCCTTCATTTTGGATATCATGTTCTATTCTTAGTATCTATTTTGTGTGTACATGGTTCTTTGTGATAATTATCTTTGTGATATTGTCTACTTAGAATCTTATACACATGAGAGATGATATCTCATTATTTGATATCTTATTTGAACCTTATGTGTTGGGATGGAATGCTAAGCAATATCATTCATTGAAGACTATGTGGATGCTCTATGCTAATCCTTGTATTAGTCTTATAATATGTTGTGTCATTTCTCTCACACATTCCTTGGTTGAGCCTTTTATATGTTATCTCTTACTTTTTGCTCAACCATTTCTTTGATGCAAGTGTTAAGCTTAATTTCTTCTCTATGATCTCTTGCAAATGGTTGCGCTTTAAATGTTATTGAGGGAGTGAGGATTCCATGTTGTGCAAATTGTATTCAAATACAAACATTCCAATTTTTGCACGTACCTTGGGGAGCTTCCTCATTTCATTTAAAGCACCATTTTGCGGTTAGCATAGTATTTAATTTCACTTGGTATCATTTTGTGTTGAATAATATTGAGGGAGTGATGATTCCATGTGTGTGCACCTTATCTTCAACTCAATAGAATATTTTGTGCACACACCTTGGGGAGCTTCCTCATATTATTTGGAACACCTTTTCGATCTTATCATAATATCTCTATTCAATTTGTTCTTTGGATTGTTTGATTGCTCTCTTCATTTGTTGAAGTTTATCCATCGTGTTATCTTTTTTTTTGCAATCTTTGATCCTCAATATAGTTTCATTTCCTTCAAAAATTTGCCTTTGTATATGTGCATGTATTTTCACTCATTTATTTTGGATATGCACACCATTTTGGAGGAACTCTCACTATATTGGCCTTCTAAGCTTTTTTCGCCCATTTTGGCAATGGATGCCAATGGGGGAGAAGTTTCGAGGGTTTAAAGGGAATTGGCTTTTATGCTTTGGTTTGTTCTTAAGCATTTGCCTTGCATGCTTTGCATGGTTGAGTATATATAGTGGAAACTCCACCAACAACCTTGGTTGGCAATATATGCAATGAAATCAAGATCATTCACACGTGCATAGATTGTGGGGGAGTTTGCTCTATATATGGTGGTTTTACTAACATCACATACTTTTGTAGTATTTGATGTTAGTACAACCATTTTGGTTCTTTCAATTCATTATATAAACCCTCTCAAAGAGATTGTCATCAATTACCAAAATGGGGGAGATTGAAAGATCATATCGAGCCCCATGTGTGGTTTTGGTAATTAATGACAATCCCTATGGACTAATGGTTGCATTGAGTTATATGTGTAGGACTTGTCCATAGACAATGCTTGAACCATTTGTTGGAGTCAAGGTTGTAAGAAGAAGATTATGTGTTGACCAAGGTGTTATTCAAGGAGTGATCCAAAGATTGGTCTTAAGGGAGTTGAGCTTATGTCAAGTGTGGCTTGAAGAATAAGATTGAGTGAGCTCTCATGTGTATCCTCAAGACACCATCATTATGGAGAAAGAAGAATTGATTATAGGATTGATTAAGTCAAAGCGCAAGTTCAAGATGAGCAACTAGAAGAGAACATATGCTTGAAGCTTGCCATCTATATTGTGTTTATGGATATGTGAAGATATGCTTAAAGAGAGTCTCTTCCATAGTGGAGTATGGGGGAGCAATCCGCAAGACTTCACCAAGCAAGCTCAATCAAGAAAGGTGGTCCAACTTGAGAAGATCAAGATCGTCATTATCCACCTCAAGTGGAATGCTCAAGGCAAAGGTATGATAGTGTTAGGGTTTCTTTCTTACCGGTCTCATGGTGTTAGTTGTGAGACCGGGTTATAGGATCGGTAGCCGTACTATCAAGAGGGGCTCTCGAGTGAGTAACTTAATTGTATCGTTCGAAGAGAGCTCAAACCTTTGCATACTTGGCATCATCTTTCTTGGTTCTTATTTGAGTTTTATCCATGTGAGGTTCTAGAGCTTGAGGTTATTTCCATGACAAGCTCTAGCTCATCAAAAACGGATTTCGCATGAAGCTCTTATTGCGTTTTTGATGTTTGGAGGTTTTTCCGGTTTGCCTTCAAAGAGAGGTCAAACCTTTCATCATTTGGTTTTATACTCCCTTGTTGGACTATGATGTTTCTATGGATGAAGTTGTAGAGCTCGTTGTGGTGATTCCAACGAGCCCAAGATCATCGAAAACGGAGTCCGGATGAAAAAGTTATCACCGTTTTCGTATTGCAGTTTCTGCTCGGCGTCACCCAGTAAGGGGGGCGGATATTCCGGCCCAGGGGGGGCGGATAATCCGGCCTGGGGGCGAAAATTTCGTTCCGAAATTTCTGCTAAGGACCAGAGTCGGCGTCACCCAGTATGGGGGGCGGATAATCCGGCCTGGGGGCCGGATAATCCGGCCAGACGGATATTCCGGCCATATTTTGGCCGGATAATCCGCCCCTAAAGTCCTGCAACGGTCATATTTCGTGGGGGGGTATAAATACCCCTTCTTCCACCTTGGGTTGCACACGTTTTTGGGCTCTCTCTCCTCCATTGTTGACTTTGCAAGCTTGCCCTTCCTCCTCCATTCCTCCCATGATTCTTGGATATTTTTGAGGGAAAAGGGAGAGGAGATCTAGATCTATATTTCCACCAATCACTTTCTCCTCTTTGTGAGGGGAACCCATTGAATCTAGATCTTGGAGTTCTTTGTGGATTTCCTTTGTTCTTCCTCTCATATTTCTCCATAGCATTAGTTGCTTTGGTAGGATTTGAGTGAGAAGGATTTGAGCACCTTGTGTGCTCTTGCCATTGCATAAGTTGCATCGGTTTGAGTTCTCCCCGGAGATTCGAGTAAGTGAAAGTTTGTGAGCTTATTACTCTTGGGTTCTTGGAACCCTAGACGGCTTTGTGGCTTTGTGGTGCCTTTGTGGCTATTCTTGGGAGCCTCCAATTAAGTTGTGGAAGTGTGCCCCAAGCTTTGTGTAAAGGCCCGGTTCCGCCTTGAGGAACCCCTTAGTGGAAGAGTGAGCTAGGCCTTTGTGGCGCAAGCTCACACCGGAGAATAGGGTGAGGCCTTTGTGGCGTTGGTTAGGCCTTTGTGGCGATACCACACCCCTCCAACGAGACGTACTCCCTTTCAAGGGAGGAACTCGGGAATACATCATCGTCTCCGCGTGCCTCGGTTATTTCTATACCCGAGCTCTTTACTTATGCACTTTACATTGTGATAGCCTTCGTGCTTGAAGTCATATATCTTGCTATCACCTTGTTACTTGTATTGCTTAGCATAAGTTGTTGGTGCACATAGGTGAGCCTAGTTTATTTAGGTTTTATGTGCTTGACAAAATAAATGCTAGTTTAATTCCGCTTTTGTTCAAGCCATTCATAAAATTTGATATCGCCTATTCACCCCCCCCTCTAGGCGACATCTGTGTCCTTTCAATGGCAATATAGGAACTTTTCCATCACAAGGTTTACCCATGATGAAAGGATTGCAGCGAACAATAGGAATACCAAGTGAACTTACAAATAAAGCTATGCTCCCCGGCAATGGCGCCAGAAAATAGTCTTGATGACCCACAAGTATAGGGGATCGCAACAGTCTTCGAGGGAAGTAAAGCCCAAATTTATTGATTCGACACAAGGGGAGCCAAAGAATATATGTAAGCCTTAACAGATGAGTTGTCAATTCAGCTGCACCTGGAAACAGTCTTGCTCGCAGTGGTTTATCAGTAGCAACAGTTTTATAGTGGTGATAGTAGTGAAACAGTAACAGCAGTAGTAAAATAGCAGCGATAATATGTAACAACTCAGAAAATTGTAATCCACTTCCTATGAATCAAAGTACCAAATTTTGGGCCAAGAGAAAACTTTTTATCCATTATTGCATGTATGCATGTATTTCCTATTATATGCATTTTATGATTTCATGTGTGTTATTATTTGTTGTGCAATAGTTAGTTAATTCTAACTTAACCAACAGAAGCAATTGAGAAGAATTATAAGAACCAAAGAAACCAGAAACAAAAGAAAGAAAGAAAAAGAGAAGAATAAGTTGATCTAGAAATTATTATTGACTACCCTACTTTGGACACTTAGAATAAGAAATCTGTTGCTCAAGTAGAGGTGTGGTCAGTTAGTTGAGTTTGACCAAGTTGCCTACTAACTCAACCAAGAAGTTTCAAACCAAAATTCAAAATGAAACTCAACACAAACATCAGCCAAAATTTGAATCTGAAACAGTGACAATACCAAAATTTGAAATCTGATTTCTGCAAAACTTAACCTTTCTTTGTAACAAAAATATCTCTGGCAACCTTGTCTCATATGTTGACCACCCAAAGTGAAAATTTTCAAAATTTCGAATTTGAATCTCTTGCGGGCATTGTGTCGAACACCTGGCAGACAAAAATCGGAGAAAATCGAGTTACTGTGAGCTTCACTGTCGCCGTTCGTCTCGACCCTGTAGCCATGCTCGTTGACGACGCCGCGGTCGAGCCCAGCTCCCTCTGCCCCGACCCGAGCCGTGAGAAAGGGAGGAGAAGAGGAAAACAGCGCCCAGGACCCCCTCTCTTCTTCCCCAGCTCGCTGCACGTCGCCGACCATCGTGACCGCGCCAGAGCCGACCCACAGCCCTCCGTCGCCGAGACAAAACCCCGCCAGCACGCGAGCAAGGCCGCCGTGCCCAGTGTCGCTCGTCGCACGTCGCCAGGGCCCCCGCACCGGCGAGCTACTGGATGCCCTCGCCCTCGTCTCTCTGGCCTATAAAAGCCCCCGCCGATCAAACGAGTGGACGCGCACCACTCCCAGCTCACTCCCAGACATCTTCTCTTCCTCCCTCTCGCTCTCGTTCGACGACACCTGCACCGCCGGCGAGGTACTAGACGCAAGCTGCGCCACCGCGTTGGGCCGCCGCTGGACGAACGGACGCCGGGAGCTGGAGGAGGAGTGCTGCCGGATTCTTTTCCGCCCGTCGCCATCGAGCTCTGCTTCCTCTACGCGCCTCGCCGTCGCCGTCGTCTTCCTCGCCGTGCGCAGGTGAGCTTCAGCCCTAGCCAACGAGGACGATGTATGTGCGCCGTTGGATCTTGATCCGTCGGTAGCGTACCGGTTCAGGCGGTTAAGTTATCTGACGAGTGGGACCCCCTTGTCAGTTTGTTTTAAAACCTTTCCCGCCCCGTGCGAAGCGTTATCGGGCCGGCCCGTTCGGGTTCTGTAGAAAACTCAGCCCGTTCGTTTCGAATTCGGTCCGATTCGATTTTATTTAATTCCCGCCTATTTCGAATTAATTCAAATATGTTTCAGATATGTTTTTCAAACTTTAATTCCAAGAGTTTTAGAAATCCATTTTTAGCAAATGAATATGCATTGGAAAGCTTAGGAAATGCTCTAGCATGTGAAACTGGTTAGAATTCAAATTGAGTTAGTGATTTAAATAAATAAGAATACTTTGACCATAGCTCTATTAATCATAGGAAAATTCTAGAAAATTATTTAAACCTCCTAAAATTATGAAACTTGGTTTGTGAACTCACTAATTAACTCCCCTACTGTTTAGATCCACCTTAATCACTCAAACCTTGTTAGTGGTACCAATTAGACCCTAATCCAATCCTAGTTGGTCACATAAAATGATAGATTTCTATTATACACTTAGAATTAATTTGCCCTCAATACCAATTCACTTAATGAGTCAATCCTCATTGGAACTAGTACTAATACCCTTAGTTTAATACCCATACTTAAAAAGTAAACCACACATGGCATTTGGTAGAAAATTTAACTTGCACACTCAAGGCAAACTTGGAAGAAAACTTGCAAACCAATTCAAATAAAATCCAACATGAAGGCTATTGTTTGAAAACAAGTATGTGTGCTTGGTGTGTTGTTAGCCATGTGTAGTGATTGTGTGTTTTGTATTTATTCGTTATTAGACGCTAGTGTTGCGGAGGAGGATATTGAAGGGGGATTTTATCAAGAAGAAGAAGAATACCCCGGACACTTTGCTAACCAAGGCAAGCCATCTTTTGAATCATACTCCAAATGCCTATTTTTACTATTGCATTCTACTTGTTTTAAGTAAATTGCATGATTGAATTGCTAGAGTAGAATGATAGATGTGTAGTGAGATCTTGCTTAGCAAGAGCATCAAGCTGAGTTTATCCAACCCTATTTTAGTGGTATCATCACTCAATGTAGTTGCTTAGTCGCTAATAAAATTGGTGCTATCTCTAAGAGGAACCCCATTTGAACTTGGTGACTTGAACTTGAAAACTTGAATTGGAGACCTCTCATACATGATGGTTTTATGAAGGAAAATAATCTTGACTAAGAACTATGGAATGTATTTGCCAAATGATACTAAGTGATGTACTATGTGAGCCAGCCATACCGTACGACCACATTACCCCTAAATGGGAAGGGGCTTAGTCCGTAGCTTGTTTACCCTAGTATGGGAGGCCTTGTATCATCCTTTATAGAAGTGCACCGTGCGCGGGTACTTCTGAACCGAGTGGAAATCCCATTCATCCGGCACTCCGGAGCGGGCAAAACTAGAGACGTCGGAACGGAGATGTCCGTGTCTCGGGCTCTAGGGAAGGATCCTATACTAGAGTGAGCAAGTGAAAGAGTTTGTTTGATTATCTGAACCCCGCATACTTTGTGTATGACGATCCGTGGAATTCTCCCGGCAGATGTATCGAATCTTGTGGGTAAAGTGTACCCCTCTGCAGAGGTTTCAAAACTATTCGAATAGCCGCGTCCTCGGTTATGGACAGTTGGCAAACTGTACTTGACTTTTGTCAGGAATAATAACAACTCATGGGGAACTTGGTGAATGACATGACTTGACTTGACATTGATATTGACACACTTGAAGCTCCTTTTAGATTGAACTTAGAGAACTAAACTTCTTTTCTACCAATGAACATTCTTGGGAAACAAAACTAGCTTTTGCAACTAAACTTAGTGCTTAGTCCACCATATCAAACTTGCATATCTACTTCATCGTTTCCTTTGTAAGATGGTTTGCGAGTGCATCCAATGTACTCATGGCTGTGTCCCTGGCTATCAACTTGGCCAGACTATGGGGAGGAGTACCCGGAGGAAGGTTATGAAGAAGAGTATCAGAACTAAGATCTTCTACTGAGTCGCCATTGCCTGTAGGGTGAAGGCATGGACCCGAAGACGTTATTTCCGCTGCTATATTGTGTTGTAATATGAACTTGGTCACTATGACCATTGTATTTTAAACCATCGTATTGTAATGTCTATGGAACTGGTTACCAACTACGTTATGTGTATCACAACAATGATTCTGGGATTGTGGTGGAATGCATAACGGGCCCTTCGAATTTGTGATAAATTCGTGGGTGTCACATAATAGTAACAGTAGTAAACAGTAGGAACAAATACTGTAGGCATAGGGATGGATTACGGGCGTTGCATGGATAAGATAATTCATGAAATCAGTGAGACATGGGCATTGCAGATAAATAATGATAAAGCATCCTAGTACAAACAATCATAGGCATGTGTTCCGTATATAGTCGTACGTGCTCACAAGGAGAAACTTGCACGACATCTTTTATCCTACCAGCCTGTTGCAGCAGCGCCTCAAGGGAAACTACTGGTAATTAAGGTACTCCTTTTAATAAAGTACCGGAGCAAAGCATTAGCACTCGGTGAACACATGTGATCCTCACATCATAGCCATCCCCTCCGGTTATCCCAATTTCTGTCACTTTGGGGCCTCGGGTTCCGGACAACAATATGTGTATACAACTTGTAGGTAAGACCATAAACAACAAGTATCATCATAGAAATAATAACATGTTCAGATCTGAAATCATGGCACTCGGGCCCAAAGTGACAAGCATTAAGCACAACAAGTTGCAACAATGTCATGGGCACTAAATAAAGATACTAGGCACTATGCCCTAACAATCTCATATCAAATTACATGAACAATCTCATCCAATCCCTACCATCTCCTCACCTACAGCAGGGGAATTACTCACACATGGATGGGGGAGTCATGGATGGTCGATGGAGGAGCGTCGGTGATGATGGTGATGAAGATCTCCTCCAAATCCCCGTCCCGACAGGGTGCCAGACCGGAGTTTCTGGTTCCGAATTGCGGTTTCTGATGGCGGCGGCGCAGCGGAAGTCTATCTGGGAAAAACGCCGTCTCCTCGATATAATCGAGTCAGGGGGTATATGTAGGAGAAAGGAGAGGTCGAGGGGACGGCCGAGGCATCCTCACACCAGGTGGGCGCGACCAGGGCTGGGACGCGCCCCCTGTGTGTGTGGGGCCCTCGAGCCTCCCCTCCATCTCGTCTTCTGGCTCCGTGGGTCTTCTGGTGAAATAGGATTTTTGATGATTTTTCCCGAATTTTTACTGAAAGTTGGATTTCTGCACAAAACGAGACACCAGAGCAATTCTGCTGAAAACAGCGTCAGTCCGTGTTAGTTGTATTCAAAACACACAAATTAGAGGAGAAACAATAGCAAAAGTGTTCGGGAAAGTAGATATGTTTTGGACGTATCAGCGCCATCGTGTCAAACGAGACGGAAGATACATATGCTTGGGTGCTTCGGACATTCCTTAAAGCAATGTGTCAGAAGAAGCCGAAAGGCATTATTACAGATGGGGATGTCGCGATGATAAAAGCTATTCGGAAAGTCCTTGTAGGCGTGTGGCATCGTCTTTGTTCGTGGCACATAGAGAAAAATATGAAGAGACACCTTGGCCACAAGTCACTTAACGAGTTTCGGCCATTCTTATATTATGCCACATCAGAAGCTATTTTTGAGGAAAGATGGAGCGCGTTTATTTGCAAGTGGCAGACGCCAAAAACTGAGGAATGGCTAACAAGGATGTACAAAAAGAAGAGAATTTGGGCCGCCGCGTATGTGGTTGGTGGATATTTCCTTGGGATGAAAAGCAACCATAGGAGTGAGAGTTTGAACTCATGCCTTCACCTTCACCTTGATTTTGGTATGACACTAGTCGACCTGATTATGCATTACGAGAATGCCGTAGTTCACATCTATGAGAGTGAGGCGGAAGATGATTGTATCTCTTCCCAGAGTTTACCTGTGGCAGTAACTAAATTTAAGGAGATTGAGGTTTCTCTTGCCCGTGCATTTACTCCTGCAAACTTCTACATCTTGCAGCAAGACTTGAAGAAGTTAGGCGACCTTGAGATTTTTGATGAACTTTTGGGAATTGGGGGTTGTACACAGTTTTTGGTGAAATGGAAGCATAGCAGCAGCTACATGTTTATCGTGGAGTATACCCCTAATAACTCGACCGAAACAATAAAGTGTAGCAGCCGAAGAATGGATCATAAGGGCTTCCTTGCAAGCATATCTTATACGTTGTGAATCACCTGAAATTTTCCGGAATACCAGAGTGTTGTGTTCTTCGACGATTATCCAAAACGGCAAGGAACGGAATGCCAGCGAGGCGCAGGAGTGATCTATCCGCTTACGGTTGGTCAGGGGTTAAGAAGCGAAAAAGATATAGCGAGCTAGATGCATTAGCCGCAGAAGCTATTGATGTGGCATCTGACGATCCAGCGATGTATGATGAGTTCATGGAATATATGAAAGTCTTAATAGCGAGGAAGCATGCCAAAAAGAATAAACCGAATGGTCACAAACCCTTCGTCGAGGAAGACACACTTGACTTTGAAGGAAATGCAATTCCAGTTCGTGACCCTGCAAAGGTTACGACGAAAGGCGCACCTAAGCAAAGCACGAAAGTTCGACAAGAGGTGAATCACCCTGTGACTAAAAACGGTAGGTGATACGTCTCAAACGTATCTATAATTTTTGATGCTCCATGCTTGTTTTTACACCATTTGCCTATTGTTTCGTTACACTTAGTGGTACTTTTATACATTTTCCGGAACTAACCTATTAACGAAGTGCCACAGTGCTAGTTTCCTGTTTTCTGCTGTTTTTGTGTTTCAGAAGTGATACACAGGAAATATTCTCGGAATTGGACGAAACAAGTTCCTGAAGTCTTATTTCACGGGGAAGCTCCCAAACATCCGAAGACCTCACGGAGAGGGGCCACGTGGGCCCCAGACACAGGGGCGGCGCGGCCACCCCCCTGGCCGCGCCAGCCCCGTGTGAGGCCGCGTGGGACCCCCTCTGACATCGTCCTTTCGCCTATATATACCCCCTGACGAGAAAAACCTAAGGACCCGATCAGTTTTCCAGAATACATCGCGATCCGCCGCCGCCGTCGACCCAAAGATCGGGAGGGTCCAGAAGCTCTTCCCGGCACCCTGCCGGAGAGGGGAATCGCCACCGGAGGTCTTCTTCATCGCCATGCTTGCCTCCGGAGCGATGAGTGAGTAGCCTACCTTGGACTATGGGTCCATAGCAGTAGCTAGATGGTTGTCTTCTCCACCATGTGCTTCATGTTTAGATCTCATGAGCTGCCCTACATGATTGAGATCACCGTTATGTAATACTATGATGTTGGTTTGTTGGGATCCGATGAATATTGGTGTTTATGATTAAGTTGCTGTACTGAATTATATCTTTTGTTATCTCTATGTTGTTTATGATCTTGCATGCTCTCTGTTGTTAGTAGCTATCTTGGCCGAGTAGTTGCTAGTGACTCCAAGAGGGGGTATTTATGCTCGATAGTGGGTTCATGCCTCTATTTCACCTGGGGGAGTGACAGAAACCTCTAAGGTGGTAGATGTGCTGTTGCTACTAGGGAGAAAACAACATTCATATGCTCAAGGGCATATGCTTTGTTTACATTACACACTTTGCTTAATGCAATTATCTGTTGTTCGCAACTTAATACTTCTGGGGTGTTCAGATGATATCCCCGGGGGTGGATTATTAGTCATAGATGCAGTTGGATGGCGGTCTATGTATTTTGTTGTAATGCCCAGAGTAAATCTCATAGTGATCTTCTTGACATATCACGTTATCTTTATTCTATCAATTGCCCAACTGTAATTTGTTTACCCAGCATGTTATTTTATCTATGGAGAGACACCACTAGTGAACTGTGGACCCCGGTCCTATTTTAATCATATTGCAATCACCTGTTTACTTTTCCCGCACTGTTTACTTTACTAGCATATTACTACTGTTTTCCACTCGATACACTCATAACCTTTGTTTCAAGCAAACCGGTGAGATTGACAACCTCATCGCAAGTTGGGGACAAAGTATTTGTTTGTGTGTGTGCAGGTTCCACAAACACCTTCAGTCGTCATCGTCTCTCTTCTCCTGATCGATAAACCTTGGTTTCTTAACTGAGGGAAAACTAGCCGCTACACTCATCATATACTTTCCTCTTGGGGTTCCCAACGGGCTGGTCATCACCACGCACAAGGACAGTTTGCTTCCACATTAAACAGCAAGCAGCTACTTTTCTGGCGCCGTTGCCGGGGAAGAGAGAAGACTTCTGCGAGGGGAGTTCTTCGCACACACATTCTTTACTTTGTTATTTGTTTTGCTTTACTTTATTTTATTTTACCTGCATTGCTTTATATCAAAAACCCAAAAAAATTAGAATCCTTGGTAGTTGTTATTTCTTTACTTTAGTTTATCATGTCATTTCCTAAGTTCGTTCTGGAGGACCTCTCAGTAGGTAGTGGTTCGATTAGTGGCAAAAGTAACATTGAGGAGTTCTTTAATCACATTAGTATGCATGATGAAGATGAGGAAAAGTCTTGGGTTGAACTTGCTCCTAGTATTGAAGTTGCTTCTATTTATTTAATTGACATATTGGAAACTAGGTTTGCTAGTCTTAATCCTTTTATGCAATATATGTTCCTTAAGCTTCATGAAATTGAGGACCCCGAAAAGAAAGCTTTTATCTTGGAAACTTTGCGTTTAGAATTTAAGGATGTCGTTATTGAAGCTAGGAAGATTCTTAAACGTTTTAATAAACTCGGTTCACCTATAACAGTTATTGATACACATGATGGGGAGGCCGAGATACCTATACCTTGCAAGCTTTTGGGATTGAATGATGCTTTCGAAAACAATTTTGCTTGGATTTGTCCTGAAAATCTTTTTGATGAGAATAGTGTACCAAAGCATGATCACCAAGGGTCTTCAAAAACTTATGTGGATGAAATACAATGCCTTATTGACAAGACCTGTTCTGTTGATCTTAATGCTTCTTCTGAAGATACTTGATTCGCAATTTTCTGCGCCTAGCTCAAAGGCGTTAAAGAAAAGCACTCTTGGGAGATAACCCATTGTTTACTTTTCAGTACTTTTTCTTTTATTTGAGTCTTGGAAGTCATTACTACTGTAATGACCGCTCCTTATCTTGTTTATTTCGTTTTTGTGCCAAGAGAAGCCTCTAATTTGAGTGAGGTAAAGATTTGGGGTTATTGCTGTCCTGAAACTGTTTTTGGTGCTGCACCGTAAAAATTCGTGAAAATTCTCTGTTTATCTTTTGGACCTGCGATTTCTTGTGCATATGCCCCAGGTTATATCCAAACTTTTCTTAGTTGAACACTTTTTGATTTGAGCAACGGAAAATCCCTCAAAAATTCGTCCATTATCAGCTGTCCAGTTTTGACAGATTTCTGCCAATATTTGTTTTTGCCACTTTATCGCTTTCTTTTGAGTTCTTTTTTATCATGAAACTCTTGTGGAAGTTGCTACAGTAGTATATACTTTATATGTGGTGGTTTTGGGTTGAAACCTAAAGCTAAAAGAGGTTGAATATATTTTATGCTTGCACTAATGTTGCTAATAGAATTGTGTTTAGTTTTGTATGAAGGAAGTTTTCAAGTGTAGGGATTGGAGAATGATGAGATGAGTTGAAGAATGGACAAAAGCTCAAGCTTGGGGATGCCCATGCATCACCCCAAGAAATATCCAAGAAGTACAAGCGTCAAAGCTTGGGGATGCCCCCGAGGCACCCCTTCTTCATCGGCAAAAATCAGGTCACCTTTCAAAACACTATATTTTTATTGCTTCATGCACTATGTGTTTTTCTTGGAGCGTTAGTTGTTTTAGTTTTCTTAGTTGGTTTAGTTCGTTTGTTTGCTGCAATAAATGGTTGGACCCCAACAAATTTCCTTTGGAGGAGATGTACTCGTTTTCATTTGCAAAGAATGCTCTAGTTTTCACTCTTATTAAAAATCGAGCATTCTACTTTTTCTGCTACTGCTTTTGGTTTTCGTTTTCGCCTTGATATGCGTTCAGATCTTGTCATATCTTTTCATCAAGGTGTATTTTTGCCTCTGATCTTTATTGGTTTTCATCAAAAGAGGTGTTTATAAAAATTTTAAATGGTGTTGGAAAAGAGAAAAGGCTTTGTGCAAAATAGTGGTACAAGAAGGAGCTTGTGTAGACTGCGGCTTAGGCTTTTTCATGTCATGCTTGATGTCTTTTTGATAGTATGCTTAGTGGTTTTGCTGTAGCATGACTTGTCTCAAATAACTGAGATTGCTTAATGAGCCTTTGAAAAAATCATGCGTTGTTTTTATTGTATGGAAGCATTATTTTGGTTTTCTCCTTGATGCTTTATTTGGGTTGACTTGGCGCATGCTCACACATGTTAGACTCTTCCAAAGTCGCCATTAGCCTTCATGATCATTTAGTTTTAGACTTTTGATGCCATCGTATGCTTCTTTTAATGTCGCTTTGTCGCTTTGCATGATTATGGCCATTATTGCTCTCTTAGTTGGTCGCTCCCAGTCTTTTGCTAGCCCTCACCTTGTACTGAGTATGAGCTCTACTCGTGCATCCAACTCCTAAAAGCCAAGTTTGCCATTGTGTCCACTATAAATTCCTATGCATGGTATTTGTAAGCCATTCCAAAGTAAAATTTTCGTGTGCTACCTTTCAAAAACCTTCAAAATACTTCTCGTTTTGTGACACTGTTTTCAGCTCATGGGGACGTAGTGGTCGGATTTGCTATCTTCCATATTGCTTATTCCAAAAAGAAAAAAAAAGGGAAAAAGAAAGAAAAAAAGGCACTCCTCCAAAGAATGTGAATGTTGGTGGGCACCCGATGGAATCGGTTTGCCATGGTATGTGAAAGGAAAGGTGGGGAGGAGTGCCAAGTTTTATAAAAAGAGCACGAAGTGCCAATCTCTCTCTCAAAAACTTGCTTTATTTTTGTATCGAAGATAGTAAGAACCCCATTGCCAGTCGTTGACAAAGACAACCACCTCTCAAAAATCAAGTTTTATCTCTGATTTACAAATGAAAAGCTCTAGCACATGTTTAAATCACTACTTCCCTCTGCGAAGGGCCTTTCTTTTACTTTTATGTTGAGTCACCACCTTCTTTCTTTATGCACCATTAAGAGAGCATAGTTGTCATTCTTAGTGTGATATGCATTGTCCCAAGGTTCATTGATTGACTCATATTGTTGGTTTCACTTGTTCTTAAATTATTTGTATCTAGTCGCCCTCTTAAACTTTGAGGTGTCCTATGCATTTATGTTTTGCTCTCTTTGAAGGACAAGCTGAAAACCATTTGTATGTTTTTCCTTATGATTTGAACACACGTTTGACTTTCATTGTTTCATTATCATGATCTTTTGTTTGTGTTCATTTGCATGTTTACAACATGGTTGCTAAGTTCTTATTGTCATGATTATATCTTTCATGCCCATGTTTTAAGTTCTATTGATCCTAGATCATCAATGCTTACATATATGATCAAGATTGTGTAGGTGCATGTCACCTCAAAAATTATTCTTTTGTTATCACTTACCTACTCGAGGACGAGCAGGAGTTAAGCTTGGGGATGCTTGATACGTCTCAAACGTATCTATAATTTTTGATGCTCCATGCTTGTTTTTACACCATTTGCCTATTGTTTCGTTACACTTAGTGGTACTTTTATACATTTTCCGGAACTAACCTATTAACGAAGTGCCACAGTGCCAGTTTCCTGTTTTCTGCTGTTTTTGTGTTTCAGAAGTGATACATAGGAAATATTCTCGGAATTGGACGAAACAAGTTCCTGAAGTCTTATTTCACGGGGAAGCTCCCAAACATCCGAAGACCTGACGGAGAGGGGCCACGTGGGCCCCAGACACAGGGGCGGCGCGGCCACCCCCCTGGCCGCGCCAGCCCCGTGTGAGGCCGCGTGGGACCCCCTCTGACATCGTCCTTTCGCCTATATATACCCCCTAACGAGAAAAACCTAAGGACCCGATCAGTTTTCCAGAATACATCGCGATCCACCGCCGCCGTCGACCCGAAGATCGGGAGGGTCCAGAAGCTCTTCCCGGCACCCTGCCGGAGAGGGGAATCGCCACCGGAGGTCTTCTTCATCACCATGCTTGCCTCCGGAGCGATGAGTGAGTAGTCTACCTTGGACTATGGGTCCATAGCAGTAGCTAGATGGTTGTCTTCTCCACCATGTGCTTCATGTTTAGATCTCATGAGCTGCCCTACATGATTGAGATCACCGTTATGTAATACTATGATGTTGGTTTGTTGGGATCCGATGAATATTGGTGTTTATGATTAAGTTGCTGTACTGAATTATATCTTTTGTTATCTCTATGTTGTTTATGATCTTGCATGCTCTCCGTTGTTAGTAGCTATCTTGGCCGAGTAGTTGCTAGTGACTCCAAGAGGGGGTATTTATGCTCGATAGTGGGTTCATGCCTCTATTTCACCTGGGGGGAGTGACAGAAACCTCTAAGGTGGTAGATGTGCTGTTGCTACTAGGGAGAAAACAACATTCATATGCTCAAGGGCATATGCTTTGTTTACATTACACACTTTGCTTAATGCAATTATCTGTTGTTCGCAACTTAATACTTCTGGGGTGTTCGGATGATATCCCCGGGGGTGGATTATTAGTCATAGATGCAGTTGGATGGCGGTCTATGTATTTTGTTGTAATGCCCAGAGTAAATCTCATAGTGATCTTCTTGACATATCACGTTATCTTTATTCTATCAATTGCCCAACTGTAATTTGTTTACCCAGCATGTTATTTTATCTATGGAGAGACACCACTAGTGAACTGTGGACCCTGGTCCTATTTTAATCATATTGCAATCACCTGTTTACTTTTCCCGCACTGTTTACTTTACTAGCATATTACTACTGTTTTCCACTCGATACACTCATAACCTTTGTTTCAAGCAAACCGGTGAGATTGACAACCTCATCGCAAGTTGGGGACAAAGTATTTGTTTGTGTGTGTGCAGGTTCCACAAACACCTTCAGTCGTCATCGTCTCTCTTCTCCTGATCGATAAACCTTGGTTTCTTAACTGAGGGAAAACTAGCCGCTACACTCATCATACTTTCCTCTTGGGGTTCCCAACGGGCTGGTCATCACCACGCACAAGGACAGTTTGCTTCCACATTAAACAGCAAGCAGTAGGCCACTAGCGTACGACGAGAGGAAAAAACAGGTGACAAACCAGGATCAGGGGTGCACCGCTTGTGGTGCGAAGGGTCATAACAAGCGGAACAAAAAATTATGCAAACTACATCCAGAGTAAGTTTGTTTGGATAAATAATTATATCTATGATTATTTTGTAGTGCTAATTCATTTTGGTTTGTCATGCATGTATTTGGTAAAAGGAAACAAGTAGAAGTATGTCGGCCCAATATTATTCATTTCGCATGTTTGAGATTCTGAAATAATTGTAATAGACATTCATATTTTTTATAATTTTAGTATAATTGTAATTTTTAGAATCATTTTGTGTAATGAAAGATTTGAGGGGAATGAATTTTTTTGCAAATAAATTTTAATTATGTGCTGACGCTCAATTATATGGAGATTATTATTGAGAGGATACCCTAATTTTTGGTTTCATTACTATCGCCGGACTGACCGACCGTTGAAAAAGTACAGTCCGGCCACAGGCCGGCCAGTCCGGCGTGCTAAGTGGTCAGTCCGGCGTTATACGTAACGCATGTCAGAACCATGTCGAAGCCGCCGGACATTGCGCCGGACAGGACGCCAGACAAGTCTGGTGTAAGCTTAACTAACGTGACGGCTGACCGGACTGTCCGGAGCACTCCCCAGTCTGTCCGGCGTTAGGGGTGACGCATTACAGTACCTACTCGTAGACACCAGACAATTAGCCGGACTTGACGCCAGACACGTGAGGCATCACGTGCCAGTTGTGATCACCGGACTGTCCGGGGCAGTCGCCGGTCTGTCCGGCGGGAGAACTAAGCATTACAGAACCTACTCGTAAACGCCAGACAAGTAACCGGACGTGACGCCGGACAAGTCTGGTAGAAGATCACCTGCCGGTTGTGCTTGCCGGCCTGTCCGGCCTGTGCGAGATACTGTCCGGCGCCAGCTGACGGACAGTCCGCCCAGATGTGCCGGTCTGGCCGGCGCGTACTGCCGGACTGTCTGTCATATGTGGCCGGTCTGTCCGGCATTAGTTTTTTAACACCCTAATGAGAGATCTACGGCACAATTGATAGCACAATGATCAGCACAATGAACACTTGTTCTACATCACAATTCACAGAATTCAAAGAAAAGAATTTCCAACTAACATAGCAATTAACTTAGTCTCAGACATATGAATCAACATAGTCTTACACATACGAGTGAACATAGTCTTACACATAGAATTAAACTAACATAGTCCGAGACTTATAAAAAGCAAAACATGCTTGAAATGCTAAGAACACCATCATCTCCATGAAAGAGATGCTCATTCACTTGCCGCACTACCATCTTCATCATCTAGATAATCGTCGAAGAACTCCTCAAAGCCTTTGGTGGGAAAGTTGTACGAGGTAGTGCTTGAAGATTCAACCACTTCATCATCGCTAGCCCAACCACCTAGTTGACAAACTTGAGCCTTGTAGTTGTTCATCTTCTCACGGTGAACTGACTTTATCTTGTCTATATCGTCGGCATTGGCTTTGCACATCCCAAAGATCATGCGTTGAGTCTTTGCCATGAATTTTTCAAACTTGGAAGGCACAGAAAAAGGACCTCGAGCAACAACCTTTTTCTTCGAGGTTCTAGGGAGGGTGATGGTGCCATCGGTTCGAGGAGTCCATACTTTGTGTTTGCATTCCTTTTTGAGTTTAGGAGGATACCTTGCATCAATCAGAACTTGGATGTACGGTGCATATGGGAAGCTCCTATCTTGTCCGTACGAGGCAAGGTGGATTTGTTGGTAAAGAAAATTCGCCAAATCAAACCTCTCATTACCATGAGTGTGCATCCGTACCAACAGATCTATGGCAAAGTTCCTCACCTTCTCCCTATCACCAATCTTGGGAACAAGCGTCTTTGTGATGATCTTGTGCATCATAACATACACCGGCTCAAGTAGAGATGTGCTATGTACATTGTCTACAGTGACAACAGCATTTGGACGACGAGGAGGAGCAAGAGAGGCACCGGTCATCGAGTCACCTGTGGAAGATCTGTCATGGATTCTATGAAGATTGGCAGTGTTGGGAATGCTTAGTAGACCGGCAAACTCTTTGAAGGTCAGAATACACCGCATCCCCTCGGTAGTCCATGTAAGCGTCCTCTCCTCATTCGTGTCGATGTGACAACTGGCATAGAACTGCAATATGGCTTCTTCACTCCAATCATATGAAAAGGACAAAATGTGCCTCAGCCCCATAGCATCGATTATGTCCACTACGCCTGGGAAGTGTTCACTGTTCTCATCAAAGAACTTCATGTCGATTGCTCTATGTGGAACAAGAGTTTGTTTCTGAGTTAGCATGATGCTTTCATATATATCTTGGTGCACCTGAGACCAAAATCTTGGATCCGTAGCAGTTCTTCGCTCATTATAGTGATCAATTTTCCTCCTGGCAATGTAAACAACCTTATGCATTTTCTTCAAGTTGACGACTTCATAGTTTCTCCCATGTTTTGGCTTTCTTTTCTCAAGGAGTTTGCCTGCAAGCATGGGCATGGGACGATGCTTGGTGGTAGGAGCAGGAGCACGGGCAGCCGGCTTTTTACTTTGTGTCTCTGACCGTGTAGATCGGCGTCTCAAAACAGCCTCAACAATAACCGGCTCCCCTAAATCGTCATCTTCCTCTTCCTCACTTTCATTGTGCTCCTCCTGTTCACTTTCAGTGTTCTCCTCCTCCTCACTTTCATGGTTCTCCTCCTCCTCACTGGCATTTTTCTCCTCGTCACTGGCATTGTTCTCCTCATTGCTTTGGCCATCATCTACTACTTTCACGCGTTTGGATTCGCGAGCACTTTCATCGCCCTCTGTGGATCGTCCGCGAGCAGGACCTAAGGACAAAATATGAAAACTTCAATGTAAGCAACTTCACGTAAGCAAATAATTCAAACAGTAGGATATTAATGTTCCTATTTAGTTTTGGTATTGAAACTATGCAATATGAACTAACGGGGATGCTATACATCATTTTTGTGTACATATAAACCATATGATAATTTCTTATCACTCTAGCAAATGTTAAAGCTAAAAAAAGGTGAATGTAAAGCTAATTAATAAGTTAGTTGTAAGTTTTATCAACAAATAGTCAGTGATTAATTCAAGTGTTCAATGATGACTAAAAGGTTTTATGGACCATCATAAAATAAAAGAATTTATATTAGTGGGCTCAGGGAGTATTTAGTCACCAAATTTGGAAAAATTCAATCAAACTTCTAAATGCTTCAAGTTCAGAGCATGACATACCTCCGGAGCTAGCACCTCTCTCGACGTTCTTCGTCCGCGCCATTTCGTCGACCACGTGTGCTGGGGATCGATGGAGGCCAAGTTGATGGCGGAGGTGGTCGGAGTTGATGGCGTCAGAGGCGGAGAGGTGGAGACGGTTGATGACGGCGGAGAGGTGGAGAGGTGGAGGCGGTGGAGAGTTGGAGAGGTTGAGGGGTGAAGGCGGCGGCAGAGAGGTCGAGAGGTGGAGAGGTTGGAGAGATGGAGGCGCCGGTGGCGGCGGGGAGGTGGAGAGGTGGAGAGGTTGAGGGGTGGAGGCGGCGGCGGCGGAGCGGTGCAGTAGTGGAGAGGTGGAGGCGGCGGCGAAGAGGTGGATGCGGCGGCGGAGACGTGGATGCGGCGGTGGCTAGGGTTAGAAGAGTGGGGGATGGGGGAGGGGCGGTTTGGTTTGGGTGGGGGGATCGAGCGTGGAGACTTAACCGCCCCGCACTGGAGTACGCCGGATAGTCCGGCTGTACGGGAGCCGGACAGTCTGGGCTAGAAGAACTAATTCGGGTGGTTCCCCGGACAGTCCGGCACGTCCATAGGCAGACTGTCCGGTGTTCAGAAAAAATTAAAAATTTCAAAAAAATGTAGCAATGAATAAATTATTTTTGAAATCAAGTATACTTGGAATTTAGGACACATGTGTACAATACATTGTGGTGTAAAAAAATTAGGGGCATTTATTTTTTTTTGAAATTTTTAAAAATTTGTATTGGCCTGATCAAGATTAGGTCAAAACTGCTGCGTCCATGGAACCTCTCTAGGGGTTGAACAATTGTGATCTACTTGTGTGTCCATGATGAAACAGCATGTTGGGGACTCACACTACAAGAAATGTGTTGACTAGTGACCCTCTAAATTCGTCACAAAATCGTCATAATGGTTGATTTGTGATGATTTTATGATGAAAAAATCATCGTCAAAAATGGGGCGTCGTTGATGACTGAACGTGACGATTCTGGAAAAATCGTCATAACCATCTATGACGATTTTGGACCATCATAACGGTTATGACGATTTATTATCGTCATGGGCAATTTGGCGATGACACATCAGCAATCCAACGTGTCAGCCACGTGGCAGGCATTGTGACGATTTTGATATGGTCATAACCGAAATTAGCCCAGTCCATCTGGAAGATCTACATGGGTCAAGCCCAGTAATTCTAACAATTTTTTCTGGGCCTTTGCCATTTTTGATAGAATTGCTTTCTGATTTTTACCTTTTTCTTTTGGGCTTTTGCCTTTATAAAGCCCATTTCATTTATGGGCCTTGGCCTTTTTACTGCTTATTTCACTTATTTTCATCCACTTTTGTTTTCTTTTTTTTCAAATTATTTCTGGTATTATATTGTGGGCCTAGGCCTCTTTACAGCCCATATAGCATCAGGTCCAGTCAAATTTGTGGCCACTTTCAAATATTTTCCATTTCGAATTGGGCTTTTTTGGAGCCAGGCCATGGCCTCTTATTGGGTCCAATAACTTTTGGGCCTGTTTTCTTCTGGCCTGTTATCTTACTGGATGCATTTCAGAATTTTGAAATAAGCAAGAAACAAATACAGGATTTTGCATAAATTGCAAATTATAGCACATTCATCATTCAAATTGCCAACACACAGGAATTCAAATTTCCATCATTCATATATAGCTTAACAGCAAGCTTCCCAGGGCAAGTTTAGCACTGGAGTACAAAACACCCAGGAGCACAAGTACCAAAACACCCAGGAGCACAAGTTTAGCACAGCAGTACTGGATGCCATGGAACACATGTTCAGCATTCTAACAACTACCAAAAAACTACCATCTTCCACAGATGAGCACCAAACCAGATGCCCACTAATTCCCAGCAGGTTTACCTGTCAACAAAGCAATCATGGAAGCCAGCCTCGCATCGCTCTCTTCCGTCTTCTTGAGAAGCAGCTCGAAACGTTCTGCTTGTGCAGCTTCAGCTTCTTCGGCCTTCTTCTTCATGGCAGCCATTTCTTCGCGCATCACTTCACTTTCACGCTGCGACCTCTCGAGCTGCTGTTCCAGATTATGGACATGAGCAGTAACTGCAGCATTGGTCTTGCTGGACTTGCTGCCAGAGGTTGAATCTAGGCCAACATTCTTCAGGAATGTGTTTGATGGGCACTTCTCGGTAAGAACTTCAGAAATAACCTCCACAGCGGACTTTGGCGCTTCACCTTCTGGAACAGGTGCAGACATGATTTCTTCAATTGAAGCCTCAAAAAAGGAGCACAAAAGTGAACTATATTAGCAGTCAACTATTAACAGAAGGAGCACAAAAGCATGGAAACTGAAGAAAACATGAAACATTAATCCCAAGGGCATTGTTTATAAGCAGATAATAGCAATATAAGTGAAGTACTTTGGATTTCATCTTAGTTTACCTAGCCCCTACTAATTTTAGAGCATGTCATCGGGTAAGGAAGTTTGTTGTTGGCCAAAACAAGTGCTAAATAACAACATAATCTACTACAGTACAGCTCAATCAAGTTTCTTTGCTCAAAGCAATACTATCTTGTAATAACCAGATAGTATGCAACAACAGAAGTGTTCAACTGAGATGCAACCACACAAACAAGAATGCAAATGTGAGATCAGACACTTACTATAGCATCTTTGACATCTACCGAGAAGCCATTTTTCGCGCTGTAGTGGGTGGCCTTGAACATTTCAACTGCATCCAGGTTTTCAACCTTCCTTTCCTCCTTCTGAAAAGTTTTAAAGATACCAAACCATAAGTTTCTGCGACAATAATTACAAGCAACTAAATAAAAACAGTGTTTTGTCTTACAATTGCATGAACATGGGCAATATAGCATCGTGAACCAGTTTTCTGCCCAAACTTGACTTTTTGTCGATTAGCCTTGTTCTTCTCGCAGGTCTCCTACATATGAGCACATCTCATCATCATTTACATACAATAAAGAAAACCAAGCAGGTTGAATGGGCAAGATAGGGCAATATGCAAACAAACCTTGTGTTTTGCACTTGACCACACCTTGACCAGAGCTTGCCATTGTTCATCAGTCAAGTATGTCACTGGAGACTTGATGCTGACTTTACTTGCTTCTGCTTGATCAAAAAACTGCTTCTTGAGATAGTGGCGTCTGTTCTTGCAGACATTCTTCAGGATATCAGTGCACGCATCCTTAATGACCTTTGATCCAGTATCCATGTCAAAGTTAGCCTACAAAGGTAGCAGACAAAGCAAAGACAAGATCAGTAACCAAAACATGTGTAGCAAAGAACTAAGAACACTATCAAAGTAGCAAAGAAGGTTGCTTACAGAAACTTTTCCAATGAAGTCTTTAACTAGATTCTTGTCCTTCTTGTACTCTTTGAAGTGAGGAAGTATTGGAAGATGGCTTCTTGCAATCAGGCCACACTCTGATGCAAGCTTTGCAGCCTGGACATGCTTCACCGGGTGTTTCATCCCTTCGGAGATCTCGATTCTGACCTTAGAACCAAGACCTTTGGTCAGCCTTTCCAACCCTGCGCCAGTTTTGTAGTTCCTGACCACCACATCATCATCAGTACCTGAAAAGGACACAAGCAAACTTCAATCGAGGCAAGCAGGGCAAGCATACATGCATAGCTTAAATTTAGAAAGGGAACTAGTAAAAAGAACAGCAGTACGGGAACTTGCCTTCATCACGCGCTGCCTGGTTAGACTCTTCAAAAGTGTCAGCATTATGTGCGGTAGGGCTGAGCTGCATGCGTTCAGTGCTTCCTTCATCCCTGTGAGGCGTGCCCTCCACATCCCTGTGAGGCGTGCCCTCCACATCCCTGTGAGGCGTGCCCTCCACATCCTTGTGCAGCGAGCTTTCCACATCCTTGTGCAGCGAGCCTTGCTCATTGTTGATTGCAGTGTTCTCCTTTGCTTTCTTCCTGGTGACCCGAACGGTAGGAGCCTCGTCAACTTCCAACATTCTTTTTGTCCCTTCTGGATTAAGAGCAAAAATTCTTCCTGGGGCCATTGTAGTAGATGTATCTGGGCTATTCCTCCTCTTGGATATTTTCTTCACATAACTCTTTTTCTTAGAAACCTTGACAACCTCATATAAACAGCAATGACAAAGCATCAGATCACAGGCTAGGAAATTGTGTGCAGAACTAAAGAAAAAACAAGCAAACAGACAGACAAGTACAACACCCCTCCAAACAAGATAAGAGGTTGCACCTTAACATCCTTCTCCACTACACTGTCGTCAACTTCCTCGTCATCACTATCTTCATCGTCTCTAGGATTGTAGTCTGAGCTCTCGCCTTGTGTGATGACAGATGCTGATTCTTCACTAGTAATAGTACTACCTTGATCATTTGACTTCCTAATCATTGATACTATTGCACCGATTCCAAGGGACTGAAATATCCGGTTGTTCTGCATCATGATCCTAGCCCTACCCATCTCATATTCAGTGAGCGGCGCTTCTTTACATGCGTAAGAAAAGGTCACCATTAGATGAATGGTTCCTCAATCTAGCATATTTTATATGCAATAAATTCCTAGTTAACTCCTAATAGATAGACTACATAAAGGTACAACTCAATTACTCATGCCAATCAGATCACAGCAATGTGTTTCAGTTACTATGTATCAATGCTAAACTAGACATCATTGAGGGAGTAATATGCATATCAAGTTATCAACCAACACAAGTAAGACGCATACTAGGTAACAAGGATAGGCAGCACATTCAGATAAGTAGACAAATACAAGGAGCAAGATGCATATCAACCAACACAAGCATTAAGATGCATACAATACTAGGTAACAAGGATAGGCAGCACATTCAGATAGACAAACACGAGCATGATGCATATCAGCCTACCCAAGGATTAAGATGCACCCATACAAGGTAACAAGGATAGGCAGCATATTCAGATAAGTAGAAGAACACAAGGAGTATGATGCATACCAATCAACTACTTCCTCCGTGTCTTCTTGACCATTGCTGATCTTGAGGGGATGGATATGCATTGGTTAGGTTGACCCAATGCCTTGCAAAATAGGACGGCCATGAATTAGAAATAAGGAGCAAGGAATCATAAAGATCCTACATCCTACAGGACAACTACAGCAACCCACCTCTTTATCTTACTGCTTCCTCTTGGCTGATCGCTACGTTTCTCTCTGATTAACTTGCAAATTCCTTTGCCACTTACCTAGAAGAGAGATGTAGTTAGATAATAGAACCAAAATTGCAGTGAGCATGATGAATGAGAGCATGATAACAAGTGAAGTAGAAGAATGGTACTCATGTAGATATTATGCAAGGAATTAATATGAGCAAAATGCAAAGACTTGTTTCTGCACAAAACATTCTATTCATTCCATGAGCATGCTTTAATATGTTTCATGTCACTCATGTAGATAATTTGAAGACAGAGGACAGGAACAAGGAAGACTAATTCATTAATCTGAATTCAAATAGATAATTCATGTAGATAATTTAAAGACAGAGGACAGGAGCAAAAGCTTATATATGTTCCAATTACCATGTTTCTATATGCTTGAATGAGCATGATTTAATATGGTTCAGTGAGCATGCTTCTATATGCTTCAATGAGCAGGCTACAATAATTGCATATGCAGCACAATCCTAAGACAATACCATCTATTCATCTATTCATACAGAAATAGAAAAATGGTAACATTTAGAGATTATTCAATTACAGTGCACCAATCCTAACACAGTACCATCTATTCATTTAGATTGCAACTTGAAGCTACAGATGTAGATTTATACTTGCTGCAATGATATAGAAAAAAACTCGAGGAGATTTCTACTCGAATCTTGTAGTTATCAACAAAATCTGGCCGTAATCAACCAAATCTGGGCGAAAGAATTCAAATCCGTCCATAAGAAAGCAAATGAATCCAATCTGGCCGTAAGCAACGAGCACCTAAACCCTAATCAACCCAATCCGGCCGTAAGCAACGCCGCATCCAAACAACATGGAGGTTGGGGGGTGGGGGAGGAGGGGGCAGGGAGATCAACGGAAAAACTCGCCTGAACTGAAGATGCGTCGCCGCGAGCTCATGCACACTCGCCGTCGCCGCGAGCGCGTGCGGCCGTGGTCGCGAGCGTCTCTGTCTCGGGCCTCACCGCGAGTGTCTCCGTCCCCGGCGCTCACCGCGAGCGTCTCCGTCCCCGGCGCTCGCCGCGAGCATCTCCGTCCCCGGAGCTCGCCGCGAGCGTCACCGTCGATTAGGGTTTGCGTCGCGCCGATTAGGGTTTGCGGATGTGGTGGAGTGGATGTGGTGGAGGGGATGCGGTGGAGGGAACGGTGGAAGATGTGGTGGAGAAGCTTCTCACGTGATTTGACGAAAATGCCCTTACTTTATCAGTTCTGCTGGGTAGCAACGACGAGGTCATTTGCGTCATTTCATCTGAAAAGTGAACCAGATCCAGATCTGGAATTCCTGGCAGGAGAAATAGGAGGGAAATTTTGGGGGGATTAGGAGGGAAATTTTGGGAGGAAATTTTGGCACTATTCTTTTTTCTATTTTCTATGGATTAAAAATGTGAAATTTTGTGAAGTCGATATGAACAATGTTGTCCATAGGAGTTATAATTTTTTTTCCAAAATGGGCACACATGTGCATCTTAGAATGGCAAACAATGTTGTCCATAGGAGTTTTCAATTTTACCGTGTAGAAAAACCATTTTCCATTTTCGGAGTGCCGAAACTAGGGTTTTTTGTGAAGCAACTACCAAAACTAGCTCTGATAACTGGAGCCCATCAATTTTCAAAAGTACTAGACCACATTTTATCTACATTTCACCAATAATTTGCATGGCATACCATTTGTTTGTATTTTTCAACAATTTAGGCAACTTTGTGCCGATTTAGCAGGAACGGAGCCCGATTTGAACTGCAGGTGCCTCATAGTTTGCTCATGATTTTATGAAAAAATCATTTTAAGATTCAAAAGTTGTTATTTCATGGGAGATCCATGGAAATATTTGCATTATTCCACCCCTAGATAAGAACGGTAGCGCCAGCCGTTTTGGCCGCGTTTTGAAACGGGCGTAACGGATTCAAAAAAAATCAAAAAAATACGAAACCTGCGCACTTTGTCATGTTTTGTGGCCTAGCATCTACGGAAAATAACAAACTTGAGATATTGCAAGTATCTTGAAAAAGTGTTCTCAGAAATGAGCTACCTTGTACGAAGATTCATGGATTTTAGGGCAAACGACCAATGTTATGGCCACGTGCATGGCATAGTTTGTAATTTTTTCCAAAATGGGCACACATGTGCATCTTAGAATGGCAAACAATGTTGTCCATAGGAGTTTTCAATTTTACCGTGTAGAAAAACCATTTTCCATTTTCAGAGTGTCAAAACTAGGGTTTTTTGTGAAGCAACTACCAAAACTAGCTTTGATAACTGGAGCCCATCAATTTTCAAAAGTACTAGGCCACATTTTATCTACATTTCACCAATAATTTGCATGGCATACCATTTGTGTGTATTTTTCAACATTTAGGCTAATTTGTGCCGATATAGCAGGAACGGAGCCCGATTTGAACTGCATGTGCCGCATAGTTTGCTCATGATTTTATGAAACAATCATTTTAAGATTCAAAAGTTGTTATTTCATGGGAGATCCATGGAAATATTTGCATTATTCCACCCCTAGATAAGAACGGTAGCGCCGGCCGTTTTGGCCGCGTTTTGAAACGGGCGTAACGGATTCAAAAAAAATCAAAAAAAGACGAAACCTGCGCACTTTGTCATGTTTTGTGGCCTAGCATCTAGGAAAAATAACAAACTTGAGATATTGCAAGTATCTTGAAAAAGTGTTCTCAGAAATGAGCTACCTTGTACGAAGATTCATGGGTTTTAGGGCAAACGACCAATGTTATGGCCACGTGCATGGCATAGTTTGTAATTTTTTTTCCAAAATGGGCACACATGTGCATCTTAGAATGGCAAACAATGTTGTCCATAGGAGTTTTCAATTTTACCGTGTAGAAAAACCATTTTCTATTTTCGGAGTGCCGAAACTAGGGTTTTTTGTGAAGCAACTACCAAAACTAGCTTTGATAACTGGAGCCCATCAATTTTCAAAAGTACTAGACCACATTTTATCTACATTTCACCAATAATTTGCATGGCATACCATTTGTGTGTATTTTTCAACATTTAGGCTAATTTGTGCCGATATAGCAGGAACGGAGCCCGATTTGAACTGCAGGTGCCTCATAGTTTGCTCATGATTTTATGAAAAAATCATTTTAAGATTCAAAAGTTGTTATTTCATGGGAGATCCATGGAAATATTTGCATTATTCCACCCCTATATAAGAACGGTAGCGCCGGCCGTTTTGGCCGCGTTTTGAAACGGGCGTAACAGATTCAAAAAAATCAAAAAAATACGAAACTTGCTCACTTTGTCATGTTTTGTGGCCTAGCATCTAGGAAAAATAACAAACTTGATAATATGGGGTCAGATTAACAAACTACTATACCTTTTTTACAGCATATTTTTGTTAGGTGATTAAAAAGTGATACATTTTTTATGCTACCCTCTCTCCAGCCAATCACAAGACCAGGATACGCCTCCCATGGATCAGCTTTCAGATCATCTGAACCGTCGAGACACACCATCCGACGCCCCTGGTTTCTCCGAGGAATCCAAACCTTAGCCCACCGCACTCTTCCCCCACTCTTCCCGGCGCGACCTCCCCTCTCTTCCCCCACTCTTCTCTTCCATGGCGGCTGCTCCCACTCGATCCGTGGCGGCTGCTCCCACTCGATCCGGTGCAGCTGCTCCCACTCGATCCGCAGCGGCTGCTCCCACTCGATCCTTCAGGTGCGTGCTTCTTCTTCCTTCCTCGGTGGCGGATTTGGTAGATTTGGTAGATTTGCGCGGACGGATTTGGTAGATTTGCGCTGTTTGGCTAGGTTCTTCTTCCTTCCTCGGTTGTTTCACGTCCTTTTCCTGGAGATGCGTTCTCTGTCCGTGGTTTGGTCTGCGCAGCGCGTGCTGTGTTCGTGCCTCTGGCGGCGACGGCTCCGGTGCCAATCTCTAGATTATTATCCCCGAGGATCTCGAGGGTTTGAGCAGGGGTTTCTCGCGGATTGATTCTAAATCTGATTATGTATCGATTATAAATTTTGTGTTGGTAATAAGTCTGGATGTCCTGTTAAATCATCGTTGTTTGAATTCATGAATCGATGTTTTGTGGTGATGCTGTTATGACCCTATTGTTGGTTTTGTCCTGCTTTTATGAGTATGTTATCATCTCTGCTGTGGTTGAATCTGGACGGTTTAATCATGGCCTGTTGAATCATTGTTGTTTTAATTTATGAATAGATAATTATATGTGAGAAGACAGTGAACTTATATGTAATAAGACAGTGAACTTATATGTAATAAGATAGTGAACTTCTGTTACTTTTTTGTTCTCCGAATTATATGTAACAAGACAGTGAACTTTTATTACTGAGCAAATACTAGTACATGCATTTAAACTCTGATACAACATGCACCCTCACTCTAACAAGCACACTCACACTTACAAGAACAAACACACTCACTCTGGATGACAAACACACTCACTCTCACTACACAGGCACACTCTGGTTTCCTTCTTATTCCCTTCAAAGTGTGGCCCATACCTGATCCTCCTGACAAATGTCTCCATGCCTTTCTTCAACTTACACAGCAAGATGGCAGCACTCACTTTCTTCTCAACCTTGGATGGGATATAAATGGTAAAAACCACAGGAGGTCTCTTGTACATGGACCAGGTTACCTTTTCACCTAGCTGCTTCATGCCTTCAACAGCTTCTTCCTCCTTCTTCTCCCTGATAGCTTGTCTCCTTGCTGCTGCTGCATCCCTCTCCTCCACACTCCTCCGATGATACACCTTGATTTCTGTCTCTTCAGACCTAGCTACACCACTCCTGGAACCAGTGCTCCTCCTTCTCTTGTCATTCCACTGGAGGTCCATTGAATCACAAATGTGGGCAGCACAAGAGAGAGTAGCCGTACTTATCTAAGTGGAAAGGAGATGGCTGCCAAAATGGGGAGGAAGAAGCCAGCAAACCTACACAAGTACAACAGTACAAAGGAGAAGAAGACAATCACATGTACAACAGTACAAGGGAATCATGCCTGTGTTTATCCAGCTTGCATCTTTAGTGCAAACAGAGAGGACATCCATACCTTGCATCTGAACATTTTTTGTTTTTAGTGAGAATTTAACACATGTGATTTAAATAGTATGACCAATTGGTATGTTGTAGTCAGCTTTGAGGTTGATTGTTCAATAGAGCATTCATAAATTCTTGCAGGTTCATATGTTGATTTGATCATAAAGCTGTCACTGGTGGTCCGGTTTGTAACGGCCTTTAGTCCCGGTTTCCAAACCGGGACTAGCAAAGCGCGATTAAAGGCCCTCAGCCTTTAGTACCAGTTGCAAACGAACCGGGACTAATGGCCGTCCACGTGGGCACGGCTAGGAGCGCCGTCTCGGGGACCTTTAGTCCCGGTTCATAATGAGAACCGGGACTAAAGTGTTCTGTTTTTGTTTTTATTTTTATTTTTGTTTCAGATTATAGGTTTAGGGTTTATGCTTAATTAGGGTTCATTTTAATTTCAAACGAGTTTCCGTACCTATATTCTACGATGAGTACATACACATTACACGTTGGTGCATGCATATATAATATTATATGATGTCTTGTGGCTGTATATACTACAATTTCAAACAAGTGTATGTACAACTATTTTTCAAACAAGTTTCAAAACAAACTAAGTTACACGGAGATCACTAAATTACAGATAGCGTTCTTCGTCCTCCACATAGTGTTCTCCTTTCTCACAGAGGACCTCCCTCATGATGAATCCTGCCAGCTCCTCTTGAATTGCTTTTAGGCACTGGGTTGGTACGAGCTTCTCCCGCATCACATACAACTTTAAGAAGATCGATATGGATATATATAAGTTGGATGAAACTCAACACAATTGATTATAATAAAAGAAAACTGTGAATATTATTTACGTACATCAAAGTCCGTGGAACGTGCTCTCCGCTCACTGGTGTACCACCAGATGAACTCGCAGACGTAGAATCCACAGAGATTGGTCCCCGGTGGTTGCTGCAAACCCTTTATCTTTTTAAAAGTTAGCTGTTCTTTGAATTCACCTATTACCGACCTTCTGAAACGTGTCCAAACGCTACAGGGCAAAGAAAATGAGCAAATGAGTTATTAAATACTTGATATCAAGAAATTAATGAAAGGAGCTGATATAGTCGGGTAATGATTGAAATTACTTTTGCAGCATTTCTTTCATGTCGTTAATCAGGACGTCGGGCTTATCCAATGAGTCCAAGATATGAACAGTTGATGTGTCCAATTGAATCTTTAGCAGAATCCAGTGGTAACTGCAGACACGCATGCATAACTCATCAATTACACTTAACATCGAGTAAGCAAAAAAGAATGTCTAGAAGATAGAAACACTCACTTGAAGTTGTAAGGAAATAGAAATTCTCTTTTAAGACTTTGCTTGACAAAAAATCTGAAGAGGTCCTTCTCCACGTCTCTGGGGTGATCTTTTAACATCCTTTCATTAATGATATATGGGTCAATGAACCCAACATCATGGATTCCCCTTTTTTTGCATTCAAACATCTTAAATCAGCATAATAGCATACAAAAATCATATAGTTGATTAAGATATATAGGCAATGAACGAGCTTAGCTAGATACTTGAATATAAATCACTTACAGACAATAGCAACTGATGGTAGACTTGTCGAGATCGCGCTGATTGAATATGTGAAACAATTCTTCCATTGGAATATGTAACATGTATCTTTTGAAGTAATGCTCCTCTCTAACGTCCAAGAGGATAAAACGTTTGAAGTCCTTTTTTTGTATATGCACCTTGTACCAGCCGAGCAGATTTCGCATATGTGTTGATAGACCGCGTTCCTCCTCAGGCTTGATCAGAGGCCCTCCCAGTACATATTGCTCTACTACCTCTCCCACTGGCGCTTCTTCAAGGCCTAACATAACTAGAAGAGGCACATTCAACATGTTCGCGTTCTCTTTTGCCTCCCTTACAGTTAAACCCAATAGTTGTGCAGCTGCTACTACTCTGGGGTCCAATAACAATCGGTCCTCTTCCAAATCGGCTCTGAAGGACGTATCGATATCGAGGGGGCCGACTATGAGCGGGGCGACCAATTGATTATTCTGTTCTCCAAGCTGGGGAATTTGTTTCCCGCTTCTTTTTGCCTTGGCCAAGTCACTTTGCCTTTCAATTTCGCGTTTATAGTCTGATGGCTGATTCATCTTATATTGGGGCTCTGCAGTAAGCATACCATAAGCCCAGTCCTTTTGTTTCTCCGTGTATGTCGGCTTGGGCCCAGGCACTTTTGGTGCAAAAAATGCCTTCACTTTGGCGCGTACTATCGCCTCGTTTTCCTCGGGAGTCCGGTCATAAGCTCTCTTGGGAAGAGGCTTTAGCGATGGCTCTGGTATCTTCGTGGTCTTATGTACTACCTTATCAGTAGTACTAACCATAGCGGACCTGCTCCGCTTTTTCCCTGTCTGAGTAGTATTGGGGGGCGGCTTCGCCTGATGCGCTGGAGGTGCACTGGGGGATGGCGTTGGCTGACGCGCGGGAGGTGCACTGGGGGATGGCGTTGGCTGACGCGCGGGAGGTGCACTAGGGGGCGGCGTCGGCTGACGCGTCGCCCGAGGTGGACTCGGGGGTGGCGTCGGCTGACGCGGCGCTGGAGGTGGACTCGGGGGTGGCGTCAGCTGACGCGGCGCCCGAGGTGGACTCGGGGGCGGCGTAGGTGGACGACGTTCACCGGGGGAGGGTGGACTTGGATTCCTCGGAGTCGGTGGCCTTGGCGCTGAGCCTGGAAACTTGATATATTTCTTTTGCCATAAAACGATTTGGCGCTTGACATCTCCAAGTCTCCGATCCCCTTCAGGTGTAGCAAAATCAAGCTCTAGGTCCTCGAACGAGCTGACTATGTCAAGCACCGAGACACGAGCATAGCCAGCCGATATCGGGTTCCCATGGTGGAGTGCTTCAGGTAGACAAGGTAAAGCGTCGCCGCTCGCCACCTTCAAGGTCATGTTCTTCACTGGCTGATGTAGCTCACAATTTGTCATCTCCCTAACATCATCCACGGGGTAGCGAGACCCCGGTGCTTCATGCTCATCAGCTAGGACCTCCGTGGAAGCCACGCTGCTTCTCCGCTGACTATTAAGATCCAATGCTGGATCTTCCTGCAGCCGAGATCCGCCTCCCTGGCTAAGTTGATGTATCATACTCTTCATGTCGGCTAATTCACGTTCTACCTTGCCGATCCGATCTGCTTCCCGATCCTTCTTTCTCTTACGGCTTTTGTAACCGTACGGATCTTCGTGCTGAGAAAACCCTTCCTTCCATGGAACACCGGCGCCTTTGCCTCTTGTTCGTCCTGTGTGTTCTGGATTTCCGAGGGCGTGTGTCAGCTCGTCGTTCTCTCGGTCGACACGGATCAATCCCGCTTGAGCATCCTCCATTGCCTTAACAAGTTTTACTGTGGGAGTAAAGGTCTGTTTCCGATGAACACACTCCCCTGTTGCCGGGTCTAACGATCCTCCATGTCCGTACCACCAGTGCTTGGCCCTTTCAGGCCATCCCTCTGTACCAGGAGTGATTCCTCTATTCCTCAATTCATTCTCCATAGATTCCCACTTGGGCACTGCTCTCACGTAGCCGCCTGGCCCCAAAATATGGTGATGTTCCTTCTTTTCAGCATTTTTCTTATTTTTTTCCGACATTTCCTTGGCTCTCTCAGATGCCTTGAATGCCACAAATTCAGGTCACTGTTGTCTCAACTTCTCGTATGCTCCTTCGAACACTGGAGTTTTCTTTTTCGCGATAAACTTCGCGTATAACATTTTCTTGAAGCCCCGGAATGCTTCAGCCATCTTCTTGAGAGCGTACTGTTTAACTCTCCTTCTCCTTTCACGTCCACCCAGAATTTCATTACCATCATCATCCTTCTTGGAGTACTCCGGAGGTAGAATGAAATTTTCCATGAGCTTCCTCCAAAGGTCTTTCTTGGATCTTTTGTTCACAAAAGTAGCTCCAAGACGTGCCTTCTTTGGCTCATGCCATTCTTGAACCGTGATCGGGATCATGTCCCTAACAATCACTCCGCATTGATTTATAAATTTTGTTGCGTGCTGTTTTGGCTCCAACGGTTTGCCATCTGGAGATACTATATCGATGGTCAGCTTCTGATTCACACTCAACTTTTGGCTCGGACCTCGTTTAGAATACGATTCGCTCGATCCGGAGGGCTAAAAAAAGAAAGAGTCGTTAATACATATATGCATATTCCCTTCATATCACCAAAAGCTAAATCTATATACCTCGCCATCGGCGTTTGTTTGCAATTGTCGTTCGGCATCGGTGTTTGTTTGCCCTTCGTCGTCTGATACGTCTCCAACGTATCTATAATTTTTTATGATCCATGCTTGTTTTTACACCATTTGCCTATTGTTTCGTTACACTTAGTGGCACTTTTATGCATTTTCCGGAACTAACCTATTAACAAGTTGCCACAGTGCCAGTTTCCTGTTTTCTGCTGTTTTTGTGTTTCAGAAGTGATACACAGGAAAAATTCTCGGAATTGGACGAAACAAGTTCCTGAAGTCTTATTTTACCCGGAAGCTTCTAGAGATCCGAAGGAGAGTCGGAGGGGGGCCACCAGGGCCCCACACGCAGGGGTGGCACGGCCAGGCCCATGGCCGCGCGAGCCCCGCGTGAGGGCGCCTGGCTCCACCTCTGACGACGCCCCGTCGCCTATATAAAGCCTCGGGACAGAAAACCCTAAAGGAGTCGGGAAATTTCCAGAAAGAGTTCCGCAGCTCCGCCGCCACCGCCGACGAATTTCGGGGGACAGAAGTCTCTGTTCCGGCACCCTGCCGGGACGGGGAAGTGCCCCCGGAGCCATCTCCATCGGTCTCCATCGCCGTCTTTGCCGTCTCCATCGACCTCACCGCCATCTCCATCAACCTTGTTGTCTCCTATGATGAGGAGGGAGTAGTTCATCCCCGGGGCTGAGGGCTCTACCGGTAGCTATGTGGTTCACCTCTCTCTCCCATGATGTGATCTTTATGTGATCGTGAGCTTTGTATCATGTTGAACAAGTAGATGTTATTATTCAGATATTATGTGTACTCTAGTGGTATTATTAAAGTAATCTATTCCTCCTGCCATGGTGTAACGGTGACAGTGCGTGCATCATGGTGGTACTTGGTTTAGGCTATGATTGTGATCTCTTGTGGATTATGAGAGAAATTATTGCTATGATAGTATTGAAGTGATTTATTCCTCCTTTCATGGTGTAATGTTGACAGTGTGTGCACCGTGTTAGTACTTGGTCTAAGTTGCAATAATATCTATCTTGAGTTGTGCTTTGATTTGGATATCTCTATGAGTGGTGTTTGTCAAGTACTTGATGAACTTTAAGGGGTGCTTCTGTAGCCACTACGCAATGATTAGTGTTATTCAATAGGAGAGTAATTCAGAGTACCATAGTGGAGAGAAGTTATTTATTTGTTCATTCATGTTATATTGTTGGGAGTGTGTCCACTAGTGAAAGTATGATCCCTAGGCCTTGTTTCCAAGCCTTGCACACCGTTTACTTCCTATTTTGTTACTTGTTTGCTCGCAGCGATATTTATTTCACATCACGTTTGCTACTTATAATCATCACTACTACTTGTATTTCACTATCTCTTCGCCGAACTAGTGCACCTATACATCTGACAAGTGTATTGGGTGTGTTGGGGACACAAGAGACTTTCTGTATCGTAATTGCAGGGTTGCTTGAGAGGGATAGCTTTGACCTCTTCCTCCCTGAGTTCGATAAACCTTGGGTGATCCACTTAAGGGAAACTTGCTGCTGCTCTACAAACCTCTGCACTTGGAGGCCCAACACTGTCTACAAGAACAGAAGCGTGTGTAGACATCATCGTCAAACGTTTCTATCTCCATTCCGTCACCAAAAGGGTTAAGAAACGACGAAACATCTTCTTCAAGTTCAGCTTGTCCGGCACCTTCTCGGCCGGCTACTCCGGGGTCTTCTCGATCGGCACCTTCTTGATGCACATATACATTCTCACGTATCATGCCAAATAAGAATTCTTCAGGGTGGCGTGGGTCATTTTGACCGTCCATGTCTCTTCTAAAGACAGGTAAAACAAGTTAGTGACACATATTTGATCAATAACCAAAAAAAAGGGGGCGTTGGCCGAGCGCCGACGCGGTGGGGGGAAGACCCCCTCACCGCGTCGGCGCCCGGCCAACGCCCCCTTTTAGTACACATATTTGATCAATAACCAAAAAAAAGGGGGCGCCCTTTTAGTACACATATTTGACCAATAACCAAAAAAAAAGGGGGCGTTGGCCGAGCGCCGACGCGGTGGGGAGGGGGGAAGACCCCCTCACCGCGTCGGCACCTAGCCAACGCCCCCTTTTAGTACACATATTTGACCAATAACCAAAAAAAAGGGGGGCATTGGCCGAGCGCCGACACGGTGGGGGGGAAGAGGGGAAGACCCCCTCACCGTGTCGGCGCCCGGTCAACGCCCCCATATGTATATTTTTCTAACTAACTAAACTAACTACAATTCTTAACTAAAAATGCTAAGTAAAAATGCTAAGTACAAAAGCTAACTAACTATGCTAAATATAAAAAGCTAACTAAAAATGCTATAACTAAAATTCTATAACTAAAATGCTATAACTAAATTCTAATTAACTAAAATGCTATAAAAAAATTATAACAAAAATAAAAGGCCGACACGGTGGTGTATTGGTGCTCACCGGCGGCGGGTCACGGGCGGCGGCGGTGCTCACGAGCGGCGGCGGGCTTAGCTTGGTGCTCACCGGCGGCGGTGCTCACGGGCGGCGTGCGGCGGTGGTGCTCGGGCGTGCGCGTCGGAGGGGTGGTGGGCGTGCGCGCGGCGGCGGCGGGCGAGAGCGACGGTGGCGGCGATTCGCTTCCGCCTGAGCTTTGATTGGAAATGGCCGCCTTCGTCTTCGTCTCTGGATCGAGAATGGAGAAGGCAGGGGCGGTGCGCGAGCTTATATACCACGGGACCTTTAGTCCCGGTTGGTATTACGATCCGGGACTAAAGACCCTTTTCAACCGTGGTACTATAGGAGCATACCACATCACCTTGGCAGGAACCCTCTTTCTGGGGGGCTCGCCCTCAACATCACCAGAGTCATCTCCTCTGATCTTATACCGCAATGCAGTGCATATCGGGCATTCAGTCAAATTCTCATAGTCACCGCGATAGAGGATGCAGTCATTAGGACATGCATCTATCTTCTGAACCTCTAAACCTAGAGGGCAGACAATCTTCTTGGCTTCGTACGTACTGGTGGGCAATTCGTTATCCTTTGGAAGCATATTCCTCATCATTTTCAGCAACTTTTCAAATCCGGAGTCAGATAGACCTTCCTCTGCCTTCCATTTCAGCAATTCAAGTGTGCTGCCCAGCTTTTTCAGACCATTTTGGCAGTTTGGGTATAAGGAATTTTTGTGATCCTCTAACATGCGATCCAACCTCTCCCTCTCCTTATTAGTTTCGCATTCTCTCCGTGCATCAGCAATGGTCCGACCGAGATCATCAGGGGCCTCATCATGTGTCTCTCCTTCAGCTTCCCCTTCAGCTCCCCCTTCAGCTTCTCCCATGAAAGTATCACCATATTCAGGGAACCCAGGATAGTTGTCATCATCCTCTTCTTCATTGTCTTCCATTGTAACACCTCTTTCTCTGTGCTTGGTCCAACAATTGTAGCTGGGCATGAAACCGTGCTGAAGTAGGTGCACGTGAAGGGTTCTTGATGAAGAGTAATTCTTCAGATTCTTACACACAATACATGGACAGACAACAAAGCCATTCCGCTAGTTCGCATCAGCCACACGGAGGAAATCCTGCAAGCCCTTAATGAACTCGCTTGAGACTCGGCTACCGTACATCCATTGCCGGTTCATCTGCATTATTATATAATTATATAATAAACCAAATTAATACAAGGAATAAACTCACATTGCATATAAATCATATATACTCCCACATTACTCTCTAACGTTACAAAAATTATTGCAAATAAATCCTACTCAAAAATTATTATTGTAAATCACATTAGCTCACAATTACTCCCACATTACTTTCTAACATTAATTACTCCACAAATCCCTCTATTTTTTGAGCATAAAAAGAGCTATATATGTGCATGACAAATTTCTACTTCATACTCATTTTGGTCAACATACAAGTACACCACCTCTACACATGTGCAAACTAAGGAATTAATTTAAACTCAAATGCTATATAAATCAAATAAACTCCCATAATTACTCCCAAATTATAGCCACAAATCTCACCACATCTAGAGCATTATATGAGCTAAATTAGCAATTAAAGATAAGAGAGTAAAGTTGCTAACCTTTTGAACCAATTAGATAGATGAAATAACTCAAAATCTTGGATTATTTTGATAAAAAAATCGGGCATGACCTCTCCACTCAATCCAAGCTTCCGACCACCATTAGTGTACTGGCAGGCTCGGGGGAAGAGAAGCTCGATTTTGTAGGCGACGGCCTTTAGTCCCGGTCTGTGTTAAAGGCCGGGATTAAAGGTCGCCCTTTAGTCCCGGTCGTTAACACGGGCCGGGACTAAAGGCCGCCGCCCGTGGGGTTCCCGCCCGCCAATCCTTTAGTCCCGGTCCGTGTTAACGACCGGGACTAAAGGTCCATTACGAACCGGGACTAGGTGTTGGCCGTGCCCCAGCGGCACGAACCGGGACTAATGCCCCCTTTAGTCCCGGCCCAAATAGTTTGGGGACTAAAAGTGACGGATAGAAGCCTCTTTTTCCACTAGTGTGTATATTGAACATAAAAATAAATTCGTGAAGAAACTTATTTTCAGCATGTTTAATTTGGTCTTCCTATTGCCATCTGGCTTATGACCATGGATAATTCATACATGTTTCTTCCTCTGTTTATTAGGTGACCATGGATGATGACATCATCGACCTTGTTTCACTAAGTGGCGATGAATCTGGTGGAGATGAAGCTGGTGGAGATGAAGCTGGTGGAGATGATACGATTATCTGGCGAGGTCCAGACGCGGAGGGACCTCTTGAGGTGTTTGATCCATTCTACTGCTATGGCAACATAGTTGCGCTGTCCGCTTCACAAGCTCAGTTTCTGAGAAATAGAGTTGTTGAGATGGAGCCTTACATACATTACTATGTTTGCACTCTCAACGAAGCCATGGTTGTTGAAGACAAAGAAAAGATGGTACATCCTCTCTCACAAATATCATTTCTTTCTAGTCTACTTTTTTTCTAGTCTATTCCAAGTGGTAAATATGTGCTACATTTCCATTTGCAGTACTTCACAAAGGATTTCAGCAAGTTGTGCCTCAGCCCATATTCATCGAAGATTGGAATATGGGTGGAAGTGTTCAACACGGGGCATGGGGACTTTGCTCTTGGTGAAGTCCTGATGAAGATGAGCAAGGGCAAGGACAAGCGGATCATGCTTACATCGTTCTGGTGCAGTATAGTGCAGAAGATGGGGATGAGGGCAGGACAGATCTACCTGTTCTGGTTCCGCCGCACTACAAGTGTTCTAGGAAGAGGTGTGAGGATCTATCTTGAGAGGGTCATTTAACTTTGTTGCTGATGGTCTAGGTTGGTTGCTGCTGGTGTTCTGGGATGGTGCATTTTGCTGCTGGTGTTCTAGGATGCATTTTGCTGCTCTTGGTTGGTTGCTACTGTCTGGGATGGTAGATTTTGGTTCTCTTGGTTGGTTGGTGGTGGTCCAATGTTGGCTAGGTTATCTTTGCTAGTTGTAAGTATCTATGTTGGTGAATTATCCTAGTAGTAGTAGTAGTAGTAGTAGTAGTAGTACTCAAGGAATATGCAGTAAACCAGCTGGTTTGGACCTAATTATGTAATTATATTGTGTTGAACTACTATGCAATGATCCATCTGGACTTCTATAATATGCATTTGGATTTATGCAATGTCTGTTGTGCTCACTATGAACATGTTTTCTGTAATCCATTTGCATTTCTTGTGCTGACTTTGTTTAACAAAAGAGAGAGGGAATGACACAGACAGTTTGTTAGAGAAAAAAGAGTTAGGTTATGTATAAAAATTTCTGAAACGTAGGTCTTACAAGATCACTATTGTAGCTCAATGGCAATGCCCAGTTTGTCTGTTCAGAGGTGCTGGGTTCGAATCCCAGTCCTCTGAATTTTTGGGAAAAAAAAGAGAGAAGTTAACATATAAAATGTCTTGACTTCTACATCTAACAAGATCACTTGTATAGCTCACTGGCAATACACAGCACAATATAGCCAGAGGTTCTGGGTTCGAGTCCCAGTCCTCACAATATTTTTGCTACACAACACAGAAATGTACACACAGCACAAATGCATCTCAAAATTTTACAGCAATACAAAGAGGTTCACAGAAATTATTTAAAACATCATCACACAACACTAATCTATGCTCATGATCATTAGCTCATCATCACACAACACAGAAATGATTTAATAGGGAATACAAATGCATCATGATCATTAGCTCACAAACACTCTGGTTTCAAAATGGAAAGCAAAAAAACAACAAATAGACCACAACAACATCCAGTTCACTTCACAGCCAAGACCACATTTTTTGCTTTGCAACCTCCTCTCAGGATCCTCCTCTCTGCTTATTCATTTCAGCAAACCAAGACCTGAAAACCAAAGCAATGAACTTGCTCAGAAGTGTACATGATCCAATATGCAAAGCACATTGCCAAAATGGCAGGAAGCAAGATATAATTTACCTTACATATTCCAAAAAGCTATTCATCATCATCATCGAGATGAAAATTAGGAACTCGACGTGCTGTCCTGTTTTCTTCATCGTCGCTACAATACTGATACATTGTATGATCAGTCTCCTTTTCTTCACCGTCCTCATTTTCTTCTCCACCAACTACCTCCATCCTTCTTTTCTTCATGCCTTCGACAACCGCGGCATCAACGAGCACACGTGCTTGGCCCCTTCGCGCTCTGGTTAGCACATTTGCATCATTGGGTCGCACCGGAACTGCGGTGGAGTCATCTTCATCTTGATATGATAGTCCACCATCACCGGGAGCCTTCTCGATATCATCTTCGGCCACACTCCAGAGATGCCTATGTTGGAATCTTTGGACCACTCGCCAATCTCCATGTAAGCTTGTGTCTGGCAAATAAAATACCTTTGTTGCTTGTGTTGTCAGAATGAATGGATCATTCTTGTACCAGCACTTTGCAGTATTAATACTCTTGAAATAGCCATCATCTCTGAAACCCATCTTCTTCTTACTACCATTATCAAACCAGACACATCGAAATAAGACGACCGACCGATGGACACCTAAGCTAGAGTTGTATTGCAACTTGATGATGCTTGTGAGCTGACCGTAGAAGTCAATCTCCTCACCATCATGATCTCCCTCGGAAACGATTCCGCTATTTTGTGTCTTCCGGTTTTTCTCATGGTCAACAGTGTGGTACCGGACCCCGTCAGCAATGCATGCAGAATAAAGTCTTACCCGTCTATCCGGTTCGCATGCCAAAGCAAAGAGGTCCTCAGTAATCTTCTTCTCCTCATGCAGCTTTCCAATCTGCAAAAACAATAAAGGTGATCAATAACACACATAGAAATCATGTGGCAGATGATTCCAAGGTAAAACATCTCACATGAGTCTTAAACCACTTAGCAAATCCCTTTGCTAGCCATTTATTAACATTGATATCACCATCTTGCTGCTTCAACTCTTCCTTGCACAGCCTGCAATGACCAACAAGAATAGTTAATTCAAACATCAGACATGAAAAAAAAGTGTTTCTTCCAACCTAAGAAAAATGCACACAAGAGTTGACGTACTCGATATATGGTTGAACCTCAGGGCTACTTCTGAGCACATACCAAACCATCTTCTCATAGTCATCACCAGCCTCCAAGTACTGTGACCCTCCGAGAAAGTGCACACCATGCTTAAAAACAGAAACATCACCAATTGGCGAATCATCCCGCTCTCTATTTCTGCCCGGGCGATTCCATCTTGTTTCCACATCGTCAAAGTACCTCGAGCAAAATGTCAAGCACTCATCAACGACATATGCTTCGGCAATCGATCCCTCGGGTCTGGCCGTGTTCCGCACATAACACTTGCATGTAAGCAGCCTTCTTTCTACCGGGAACATCCAACCATACTGTACAGGGCCTCTAAGCATTGCCTCTCCTGGTAAATGCACGGTCAAGTGAACCATCACGTCAAAAAAAGCCGGAGGGAAAATTTTCTCAAGCTTGCAAAGTATAACTGGGATGTCAGCTTCAAGTCTTTGCAGCACATCCATCTTCAGTGTTTTTCAGCACAACTCTCTAAAGAAAATTCCAAGTTCAGCAACCGCTTCATATATATCCTGATGCATCATTCCTCGCAGGCCTGCCGGTAAAACCCTTTGGAGTAGGATGTGACAATCATGGGTTTTGAGTCCTTGAAGCTTGCATCCATCAGCAGAAACACATTTTGCAAGGTTAGCGGCGTATCCATCCGGAAACTTCACCGCTCTTATAAATTCACAAAATGCAATCTTTTCTTCTTTAGTCATTGTATACCATGCTTCTGGCATTGCAAATGAATCTCCACCTTCAACCGGCTGTAGATGCAATTCTTTTCTTATTCCCATGTCTTCTAGATCTAGCCTGGAATTAACCGTGTCCTTTGACTTTCCTTCAATGTTCAAAAATGTGCCAAGCAGATTGTCACATATGTTTTTCTCGATGTGCATTACATCGAGATTATGCCTCAACTTCAGATTTGCCCAGTATGGCAGGTCCCACAAAGAAGACCTCCTGCTCCAACATTGACCATCCTCATGCTTCCATTTCTTTTGAAGCTTCCCTGGTCTCACATCCTTGACCTTCTCAAGTTGTTGCTGCAACTCTTCTTTAGTGAACTTCGCTGGCTTCTCGCGGGGTTCAGTTTCTCCATTGAATTCTTTGCTTTTCCGCCAACGATGGTTTGGAGGAAGAAAACGGCGGTGCCCGATAAAGCAGATCTTGTTTCGGATTCTCTTCGAGCAAGGGTCTTTGTCACAGCGCACACACGCCTGATAACCGGCTGTGATCCTCCCCGACAAAGTGTGCAGTGCCGGGAAATCATGGATGCACCATATGATTGCAGCACGTAGAGCAAACTTTACGGGGCTCAGGGCATCATACGTAAGCACACCTTTCCAGAGCAGTAGCAGTTCTTCTATGAGGGGCTCCATAAAGACATCGAAATCCTTTCCCGGAGATTTTGGACCCGAGATCAGTAGAGCCATCATGAAGTTGGACTGATCCATACAAGCCCATGGTGGCAGGTTGTAGGGCACCACAAATACAGGCCACATGCTGTATGATGTGCTCATGTTGCCGAAGGGATTAAAACCATCCGTTGCAATGACAGGTCTTATGTTCCTTGCATCAGCGGCAAAACTTTTATGTTTGTCGTCAAAGTCCTTCCATGCTTTTCCGTCCGCTGGATGGCTGAGTTCATTATCCACTGGTTGCCGCTTGACCTTGTGCCACTGTACCTCCGCTGATGACTTCTTGGAAAGGAACATTCTTTTCAGCCTTGGAATCAAGGGAAAATGCCTCAACACCTTCTCCGGTATCTTCCTTTTCCCATCTGCATCCTTCCAACGAGAGGCATCACATTTCGGGCACTTGTCATGCTTGGCGAACTGCTTGCGAAACAGTACACAATTATTTGGGCAGACATGGATCGAAACATACCCAAGCCCCAATTTCCGGATTATACTCAACGCTTCATCATAATGCTTGGGAACAGAGCTATTGGGGAATTGCAAGTTCAGAAGGTGGAGTATGGCATTGAATGCAGCATTGCTGATCTGGTAGTAAGACTTCACATGGAGCAACTTCACGGTGAATGTAAACCTTGAGAATTTACCACCTTCATGGGTTGCGCGCTTTGCCTCCTCTAACACCTCAGAAAACATTGACTTCTGTCCATCAACACGGTCTTCAGCGTCATACAGATCCTTGAATAGGTCAGGAATCCTGTCATCTTCATAGCCATCCTCCTCCTCTAACCCAGCATTCTCTTGCAGAACATTTTCTACAAAATCCATGGTATCATCATTATCACTGTGTGCCCCTACATCTGGTTCAGCATGTGAAGGATCAGCATCTAAAGTTTCTCCATGGTGGATCCATCTGTCATATGTGCTGGCCATTCCTCTAAGGAGCAGATGATCTTCTACTGTTCCTTGAGGTAGTTGATAATGGTTCAGGCATTCGCAGCATGGGCAAAGAATGGCAACATCCTTGGCAAAAACTATGCGGACATGTTGCATAAATTCTTCCACTCCCTTCAAATGTTGAGTGGAAAGCCTTCTAGCTCCACTAGTAATCCATCTTCTGTCAGCCATCTGCCAAATAACATGAAATGATGCAACTTGGTCAGCTAAAGATTATTTTAGGAATGTAAAGCAATTATGGTTCATCTAGCAAAACAGATGTATGCTGCAGGAATGAAGTTACTCATATTAAATAAATGGTCAGGTGCATGTGTATTCCAATCATCTTAAATAACAAGAAATTATAGCAGTGCACAATATACCATAGGTTAATTTTTTTGCAAAATTGGATGCATTGGTTTTCAGTGTTTCATGTTGGTGGTTGTCTACTTTTCAGGATCCATACCATGGTCCTGGTAAGGCCATGGGATTGTGATTTTACAGAAAATTGGATGCAAAAACTAATTAACCACAGGGAAGGCATAATTAACCACAACACTAACACAATGCAAGCTATTCATCAAGCATAATTAACCACGACACTAACCACAACACTAACACAATTTAGTCAATTTGCTCGTAATTTTTACAGAAAAGGGATAAAGGGGAGAGAGAGGAGAGGGGTGCAGACCGGGAGCAGGGGATCGTCGTCGATGGGGGATCGTCGTCGAGGGGGGGGGTCGTCGTGGAGGGGCGCTCCAGCAGCAGATCCACCGCCCACTGCTCCAGCAGATCCGCCGAGCGAGGGCCAACACACTCCAGCAGATCCACCGCCCGCCGCCGGACCAACCTCCGCCGCTGGGGATGGGGCACCAGCACCGACTGCCTCCGCCTCGCCTCCGCCTCCGACCGCCTCCGCCTCGCCTCCGCATCCGACCTCCGCCTCCGCCAAAACTAAACACGAGTGGCTTCGAAATTTTGCTAAGTCACAGGCTCCGCTGGGCTGCTCTGTTAATCTAGATACCCTAATGTATTTACTATATACAATACATACCTATACGATATCACAAGTTGTTCCGTAGCTCATTGGCAAGGTGGCTCGGTGGGGTGCGCTCGGTCGAGGGTTCGACTCCCCTCGCGCGCATGCTTTTTGCCGATGGGGTGCGCGCGGTCGAGGGTTGCGAGCGGGCCGTGGAGGTTGGGCCGTGGGGGCGCGCTGAGGTTGGGCCGTGGGGGGCGCGCTGAAATTGGGCCGTGGAGCTAGCGAGTGGACAGCAGCAGCCCAATATGAGGTTGGCCCTATAGCTTGCGAGTGGACTGGGTCCCACATGTCAGATTAGGTCAATAGGTCAACATCTGTTCACTGTTAGTGGGTCCTATCTGTCAGTGAGTCTAAAGTGAGTGTTGAAGGTGACATGTAACTTGAATGTGACACCTAGGAAAGACACATAAGCAAAATTGATGACATGTCCTCTTGTAATATTCTTTTAAAATTATCATAATTGTTATGACGATCTATTTTCATCGTAAACGGCTCCGGATAAGGTCTAAAACTGCATGAGTTTGGTTATGACGATTTTATGCCCACTGGGTTATGACGTTTCTGGTTCAAATCGTCATAATTTTTAGGGCTGGTGGCCTCCCCAAATAGACCATGACGATCTAGTACATAATCGTCACTACTTTATGACACTTTTCTCTAGGGTCATGATGAAAACGTCACTAGTCAACACATTTCTTGTAGTGTCAAAATTGATTTTTTTCAAAAAATAGCAAACTATATTTCATGGTGCTGCAGTTCAAATTTAGCCATGATTCTGTTTTGTTGACCAAAGTTTGACCAAACAAACATGGGTTCACAAAAGCTTTACACCTCAAACAAAATAGTGATTTGGGCATCATATGATGTCCACTGACATTACTGGTTGTTGTGACCAACTTTGCAGACATATTTTATGCACATGCTTCACAAAAAAACCTTGTTTACGCAATAAAAAAATAAGAAATGCTGTTTTTTGACTTATTTCTGAGACCACCCAAAATGAAAGTTGTTTGCCCTCACAACTTACACATCTCTGCCAAATTTGGGTACATATGATGAAAGTATGTAAAATATACGGCCATGACCTACCTCGGATGACCTAAAACCCATGAACCATGTATCTAATAGCTCATTTATGAGAAGGGAGTACCAAAAATGTTTCACTTATGACATGTCTCATATGTTTCATGGATACCAGGTGCCAAATAGAGGCGCAATGAAAAGGTTTTACATTTTTTTGATTTTCATTAAAAATTTAAATGGCCCGATCAAGATTAGGTCAAAACTGCGGCATCCACGGAACCTCTGTAGGGGTAGAACCATGGTGATCTACTTGTGTATCCATGATGAAACAGCATGTTGGGGACTCAAAATTGATTTTTTCAAAAAATATCAAACTATATTTTATGGTGCTGCAGTTCAAATTTAGCCATGATTCTGTTTTGTTGACCAAAGTTTGACCAAACAAACATGGGTTCACAAAAGCTTTCCACCTCAAACAAAATAGTGATTTGGGCATCATATGATGTCCACTGACATCACTGGTTGTTGTGACCAACTTTGCAGACATATTTTATGCACATGCTTCACAAAAAAACCTTGTTTACAAAATAAATAAAATAAGAAATGCTGTTTTTTTGACTTATTTCTGAGACCACCCAAAATGAAAGTTGTTTGCCCTCACAACTTACACATCTCTGCCAAATTTGGGTACATATGATGAAAGTATGCAAAATTTGTCAACAGGAAAGAAGCTAGGTTAGCAATGCGTCCCCGGCCAGTCCGGCCTCGTTATTGTCGGACAGTCCGGTCCCTCGGCCCAGCGTAGTCCCCGGCGGCCCATGGTTTTCTGAGGCCCAACAGAGTATTTTTGGCCATTACTCTACACCTGACTGTCTTGTCTTTCATGGCCGGACTGTCCGGTGCTCGGTTCGACGGCCGCGGCTAGGGTTTTCACGTAACAACCGCCTCGAGCGCTTATATAAGCAGCATCTCCTTGTTGCAAACACCTTCTTTTCGACATATCCTACCTCAACCACGCCGGCATCGACTCCTCGCCGGCTATAGGATCGCATGACTAAGGTGCGGGAGCCGCTTCGACGAGGAGCTACCGATCCAAGAAAGTCTGCATCGTCTAAACGCCAATCTCATCCAACGAGGTATTACACACCGATGTTGGTTTGTAATTGATAATATTCATCAATGCCACGGTTCGTTCTCATCAATGCTAGGGTTTTTGTTCCTCAATTGTGTGTACATCTGGATGTATGTATCTAGGGTTTCTTAAAAAAATTATGTATTCAGTGATGTTCTATACATCAATGCTAAGGTTCTTGTTCGTCAATGAAGTTTGTGTCTTCACCTCTTCGATTAGGGTTCATTCTCTGCTTTTCTTTGCTTCCCTACATGCCGCACAGTCTGGCGTCGCAAGAGCCGGTATGTCCGATGATGTCCTAGCCGGCCAGTCCGGTGGATAAAAGCCGGCCAGTCCGGCGGATACAAGCCGGCCTATCCGGTTCCAAATTTTAACATAAATTCCGTATGCTATGAATCATGCAATTTTTACGGTTACTTACATGATTTTTTTATATGTTCTGAACAGGATGGAAGATATAGACGAAATTAGTTGTTCGCTTGTAAAGTGGTGTTCTCTTGCCGACAGATTCACAAACGAACAACGCGGTAGACTCTTTCCGACCGGCGTACATAGTATGATTCAAATTCCACCGACCAAGATGCGTACGTGTCTGATCAAATTCCTAGTTTAGTCATTCAATCCTACCACGGAAAATTTCTTGATAAATGAGAAGGACCTCATTTACCTCACTACCGAAGACATATACACCTTATTTGGTTTAGAAGACCATGGATTGGACATAATAGCCATATTGGGCCAAGAAGGAATGGATGCTAAAGAACGGATACCGGCACATTGGCTCGATCCAAAGACGGAAAATCTTCTAATTGATGACTTAATAGAAGATATTGTCGAGCGTGGAGCCGCAGATGATGAATTTGTGCAGAAGGCCATCTTGGTGCTCATCGGAATTGTGATTGCGCCATATTCTACCCAAACTATCCCGAAGTCTACGTACGCACTTGTAGAGGACCTCGAACGTCTTCCAAGGTTAAATTGGAATGGATACACACTCCGTTATACTATGGAGGCCATAAGGATGTGTAAACGTGGATCCGTAATGAGGCACTGGCCCAAGGGAAATATGGCGGCGATACAGGTACACATCTATATCTAACTACAGTTTTTCCATCTCTATTTGTCCTAACTCGGATTTTGTATGTTTTATTCTGCAGTATATGTATTGGGAGAAAGTGCAACCTATGTCTGCTCCATCCTATAGCCCATGGCTATCTATGACGTCATTGATGAGGAATTGGACAGAAGAAGAAGCATTGAAGCGAGACGACTGCGACATGAAATATGGACGTGGGAGGGGGAAAGTAAGAAAATTATTCTCGTCCATATTCAACAACTGATGTTCAACAATAATAACATGTTTAATTCTCTAACTTGCAGGTTGACAACGATATTACTATGGACCATAGACGTTCGAAAGTAAACAAAGCAAATGATTCCGAAAGACAGACGCCTAGTTCAAAAAAACCAAAAGCTCTTGTAAATCCCCCTGCTTACGTGCACCAACTTGTAGAACACGTGCGTCGCCTTGATGGGGAGGTTGGTCTCATCCGTAAGCAGCTTGCTATAATGTCAGACTTATGCGCATAGGTAAAACTCCTGGTGACCTAACTTTTGCATGTATCTTTCGTTTCGCATGTGACATAACACATTTATTTCTTTTCTTTCAATGCAGACAGTTGTTGCAATTTTACATAAGGAGGGTTTCATCTATAGACCTGCTAATAAACAAGCGTCTGAAGGAAACACAGAAAGCGAGAAGAGCGAGAAGAGAGCGTATTCACCAAAAGATTTCACTTATGTTAAGGATGATGATGGTGGAGAGGATGCTGTTAAGGATGATGGGATCGCCGGTGCAAATAGCATGACACCTGCACGCAATTTATATAATGATGATCCTCAAGCATCTGCACTGTTCAGTGGCAATATGGGTGAGCGAACAAATCCTATCCTAGTTAGAAATGATGGTCCTACTCGATCGTCATCCTCGTTATCATCAACTGCATTTGCAACTGTATTTCCAAAAGGGCCTCAGAAGCGGAAGCGGATGCCATCCGCGATGGTTCGCTCCCCTTACTTATCTGAAAAAAGGGCAAACAAACGTCAAATAAATGATGGGAAAACAGCTAAGAGTAAGTTTTTACGTGCACATGTCAATTTCTAAACGATATATATAAATTTTACTTAGCGTAATTAACTTATTATTTATTGCATACAGCTCTCTTCAATTTTAAAGATGACCTGCTAGAGATAAATGATTTGATTGAAGATCATGTACAAGCGGCAGTGTCCTTAGTATCGGAGTTATTAAAGTGTGAACGACGTCGCGACAAAAAACTGTTCAGTTCTGAAGGACTTGTGTTGACTGCAAGCCACCTTGCACCTATCATAAAACATGATTGGCTGATGGGCGATGTACGTGCAATACTCTCATTACTTTTAATCGCTAATATATTTTACAGCAACTATCTCTTAATTAATTTTAGATTCCTATTAATTTTACAGATCATCAATGCTTATGTAAGACATTTGTCGCGTCGTGTTTCGAATGATCGTGTTCTAGGCTCAACATGGAGGGCGCTCTGGCTTATACAAGGAAAGTCCAGGGGTAAAGATTATTATCCACCCGGGCACCCTCAGGTGGAAATAGAGAAGAAGCAAGCAATAAGAAGATGTCAGTTTGAGTATTTCCACAAACCAAAGGTGAGTGCAACAACATACAATATTTCGCATAACTCACTGAATGTATACTTTAACATACTCATGCCCTCCATGCTTTATTATTGCAGTTTTATCTTGCTATTAATGTTCATGATAATCATTGGATCACTCTTGTGATGCATACATTCAAAAAAGAATTCCAAGTTTTAGATTCCCTCCCTGCTCTACATAATTATATAGGTGTCATCGAAGCATTGGTATGTTTTGATCTTACTTTACTATTGTCATTTGTTTTTTGTTAAAATATTACTTAATTACACATGCTCTCTCCTACATACACTAAATATACATTTTTTTCCTTCAGAGATCTGAGATTGCTTATGACATAGCAAAAGCAAATCAGTCTGACAACAATTTTCCCGATCCTTCAGAGTGGCCTATCAAACAATACAAAATGCCAAGACAAAGGTATGCGTGAGTACAAGGGACAACTTACATCATTGTTATATTTGTATACATTGCAATGTCACCTAAACTCTCTTTTTGGTAAAAGAAACTCATGTGGACTTCGGGTCCTCAAAGTATTGGAAGAATGGGACGGAGATGAGTTTAACTCCACTCTATCACAGGTACGTTGCAAGTATTTGTTACTTATCAAACTACCAGGACATGCCATAACGTATTTAACTTTATTTTCCAGACAGTCATTGACTCGACCAGGGAAGTGATGATGGCTAAGATTATTTTTTCACCTAGCAATGAGTTGGAAAGCGTAAATGAGAACTTGGTTAATCCCAATGGCGACGAAGATAATGCTTAGCTCCTAGCTCTTTTGGACATGGTCGGGTTTTAGTCCCGAAGAAGGTTTCCAGGCCGTGTTCAAGTCTAGGTTTATTTTTTTGTAACAGAATGATTTCGCCTTGTTAAAGTTCAGTTTATTGTGTAATAAGTGAGGCAGCATACTTTATTGCTATCGACTATGTTTTATCGAAAACCATACTTTGCAAGTCTTTGTTTTAGTGAAATTTATCTATATTGCAATGTCATGTTGATGTACCTTGCAATGCCTATGATTATTGTGTTGTGGAATCACGATAAACTGTGATTCGTTTCATATTTATGTAAGCGCGCAGACTTATAAATCAATTCACAATTATTAGTACTTGTCCGCCAATAAGTCCGGCAATCTTTTTACTACGTTCGTACTTCACAGCCGGACAGTCTTGTAATATATTACGGACAGGCCGGACGTAGTTTTCGACACGGGTTCAGCCCGCCGGACAAGTTTGCATACTTGTCCGGTATCAAGTCCAAATTTCGTTTACCACCGGACTGTCTGGCGATTTAACACGGACAGGCCGGATAGTCGATACTTCGCGAAATTTTATTCACCTTGTATTACACCGGACTGTCTTGTCATCGTCCACGGACAGTCCGGCGACCTCGTCCTGTCATCTCCCGCTACCCCCCGCCGGACTGTATCTTCTTCTCGGCCGGACAGTCCGGCTTACACACGTCGCTACCTCCGCCGCCTCCCCGCGCGCCGCCGGCTTCCTCGCCGCCTTCGTCGCCACCACGCCGTCGTCTACGAAGCCGTCCCTTGTCTTACGAAACGGTCCCGTGTCCTACGATGCCGCCCCGTGCACTACGAAGCCGTCGCCATGGCCGGCCGCCATTGTTTACCACCCAAGCTCTCACCGGCCATGGAAGCCACAGTGCGGCATGCTTTTTTGTCCGTAATGAGCCGGTGGCCGTATATATGTACGTAGATCAGTTTTGTACTAATTTAGTTGGGTAATACGGGTTTTGTACAGGGCTTCGTATATCCGTTTTTTTTTTAATAACGAAGAGGTATGGGACGATCTCAGCCGTCTTTGTGTTTCATTTTAATCTGAGTTGGGGGGGGGGGGGGGGGGGGTTGTACTGAAGCAAACGCATGCGGATCATTAGGTTTTGTTGGCCTTCCTATGAGTGAAAGCAGCGTTGGTGGCTGTCGCTGGGTCATCTCCTTATACTTGGCGTCAGCAGCGCACTCTTGAAGACATGGATGAGGGAGCGTGTCCTGTTCGCTGTAGACATTCATGTCTTGACTTGTGTATATTTCTCTTCCTTTTTTAAATAACCAGTTATACTATGCAATTGCCGGTTGTCTCTTTCTACACTAAGCTGCTCCACCGGCATATGAACAGAACCGGCTTCTTCTGCTGCCTGCTCTCTCTACCAACTGCTTCTAAATTAGCTGCACTAAGCTACATAAAGGTGTTGTTCTTCACACCTGTTACTCTCTACCAACTGCTCCTAAATTAGCTGCACTGAATGTTGGTGATCTGACGGTTGATAGACCTAGATTTCATGTCATTGTCTAGAAGACAGCACAACAGTACATCTCTAGCAATTATCTCCTTCAGATCCAGCACTCATGGCTCTTCAGTATTTGCTTTCATTTATTTATGGTTCTGTGGGGCTGGGTTTCATGCTGCTATAAAATATATAGATATTGATCCTTCATCCATTGCTGGACACAAAGTATCTATGTTAGAATACTGTTGTTTTAGATTCCAATGCAGAAGAGGATAGCTCAATTTATTTACCGCTTGTTTGTGTGCCTCGCAACACCTTATGATTGATTGATATTCTTCTATGTTGTTGTAGGTGAAGAAAGTTCAGTTTGATATATATTGGGGTCCAATATATTCTTTATCCATTTATTTACCGGTTGTTTGTGTGCCTCGCAACACCTTATGATTGATTGATAGAATTTTTGACAGAAGAGACCACCTGCGCCAACGTAATGTCAAAAAGGACCACCTCTCAAAATTTTTGTCAAAAAAGACCACCTGCCGCCTCCACCAATGCCGGCACCCCACCTGCCGCCTCCACCAAACCCGGCAGCCCCCCTGCCGCCGTTCCGAAAGCCGGCACGTGGCCGTCCAAACGGCGCCGGCCGACGCCGTCACCCCGAGTGGGGCCTGCCGCCAATGTGGGTGCCGGCATGTCCACGTGGACCATGCCGCCTCTCCCATCGCCGGCACCCTGGCGTGCCCCTCGACAGCCGCAAAAGCCGCTTTCACTCACTTCTATGCAAAAGAAAAGGAGGTGATTTTCATGCCCGGGCGGGAGATTCGTTTGCTGTTGTGTAACAGGTATTAGACCACCGACGAATAATTCTGTTGCTCAGCGAATTTCGTAACGGCGCTGTTTTGCAGAGCATCTAGCATGCGTTATCACTTAGTATTGCATGCGGTGGGTTGCTTTGATACACTATTTGGTACAGCGAATCGACTCAAATTATTACGAAACATGACACGACGTGCGCTGTTGCTACGGATATAGTGCAGTAAACTGACCACCGACATGTACTGTTGCTACAGAACCAGCACGTCTCTTTTAAAAGGCAGCAGGTGCTGCGAGAGTCATCACTCTCTCATACTCTCTACCTCTTCGCTCTCATACCAGCCTGAGGAAGATTATGAGATAGGAAGTGAAGATCTTTAGCAAGTGAAGATCTTTAGCAAGTGAAGATCATTAGCAACGGGAGATCAGGAGATGAATGAGTAGAAGAAATTCATATCGAGGTAAGATCTCTCACATGATTAGTTCTCTAATTTCATGATAGTCTGATCCTTAAAAAGGAAAAATATCATTATTGTATTGAAACCAATGATTTGATTCATCGTAGGTGGAGTATAGAATGCATGTGATGCTGTTATTATTTGCTAAAAGTATGTAGCATTACTCGAAGTGGAGCTCAAATCGTTCAATAAGAAGTATAAAATTCATCTTGTATTTAATTTTTACAATTGTGTAAACAGCATGTGCTATTAGTAATTAAAACTTTAGTATAAGGAAGGTGTGTTATTAATAATTCAAATTTTATTTCAGGTGGATATAAAATTGAACGTGATTGAATCGTTTGTAATTGGGATTATTCAGCCATATAAAAAGTATAAGGAAGGTGTGTTATTAACCTCGTGTCATATTTTTTTTTGTTTCTGTAGTAGAAGTGTGATTTGTGAATAATTTGGTTGCATATATATTTCAGGTGAAATTTGGTACGAACGTGAGCTAATTAGTGGTTATTGGAAATATTCGGTGGCATAAAAAGTTGCGGGCCAAATAATTAATTATTGGTTATTGGAAATATTCGGTCGCGTTCTTGAAGTTGAGGTATAAAATTTATCTCTTAAAAAGTGTTAAATATTTATTTTGTTGTAGTGTATCCCATGTAGTTAAGTTGGTAGAACGGAAATGTGAAGTAATTTTATTCTGTTATTCATTGCATGCATGAAAGAATAATTAATTGTATGCAAAATTTTCGGTGGCATACTTGAAGTTTAGGTAGGTCTAAAATTAATCTCTTAAAAAGTGTGAAGTATTTATTTTGTTGTACATAAAAAAAATATAGCTTCCATGTGACTAATGTCCATTTTAAATTTGTGGGGTAGGTACGATGGAAAATTTATTAGTGTTTTATGGGGATGTGGTTCGCGAAGGAATTTCTGGGCTAGATGTGTCTCAGTGCGAGTCTATAAATGTTGTAGTGAGAGGTATGGAGAACCTAGATTTTGCGGAAGTGAGGAAATGCATCCGGGTGCAGTTTGGCCCTGAGATGCGGGGGAAGAAGATGACCGTTGAGGCCGTCATATGTGTGGGAGGGGATGACGGGACAGCTCCCCGTTGGGGTCTGCGGGAGGTGAAAGGAAATAACTCTTGGAGGACATACATGAGGTTTGCAACCACACCAGGCGCCGCTATGTTTGAAAGGCCGATGGTGTATGTGCAGTTTATCTCTCCTAGTGATGAGGCAGGATGCAGTAGCGGCGCTCCAGAGGCGCAGCTAGCCATCACAGGCGGCCCCAGCAGCGGCCGATCGGAGCCGATGGAACTTGAGCTTGTGCCCGACCCAGGCTATTGGTCTGCGGTCGTTGACATAAGTGAACGTATGGAGGGATTACCGGAGGCCCTAGATGATGACGATGACGATCATTCTTCTGGGTCGTCATCGTCAGAGGAGGAAGGTGTTGGTCCATCTCAGAGGGCGGTTGCAGGACCGATGCCCGAAGACTTCTTGCAGACTATGACCATCCGCAACGAATATCACTCTGTTGCGGGCCTCGGTGAGGCTAGTCTAGAGGTTGGGCATAGTTTTCCTGACAAGGACTCTGCTGACCAGGCAATAAAAAAATATGCATTGTCCATATCTCGGCAGCATAGAGTTAAACAGTCTGATAAGACTGAGCTGAAAGTCATCTGCCTTTTCAAGGCCAAGGGTTGCGAGGGTAGAGTGATCGCTCGTCAGAGGCGTGGTGTATGTCAGCCATGGGTGATCACAAAAATTATACCCCATAGCTGCGAGCAGGTTGGAACTCTTCTAGATCATTGCAATGTGACCGCGAAGTACGTGTCACATATAATGTCAGTGTCAGTGGAAGAAGATATTAATATGGGTATTAAGAAGCTGCAAAAATCTGCAGAAGACCGAATTGGCTACAAGGTCAGCTACGGCAAGGCTCGGCGTGCCAAGGAGGACATTTTTGAGAGGTTGTATGGCACATATGAGGATGCCTATAACTACACCCCTAGATTGCTTAATCAGATATGTGTAACTAACAAGGGGACTCAAGTGTTCTTGAAATATCGGCCGCACCCTCGGGAGGAGAACAAAAGAATCCTTGACCGTGTATTCTGGGCATTCCCCCAGACTATACAGGCATTCCATCATTGTCGCCCGGTGTTATCAGTTGATGGTACATTTCTGACTGGAAAGTACAAGGGTACACTCATGGTGGCAATTGCAGCAGACGCAAATAACCAGCTTCTTCCTATTGCATATAGTTTGGTGGAGGGTGAGAACAAGGACAGCTGGTTGTGGTTTCTAAGCTGTTTGAAGAATGGAGTCGTGAAGCAGCGTCCCGGTGTATGCATCATCTCTGATCGCAACGCGGGTCTGCTAAACGCGCTGAACACAATCAAGCAGGTTACAGACCCTGAATGGGGGTGGCCTGATTTGGAGTCACGGTGGTGCATGCGGCACCTAGCAGCAAATTTCTACACAAAGTTCAAGAACAAGGATTGGTTCAAGCTTTTCAAGAGGATGTGCATGCAGAACACCTCTTCGAAGATGAATGCAATTTGGGGTGGAATCAATGGAGAAATCGAGCGTGCTGCCGTGCCATCTCGAGAAGGCCGGAGGGGTCGAACACCACCTGTCAATCTGACACAGTGGATAACAGAGAATTGCCCCGACTTATACAAGTGGGCACTCGCTCATGACTCAGGGGCTCGGTACGGCATAATGACCAGCAATATGTCAGAGGTCTATAATGGCGTCCTCAAAGGGGTGAGAGCCCTCCCTCTTACAGCCCTCATTACTGAAACTTGGAACCGTACTCTATCATACTTTGCAGACAGAGTACAGGTTGCCAATGCACTAGTCGGTATGAACAAGCCATGGTGTGAAAAAATGCAGAGGTATCTGGATGAGAAAGCAGAAAAATCCAGGAGCCATGGCTGTAGTCTGGTCGACGCCCTTAGGAATAAATGGTTGATCAATGTTCGAGCAAAGTATGTTCACGGCCACCACAGGGGAGCACGAAAGCATGCTGTTACTCTTGGCCCCAACTCATGTGAGTGCACCTGCAACAAGCCCAAGCTGCTAGGCTATCCATGTAGTCATGTCCTCAGGGCGGCTGCCGAACAGAAGATCAGCGTGGAGCATTACATATCTCCTTATTTCAGCACATTCAGTCTTCTTAACACCTGGAATGGTGAATTCTGGGCCTGGGGCATAGATGAACACTACAGGGATGTGTGCAAGCGAAGTAATATCATATATGTTCCAAATCCGGCGATGCTTAGAACTGATAAGGGACGCCGACCATCTCGACGTCATAGGAACGACATGGACCATAGCCAATCTGGAGAACCACGTCGATGTCGCATCTGTAGGTGCGCAGGACACCCACGCAGGGAATGCCCCTACCGCAGCTAGTCATTTTGAATGTTGTATTTTCCTAGCTTCGATGTAATGTAATAAATTACATTAGCTCTTGACCAGATAGCCAGTAATTACTCAACTTTAGCTTTGTTTTTACTTCCAAGTGCTTAGTCGGTTCGTATATAATTTTACTTTCCCTTCATTATCTAATAATTTTACTTTGTATATAATTTTTAGTAAGTTCTCACAATATTATTTGGACTAACTAAATTTTATCTGACTACAGGATAATATGGCGCAACTACCATCCCTATTACATCAATCAATTGATGATGGGCACCGCTGCCACATTTGGTTGGATCCTAGTACACATGTGCACCCGCCTCCAACATTTAGGCTCCGAACCATTAAAAGCCGATGGTATACAAATGCTTTTTATGACACATACCTTCAGGCTTATGGACTTCTTCCATACTCGAGGTTAACAGCTGCTGAGGCTAAATTTATATTAGACTCATCTCTGCTGTCAGCACTAGTAGATCGCTGGAGACCTGAGACACACACTTTTCACTTACGTTGTGGGGAGCTTACGCCCACACTTAAGGATGTGTCACTGATCACAGGTCTACCAATCTGCGGTAATCCTTTGGTCCCTCCTGCATATTCTAGTGATTGGCCTGAAGATCTTCGAGTTCGTCTAGACACGGAAGTGCCAACAGGTGCTCGGGGTGGTAGAAGACCAAGGGGTGTCCCAATGAGTTGGTTAGCACAACTTTATCATGAAATACCAGATCATGCAACAGATGAGATATTGAGGAGGCACCTGTTCGCGTATTTGCTGTTTCTTTTTGGTATGATATTCCCATCGACGCACGGGGATGTATGTCTCCCTAGTCTAATTAAGATTGCCGAGGAGATAGTAGATGCTCCATTACCTACAAGCCCCCCATACAGCTTTGGTTCTGCTTTGCTAGCTCATACTTATAGGGGTTTATGTGATGCTACCAGGAAGAAAGGTGATGGTGGTCATACACTTGTTGTTCCCTATGAGTTTTTGCAGCTATGGTCATGGGAGTACATACCTATTGGTCGTCCAGTTATGAAGAATACAATCCACCCTTATAATAGTGCCACACAATATAAATATGGGCCTCTTACTATGGCTAGCCGGTGGGTCCATGTCCACAAATCATGGGCCACAAATATTGTACGCGGATGCTACCCTGAATATCACAACCAGTTTGAGCATCTGGAGTGGTACAATGTCATATGGGATCCATGGACGCGTAACAATGTTGCGTCCATCTGGGGTGATCAGCAGCCAACAATTGACTGTGTCAGAGACCATGCGTACTGGATGACTCGCTGCAACCTACTATTTATTTGGATGGTTGAGCCATATAACCTCGAGCGTGTAATGCGCCAATTTGATCTCCATCAGGATGTGCCCCCACCAGTACCCAGACAGCTCGAACATGCCATACATAAGTAAGTTTTCCACTCAATGGTATCGTATAATTAATATTATGTGAACTCTATTTAATTTACTTTTTCGTCATGTAGGCAAGATAATAAAGGAAAGAATTGTTATGACTGGCAGACACATAATAGGCGTTGGATTGAAACGTGGAATGAGAATGCGTTGATTGATTGTGTACAGGATGAAAGGTAATATGTTTTTGTATATTTTCTTTGAGAGTCTAAATATTACCTTTTTACTATGTCTAATATATTTCTCAATTTTCAGACCATACAATATAAATACAACTTCGATATACAATCAGTGGTACATCCGTAACACACGTACCTTATTGTCGGGTCCTCCGCCTATAGAGCTTACACATGACGAGCAAGTGCGTGGACCAGAAATCTTATCATCGGCGTACCATCGTGACAGCACGGTACTGATTGTGTTCTAATTAATCATGTCCTAATTAATCATGTCCTAATTAATCATGTCCTAATTAATTATGTCCTAATTTTGATACTTGCAGCTAGAAGATTTACAGCAAATCGCTTTTGACGCGCAAAGAGGTATGCAACAGCAGAACTTAAATACACAGGAAGGGAAGAACATATTCAGACGTATTTTTGCTACTGCCACTAGCGGACTTCGGCGTTTAGGCTGCACCCGTCTTGATGATATTATGGCGCATCATCGCGAAATGCCTGAAGCGCCTTCGTCTAGACCAAGTCTTGCGCGACCCAGTGAGCCGCGACTGAGTACCACACGATTGACACATCCCCGACAAGACTCATCACTACTACAACGTTCACATTCACGCCTAGGATCTCAAAGACGTGCTGCTAGACAGGTACTATAGAACAATGTCTTTTATCACATTTCTCATCCCCGATAAGACTCTTGTCTACAAAAACACTCAATTCCATAGACAGTAACAATTTGTTTTTTCAATGATTTTGCTAGGAGGAGCCAATTACTATGGCAACTGTTACCCCATCTGGAGGAAATGACTCGTACACATGGGACGTGGGAGCACGGCGTGGGTACGAAGATATTGGGACTGCATGGGATTCAGTGGATTGTGATGTCGGCCAAAATATGCCGCAAGCACATGCGACGTGCGATCAAGGCGAGAGTTCACAACAGTTCAATACCACACAAGTATGTGCATATATCTTAACAAATTACACCTTCACAACCTCATTAACATGACATGGGTTCTAATATTGTCTATAACCTTTAGGAAACTATTGATCCGACGTGGGACGATATGGGAGCTGGTATTGGATACACTATGGCTCCACCACAGGGATTTCAACATATGCTGCAACAGGATAACACCAATTATTTTACATCTATCCCAGACTTCTTTTCGTACGATCCAGCTAGCACATCTGGGAGCTTAATCCCTCCACCCTCAGGATCTCAGCACGTGTTTCATACTCCTCCGCCACCACCTGACACACAACCAGAAGAGGACGAGCGGCAGTACGGCCGAGGCCACCGTGAACCTCATCCCCCCCGTGAACGTCTATCGCCTTCAGGACGTCGGCACAGGCAGCCCAGACCGCGCCGACAAGGCTAACACAATTTGTGTATGCCTATCTATATCTATGTTACTATTTCCAGCTATGTAATAGACATATTTCTATGTTCGTTTGTATGGGACAAATAAATTTGCTTTTAATCACTTATTGCGATAATAAGGCCTGCCATTTATTTGCTTGCAACACAAATACAACATAAACTACAAGTAAGATACACATGTCACGAGGCTTCAAATTAAGATACATTACAATGTTTCACTAATCGAATCAACGCTTGCCCGATGATGATGCTGCGTTAGATTTGGCCTTCGATGATGCAGCACTCTTACCCTTAGATTTCACAGGCGCAGGCAGGAAGTCATCGTCATCATACTCATCATATGCTGCCTCTGCTAGAGCGTCAGCATATGTATTCGGGCGGTATAAACCACCCCGCACTGGACCAAATATCTTTTTCAGCCAGGCAAAGTGCTTGATTCTTCTATTGACAAACTCTGCATCATCAGGATAGTGCTGCATATGACAAATAGAAAACCGGATAATGTCAGTAGTACTACAAACAAATCTTAAGGAATATAAAGTGCGCAAAATAATATATATTACCTGCATGTGCAATGCGTATGTTTTTGGCAGCATCGTGATTTCAGTTGAATCAGTATTGATCCAACTTTGAAAACCAAGACCAGCCTCAATATTTTTGAGCTCAACCACTCTATTCCACCTTGCTTGCTGCCTTAATAGTTCTTGGCGTACCTCTTCTATGCTCCTCAGTGGTAGCTGCATCCTCGGTAACCATATACCTATCTTAGCTACGTGGCTATCTTCAATGATTACCTCTTGGAAAGACAAACCGTTACTCTCACAAATTGTTCCGGTACGACACAGGATACAATGGGTCATCTCTGGGTGGAAATCACGGTTAGCGGGATCAAAGAAAGGAAGAACATCCGACATGGTTGGAGGCTATACTGATGCAACAAATCCATGGGTGAGAGGGCGGTTTTATAGCCCAGCGATACCTGCAAATGGCGGGAAAATATGGCGGGAAAAAAGAGCGGGAAAAATTGGCAGGAAAAAGGAGCGGGACAAAATGGCGGGAAAAAAGAGCGGGAAACAATTGCGGGATAAAAGAGCGGGAAATAATGGCGGGAAAAATGCGCGGGAATCTTTGTACCAGCTTTAATTAAAATTGCAGGCAATAAAACATAACATGATAGTTGATGAATGAAAACAACATTTTAAAGTAAGATACATCTGGATGCGAAAAAAAAATTACAACAGAAATTAAGATACAAACTGGTACAATAAACACCAACGCATTTTAGTCCTGAGTCCACCGTGGCCATTTTCCGGTGGTATCACCACGCTTTTCTGCTGCTTCTGCCTGACCAGCCCTTTCCTTCTTTCTCTCCCTCTCCGACTCACGAATCTGCTTGCGTCGCTCTTCCTCCGCCTCCCTACGGCGTTTACCTTCTGCGATTCTCTGGCGCTTCTCCTCATTGTAAGCTTCTTGCGCCGCTTTCCTCTGGGCAGCCTCCTCCTCTTGTCGCTCCTCCTCCTGGAAGCGTTCCCAAGCCCTACGCTGCCTTTCTTCAATCTCACGCAACGCCCAAGCCGGCTGCTCCGTGTCGATCCAATGATACCATTGGCAGAGCGGCGGTGGCGACTGCAACAAAAAAAAATCTTACTAATACATCCTATATAACACGAGCAAATATGTCATCTCATGAAACTTATATCTTACCGGAGCGCGGTAAAATAGCTGTGAAGACTCCGGAGGATCATGCGCATGATTGGCACACATGAAAAATTTCATGCCCATCCTGTCCGAAAAATCAGTGGACTCCCTAACCTTTGCGATGTCGCCGCACCAGCATCGTGCTGCTTCCATTCCCTCCGGTAAACTTGCATACTTCATTTTCTTTGGCCTTAGGCCCTGGTCGGAGCAAGGCAAACTCATAGCAAGTTCAATATATAAGAGTAGAGATAGCTGTGGAGAAGACTGATCGAATGAACGACGATTGCGTTCTTTATATAGAACTCGATTAGTGCTGCGGGTAAGCGAAAATATTAACAAAAGTAAACATCGTCGGTGGTCTATTTTCTGTATCACACAGTATATCAAAGCTGTCTATCATTGCATGCAAAGAATCGAATCAGCCTCCGCATGCAAAGAAACGAATCGTCTCGGAGTCAGTGCTGCTGGTCGGTGGCAGGGTGCCGGCAACCTGGCTGCCGGCATGCTGGCCACGTCAGCCTGCCGGAATTGGGGCAGGCGGCAGGGCAGACGGCTGGGGACGGAAACGGCGGGAAACGGCGGCAGGGGGGGTTGCCGGGGTTGGTGGAGGCGGCAGGGGGGCTGCCGGGTTTGGTGGAGGCGGCAGGGGGGGTGCCGGCATTGGTGGAGGCGGCAGGTGGTCTTTTTTGACAAAAATTTTGAGAGGTGGTCCTTTTCGACATTACGTTGGCGCAGGTGGTCTCTTCTGTCAGATTTACCTCTCTCCGGCTGCCTGCTGTCGTCTCCCCCGCCGTTCCGCTTAGATCTGGCCAGGGTGTCGCAATGTTCTTCTATGGCCCGCGAGGTGGGATTCACCCAGCTGCTACTCAGGTGATTGCGTCCTCCTTTCTGATTATTTCCTCTCTAATCCGGCAAGACAAGCTTCCTGATTTAGTGTGCGTCTGCAGCATGGAGTTTCCCGGGAGTGATTCCTTTGGCGTCGCCGAAAATACCGGAGCTATCTCAGACGCCGAGGGGATTAGTCCAAGCCATATAACATCACGGTACCAATCCGCCACAATCATGGCATTGATTCAATTTTCCTACACTGCAGCATGGAGTATCACGGGACAGATCCCTTTATATCTGCGGCCGCCGGAAATCAAGCAGGTGACTATGGCGACGTGGGGATTAGGCCTACCCGCACGGGCTCCGAATCAAGCTCGCCTTCGGGCGAATCGGGAGTGTGCAGCGACAAGGTAGGGGAAGCGGTACAAGCTGCGACGAGTATGGAGCCGGGAAGGCCAGATCTACCAAGCCCCAGCCGCCCGATCTCTGATTCCTCCACCTGTGCCTCCGATTCGCATGAAAACCGAGGTCTTGAAGAAGAGGAATTGGGTGCAGATAGCGCCGAACCGGAAAAGAATCCCAGCCTCTCTCCGCCTGGAGAGGGACATGCAGACTCATCCTCTCTCGAGTGCGCCACTGTCATCGATCCAAGCACCAGTCCATGGAAGAAGAGGTGCGTTTCAGATACTCCCAATCGCTTTATTCCGATAGAAGATGATTGCTAGTGTCGGACGCCTGTACGCGACCTGTGGAACAGTAGTCCTTGGCTGGTGAATCCGGAACTGAAACCGATTAGAGAATTTTGATGTCTGTGGTGATCGTTGATCTGAGGCCCACGGCGTCACAATTCAGATGGTATATAGGATTCTATCTAAGTATCAGCTCCTAGCGATTCATTGCAGATTCAATTAGATTAAGTGATTCGGATCATTTAAGTTTTATAGTATCTGAAACCATAAGGGAAGTACAATGTTATTCCCCTCTGCGCATACTTACAACATAACGTTGATCCACACGCTGGCTTTTCAAATTACAGAATAAGAGCAGAAATCTATACAGTTTCTGTCACCGACCCTTTTTATGTAATGATATCCTGTGAAAATTAAACGTTACTCTATTGACCGAGTCGAGATCATACACGATAACTTTAGTCGTCAGTGATGAATCTGCAGCACTGTTTTGTATCCGGACTATTTCTACATAATTTATGCGCCTATGTTTACTCGAAGTGAAATATATGGTTTTGGAGATTTGCACATTTAAAATGATAGAGATACTTAAGGAATATCGAAAATTCACTCTACGCCGGATTTTGTCATAGTGAATCAATATTATTGACAAGCTTTAGTGGTAGTTATTCTAATGTTGCCGCAGGTGTTTAACCCAATCCTCTGTTATTTTTTATCGGCGTCTGTTTTTGGATTGAGATTATTTGTTCCATAATTATAAGGCAGTTATTTTTGTTTCCAACAATGTAAAGCGCTGAGTCTAGACTTTTATCATTTGTGTTATCATCTTATTAGTTTTGGCCCGGCTGGTTTGCACATTGTGGATAGTTTTGTCAAGCTGCTTTGGCTGATCTGCACCTTGTCAGTCTGCAAATTGGTGTCTTATATGGTGTACCTTGTGTGAATTAAAATTATGATATTTCTATAAATTATGGGCCATTTGCGGAGCTGGGAAGAGCTATCTGACTTCATTGCTTGGTTCACATGCAGGAAACGCTTCGGAATTATTCCGGAGCACCGGAAGCCATTGGCTGGAAGGAGTGCACTGGAATCCATTTTTAGAAAATTTGGTGACCGGAAAACCGAGTATGTTGTTGCTTCTGAACTAGGGATGGAATTTGATTCTCTACAGGAGGCGCATGACTTTTACATCCTGTATTCTTGGGAGTTAGGGTTCGGTATTAGATACGGGCCGTCAAAACTGAATCCATCCAAATGCAAAATTGCCCAAGACATCGTGTGTGGCTGTGTTTTCAGCGTTTGTTTGTTCACATCTGTTGCAAATAATTTTAATTTCCAGTTTGTGCCTGAGTACTTCACTATACATTTTTTCATGTAGAAGTGGGAGCCATATGTTTACGGTGTGTGTTTATTTTCAGGGGAGACCTAGGCATACGAATTGCAGATCCACTGCATGCGATTACCAGGCACTAGGCACTGATACGGCTACACAGGACGGATGATCATGGCTGGTTCGTTGTTCTAGTTCGCAACGATGATTTTGATAACCATCAAGGTTTATTAATTCGGTATATACATGTAACTGAGAACTTATTTAGGATGTAACATTCAGATTTGAGATGATCTATTCGGTGATCTTAGGGTGATGTTGTCCTGTTCTGTTCATCTTTAATATTTATCATGAATCATGTTTCACTTTTATACTCCAGATATCAGGAACCTTATGTCCCACCCGGTAGCCCACATGCCTGGGATGCCTGTAACTATTGTGATCTCGGTGTGTGCAAAGAGGAACAATGACAAACCATAACTATAATCTAAACTGTGAAGCACCCCGTAGATTGTAAGGATAAGTTTCAGTTCCGCTCACGTTGCGAAAGGTCCTTTACATAGAGGTGATTAAGTCCCGAGTGTCCAATTATCGAGTTTCCGGCGTCTAGAATCATCGTACAGTACAGATGTCTAACTCCAAATAGATTAAAACCGGCTCAAGATGCACAGAACTTTATAGATATGCTATATGAACTTCATAAAAATCATGGAAGAACTTTACGATCACTCTGTACAGAATTGTTTAAATTTATGAAAAAAACACAGAACTGTACACATATGTTACACGGACTTCATACACAAAAACTAAAGAACCTTTCAACCAATATACATGATTAGTCTCGATTTGAACATGTCAGCAGATGGATGAAGACATATATCGGTAATTAGAGATGATAATTTATTGAAAAACATAGAATTCTTCAATCACACTATAGAAAGGTGCGCATAACTTTATTGATATGGTTTATGGACTTCATAAAAAATCATGGAAGAACTTTATGGTCACTCTGTGCATAATTGTTTTAACTTATGACAAAACACAGAACTGTACACATATGTAACATGGTCTTCATACAAAAAAATTGAAGAACCTTTCAACCAATATGCATGATTAGTCTCAATTTGGACATGTCAGCACAATGAATTAAACATATGTCGGTAATTAGAAACAATAATGACGTGAACAAAGTAGGGCCATTTCCTTTCAAGTAACGAGAGGGCTATCTGCGAAAAATGAAAAAGAGAGGGATGCAATGCGCTGTGCAATATTCATGTCCGTGCCAACCTCGTGTTTTTGTCTTGCCTAGATGACCGTGAGAACTTTATAAATTAGAGATGGTCCATAATGAGTATCTTAAAAGAATTTTATAAATTGGCGATTAGCATGTCATGATTATTCTTATCATCCATAGTAAGAAACCGCTCTTTTTGAGTTTGTGGATGCAAATTTCTATGATGTTCATAATTTTATATGTGCAAATTTCCTTGGGTTGTCCTCATGATTTCCTCAAGTTTTTGATATGTTTCATAGAGGTATCAGAGAAGTTGCACACAATTTGTGACTGGTCCCACTAAAATGATGTCCCTATAATATAGGAACCACTATGGAATGATTCCTTGATTTCGGACACCATTGAATGGACAAAGAAGTGCATTGGAATCAACTTTCATAAAGTTTTGTGACCGAATAACTGAGTTTGTTGTTGCTCCTGAACTGAGGCTGGAGTTTGATTTTCTACCAGAGGCACATGACTTGTACAACCTGTATTCTTGGGAGCTAGGGCTCAGTATCAGATATGGGCAGTCAAAGAAGAATCCATCCAAATGCAAAATTGCCTAGGACATCATGTGCAGCTGTGTGGTATGGATTATTTTGGCGGATTTTGGTTCATTCTTTATGTTATCATTTTACTGCCCTGGTTGCCACTTGCATTTTACAAGTTTTCATGGAGGAGTGGCAGCTATTTGATACATCTTTGTTTGTTTGTGGGGGGGGGGGGGGGGGGGGGTTCCTAGGCATCTGAATTCTAGAACTGTGGCATGCGATTGGCCCGGCACTGATATGGCTGCACCGGACGACATACCATGGTTGGTTCATTAATGAGTTCAGGAAGACTCAAACCATCCTTTGTCCGTGACCTGTTGGGAGAAGATGCATTCTTCATCTCGAAAACATTGACCCACACACCAGGAAGACTCACAACCATCCCAATTGTTCTCGTTTCATATTCACTTATAGGCTTCATCCATATTTTCAATTAATTGAAAGTAATTTTTGTTGCATAGCTGATTTGAAGGTAGATTGACTTACAAGACTTTGCCCCCCTTTTTTGGTTGCAATAGGAATCTGTTTGAGTTTTTTTGCGCATGACGATACCAGATGGTTGATGCTTTTCATGCTGTCAAGATTTTTGAGAATATGAACATAGTGAAAGGGGAGAGTTTTTTGGGGCCAGGAAAAGATCGCTCCTGGTGTGTTTCGTGAGAAAGGGGAGAGATTTTTGTGCATCCCTTAGTTGATGGTTTTGTAATTTTTTATAATATATTAGTAAGGTGAAACTTGAAAAATCCGCCTTGTACTTGGTTCAGCAAATTCATACATTTGAATGAAGATAGATTAAACTAACTAAATCAAAGCAGCCGCTAATGGCTTTTGCCTACTTGGCTGCTGATGTTGATAAAATTGGCCGTTCCATTGGGCCGTTGGTTCGTCGCTTCCTTCATTGCTGCGGCCTTGGCAGACTTCCTTGCCGTCGTGGCCGCCTCCTCTCTTCCGTGGCATTAGTACGCTTGCTAGGCGGCCCTACTGGCATCCGCCGCCTCCTTGTAGATTAAACGAGTGGCGTTACTGGTACACCATGCATATATCTAGAGAAATTTATATGAACAATAAACACACCTTATAAAAAGGTGTTCTACTCAAAGAACAAACCTATCAAAGTGAGCCCATCTATAAGACACTAAACAACAATATTTTCACATGAATCACATGCATGGGTTTGTAGGCCAAATATCTAGGATATCTTCAAACATATTGGTGAAATAATATGGTACTTTATCCGTTAATATATTGCAAGTACTTCACAAGAGATAGTATGGTACTTTAAGCAAAAGATCCATAGAGCCTTTTTGGTTTGATGACTGACTGGTTGTCCATGGTCATTTGTTACAAATATTTGCTTTAAAAATTATTTTTACTGTTAGCCTGATGATATTACTCTTTTTACCTACATGTTATTTATGTAATCAAATTAATGATGGATCGGGTCGTTGAGCACTCTTGTAGTTTGGGCATTGCTTTATAGGTCATGCATCGGAGACGAATTTGATGTTATGGAAATTAGTGATGAAGGACTTCACAAATTCGGCTATGGTACCTTAAGACGCGTCTCCATAGGACTCTTTGGCATCGACAAAGGACTGATGCCCCATGGACTGATGCCCCATGGTCATTTGTTAGAAATATTTGCCTTAAAAATTTATTTTTATTGTTAGCCTAATGATATTACACTTTTTACCTGCATGTTATTTATGCAATCAAATTAATGATGGATCAGGTCGTTGAGCACTCTTGTAGTTTGGGCATTGCATTATAGGTCATGGATCGGAAATGAATTTGATATTATGGAAATCAGTGATGAAGGACTTCACAAATTCGGCGATGGTACCTTAAGCCGCTTCTCCATAGGACTCTTTGGCATCGACAAGATGCCTTCCATCGTATTACCGTTAGCATACAGTGAATAAATTTGGTCTCCCAAGTGTTATCTTGGGCGATTGAAGAATTGTGGAAGAAAATATGTCTATTTGACTGCGAAATCCGGATGGGGCATTAATTGATGAATCGATGCAACTGAATGTATATTTGTCGCCTTCTAATAATATGAAGTTCACTATCATCATTTTATACAACTATTTACTCTTCATATTTCTATTATTAGCTAAATGAGTTTCAAACACATTGAGAGCATCCGAAGTGAAGGATCATTTCAATACATGTTATTAATTTCACATTTTAGTTTTTTTAACATGTTTGATTCCAGAATGTTCTTTTACGTCTCGGTCTGATCTTNTTGTTTCTGATACTTGATTGGTGTGATTTGTTTGCTGTTTGCATGATTTGAACAACTATAACTGCCTGCATGTTGCTTAGAGCTTATTAGGGCTTGCTTGCTAATTGATTATCCCTTACATGCTTAGAAATAGTTATTAATACAGAATATTGCTTTGTTTGTTTCTGATACTTGATTGGTGTGATTTGTTTGCTGCTATGGTATGTGTGATCCTTGTATGCTTGCATGCTTATATATTGTTATTGTTACCGGCGATAGATTCGAACGAGAATGAGTGCACCAAAGAGGGGGAGATATTTGAGTATCGGGAAGAAGAAGTCCAGGGACAGGCCAACCAAGGCAAGCCATCTAAACTTGTTGCATATCTGATCCTAGTTTTACTTATTGCATATTTTATCAATGTTTATGAAAATGCATGTTTACACATTGCTATTACCCCTCTATAGCAATTGTTGGTGACTTGGCTCCACGAGCCAGCTGTTATCATCCTCCTGGATGACCCCTCTCGACACCTACTAATCCCCTGGGTTAGTGGCATGATGCTTAGCATCATGGCCTGTGATAAACCTTGTAGTGGAGCAAAAATTCTAGGTTGGGAACACTCAACTGGGACTTTGAAAAAAATCATTTCGAAAACCTTGGAATAGTGCTCTATTCCACTGAAGTGTTTTCAGGAAAAATGTGTTCTAGAAAATGGAGAAAAGGAGGAGGAGGATTTATGAAAAAGGGCATTGTGTATAAGTGTTCGCCAGACCAATTAACCCGTGCAACCACGATTACCTTGGTATGGGACAGGGCTTAGCTCATAGTTTGTTTATTTTAGTATGGGAGTCTCATAACTATATAAGGGTACGCGGTACCCCAGAATCCGGATTGCCGCAAGTAAATGGGCAATAGTAAATCGGGATCCAGTGAGGGATTTATCCGGCCGGAAGACACTATGGGTCTCCTGACGTGGCACTGGGGTTATGCTCGAACGTGGAGGTAGACTGTCAGGATGTGCCGGGGAGATACATACTCCATAGGGTAGATTCCCGTACTAAGGTAGATAAGCGAAAGGCTTTGATCGGGTGCTTGTCGTGGCATATGATGTTATGCGGGGAAGATGCCCACACGATGAGTATCTGGATGATTGTGGGTAAAGTGTACAACCTCTGCAGAGTGTAAATCTATTCGAATAGCTGAGTCCTCGGTCATGGACGGTTGGAATGGCCATACTTAACCTGTGTCGGTTCTGGTTGGTTTTCAGAAAAATGGAGGAATGTGCCGAACGGAGTACTCGGAGGGTACTGCCGTGGCACGGGTATGGATCGGAGTACTTGTAGGGTACTGCCAAGAAAATGGGGATGGTCATGTGTGATTGACCTGGTTTTATGAATGGATATGATCATGTTTGATTGACCTGGGTTTTGAAATAAAAAGGGTATCCCCCTTCCTAGAGATTTTACAAAAAATGTTTTATAAATGTTTTTAATAAGGATATAGAGATGTCGTAGAACATGGTTCTGGATATGCTATATCGACATGAGAAAACCATGTTTTTGAAGAAAGCAAATTAGACTAGAGCCTATCCTTGCTATAGCCATACTACATATCAAACTCTCTCCCTTAGATGGTTTGCGAGTACAATTCAAATGTACTCACGGCTTTGTCCCTGGCTATTAACTTGGTTAGACTATGAAGAAGGCTATGAGGAAGATGTTGGAGGGAACGACAACGCTGATGCGAACTAGGAACGTCTCCCAGTCCGTTGCCTGTAGGGTAGTAGGCATGATGTGGACCATCAACGCTGCTTGGTATCCGCTGCTTAGTTTGTAAACTTGCCCTGCGTGGCATTATCAGTCTTGGTCGAGTGACCAATTGTAAGACTTTATATTCGATACTGTAATGGATGATGTAGCTTTGATATTAGCTCGGTTATGTGTACTCACGATATACTGATCATGGGATCGTGAGTTGTATGCATAACGGGAATCCCGGGTGGTAAACCGGGGTCCCCACACAAACCATGGTCACTTGGGTAGAAAGCCAAGTGAAGTCCTACTTGGTACCATTTTTTATTAAGAGTTTTTCTCTGAAACATTGCTATGCTATGTTTGATATTTTTCCTAGGTACTATATCATATATCATGACTCCATGCGCTGGTTTTCCATTTTTTTGATTTTTTTGAATTTCCTTTGCTCCCATTTCAAATCTAGGTCAAATTCATGATGCCTGCCATGTGTGCTAGGCGGGTGGGAAACCAAAGTTTGCGATGGGTTATAGGGTCCCACACCTTCAAAGTACCTCCATGTATTTTCCCCTATTTTTTTTGAAGTGTAGTTTATATAGCCCTAGTTCAAATTTGAATTTAAACTGATTTAGCTCAAAAATAATTCAGTATATGGCTCCAGGCCGAGATAATTTCTCAAACCCTGGATCTGGCCTTCCTACAAGATCCCTCACCCATGAAAATTGGAGTGGTGTCGTTTTTCATATTTCTCTTGGTAGCCCCTTCACAAACAGCCACCTCTTCTACCTCTTTTGGGCACTAAAAAATAGAAAATGCATTTTTTATGTGGCAAATCAAAAAACCCTAGTTACAAAAGTGTTAGGCCATGGAAAGATGCACATCTCTGCCAAAAATGGGGTCAAGATTCGAAAGTTTTCTATGAAACTTGTATAAACCATGGTCAATTAGGTAAAAAGCCAAGTGAACTCTTGCTTGGTGCCATTTTTTGTGAAGAGTTTTTCTATGAAACCTTGGTATACCATGTTTGGTATGTTTTCCTAGATACTACATCACATATCATGACTCCATGCGCTGGTTTGCCTTTTTTTTATTTTTTTGGGAATTCCTTTGCTCCCATTTCAAATCTAGGTCAAATTTGTGGTGCCCGCCGTCTGTGCTAGGTGGGTGGGGGACCCAAATTTGCGATGGGTTCTAGGGTTCCACACCTCTAGGGAACCTCCATATATTTTTCCCCAAATTCTTTGAAGTGTAGTTTATGTACCCATAGTCCAGATTTGAATTTAAATGGACTTAGCTCAAAAATAATTCAGTATATGGCTTTAGGTCGAGATAATTTCTCAAACCCTAGATCTGGCCTTCCTACAAGATCCCCCACCTGTGAAAATTGGTGTGGTGAAGTTTTGCACATTTATCTTGGTAGCCCCATCACAAAAACCACCTCTTTTGCCTTTTTTTGGGCACTAAAAAAATGGAAAATGCATTTTTTTATGTGGAAAATCAAAAAACCCTAGTTACGAAAGTTGTAGGCCATGGAAATATGCACATCTTTACCAAAAATGGGGTCAAGATTCGAAAGTTTTCTATGAAACTTGTATAAACCATGGTCAATTGGATAAAAAGCCAAGTAAATCCTTGCTTTGTGCTATTTTTTGTGAAGTGTTTTTCTCTAAAACCTTGGTATGCCATGTTTGATATTTTTTCCTAGGTACTATATCACATATCATGACTTCATGTGCCGACTTTCCATATTTTGATTTTTTTTGTAATTCATTTGCTCGCATTTCAAATCTAGGTCAAACTCACGATCCCCGCCGTCTGAGCTAGGTGGGTGGGGAACTCAAGTTTGCGATGGGTTTTAGGATCCCACACCTTTAGGGTACTTCCATGTATTTTTCCCCAATTTGTTTGAAGTGTAGTTTATGTATCCTAGTTCAAATTTGAATTTAAAAAGATTTAGCTAAAAAATAATTCAGTATATGGCTGTAGGCCAAGATAATTCCTCAAACCTTGGATCTGGCATTCCTACAAGGTCTCCTACCCATAAAAATTAGAGTGGTGGAATTTTGCACAATTGCCTTGGTAGCCCCTTCTCAAAAAATCCAAGATTATGAAATGGTCGAGCATCGCATAAATATATTATTCACATTTTCTAATGAATTTTTATATAACACTTTTGACTTGAAGACATGGATTAAAAGATATTTTTTTTCAATTCTAAATAGTTTTTTTTTAAATTATCTTGAAAAAAGAAAAGTTTTGTAACTCTCGTGAGGCCTGGCGGCAGCGGCTGATGACGTTGTTTATTCCTGTATTGACTCTAGAATGATTCACATGTGGGCCTGCTAGTCTCTACTAATAATATTGCAATAGGACCGGTCCGTGTCTGTAAAATACGTTTTCAACCAACTCAAAATACGTTTCTACTAATAATATTGCAATAGGACCGGTCCGTGTCCGTAAAATACGTTTTCAACCAACTCAAAATACGTTTTCGTTCGATCTGCCGTCCGTAAGCCGCACAGACTCGACCGCGCACGCTCGCGTAGCTGGCCCGTGAGCGTGTCGTGCGCAGCTGGCCTTCCTTCGTGCATTGCACGCCTGCAGCCGCAAAACGATTCGAACAACAGTTTGTTCCGTGTCCTAATGGAATAGTACATGATACAATTCAATTGGTGTCCTAATGGAATAGTACATGATACAATTCAATTGGCAGGACGCCGCGCAAAGTGCGCGAGACCGTCCCGCACCTCAATCAAGGAAGATAAGATGTATAGATGTTCTAGGAAAGAACGCATCTAATCTCAGCCCCTACCTACAATTGATTCATCGGCATCGATCTCCCCTAAAGCTCTCGAGTGCGGCCTCCTTCTGGCTTCCTTCATTGAACATCACTAAATCACATGTTGCCTCCGAATCTCCAATTGATTCGAGCTGGAGCAATCGTCGGACGTGGGCGAGGAGGTCAAGGACGCATACCGGCGGTTGCCGCTTCAGTGCCATCTGGACCTGTGCCCCACCATCGCGCTGGGCCGAGTGCATGATCGTCCAGCTCCGCCGAGCCTTGAGACCCTGTCAAGTACAAGCCCTATTCAAGACAAAAGACGACTCGATCTGTTCCAAGCTATCATCTCAGGCTCTCTCGACAGCCATGGTCCCATACGCATCGACCACAGTGCAGCCATAACTGGTGCCTTTTCACATGTCGTCGGGATTGGCCAGCTCGCCGGTTTGGACTGCCGCTGCCGGTGGTCTGCTGAGGAGAACTCTAGCAGCTCCCATGGAGCACGTCGGAGATCAACATTACTTCTGCGGCAGCAGCCACCGTAGCCCCAAAAGCTGATGACCCCCGGCTATCCGCAACCACGAGGCAACCGAGAATCTCGATGGCCGTCGCTGGCGTGCCCGACCCACATGACCTGCAATGGCGCAAGGCTGGCATTACGAGGCCCCTGTTCTAGACGGTGAGGCAGACGACGGCGCATATCAATGACGCCGGGATCTTACAGTCCGTCTATCTTGGTGCCCTGCTCCATGAATGTGGTCAGCACATACGTGTGTTATTGGCGATGAACTATGCAGCCATGGAGTGCCAGATAGGGATGAGATGCAGGTGTTTAGCTTCTCCAACAGGGTCAACATGCACAGTCTCCCATGGCTGTTGCAGTCCTCATCTAGGCCGTAACAATGACTGCTAGAGGAGGAGTCCAATAACACACGTGATTTCCTGGAGTTTACTGCAGAAGTTTGTAGTATGATTGACCGGGAGTAGGCATTCTCCATTAAGTGTGGTGCCGGATGCAATAAGAAGGTTCAGTTCTTGTGCCACTGTTCACTTATTGGTGAAAGCTACTAAGATGTGCTAATCAATATTCAGAGTGGTATTAGACATTTCAATATTCATATTGTTACTTAACAATTCGTGTCATGTCAGTGAGGGTCAAAGTGCCCTATGTCAGCTGTGCGAGTTCATGGGATCACAGGCATCCCATAGGGACTCATTTGGAAGGTATCTGGATGCGACATCGATAATTACTATGACTGCAATATTTGAGCTAAAGGTTTATTGAATTTTTTTTGCATGCATTTGCATATGACCTTATTAAAATTTTATTTATTTTTTTTGCATGTATTGCATATGTTTAACTTCTACGGATCATCGATGGATCATGTGGCGGTTCCAAAAAAATCAAACAAAACTAACCGAAAGTTCTCAACAAAAAAGTACATACTGAGTTATATACATATTTAATATGATCTTTTCAAAAAGTTATCTTTAGCGTCTTAGATTATAATTAGTAAGGAATTAAAAATTATCTCCTTACTTTCTTTGAAAATTATGTCAAAATAAAAATCTTTAATGTTTTAAGAACATTTTTTATAAAGTATGCTTTTTAATAATATATGGTTATTTTAAAACACATATCAATTTCTCTATACATTCTTATTTATGTGACGAGAAATAAAATAAAGGCCGTGGCAACGCACGGGCATTCAGCTAGTCAGATTTAATTCGATAAAAAGTATGGCCTTTGCGGCCGGTGCGACTCGAACCCGTGTCCCATGCGACTTTGGTTCAAACAGCAAGCCACCTTTCTTACGTGAACTCCAAAGGGTTAACATTATTTTTGAACACAGGTCAATGTCATGTGTCGTCTACTACCTTCGTCCAGGACAGGGAAGTGTTCTTAGGCAAAACCGGGTTTTCCCAGGGGAGGGACGCTGCTCGCCCAGGGAGGCCGCCGTGGTCACAGCAGCGACTGACAGCTGTGCCGCATCCAATTTGGCGCGCCCCCGCTGACCTGCAATAGATCCGATGTGTACGAGACGCCGTCGATTTGACCGCGCCGGCGTCCGGCTAGGCGGAGCCTCAACGACCTCGCTCGACCTTGGGACTACGAGAGGACGCAGCTGGACCGTTGGGGCAGGGGACAGCTGGACCGTCAGGGCAGGGATGTCTGGACCGTCGGGGCAGGGGAGCGCGCCGCCATGGACCTCGCCGAAGTAGAGCATTGCCGCAGATCTGTCGGAGTGGAGCGCATCAGCCAGTGCTCCGCCGCCGCCGCTGCAGGCCGTGCGTCGCCGCCGCAGGCCGTGCGTCGCCGCCGCAGGCCGTGCGTCGCCGCCGCAGGCCGTGCGTCGCCGCCGCAGGCCGTGTGTCGCCGCCGCCGCCTCCCCAAGCACCGGCTAAGTTTCCACCACGCAGCTTAGCTAAAACGAGCTTCTTTGGCTAGCTCGGCTAAAAAGGACACACAACTGGCCCACCAGTATTTGTCCTTTTCTAAAATTTATCAAATATTTTGTACTTATTTTTAAACAATTTGTATTTGAGTCGTTTTGAACCGCTAGCTATTTGGTCTGTGTACTTTTCATAGCTAAAATAATTGCAGGCAACGAAGGTATCTCTCAACATGTGTTATACAACTTGGTGACCGCAAAGACATTAGCCCGGCGCCGCCGCCGCCTAATCCTGTCTATTATTCAATACAAATCTACAATGTATAGTACGGAGAGCTAGCTTAATCAGGTGATACCTTCGGACACATGTTTTCTTAGCTGTCATGCAATGCACTAATACGTTTTTTTATTTGCCATGCAGAGTAATTCCCCTATTACATGCTGTAATCCATGCAACGATCGAGCGGAAAATCTCAAAATCCGATCTAGAGTTGAGTTCAATCTGCACTACAGTTTATCAGAAAAAAAACAAGATCCAATCTAGAGCCACAACGATTATTTTCTTATTCAACCCGTCAATCTCCTCAGGTTCCTAATTTTCACCAAAGTATGATCTAGCATTATTTTCTAGGATAATCAGTTTCAAGCTAAATGACGGACTGACCTGGAATTGAAGCGATTCAGATGGCCTTCGTGCTCCGAAATTACAAGATCTCCTCTCAACAATTAATTACGGGGATTTATATCTCATGAACTATTAGAATTACGACGGCAGATTAAGGATGGTGTGCTTTGTATCGCATGTAACCGTCCGGAGACTATCCGTCACAGGTTTTGGGAGTGCCCCCACTCCAGGGAATTCTGGAGCCAATTGAGAACCCGAACGGGTCACTGTTTCTCGGCACCACTGGGTGTGATGAGATCTTTTGGTGAGCTCCAAAGCCGGTTACTGGAATGGTTAGGAAGGCAGACCGAGCAGGAACTTGCACTGGCAATGCTGGGTTTTTATTATCTCTGGTTAGCCCGTAATGATGCGAGAGATAACGCTCTCATCGAGAGCCCAAATGTCACAGTGGAGAGGGTGTGTTTCATTTGGGACGAATGGCAGAAGGTTGGGGACAAGCAACAGGAGAAGATGAAGCAGAGCGAGGTGCACTGGACAAGACCGGCTGCAGGCTGGCTAAAGGTGAATTGTGATGGGGCTTTTCTTGCCTCGGACGGACGAGGAGGTGGAGGTATGGTCTTGAGAGATCACCACGGCGATTTTCTTTTGGGAGGTTGTCGTTTTTTCCCTTCAGCTACGGATCCAGAGGGGGCGGAGCTCCTGGCATGTCGCCTGGCTGTGACGGCGGCAAAGGATGCGGGTGCAACTAAGCTTGTGGTGGAGTCGGACTGTTTGGGGCTGGTCAAGAAGCTGGGAACTACGGAGCTTGATCGCTCGGTTCACGGCCACCTCGTCGAAGACATTAAAGTGTTACTTGGTGGCTTTGAAGAGGTACAGGTTCAGCATGTTCGTCGTATGGCGAATGGAGTTGCAAATAGGTTGGCTAAAGAGGGCTGCATGAATAATGTTTGTGAAACTTGGTTTGGGGTTCCACCTATGTGGATTGTAAGCTTGTTGGATTCGGACTTGGATGTTGCTTAATAAAATGCAGCCATTAATTCTCAAAAAAAAACTATTAGTGATGTCTGATGTTATTTTGCAGGCATTATCTCACATCGGCATGGAATCTTTCGTTATGACTTCACGGTAAAAGAAGTATTAGGTTACTGTGAATTCATGCACAATATAACTTTGTAGTAGTAACTCAAATCACAGCTTTGTCTGTACGTTCTCTTCATCTTTGATCAGAATTTCTTTTTGTACCAAATCCTTTCCTTTTACCACAGTATAATAGATCATGGTTTTTAAGAAAAAAGAATCCAAGAAAGGATTGTCAAGGCAACATATCAACGGAGCCAACATACATGCAACGTTGTCATCACACCCAACGGATCAAAAGGGGCATAGTATCATCGAGATTATCAAACTTTAGGTAATATCTTTACCAACTCCACGTGGTTTTGATGTCGTTGCAGCTTTTACTACAAACAACCTAGAATGGAGAGATATTCGTCTAAATATTTTTGAAGGAAAAAATAGAATGGTATCCAAGAAGTTGACTGAGCGATCCACAAGAGGATAAACATAAACCATTAAAGTGAAAGTAATAAGAATATGTCATTTAAAACACCAGAGATTTTCTTGCATATCGGACAACAATTTCATTTACTGCTAACAATACTTCTAATTTGATCTTCATTCAGCTTTGAAGAGTGATATAATTCATGCTACTATTTGTTACGATCTTGCAAAGACTTAGATCAAAGGACATATATATTTATTGGCTTCTTTAGAAGAAACTAAGAAAAAAATGAATAATAAAAATAAATTAAAACTTATGTTTGTTGACAAAAAAGTTTAACGAGCTGAAGGAATCAACATATTTTTGTACTCCCTACGGCCCAATTTAAGTTGCACAGCTTAGGAGTACACTTGCACTAGACATAGTATAGGGCTGGGACAATTAATTTCATCCGGAGATAGTATCAAAATTACCAGTTATTTGATATCTTTCATTGTGCATAGATAAATACATACATTTTAATCGTTATAATAAAAATCCTAGGAAAAAAGAGATATAGAATTTAGATTATGCAAATCATTAATTATAAACAAAAACAATCATTTATCATAATGCAAAATGTTCGCCAAACTATCAATGATATAAACAAAAACTGTGTGTGTGGATTTCTTTCCAATACCATCATTCTTAAGCATATAAATCACAAGTTAATAAATAATGGGCAAAGCTCATACAGTAAAGAACATGTGAAAAATGCAAACACCATTCACATTAGTATATCTATATAATTTAGCCGCGCAAATGCGCGGGTCAACATGCTAGTTATATTATTAAAACAACTAACAATGAACGGTCTAGATTAGTCAGAGATTGCGCAATAGAACGAACACCTCAGATTAAAAGAAGAGCTCAAATTGCGAAAACATACGCCTCACGTTAACTAAGGAAGTTTAAATTGCTTTAGAATAGAACCGGTAAAGCTGAAACGTACGCGGATACAACATCCTTTAGAAGGTCAAGGAAACTACTACATCATGCAGACGTACACGCATGCAACACCGTTTAAAAAAGGGAAATGAGCTGCAACACAAGAATCCCGCCTGGTACCGGCCATCGAGCGGATATGGAGATGCAAGCAATTATCCCTACCAAATCTTAGAGACGCTTGACGACGGAGCTGATACTTTTTTGATGATCTCGCGCGGCAAAGGTCGGAACACATAATGCCCTGAGTATACAGCCACGTCTACGGCAAAGCCCATAGCAATCGGAAGAGGCACCGCAACTCGCAGAACAGCTAGCATGCGATGGTTACAATCCATGTCAACCATATGATGAATAACCAGAGCGCAACAGCAGTATGGATCGGTCGGGCGACCGGCAGCGCGCCACATTGATTTGCATCAGTTCGGGCTTTGCTGAATTTCGGATCACAATTGTGGACTACTGTTTAGGATCTCATTCCATGAACAACATGTTTAGACGGACTGCCCAATCTATATAGTCGACTCAAACAGGTTTGGTCATCTTCTTGAGCTAACATGCGATGCATGCACATTCATAAAGCTATATGCCATAGGCTTATTATATGAAAAAGAGAGTACGTAATTATCCTCTACTCAATCCATCAAGTTGACTCAAACAGGATCTGCCAACTTCATGAGCTAACATGCGGTGCATGATTTGTGCATCCAAACGATCTGATGAATGCATAAAAACTATATATACAAAAGGCTTATTATGTTCTATATGATTTTAAGTTTGATTTAAAATAAAACTCTATTTATATAATCAAGTTGATAAGAAACACATGAAATTTTTGCAATTCTGTTTATTTGGACACATATTAAAGTGCATTTTATATAAAAGTCAGCAGTTCGAGTGATGTGGAGCAGAAGCAAAATCAAAATTGGAAATTTATTCTTTTACATGTATATATAGAAGTCAATAAATATAAACGAACACTAGAAATTGCAGTAATATGAAATATAAAACCAAATAGTTTAGAATTTTATTATCCACCGATATACATGCATAATGTAGAGGAGTACAAATGAAAAATATCATGACCGAGTCAATTGCATCAAATGTGAATGTTGTTTGCATGCATAGATTCGACAGTATAAAAACAACTTTAGAAGAAAAAATATGGAGTCATGCATGCATTAACCGACAGTTGCTCATGTGTGTTGCCGGAAAATATCAAATATTATGTGGAGTATGAAGGACGCAAAGCAATGTTGTCTTAGCAAATCATATATCCTAGGATATTGCGGATCTGGGAGTTCCTAAGTATGTGCAAAATAATTGGTATAAATGGGGATAGTGATAAAAATTATGGAGAGAGAGAGTGCGTGTGTATGTGTGTGTGTGTATGTGTGTGTGTGAGAGAGAGAGAGAGATCCTTTGGATTGATTTGGAGCATAGGCAGCTAAACTAAACTAACTAAGCATGCATAAGATGATCTGGAGGCACGAGATGGAAAAAATAGTAACTGAATTATGGCTAACCATAAGGATAACAAGTGGCATAACTAAAAGACACCGGTATTTCAATTTAATTCTTATTGGATTTTCTTTCTTTCAATAAAAATACACACCAAGGATAGAGGAAGCACGGAAGATGAATGGGCAGATTATTTTCTAAATTCAGATGCTTTTTCACGGCAGGTCAAAGTACTCCAATCCACCAATGCGACACACCAAATTCCGTACCATTAATCTGACTCTATTTCATAGATTTCTCTAACCAAAATTCAAAAGCTTAGGGAATAATTTAATTATGTTATTTCTCATGAGAAAATAACCGCCAAAGAAACAATACCAAATCTAGCCGCGCAAATGCGAGGTCACCCTGCTAGTATTTCTATGAAGGAAAATACTCAAATTCTCATATTTGAATTTGAATAATGGTCAAGTGGTTCAAGAAAAATTGGGGAAGTGATGCTAGTGGATAGCTTGCAGCAAAATAAGCTACTGCAAATTGGATTCATTCTAAAATAAATTTTAGAACTCAAGATATGGTCAAATTAGTGATTGAATAGATTTGAATGCACAAAGTGTGTGCATATCAACTTTGAAAATTCTTGATTCTATGATGTTCTACATGATTAGAGAATTCTAAAGACTACAAATTTGTAATTTTTGGATGGGTAGAACAAAAGATATGAATTAATCAAGGTAACAAATGAGCTTGAATTAATTTGAAAATGAATTCAAATTAATTACTAAAACTATGAAATATTATGGCATTAGTGGATTCTAAACTTCCTAAGCTTTCCATTGACATATTATTTGTCCAAATCTGAGTTGTAGAACTTTTTCTATGAATTAAACAAGTTTTTAGGAATTTAAATCAAATTGAATCTAATTTTGAAAATAGACTAGCCCGGCCTCGACACGTGGCGCTATCCTATTGAAGAGTACCGTTTCGGTCGGATCAGGTTCTAGGACCATTAGATCTAAGTGAGATCGGGTGGCTCAGATTTGCAGATACCGTTTGATTTAAAAACAAACCCGGCCGTAGATCTTAGATCCAACGGACAGAGGAGAAAGGGAGAGGATCTCACCGTGGCTAGGGTTTCGGTGAACTTCTCCGACGAAGCTGCGCACTGATGGTTAACGCTGGTGATGCTTCCGGGGGCTTCCAGGGAGGGAGAAGTAGACGACGGGGTGCAGCTCAACGAGGGAAGGACGATGGTGTGGACCACGGAGTCAATTGCATCCAATGCAACGCAGGAAGTCGGCTGAAGATCGACGCGGCGACAGTGATCTTCGGGTGTGACGTTGGGGGGTGCTCGACTTGCTATGAAATTGAATGGGGCAAGAGAATCAGAAGGAGCACTAGAGCTTGGGGAAAAGAGCAGCATAGGAGAGAGGGCCCAAACCGCTTTTGTTCGCCGGAATTTGCTCCTGTACTGAGGCCGCACCGCGGGACTCCGACGAGGAATCTTGCAGCAGCCTGGTGGCGAGTGAGAGGGAAAAAGAGAGGTGCGTGGGAGGGGCCTCTGGACTATTTATAGCCGCCCGAAGCTTGCAGAAGGGGCTAGGGTTCAGGGCTCGGGGAGATCGGACGGCGGTGGGCGCAGACGTGCTCGGGAGGGGCTCTGGGAGAAGAAGGGGCTCTGACATGTGGGGCCGCGGTGTCAGAGGGAGAAGGAGAGGGGGGCGGTACCCTTTCAGGACTGAAGATTGTTGGGATTGGAACTGAATCGCACAAAGAAGTTCAGTTAGCAGATAAGGAAAACACAGGTGGTTTTGCGTTGCGCACAGTCTTGCAACTTTTCTATTTCTCTGACCTTGGTATTTATTCGTTACAAAGGGAAACTACTGGCCGGTAGAGATCCTAACTTCTCGCCATGATCCGGTCTTAGCGCTTGTGCCATCCCACAAGCCCGGAACTGACCCAGCCACTACGATGCCGCACGACCCGCCTAACACTTTGCGAGATCGTGCTCTGACTAACAGCTAACTGAAAGACTGAATAAAAACAGAGACAGAGCTAACGACTAGATTACAGAAGCTAACAAATCACCCCCTAATCTTGTCGTTGGCGTATTATTTCAGTCATGCCGATCCTCCTCCTAAGCTCCTGGAACACCAGTCGTCCAAGCGCCTTTGTAAGAACATCAGCGAGCTGATCACTGGTTCTAATGTAGTCGATGTCGATGCTCCCCAGCTCCACACACTCACGAATAAAGTGATACCTTATGTCGATGTGTTTGCTTCGTTCGTGGTAAGACTGGGTTCTTCGACAGAGAAATCGCCGACTTGTTGTCGACAAGCAGCTTTGGCTTCACAGGCTTCTCGTTCAGCATCTCGCCGAGGAGCCGTGCGAGCCAGATACCTTGACAGGCAGCGGTGGTGGCCGCCATATACTCGGCCTCACATGATGATATTGCTACCACCCGTTGTTTCTGCGACTGCCAGCTCACCGGGCTTCTTCCAAGGAAGAAGGATGACCCCTGTCGTGCTTTTCCGATCGTTAATATCTCGGCGTGATCTGAATCACTGTACCCGGTCAGCTCAGGTTTTCTTTGCCACGCGTGTATGCACAGCCGTAGTCCAGTGTCCCCGCTACATATCTCAACAAGTGCTTCACTGCGGCATAGTGATCTGTTGCAGGAGCCTCCATGAACCTGCTAAGATAGCTGACTGCAAACGTGATGTCAGGTCTGGTATGCGTCAGGTATCGTAGCCCTCCAATGATGCTTCGGAAGAGTACCTTGTCGACTGGATCACCAGCCCCTTCCTTGCTCAATTTCAAACGTGCTTCCATTGGAGTGGTGCAGGGATTGCAGTCTGACAGACCTGCTCGTTTCAACAGCTTCTTGGCATAGGATGCTTGACAGAGTGTTGTGCAATCTCGTTCCTGGGCACCTCGATGCCGAGGTAGAAACTCAGTTTCCCCAGGTCGCTCATACTGAACAATTCAGTCATCTGTTGCTTGAACTTGTCGATTTCCTTTGTGTTCATGCCCGTGATGACCAGATCATCCACGTAAACACCCACGATCAGCAGTGAGTCACCTGACCCTCGCCTTGTACATAGCATAGTCTGACGGACAGCACTTGAAACCGAGAGAGCTCAACCTATCGTCAAGCTTGGCGTTCCAGGCTCTAGGTGCCTGGCGTAGTCCATACAGTGCTTTGCGGAGACGCATGACCTTGTCTTCCTCGCCAACCTTGATATATCCAGGCGGCTGCTGAACGTACACCCTCCTCGAGTAGGTCACCGTTCAGAAAAGCTGATTTCACATCCTATGATGCACTTCCCAGGCCTGGTGAGCTGCGAGAGCAATGAGCAGCCTAACTGAATCCATTCTTGCAACAGGTGCGAAGACATCGTCAAAATCCACACCCTGCCGCTGGACATAGCCCTTTGCCACTAGCCGTGCTTTCCGTTTCACCACTTCACCTTGTGCATCCTTTTTCAGCTTATAGACCCACTTGAGTCCAATTGCCCGCTGCCCTGCCGGAAGCTTGCTCAGCTCCCAGGTCTTGTTTGTCATGGATGCTCTGCATCTCTCATCCATTGCTTTGCACCACCCCTGCTCAGTTTCAGTCTCGTTGAAGGAAGCTGGCTCTTCTCCTGAAAACAAGCAGAGATCGCTATAATCTGCTTCGACTGTTGACGTTGTGTTGAAACAGATTCTTCAGAGTCCGGTAGCGGCACGGCGCCTCCTCTCCAGGAGACGGCACCGACGCACCAGTGGGCGGCGACACGAACTCGACTCCTGGCGATGCTGGGAATGGTGTGATTGGCGATGCAGCTCCAGCAGGTGAGCTTGGTGCGGTCACTACGGGCGTGGTCGCCGCGGCCGGTGACGTGGGCGCGGCATCCACTGTCGATGATGAGGAGGAACCGGCCTCTGGCCAGAACGTGTGCTCAATAACAAATGATCAGACACTTGCCCTTGCTCAACTGATGCTCTTTCGTTCTTCCAATCCAAGTGGCATCCTTGTCGAAGACGATGTCCCTGGAGACATGGACGCGGCCTGACGGAGGGTGGAAGACACAGTATGCAGCTGACCCCTGACTCGTAGCCCAGTAACACCATGGGCATGCTTCTGTCGTCAAGTTTTCTTCACATCGAATTTTTGACAGAAGAGATCACCTGCGCCAACGTAATGTCAAAAAGGACCACCTCTCAAAATTTTTGTCAAAAAGACCACCTGCCGCCTCCACCAATGCCGGCACCCCACCTGCCGCCTCCACCAAACCCGGCAGCCCCCCTGCCGCCGTTCCGAAAGCCGGCACGTGGCCGTCCAAACGGCGCCGGCCGACGCCGTCACCCCGAGTGGGCCTGCCGCCAATGTGGGTGCCGGCATGTCCACGTGGACCATGCCGCCTCTCCCATCGCCGGCACCCTGGCGTGCCCCTCGACAGCCGCAAAAGCCGCTTTCACTCACTTCTATGCAAAAGAAAAGGAGGCTGATTTTCATGCCCGGGCGGGAGATTCGTTTGCTGTTGTGTAACAGGTATTAGACCACCGACGAATAATTCTGTTGCTCAGCGAATTCGTAACGGCGCTGTTTGCAGAGCATCTAGCATGCGTTATCACTTAGTATTGCATGCGGTGGGTTGCTTTGATACACTATTTGGTACAGCGAATCGACTCAAATTATTACGAAACATGACACGACGTGCGCTGTTGCTACGGATATAGTGCAGTAAACTGACCACCGACATGTACTGTTGCTACAGAACCAGCACGTCTCTTTTAAAAGGCAGCAGGTGCTGCGAGAGTCATCACTCTCTCATACTCTCTACCTCTTCGCTCTCATACCAGCCTGAGGAAGATTATGAGATAGGAAGTGAAGATCTTTAGCAAGTGAAGATCTTTAGCAAGTGAAGATCATTAGCAACGGGAGATCAGGAGATGAATGAGTAGAAGAAATTCATATCGAGGTAAGATCTCTCACATGATTAGTTCTCTAATTTCATGATAGTCTGATCCTTAAAAAGGAAAAATATCATTATTGTATTGAAACCAATGATTTGATTCATCGTAGGTGGAGTATAGAATGCATGTGATGCTGTTATTATTTGCTAAAAGTATGTAGCATTACTCGAAGTGGAGCTCAAATCGTTCAATAAGAAGTATAAAATTCATCTTGTATTTAATTTTTACAATTGTGTAAACAGCATGTGCTATTAGTAATTAAAACTTTAGTATAAGGAAGGTGTGTTATTAATAATTCAAATTTTATTTCAGGTGGATATAAAATTGAACGTGATTGAATCGTTTGTAATTGGGATTATTCAGCCATATAAAAAGTATAAGGAAGGTGTGTTATTAACCTCGTGTCATATTTTTTTTTGTTTCTGTAGTAGAAGTGTGATTTGTGAATAATTTGGTTGCATATATATTTCAGGTGAAATTTGGTACGAACGTGAGCTAATTAGTGGTTATTGGAAATATTCGGTGGCATAAAAAGTTGCGGGCCAAATAATTAATTATTGGTTATTGGAAATATTCGGTCGCGTTCTTGAAGTTGAGGTATAAAATTTATCTCTTAAAAAGTGTTAAATATTTATTTTGTTGTAGTGTATCCCATGTAGTTAAGTTGGTAGAACGGAATGTGAAGTAATTTTATTCTGTTATTCATTGCATGCATGAAAGAATAATTAATTGTATGCAAAATTTTCGGTGGCATACTTGAAGTTTAGGTAGGTCTAAAATTAATCTCTTAAAAAGTGTGAAGTATTATTTTGTTGTACATAAAAAAAATATAGCTTCCATGTGACTAATGTCCATTTTAAATTTGTGGGGTAGGTACGATGGAAAATTTATTAGTGTTTTATGGGGATGTGGTTCGCGAAGGAATTTCTGGGCTAGATGTGTCTCAGTGCGAGTCTATAAATGTTGTAGTGAGAGGTATGGAGAACCTAGATTTTGCGGAAGTGAGGAAATGCATCCGGGTGCAGTTTGGCCCTGAGATGCGGGGGAAGAAGATGACCGTTGAGGCCGTCATATGTGTGGGAGGGGATGACGGGACAGCTCCCCGTGGGGTCTGCGGGAGGTGAAAGGAAATAACTCTTGGAGGACATACATGAGGTTTGCAACCACACCAGGCGCCGCTATGTTTGAAAGGCCGATGGTGTATGTGCAGTTTATCTCTCCTAGTGATGAGGCAGGATGCAGTAGCGGCGCTCAGAGGCGCAGCTAGCCATCACAGGCGGCCCCAGCAGCGGCCGATCGGAGCCGATGGAACTTGAGCTTGTGCCCGACCCAGGCTATTGGTCTGCGGTCGTTGACATAAGTGAACGTATGGAGGGATTACCGGAGGCCCTAGATGATGACGATGACGATCATTCTTCTGGGTCGTCATCGTCAGAGGAGGAAGGTGTTGGTCCATCTCAGAGGGCGGTTGCAGGACCGATGCCCGAAGACTTCTTGCAGACTATGACCATCCGCAACGCATATCACTCTGTTGCGGGCCTCGGTGAGGCTAGTCTAGAGGTTGGGCATTAGTTTTCCTGACAAGGGACTCTGCTGACCAGGCAAATAAAAAAATATTGCATTGTCCATTATCTCGGCAGCCTAGAGTTAAAAACAGTCTGATAAACTGAGCTGAAAGTCATCTGCCTTTCAAGGCCAAGGGTTGAGGGTAGAGTGATCGCTAGTCAGCGGGTGGTGTATGTCCGCCATGGGTGATCACAAAATTATACCCCATAGCTGCGAGCAGGTTGGAACTCTTCTAGATCATTGCAATGTGACCGCGAAGTACGTGTCCTATAATGTAGTGTCAGTGGAAGAAGATATTAATATGGGTATTAAGAAGCTGCAAAAAATCTGCAGAAGGACGAATGGCTTACAAGGTCAGCTACGGCAAGCTCGGCGTGCCACGGAGACATTTGAGAGGTTGTTATGGCACTATGAGGATGCCTATAAACTACACCCCTATATTTCTTAATTCAGTATTGTTGAACTAACAAGGGGACTCAATTGTTCTTGAAATCTCGGCCGCAACCTCGGGAGGAGAACAAAAGATCCTTGACGTGTATTCTGGGCATCCCCGACTATCCAGGGCAGTTCCATCAGTGTCGGCCGGTGTTATCAGTTGATGGTACATTTCTGACTGGAAAGTACAAAGGGTACCATTCATGGTGGGCAATTGCAGCAGACGCAAATAACCAGCTTCTCCATTGCCTATAGTTTGGTGGAGGGTGGAACAAGGGACAGCTTGGTTGTGGTTTCTAGCTGTTGAAGAATGGAGTCGTGAAGCAGGTCCCGGTTTATGCATCATCTCTGGAATCGCAACGGGGTCTGCTAAACGCGCTGCTGAACACAATCAGCGCAGGTTACCAGACCCTGAATGGGGTGGCCTGTTGGGTCACGGTGGTGCATGCGGCACCTAGCACAAAATTTCTACACAAAGTTCAAGAACAAGGTATTGGTTCAAGCTTTTCACGAGGATGTGCATGAGAAACACCTCTTCGAGATGAATGCAATTTGGGGTGGAATCAATGGAGAAATCGAGCGTGCTCGCCGTGCCATCTCGAGAAGGCCGGAGGGGTCGAACACCACCTGTCATCTGACACAGTGGATAACAGCGAATTGCCCCGACTTATACAAGTGGGCACTCGCTCATGACTCAGGGGCTCGGTACGGCATAGGACCAGCAATATGTCAGAGGTCTCTAATGGGTCCTTCAAAGGGTGAGAGCCCTCCCTCTTACAGCCCTCATTTACTGAAACTTGGAACCTTACTCTACATACTTTGCAGGGACAGAGTACAGGTGCCAATGCACTAGTCGGTATGAACAAGCCCCTTGTGGAAAAAAATGCAAGAGGTATCTGGATGAGAAAGCAGAAAAAATCAGGAGCCATGGCTGTAGTCTGGTCGACGCCCTTAGGAATAAATGGTTGATCAATGTTCGAGCAAGTATGTTCACGAAAGCATGCTGTTACTCTTGGCCCCAACTCATGTGAGTGCACCTGCAACAAGCCCAAGCTGCTAGGCTATCCATGTAGTCATGTCCTCAGGGCGGCTGCCGAACAGAAGATCAGCGTGGAGCATTACATATCTCCTTATTTCAGCACATTCAGTCTTCTTAACACCTGGAATGGTGAATTCTGGGCCTGGGGCATAGATGAACACTACAGGGATGTGTGCAAGCGAAGTAATATCATATATGTTCCAAATCCGGCGATGCTTAGAACTGATAAGGGACGCCGACCATCTCGACGTCATAGGAACGACATGGACCATAGCCAATCTGGAGAACCACGTCGATGTCGCATCTGTAGGTGCGCAGGACACCCACGCAGGGAATGCCCCTACCGCAGCTAGTCATTTTGAATGTTGTATTTTCCTAGCTTCGATGTAATGTAATAAATTACATTAGCTCTTGACCAGATAGCCAGTAATTACTCAACTTTAGCTTTGTTTTTACTTCCAAGTGCTTAGTCGGTTCGTATATAATTTTACTTTCCCTTCATTATCTAATAATTTTACTTTGTATATAATTTTTAGTAAGTTCTCACAATATTATTTGGACTAACTAAATTTTATCTGACTACAGGATAATATGGCGCAACTACCATCCCTATTACATCAATCAATTGATGATGGGCACCGCTGCCACATTTGGTTGGATCCTAGTACACATGTGCACCCGCCTCCAACATTTAGGCTCCGAACCATTAAAAGCCGATGGTATACAAATGCTTTTTATGACACATACCTTCAGGCTTATGGACTTCTTCCATACTCGAGGTTAACAGCTGCTGAGGCTAAATTTATATTAGACTCATCTCTGCTGTCAGCACTAGTAGATCGCTGGAGACCTGAGACACACACTTTTCACTTACGTTGTGGGGAGCTTACGCCCACACTTAAGGATGTGTCACTGATCACAGGTCTACCAATCTGCGGTAATCCTTTGGTCCCTCCTGCATATTCTAGTGATTGGCCTGAAGATCTTCGAGTTCGTCTAGACACGGAAGTGCCAACAGGTGCTCGGGGTGGTAGAAGACCAAGGGGTGTCCCAATGAGTTGGTTAGCACAACTTTATCATGAAATACCAGATCATGCAACAGATGAGATATTGAGGAGGCACCTGTTCGCGTATTTGCTGTTTCTTTTTGGTATGATATTCCCATCGACGCACGGGGATGTATGTCTCCCTAGTCTAATTAAGATTGCCGAGGAGATAGTAGATGCTCCATTACCTACAAGCCCCCCATACAGCTTTGGTTCTGCTTTGCTAGCTCATACTTATAGGGGTTTATGTGATGCTACCAGGAAGAAAGGTGATGGTGGTCATACACTTGTTGTTCCCTATGAGTTTTTGCAGCTATGGTCATGGGAGTACATACCTATTGGTCGTCCAGTTATGAAGAATACAATCCACCCTTATAATAGTGCCACACAATATAAATATGGGCCTCTTACTATGGCTAGCCGGTGGGTCCATGTCCACAAATCATGGGCCACAAATATTGTACGCGGATGCTACCCTGAATATCACAACCAGTTTGAGCATCTGGAGTGGTACAATGTCATATGGGATCCATGGACGCGTAACAATGTTGCGTCCATCTGGGGTGATCAGCAGCCAACAATTGACTGTGTCAGAGACCATGCGTACTGGATGACTCGCTGCAACCTACTATTTATTTGGATGGTTGAGCCATATAACCTCGAGCGTGTAATGCGCCAATTTGATCTCCATCAGGATGTGCCCCCACCAGTACCCAGACAGCTCGAACATGCCATACATAAGTAAGTTTTCCACTCAATGGTATCGTATAATTAATATTATGTGAACTCTATTTAATTTACTTTTTCGTCATGTAGGCAAGATAATAAAGGAAAGAATTGTTATGACTGGCAGACACATAATAGGCGTTGGATTGAAACGTGGAATGAGAATGCGTTGATTGATTGTGTACAGGATGAAAGGTAATATGTTTTTGTATATTTTCTTTGAGAGTCTAAATATTACCTTTTTACTATGTCTAATATATTTCTCAATTTTCAGACCATACAATATAAATACAACTTCGATATACAATCAGTGGTACATCCGTAACACACGTACCTTATTGTCGGGTCCTCCGCCTATAGAGCTTACACATGACGAGCAAGTGCGTGGACCAGAAATCTTATCATCGGCGTACCATCGTGACAGCACGGTACTGATTGTGTTCTAATTAATCATGTCCTAATTAATCATGTCCTAATTAATCATGTCCTAATTAATTATGTCCTAATTTTGATACTTGCAGCTAGAAGATTTACAGCAAATCGCTTTTGACGCGCAAAGAGGTATGCAACAGCAGAACTTAAATACACAGGAAGGGAAGAACATATTCAGACGTATTTTTGCTACTGCCACTAGCGGACTTCGGCGTTTAGGCTGCACCCGTCTTGATGATATTATGGCGCATCATCGCGAAATGCCTGAAGCGCCTTCGTCTAGACCAAGTCTTGCGCGACCCAGTGAGCCGCGACTGAGTACCACACGATTGACACATCCCCGACAAGACTCATCACTACTACAACGTTCACATTCACGCCTAGGATCTCAAAGACGTGCTGCTAGACAGGTACTATAGAACAATGTCTTTTATCACATTTCTCATCCCCGATAAGACTCTTGTCTACAAAAACACTCAATTCCATAGACAGTAACAATTTGTTTTTTCAATGATTTTGCTAGGAGGAGCCAATTACTATGGCAACTGTTACCCCATCTGGAGGAAATGACTCGTACACATGGGACGTGGGAGCACGGCGTGGGTACGAAGATATTGGGACTGCATGGGATTCAGTGGATTGTGATGTCGGCCAAAATATGCCGCAAGCACATGCGACGTGCGATCAAGGCGAGAGTTCACAACAGTTCAATACCACACAAGTATGTGCATATATCTTAACAAATTACACCTTCACAACCTCATTAACATGACATGGGTTCTAATATTGTCTATAACCTTTAGGAAACTATTGATCCGACGTGGGACGATATGGGAGCTGGTATTGGATACACTATGGCTCCACCACAGGGATTTCAACATATGCTGCAACAGGATAACACCAATTATTTTACATCTATCCCAGACTTCTTTTCGTACGATCCAGCTAGCACATCTGGGAGCTTAATCCCTCCACCCTCAGGATCTCAGCACGTGTTTCATACTCCTCCGCCACCACCTGACACACAACCAGAAGAGGACGAGCGGCAGTACGGCCGAGGCCACCGTGAACCTCATCCCCCCCGTGAACGTCTATCGCCTTCAGGACGTCGGCACAGGCAGCCCAGACCGCGCCGACAAGGCTAACACAATTTGTGTATGCCTATCTATATCTATGTTACTATTTCCAGCTATGTAATAGACATATTTCTATGTTCGTTTGTATGGGACAAATAAATTTGCTTTTAATCACTTATTGCGATAATAAGGCCTGCCATTTATTTGCTTGCAACACAAATACAACATAAACTACAAGTAAGATACACATGTCACGAGGCTTCAAATTAAGATACATTACAATGTTTCACTAATCGAATCAACGCTTGCCCGATGATGATGCTGCGTTAGATTTGGCCTTCGATGATGCAGCACTCTTACCCTTAGATTTCACAGGCGCAGGCAGGAAGTCATCGTCATCATACTCATCATATGCTGCCTCTGCTAGAGCGTCAGCATATGTATTCGGGCGGTATAAACCACCCCGCACTGGACCAAATATCTTTTTCAGCCAGGCAAAGTGCTTGATTCTTCTATTGACAAACTCTGCATCATCAGGATAGTGCTGCATATGACAAATAGAAAACCGGATAATGTCAGTAGTACTACAAACAAATCTTAAGGAATATAAAGTGCGCAAAATAATATATATACCTGCATGTGCAATGCGTATGTTTTTGGCAGCATCGTGATTTCAGTTGAATCAGTATTGATCCAACTTTGAAAACCAAGACCAGCCTCAATATTTTTGAGCTCAACCACTCTATTCCACCTTGCTTGCTGCCTTAATAGTTCTTGGCGTACCTCTTCTATGCTCCTCAGTGGTAGCTGCATCCTCGGTAACCATATACCTATCTTAGCTACGTGGCTATCTTCAATGATTACCTCTTGGAAAGACAAACCGTTACTCTCACAAATTGTTCCGGTACGACACAGGATACAATGGGTCATCTCTGGGTGGAAATCACGGTTAGCGGGATCAAAGAAAGGAAGAACATCCGACATGGTTGGAGGCTATACTGATGCAACAAATCCATGGGTGAGAGGGCGGTTTTATAGCCCAGCGATACCTGCAAATGGCGGGAAAATATGGCGGGAAAAAAGAGCGGGAAAAATTGGCAGGAAAAAGGAGCGGGACAAAATGGCGGGAAAAAAGAGCGGGAAACAATTGCGGGATAAAAGAGCGGGAAATAATGGCGGGAAAAATGCGCGGGAATCTTTGTACCAGCTTTAATTAAAATTGCAGGCAATAAAACATAACATGATAGTTGATGAATGAAAACAACATTTTAAAGTAAGATACATCTGGATGCGAAAAAAAAATTACAACAGAAATTAAGATACAAACTGGTACAATAAACACCAACGCATTTTAGTCCTGAGTCCACCGTGGCCATTTTCCGGTGGTATCACCACGCTTTTCTGCTGCTTCTGCCTGACCAGCCCTTTCCTTCTTTCTCTCCCTCTCCGACTCACGAATCTGCTTGCGTCGCTCTTCCTCCGCCTCCCTACGGCGTTTACCTTCTGCGATTCTCTGGCGCTTCTCCTCATTGTAAGCTTCTTGCGCCGCTTTCCTCTGGGCAGCCTCCTCCTCTTGTCGCTCCTCCTCCTGGAAGCGTTCCCAAGCCCTACGCTGCCTTTCTTCAATCTCACGCAACGCCCAAGCCGGCTGCTCCGTGTCGATCCAATGATACCATTGGCAGAGCGGCGGTGGCGACTGCAACAAAAAAAAATCTTACTAATACATCCTATATAACACGAGCAAATATGTCATCTCATGAAACTTATATCTTACCGGAGCGCGGTAAAATAGCTGTGAAGACTCCGGAGGATCATGCGCATGATTGGCACACATGAAAAATTTCATGCCCATCCTGTCCGAAAAATCAGTGGACTCCCTAACCTTTGCGATGTCGCCGCACCAGCATCGTGCTGCTTCCATTCCCTCCGGTAAACTTGCATACTTCATTTTCTTTGGCCTTAGGCCCTGGTCGGAGCAAGGCAAACTCATAGCAAGTTCAATATATAAGAGTAGAGATAGCTGTGGAGAAGACTGATCGAATGAACGACGATTGCGTTCTTTATATAGAACTCGATTAGTGCTGCGGGTAAGCGAAAATATTAACAAAAGTAAACATCGTCGGTGGTCTATTTTCTGTATCACACAGTATATCAAAGCTGTCTATCATTGCATGCAAAGAATCGAATCAGCCTCCGCATGCAAAGAAACGAATCGTCTCGGAGTCAGTGCTGCTGGTCGGTGGCAGGGTGCCGGCAACCTGGCTGCCGGCATGCTGGCCACGTCAGCCTGCCGGAATTGGGGCAGGCGGCAGGGCAGACGGCTGGGGACGGAAACGGCGGGAAACGGCGGCAGGGGGGTTGCCGGGGTTGGTGGAGGCGGCAGGGGGGCTGCCGGGTTTGGTGGAGGCGGCAGGGGGGGTGCCGGCATTGGTGGAGGCGGCAGGTGGTCTTTTTTGACAAAAATTTTGAGAGGTGGTCCTTTTCGACATTACGTTGGCGCAGGTGGTCTCTTCTGTCAAAAATTCATTGCTGTAGGTGAAGAAAGTTTAGTTTGATATATATTGGGGTTCAATATATTCTTTATCCCTTTATAAAAAATAATATATATTCTTCATTCAAACTTGGCCATTTGGTGTGTGCATGGAGCACCAGGCTTACTTACTAAATGGGATGAAATATGCATCCCTGTCAATATTGCTCTTATCGGCCAGATATTGCAACTCGGGTACCAGACCTACTTACTAAATGGGATGAAATATGCATCCCTGTCAATATTGCTCTTATCGGCCAGATGTTGCAACTCGGGTATTCTCCATGTAAGTTAAATGAATATAATAAGGGGATCAGAGATGACACATCATTTGAACCTACCAACTCATCAACATTCTGGTTCTTGATTTGAAGTTATCCGTGCATTTTGTTTTTAAAATTTATTGCTTACTTAACAGCCTGATTGTTACTGGTGTAACTATACATTTGGTGTACCTGCTTTTCTTCATAATATGGTCTAGAATTATATGATGTCGTTTGTAGCAGCAAGACACATTTTTTGTCCATTGAGGATAGAGTCAACATACCTTATGGTGTTCAGTATATGCAAGTTAATTTATATAGGCCGCTTGACTGAAAGTTGTGGATTTTGCTATTTTTCAGGGGTGTTTGCTACCCATCACTATGGCCATCACATAGCTGCAAAGAAGCGCTTGATGTCAGTCAAAATTTTACCTTCAACGGTATTGATGGTATTCTTTCAGGTGATAAATCAATGCTAAGTTTGACCACAACAGTGAGTATCTTCAAAAAAATAAAAAAAGATAGGCAGAGATCACTTTTGGCGTGCTGCATTCGCATCGCCCTTTACATATTTTTGCTTAATCATTTGTTCAAGAAGAATTATGCGAGATTCATACCAGTGAGGATGAAGAAAATCAGGGAGCAAGACTGCGTAACTTACTTTAGTTCTATTCTATATGTGTTTAACGTCCCTAATTTCTTTAGTTTACAAATGCACTTTATATGTAGGCCGCTACAAAAGTAACAACGAAGAAAAAATTGTATTGTTCTTTATTGTGTATAAATTGTTTTGCAAGATAGTGAACTGTCACCAATAGGATGGCCAGTAACTTAAGGTTTAGACTCTCATGTCTGCACTACTTGCTAACCTTACTGAGCAACATCAAGATTTTTTTTTTACTGATGATCCAAACATGGACAGCTATGTTTTCAGTTCTTAATATACATGATTTAACCTCTGCTCAAAATTGCAAATGTTCCGAAAAGGAGCTAGGTAGAAAATCATATGATAACATTAATGAACAAATGTTATATTTGTTGGCCCAATGGAACTACCATGTTTTCCTCACACAATTCAGACAGAAAAACATGAATAAATGGCTAAAAGAGCCTTCTAAAAAAACAAAGAATGGAAATATTGTGTTAAAAATCCAATGCTTCAGATTTGTATTCCAAGTTCACACTAACTAAAGTCTGATCACATAACTATTTGGTCATTGAGAAATGAACTTTGCTTTCAGGGAAGGAGCTGGCCAGGCATGGATATGATCTGTAACAAGGTGGTGGCAACCACTAGAAGATGGCCAGTGCTTGCAAGGATGCTCACACTTTACTGTTGGACAGGAACCTACTGCTGCTAGAAGAAACAAGGGACGATTTGTTGTGGATTGCGAAGAGATGAACTATGCAAGCATACGACATGCTGGAGCACTCCGCTCCTCTAGATTAACTCTTGAATTGTTCTGCTTAAATCTCATGTTAGCTTGTGCTCGATGGTTAAGCTTCAAAACTGTCACTGGATGAAATATGAGACCTATTCTGGTTGCATGTCATGGAACCAATGGCAACACGTTTTCTATAGAAAAAATAAAATGATTTAAGTTGTAAACCACCTATAAATATATGATTTTCCAGGTCTTGAATTGCCATTAAGAGAAACAAATAACTAGCTATAGCAGACTTAAATTATATATGTTCTTTCTTGAATGTACGAGTTCAACACCCAGATTTCAGTTTAATAGGAGATTGGCAAACAAACCAGTAGATTCCTTTCAGGCATCTCTGCTCATGCCCTGCGATGTGAACGACAAGCAAACAAAGGTTTAGTTAAGGCCAACAAAGTGCCATGACCCCAAGCTGAAAAAAACATCGAGCTATCGCTCACTAATCAAAATCAAGCTCCAACTGGAACAGATGAAAGGATAAAAGGAGCAAAAGAAGAGAAGTATGGCACCAATACCTGGAGGCTGGAGCTGTTATTTGGTGGCGATCAAACTGTCGGGCAGCCACTTTGCATGCGCCATCGTGTCCTGCTTGCATATAATCGCTCGGCATGCCGACGGGCGATGCTGTCCCAAGGACCATCCGCATAGTGGACGACGAAAAAGAACGAGGGTTGACACTAGCGTGGCGCCGCTCTGCTAAAGCTTTACTCCGGCCTTGCCCCTGGACTGACAGCGGTCGCCAAGACCATTCCCTGAGTTGCATTAGCGTCGTGTAGGATAAAGGGGTGAACTGGGCTATGGTGTCGATTCGCGGCGGCCGCGGCCGGAATCGAGCGGCACCGGTGGCTGGGATTGAACTCCTAGCTGATTTTGGCATCGCTGAAGGAAGAGGAGATCGGCGGCGGACAAAACGAGAGCAAGTGAGAGAGAGCTCCATAGATTGCAACTGTGGGCTATGTGCGTCATGCGGAGCCAACTACAGTCGACCACAAACTCGTGCTCGTGCGTACACACGCGGCGCGTGGATCTTTCTCAGTGAGAGATTAGGACTTCCATTCTGTCATTGTGTACTAACGTTGTGTTCATTGAGTGTATACATTTATTGTTTCTTTACTTAATCAAGTTTATACTAACCAATTATACTCAGCAAAAAAGTGATCATAACTACAAATGGTAAGACTAATTTTAATAAATCTTATTCATAAATATCTGCAAATTTAAAATACAGCCTAATTTAAGTACTTGTGCCTTTTCAAACAGTTATCAAAATAATTGCCAGCACGGGGCGCGGCGTGTCGCCGCGCCAAGCTTACTAGTGTATGATCAAATAGTAGGAGTATATGAATCGAAGTACAGTAGTTGACGATTTTCACAAATCCAGTAGTACCAATTACTACCACGCACGCATCAGCAATTCAGCGCGACTCAAAAAGGAGGGCTTCGTCGCATCGCCGGGGGCTCAGGCTCGCTGTCGTCGCCGGGGATTGTGGCGTTGACGTTGAGCTCGTAGACGGTGAACTTCTTCTCGTCCCTCGCCGTGGTGCACCGCACGTACCCGGACGCCGTCCGGAACTCCCCGGTGCCGCCGACGATGGCCAGCTCCCGCTCCTCCTGGGACGCGTCGTGGCGGCCCTCCACGACGATGGTGTCCCCGTCGAACTCCCCGCCGGTGAGCAGCATCACCATGTCCACCAGGTACACCGGCCGCCGCATGGAGGCCAGCATGGCGGTGCCCTGTGCGCGGCCGACGTGCTTCGACGACTCGCTTCGGTTTTGGGTGAGCAGGTCGTCGAACGCGTACGTCTCGCCGAAGTAGTGCTCCGGTGGCATCGACGGGTTCATCGGCCCGGTGCCCTTGGTGATCAGCACCGCCCTCTGCCCCGGCGGGCCGTAGATGTTGTGCATGTACATGTGCAGGAGGATGTTGCGGGCGTCGTCGGCCACGGCGGCGACGAACAGGGTTAGAGCCACCGCGGCGACGACGGCTACCAGGCGCTGCTTTGGGACGACGGAGCCGGCCATTGGCGATGTTTTTGGTGTATGCGGTTTGGATGCATGGAGCAGCTAGGATGCGGAAATGGGAGGTTTTGGTTAGCTCGTTGTTGGGTATGCAACACAAAGAAGTCCAAGAAGCTGCAATGGGAGATTAATACGTGCAGGCACACTACTTCGACGAGTAAAAAGATGGCGATCGAATTCATCACGCGAGATAGCGAGCTATGTACGTTCTCGTGTAAAAAAAATTCCACTGATTTTTCTCGGAAGAAGCTTTTATTAGACGACATCAGTAAGGGTCCAAGAGGGCTTGGTCTTTGCCATTCGGAGTCTCGGAGAGTCAGGAGATGCATGGTGCGCACAGCCGCACACCAGTGGAACTGGTAGTTTTCCCCTTAAATTCTTTGTTTTTCAGGTTATGTTTTTTTCTTGACAAGGCCTTGTTTGGTACTCCCTTAACCCATATTACTCTTCGCTAATACGGATGTATCAAGACACATTTTAGCGGTAGATACATCCATATTGGAGAAGAGTAATATAGGTCGGAGGGAGTATTAAAGTTTTTGGAAATTAGTGGGCATAATATCTACATGAATTGGGTGAAACCATATATTCAACCAATCTAAGGATGGCAATGGGTAGGATATAAGCAGGGTAGAGCAAAACTATACACATACCTGTATAGTCGATGGATACGAAGGTCTACCCATATCCATATCCACGGATATGAAACTTTACCCGCACCCATACCCGACGGGTAGCCGGTAGGTGGATAAAATATTACACCTATTATTCACAATTTTACGTTAATTAACAAAAAATGGACAAAAAAAATCATTTGTCCCAACTCAATAACATGGAGATGAGTACATGAATATTATCAAGTTTTTGAGTCTCATACTCATAACATTAGTCAACAAGAGTAGATGAGTCATATAACAAATTAACAATTAATGAAAACTAAACATAGATCCACATGTCAACGTAAACGGGTAGGGTATGGGTATACCCACGGATACAAGGCTATACCCATGTTCTACCCATAACTTAACGGGTAGGATATGCGTACTACCCATGGGTACAAAATTGTGCCCATACCCTGCCCATGTGGGTATAGTATCTGCGGGTACCCGTATCTGTAGGTAAAATTGTCATCCTTAAACCAATCCCCTCAAATCCCCCTCTCAAACCTCAATCCACTAGATAGGAATAGTGAGTGTATTGAGTATTGGAGAAAATACACTAGAATAAGGAAAAGGTGGGGATAAGTAGGGATTAAATTACTCCAATACACTAGAACCAAACATGCTTTTAGTGATAAATGAAGATTTCGAATTTGGTGGGATTACCCTCACTAATCGCCACAAAAACTGTAGTACCAAACAAGACTTAAAAGGCTTTACTGAACTCGAAAGTTCGTATCAAGGCGGTACCAGTCACAAGAGGTCAGGTCCGGCCTCTACATAGAAATGAAAAGAAAAAAATATGGTACAATACAAGTTTTTAAGAATGACTTGTAACACCGACTAAGATGGTGGAGGGTCGATCAGTACAATATGTTGTTATTCATGTGGGGTAACTAAGGGCAACTCTAACAGATCCCTTAAACTGGTCAAACCCGCAAAATAACTGCTATTATATAGTTTTTCCTGAAAAATGGTCTATTTCAGCTCCGTAAGCTGGACCGATCCTTAAAATATTTCTAGTGCCCTTCAAAATGAGCCCCCCCCCCCCCCCCCCCCCCCACCACCACCCCCACAGGAATAATAAAAAATACAAAAATTGAGATGTCATGTATCATGCATTTCTATAGGAGCCAAAATCATAGAAAAGTTTTCAAAAACGTTATTTGGATGTTACACATGAAAAGCATATATGAATTAAAGACACAAGTAGATAAAAACATGAGGTGAGACCTCATGTTAGTTTTCCTCCAAAATTTCAATGAAATAGACTAGTCCATAGGAATTCCAAAGGAATCTTTGATTCCTGTTTCTTTGTTTCAAACGGCATCATAGGAATCCTATTCTCCAAAACTCTTAGGCCTCCTTTGATTTATAGGAATGTTGAAGGAAAAATATAGGATTCATGTTCCTATAAGAATTTGCACTGTAGTGGCATTTGATTCATAGGAATACATGGAAGAAAATCTGTAGGAAATTTTCCTTTGAAGTCAGATTCCTATGCAAAACAGTTCAAGGAAACAATTCAGTCTGACCTCATTTTTTCTTTCCTTTAAAAGATTTTTTTCTTTGCAGTTTGTCACTTGCATTCCTACCAAATTTTTATTCCTATTCCTACAATTTAAGATCCTAGGAATCATAGAATACACTTTTCCTTTGTTCCAAACGGGTCTCATTTCTATATTTTCCAATTCTTATATTTTAAGTTCCTGCGTATCAAACGGGCCTTAGTTTTGAGCCAGCCCGATACCACTGCATCCGAGACCTAGCCATGTCCGTCTGAAGATTTTTCTGTTTAATTTTGTTTATTGTTCAGTTCAACAGCTACTGTAGTTCCTAAAAAAAGAAGTTCTACAAGATGTGACAGACAGCCGCGAGACATTTTCTGATGCCCTTGACGGCAGTCGGCCAGTCTTCCCACAAGGTTGCTCCCGTTGTACGGCTCGAGCGCCAGGTGGCAATTGACCGAACGACAAGTTGATGGGTCAAATCAATATGAGCAGAAAATAAAATCCTATCCCATTCAACTTATAAATTGCAAACAAAAAATTTGAAAAGGCTGCCTCAATCTACAGACAATGTGGAAGATAGTACTATGTTTGTTTGCTGGATAGAGATTACTTTGTTACAGAAGTGTTCAACTGCTCCAACCATCGATCGTACAAGTGCATAATGTTACATCGATTCAGAGTCCAGTCACTGCTTTACTTGCTCCTCAGCAACTGATTTACCTATCCAAGGCTAATGCTATTGTCGGGTAATCTTATCAGTATATTCATTACATGCCTGGACTTGGCAAACACATGCTATTCCAGTTCTTTTAAGACATCCCACAAGTACATAAAGAACATCTGGTCGACAAAGAACAAAACAAAATTTGTGTCTAGTTGACTTAGTTAACTTAGATATGCCGATAGCAACACACAAATCAATCCAATCAAAAATGATATTACATGGTACAGGCGCACACTGCTAGCTACGAGGAATGGCCAGCGCAGTAGAGTCATTGAGCACCTTGCAGGCCCGCCAGTAGATAGCATTTGATGTTTCAGATGTTCCCACCTGGTTGGTATAGTGCAAATATAACGTCAACAAACGTGAATAAGCAATTAATCACGAGACACAAGCAGGTGACTGACGAAACCAAAGTCTAATTAGCAGTATCGGTTTTTGCGGTTTTTGCTTATCAACTGGTCAAATCTTTTTCTACTTGATGAAAAGGCAGAGCTCCGTCCAGTTGCTAGAAAAGTAATAACTAGTTATAAATAGCAATAGGTAAACAATACCTTCAACTCCATATTGTAGTACTTTCTCCATAGTTCCCTTTCTTGCGGATACTGGTTGATTGCTGAATCAAACAGCTTGCGTGCAGTTACAATGTCGCCATGGTTTCCCATTGACGCGAGATTAGCTTCCAGCTCTATGCAGAACTCGAATAGCTTAAGACTGGGACGCGGTAGAGCCAAAAATCTGCATGGACACAGAACTGTAAGAATCATGCTACCTCCATATCAAATAAGCAGCAAACCATCATACTACATGAACTGAGCTCAAGTCTCGACACCTAACAGGCAATATCAACTAAACTGACTTCATTTAGACCTTTATAATGCAGGAAAAAGTTTAACCAAAAGGGACAATGAAGGCAGAAAATATATCTGAATTAAATACAAGAAATACTTCCAAAACCTTTAATTCATAGCATGTTAGGCCCAATATCAACACAACTCAAAAATGCTAGCAATGCTAACTGCCAAATGGACAAAAAAACATGCAACACTGCCCAATTCACTCATGTAATGAGCATGGCAACTCAGATTAGCATTCCAAACAATATCATTGAAGGAGCATAAGTTACATACCTCTTATACATCTTCCTAGCTTTTTTAATACCATCCTTCTGCAAAACCCATCCAACAATAGCAGAAGAGACTGAAGCTCCACAATCACTCCCACCAGCCGAGCTTAATGATAGCGTTGCACACTTCACCAGCTTTTCAAAATATATCTTATCATGAGAAAACAATTTCATGGCCTGCAATGCACGTTACGAACACACTTTTATTAAATGCACAAGGAAAACAGTAATATACCTTTTACAGACACCTTTTAAATGCACAAGGAAAACAGTAATACAACTTTTACAGACAGCAGTGCAACACAACTTTTATACAGATATTGAGTAGACAAATGAAACAGAAATGCCAATATAGTGCCATAGTACCATAGATGTAGAAATGCTACATCATAATCACATTCATATTAGAAATAGAGCAAAACAAAATATTGCCTATATAGGTCTAGAGTACCACAAGGGAATAAACTGCTAGTAACTACGGAACCATGAACACTGGGAAAGCACGAGATAAGAATAAGACACATACCGTATGCCACAGTCCCTCGGCCTTGTTTATGGATAACTTCGGAAGTACAACATTAAATAGATCAAACAGAGAACTTAGATTCTCCTCACTAAAGGAAGCACTGCCAGTAGCAGTACCTAGCGAGTTTATCTCTATGGAAGCTCTCAGGTTCCACAGATTTGCAGCCTGTAAAAGAGGACCGCTGCAGAGCCTTTCTGCAAGATTCTTAGCTTCCTCAAATCTTCCAAGTCTCAAAAAGAGTGAGACATATTGGCAGGCAAGTTCCTCGGTGAGACATCCACATGATTCAGCATTTTCATAAACTTTCAGCATAGATGAAGTGAATTCTGAAGCATCAAATTCAGCATCCTGAAATATTGAGATGGAATCCTCCCTGTCGGAGAAAATAACACCCAACCAAAATTTGGTATACATGGAGTACATTTTGGAAGTAGGCAACTTTCTGACAGCTTCATCATACACCTAGAATTGAAAGACATGTGTTTAGAACATTGACAATGTTGTGTTCAGTGACAATATCTTGGAAGAAAATAAGTAGTCACATATAAAACTTAACCTGACTGAATTTAAAGGACTACTAGCTACCAGATATGTATAGCTAGGGTAGGCACTACACTCTGAGGATATGTCCAGCTGAAATATTAAAATTGTGACCTAAAATTGTACAACAAGCATATAGTGATACTTAATACTCCCTCTGTCCCAAATTAGTTGTCCCAAATTGAGACAATTAATTTGGGACAGGGGGAGTACTTACCATGAACATCAACTTGGTACTAATCTAGTCCGGGGCAAACATATCCCTCAGCATAACACTTCATTGCAGGAAGAGATGCTGAGAGCAAATTATAAAAAAAGGATGCAACTTTTCCATCTCAAGAAAGTAAGAAAGATTGACTTTCATTCATAACTCATGATGGAGATACTTAATAAAGTGATGGCATAATATTTTCACCTGAATTGATTTGTTCAACTTATTCAATAAAGCTTCTTTTTTATTCGAGGAATTAGTGGAGTCACTAAGTTGAAGCCTAGCAAACCAATCCCAGTAGTCCTCATCATGAGAGAAGTCTTTCTTCAGGTCATCCATGACCTCCAGCCTCAGCTCTTCTGAATGTGCGAGCTCAACACTATTTAATATCTCTAAAATTTTCTTCCTCAAGGTTAAGCTTGAGGGAAGAGCTTCCATAGCACCATGATAAATTGTTCGAATGATTAACAACCCTTGCTGCCAAAACAGATCTTCCTTCTCCTCCAAATCAACCCCCTGCAAGCCCGAGTCCTCAGCACCTTGTTCATCAAATGACATGAACAGTTCTTTGTTCTCTTCTTTCCAGTGTCCTGAATCATCACTACTTTTCTGCAGTGTCTTCACATCCTCCCCAAGAGCCACCTTTCGAGCCTTAAGCTTGTTAAGATAGGTAAGCTCCATGCGAAGATACTCAATCCACATGTCCTCTGATTCAGGACAAGATCTGAGACCACTCTGCATGAGTGCACGTGCTGCAGCAACATTCAAGTTCTGATCGAATTCCCATGCTGCTGCATACATCCAAAGCCCAGGAACCTTGGGATGGTAACGAATGGCCTGTGCCATAACCTGCAGATAATACAATAAATGTGAGAATAATAACATTAATACAAAGTCAGTCCTGTATTTAACAATTTCTGGTTTTTTGCCAACCTACTTATCAACAGTCACCACAAGGCGGTTAGAAGTAAGGGCCGACAGAGAGGGATATTCATAAATCCAATAAAAGAGTAATAAGATCAACCGAAAATGCAATTCTAGGATGCCACAGAAGAATAAGAAAAATCTCTTAAACATTAATGGTTTCCTAGGCTCTAGTCCAAATCTTATTGCAGATTCCACATTTAACAACAAATGGCATATCAAGAACATGCACACTCCAACGTTTTACCAACTATGGCTAACACTGAAATTCATAGCCCACAATTCACATCATAATCAAATACACACCTGCATGGTAAACTCATAAGTTTCCCTATGTTTTGTGGCTTGTTATCTTTTAAGCTCGAACGAACACCAGTACTTTCCACTACAGCTTTCTTGTCTTATCCCTCCCTGGGCATGTGCATACTGAAATCAACAAATTGAAGTGGCCACACCTACCTAACAGGTGAATATTCACCATATCTGGAATCATGAACAATTGTTGGCCCTATCACATCCAGTATTCTCTCAATTATCACCATGTGTGTCCGTGTGTCCTCCTGAACAACGACCGACCAACACAGTTGCCATCACCACCACTGCCATGTGGTCTGACTCCGTGTTCCATAGCTAGTGACACGGGATTTGACCTATTGTAAGAAACCAAGACCCAAAATCAACTCTCTCAGAAAGTCCGTGGTAGCCATTACGGCTGAGATTTCAAACCCTGAATAACACCCTTCCGCTACCACCTTGTCTGAGAGGCAGATCAGAGTATAACGCCAAGAGCCAGGAAACAACTACCAGGTGTGAAAAAAATGTTTCACCAGCTTGTATAAGACAAACATCCAGCATATAGTATTTTACAACCAATTCCAAATTAGTTAGCTACGGTTCAGATTTTCACAACTCGAGTGTCGAAACCGTTACTCCCTCTGGCCAAAATTAATTGTACTGGACATAGTGTATGGCTGTGCCAATTAATTTGGACTGGAGGGAGTAGTAAATTTCATGCACATCTAGATACGCAGAACTACCAGTCGAATTTCTCAGTCAAAATTTTAGGGTTGGGCGCATAAGGCAGTTTACCTTGCGCAAATATGCACTCAGAATTAGAATGCACATCCCACAATGGCACTAGATTTCTATTAGCTCAAAGCGCAAAGCCCTCGGAAATCCATCTAATCTTTCCAATGTTTCTGAGCATAAATGTTTGTTACAACCCGAATTCACATTACATGTTTTAAGTCGAGAACAAAAAACACTCAGGCATGGTGAAAATAAAACACGACGAACACTGATAGTGTCTATCCACGCTGCAGCCCTAACAGGACAATTTATCAGTAAATCGTTGCTGAACCAAGAGCTATACAATGAAAAAAAAGGCAAATTTGATCCTCTGCAGAAGTTGGCCGAGCTATTTCGATGCCGTACTGTGTGGACATGTAAGTATTCGACGCGTACCTGCTTCATCCGGCCGTGGCCCTTCTGGCGGCAGAACTCGAGGTAGCGGAACCAGAGGTCGAGGTCGCCCTTGAACCTAACGGTGGCCGTCCTGTAGACGTCGAGGACGCGGAGGACTCCCGCGAAGTCAGACACGGACTTGGCCCACTTCTTCTTCCTCCTCTTCCTCTTCTTGTCGTCGCCCTCGTCTCTCCCTCCACCGTCGCCGCCGTCGCCGTCGCCGTCGTTAGCGTCCTTGGGGTCGGGCGTGGCGCGTATGATGGCGCGCTTGCGGAGGTCGCGGAGCGCGTCGACGCGGAGGAGGTAGGCGATGTAGTCGAGGAAGTCGGCCTTGCGCGGGGAGTGGCGGCGGAGCCGGAACTCGAAGTCGCGGCGGCGGCGCACGACCTCGGCGAGCTCGGCGCTGGTGAAGAGGCCCCGGCGCTCGAGGTCGTCGAGCTCGTCTGACATCCGCTCCAGGCGGTACTGCACCGTGTCCGCCATGTCGGTGCCGGCGTGGTGGAGCTGCTGCTGCTAGGGTTTAGGGTTTTCAGTAGCGGCGTGGAGGAGGGGAGAGGGAGAGGAGCGCCGCCACGGCAACGAGGAGGGTAGAGAAAAGAGTGAGGGCGCCGTCGCTGTGGTAGAAGGGATGTTGTGTGCTGAGCGGGCTACTGGGCTTCACACAAGGGGATCAAACCAAAATAGTGGGCCGAACGGCCGTAGGGCATCCACAACATTGTTTTTCAGGTTTTTAAAACGGAAATGCACTTTTGACCCTTTATCCGGAAAATAAATTTAAAAAATAGAAAAAGTACACGTGTGTATATCTACATATTCTACGTGCTTACATAAAGTTTCGTGAAAAGGATATTTTATTTGTCTTGTGCAAAAAGGATAAAAAACGCGTCGTGAAATAGCTTATTTTTGGTACCAAATTTTGTTATTTTTACATAGACCATATAAAAAGTCGTTTTTTCCTGAAATGACTTCATGAGCACGTAGAAGATGGAGATGCACACAAAAAAAATTGTTTCAAATTTTTTGACTTTTTTAAATATGTCAAAAATGCATTTCAAATAACGGATGTATATGCACCCGAGAGCAAAAAAGCCTTGTCCGTTTTAAAACTGTTCAGTATATTGGGAGGGTAGTTTCACCTCTAAACAGGCTTTCAGCTTTAAAAAAACCACACATCATCGAACAGAGACAAGGTGATGATGAGACTCGCTTATAAAGCAGATCAAAGATAACACAAAAAGATACAAGAAGAACAAGACCTACCACCGGTGGACCACAACCGAACGATACGGAAACTCCACACCCATTATTAAAGATAAAGATTGCATACAATCCTGATTTAGGCCTCCATAACGTGATATGGGAGCTGCCTTTGCCGAAGCATCGCCAACACCAGGATCCTTGACACTCGCTTTCTCGCCATCCCCGTGACCAAAAAGCAAGGCCATCACCACCACCACATCGCTTGCCAAAGATAAAAAAAAACATTCGCGTTGTCCACATTCTAGAGCCACCCGCCTTGGCATCTAAGATCTCGCATGACAACGCGACAGAGACCACCAAAATAACTCCCTCAGTACCGCCGCCTCCACATGTGAGAAGTTGGTCGCTGATTGGACAACTCGCCCCCCCCCCCCCCCCCCACAATCTGTAGAGACATCGCCTCGCCCGCATCTCCACGCGTTTAGGAAAAGAAGGACCGTCGCCGCTGGCACCGCATGGGCTTTGCCCAATGGTGCACGCAAACAGTGTCCAGAGAGGGAGGGGAGAGGGGAGGTTGGACGGGGTTAGGTTTTCCGCCCCAGGTCGTGCGGGGGCGACCCGGGAATAGGACAACGCGTTTTTTCCTCTATGGTTGTGTCTTTCAAAAGAAGAAGAGTAAGCGGTAGTTTGAAACGAGTGCATTCTCTTGATTCGATGCCAAATTCACCCCTACTAGTAAAAATACTACATCTCTCCAATTGCCAACGCTTGAGGTTGGGAGAGTGGATACACTTTGTTTACCTTGTTTTATCCGGCGTTGGGCCCATCGTACAAAATTTGGGCTATGCCAATATTGTAGTGCTATTGCCATATTTAATCTACCGCCAAATTATATTTCATATCAGATTTGACTATGAAAACATTGTGGCTGCCCATAGGTCTTCATTGATTGAAACCCCACCTGCGGAATGTTTGAATGTCGGATCCCTTGAAACAGAACTCGGTCGAGAGGAAGTGCACTCGCGAGAGCTAAGAGTAGAGCATTCGGGCTCCTCTGACTTAGCGTTGCTTGACTTTGTGTCACTAACAAGTAGGTCCCACCATAAGAGGAGGCCCACTATCAATGACCCAAAGTTAGAAAAAGTTAGGATGTAGAAAGTTAGAGGATCCAGCTCCAAATTTCCCACGGTGGCACGGGTAACACCCTCCTCCTCCCTAGCTTGTCCTACTTCTTGAGCTCCTCTATTCCTAGCTAGCCCCGCACTAGACCCCCCCCTCAACAGATCTTGCCCTAACCCTAGATTGACGACTAGGTTAAAAATAACGATGAGAGGGGGAATGACGGCGAGCGGAGGAAGTACTTTGATCATACAAAAGAACGTTGTACTCTTCCGTAGAACCACCCTTTGACCCGAGGTCATATAATTTGGGGCTGGAAGCCATTTCCCGAGGTCAAAATCAGAGCGGCCCGAGGGCTTTTTTCCCGTCGTTTTCGTCCGACAGCGCGCCATAATGCGTCGTGGCAGTTTCTATTTGACGCTCGACGTGTACCCCTCTCACGCCTACCGCTTTTCGGGGCCGCGTCCCATTTCTCCTTCCTATAGGCGTAATTCCCCGTGTTTTTCCTTTTTCTTTTTTCTGTTCTTTTTTAAACATTCAAGCTTTTCCATATTTTGAATAATTTCAAATTTGAACAATTTTCAAGTTTGAACATTTCTAGTGGAAAAAATTCGGATTTGAACAGATATTTGAATTTGAACAGATTTCAAATTTGATGAGTTTTGGATTTTAATAAATTTTTGAATTTGAATAGGTTTTGAACTTTGAAAAGTTATCAAATTTGAAAAGTTTTTGGATTGAAACTATTTTTCAAATGTGAAAAGATTTTGAACTAATTTGAATTTTGATTTTTTTAATGCACATTTTATTTCACCAAATATTTAAAAAACTAGTTAATACCCCGCGCGTTGCGGCGGGAATGAAAGATTATTTTCATATATTAAAAATAGAAGAAAACAGGTTGCATACACTTTCAAATAATAAATCCTCGTGCATACGTGCCCGCGGATGACATGGGTTCGTTAATGATGTGGACGCTTTGCATGCGCAGTTTATACACTTTGAGGCTGTATGCATTCTGTGAGAAAAACTCATGCAATCATGAGAATGATAGGGGCTTTGCTGGGCACTCTCCATGATATTAGATAATGGCCCCCTTCTTTTCAGCTTATTTTCCAGATTCTCCCAGAAGCTACCCTCCACCAGCTTCTCCCAGAATCTCGTTTCTAAAATTTGCACAACAATCTAGATAAGTATTGGGAAGACTAATCTAGATTGTTGTGAAAATTTTAGAAACGAGATTCTGGGAGAAGCTGGTGGAGGGTAGCTTCTGGGAGAATCTGAAAAATAAGCTGAAAAGAAGGGGGCCAATGCCCTGTTCGTTGCTATGGGACATGTGGATGAACCAATAAATTTTGGTTTATTTGACATGATGATGAATTGTTTAGATTAAAATTCCAACGCAGCTATTAGAAACTTGTGACCAAATAATGGAGTCTTGGTCTATCTTTTTTGCGTTTTGCATGCATGCTAAACTCAGTAGTGATCTAAGAAATTTGGGTTGAAATAACCACAAAATAAAATCCCTTCAAGAAAAATTATTCAGGTCATCCAGATATATCAATGTCATAATATCAAGCAATTGAAAAAATAGGAGTAAAATGCCAAGGTAAATTATCAGCCATTACATAGTTCAAGAAACCGAGGAAAATATAATTATTGGATATGAAGCAATAGATTTGTATAAATGCCCACTTTAAGTAGTATTGGAACAGGGCATACTTCCCATCGAGAAAACGTACCAAAAAATCATTCTGCTTGGAATACAACCTCAGATAAGAAAGCGCCAAGTCCACTGAAGGTGGGCATTGTTACTTTGCTGGGAGAGAGAAAACATGATCTGAAGAGAATAAGTGATCTGAAAACATGAAAAGTATAAGTTAGTAGCCTTGTTCTAGTAGTACAAAAAAAAGATATCGATGTGTCATATAACATTATAACTTCAGTAGACAGGAACGTTCCAAGCTAATCTAGCATGTTTAAGCGCGTGTATGTAGATGTACTAAAATATTATAGTTTCTGTTTTCCCTTTTGAAACTGATATACACTCGTTTCTAAGTATTAATGGAGGTGAGGAAGTGTACAATGTCAAGATCAGAACAACTAAGATTTTTTACCTATATTTTGGGACATTCCATCGAACAGTTGGTAGGGGACCAAATAGGAAATGTCATATGTTGCACACAATGATCATGGACGATGAGAGCCGATGAGGCCATGGATCTTCATATGAATAAAAGAACCCAGATTACTCTAGGAGAGAGAAAGAGAGAGACGCCCATTGGTGCAATATCAGCGGCATTTGCTTAGTCAGGAAGAGTGAAGGGATGGATGAGCCTTCTACAGGAGCGACGGTGATATACAGCCGTAGCCTCGCCAGCGCGGCTTGATGAGCAGGGTGCAGCTACTCGAGATTAAGAAACCATGACGACTCTTGGACTGCAATCAGAGTGGTGGAATTGACGGTGAAGGGCGTGTTGCCTGGGACATCATGGTCAGGAGATGGATTATAATAGGGAAGAGGGAAAACATGGGATTCGTGAGTGGAGATGCCATAACGGAGAAGCTGAATGAGTGCGCTAGGGATGAACTTTATTGATGGAGAGATCTTGTTATCTTGAATACGTGGAGGTTCAGTTACTCAATTGGAGGAGCGGAATGGAATCGTCTGAGAACTCTTTCGCTTCCCCTTCTCTTTGTAGAGGACGTACACTAAGCGGGCAAGTCACCTCTTCATGGATAACTATTGACCATATATTTTACATCGGATGGATAGAAAGAATTGAGGTGATGTGGCTTCATCAGATTTGAGCTTGCAAACATTAAATGCATTATTATAGTGGGGATGAACTTTATATAATACGTGGAGGTTCAGTTACTCAATTGGAGGAGCGGAATGGAATCGTCTGAGAACTCTTTCGCTTCCCCTTCTCTTTGTAGAGGACGTACACTAAGCGGGCAAGTCACCTCTTCATGGATAACTATTGACCATATATTTTACATCGGATGGATAGAAAGAATTGAGGTGATGTGGCTTCATCAGATTTGAGCTTGCAAACATTAAATGCATTATTATAGTGGGGATGAACTTTATATATATTATAGATTACAGCAAAAAAAGGAAGAAAAGCCTGGCCGAATTGGGCCGGCCCACTATGGAACGCTCCCAGGCGTCCGCGCCGTAACCGGCGTTTAAAGCGCCGAACGAATAGGAGCGCCCGTGCGTCGGTGCGCTTTCCCTTTTCCTTTCCCGTCCTGCAAGAAAGAAAACACCGCAGCTTCTCGAATCTCGAGAGAGGAAACAAAACAAACTGTGGCCTCCTCTCCCTCTTCCTCTCCAAATCCCCTGCGGCGTCCTCCTCCTCGTCGGTGCGGACTGCGGAGCCCCCGTCGCCGCTTCTTCAGTTCTTCCTCCGGACCGATCCTCGGCTTCCCCAAGGTAACCGAATCGATCGACTCCTCTATTTACCTAGCCGATTCATCTGTGCACATCCTTCCTCGCAGTACTCTGTCAGATGGGATGTAATTTTGCCCAGCGAATGTAGGCACGATGCGCCGACGCGTAGCGAGCTGGCCTTTTTGTTTATGCGGTACCTCTCGGAATTGCAAGAGCCAGCGCGAGAGTATGCCCGCTAGTTGTTCGTCAAAATTCCCTTGCGGTGCGTAGTACCTTGATTATGGCATTTACTTGTGCGATGTGTCTCCATTGTATTGGGCCTGGAGGTATTGAAGTTGGTCCGTACTCAATAATAAAGTTATCTAAAGACGGACAACTAATACTCTGCCGGTCGTGTTACGTGAACTTGTGGGAGATCAGCTTACAGTTAGGCAGTGTACTAGCCAGTAATTCATTTCGGCGTTTAGAAGACATTTAATCAGAACCACCTTAAATGTTTGGCTTATCAGCTTATGCATGACATCCTACTGTTTTCTTGCATTGCTGCACGCCGGCTGTTGTCAAGTTCTTGGTTCTATTGCTGCGGCTCACCAAGAAAAATTTTACCCCCATGAGGGATAACCTCCCAAGTCCATTCGGACTACAGCGGGTACATACGTGCAACCAGCTTTCCAATGACTGCAGTGACCACCTCTAGGTGCCATAATTGGAGCAATGTGAGCCTTATACACATTGTATGTCAGTTGACAAAGAAGCGTGTGTTCAGTCCCAGTGGTCATTGAGGGTTTGGGCAGCTTTGAGAATTGGCACCTCACTGTTGGATGAGCAACTTCCGTGCAGAGAACGGGGCGAAAGCCGCACCACACACACGCCAGTCCGTTACGCTAATAGTCTCACGTCCACACCAAGCCAAACCACTTCCTAATCTCTAGCACCCAACCCACACTAGCCCATAAGCAAATCGACCCCAAACCGCCCCGACCCACACTGTGTTCTGTGTGTTGAACCCAAATCATGGCCAAAATAGAAATCATGGATCCAGCCAAGGAAGTAGTACAAAGCGCCTAATCCAGCATGTAGCTGAACTTTGAAGTTCAGAGCCGAACCTGAAAAATCGGACGCCGTGCAGAAAAATCGCCACAATCTATAACTAATAAATAAATATTTTGCAGATAAGCAATGTTCTGTCCCAGTCTAGCACCAAGCATTTTTTTTCCCTTTTCTATCCCTAAGACAAGTGGGACATCCATGTCAGTTTCGTCTTCAATCTCAAGCACATGCGTGACGAGCTCCTGTTCTGTCAATCGCCTCCACCACCTCTGTGGACAAGGAGACGTCCTGGAAAGCTCTCTCGCTGCCCACGTCATTCCTCCATCTTCTCCACTCTCTCTCGTGATCCCCCGTCCTCTGCTCTGTGAACGCGTGCCCGGATCTGCCGCCGTTCTCGCCGTAGACTCTAGCCACCCTGCGTCCAGCTGGTCAGCGCATCAGCACAGCCTCGCCATCCTCTCCCTTCTCGATGAAGGAATCGAGTCGGGACCCCGCCGTGCGCCGACGGCGGCAGTACTAGAACCAGAGTGGACACACGCGCGTGGGGTTGTTTGGTTCAACCTGTGGGTTCGACCCTTGGGTTCAACCCGTTTCAGCTTTTTTGGACTGAACCCAAACCACACCTTTCCACCCTGATTTTCTCGTCAATCCGCACCAACTCGATCTGTGCTTTATTCAAACCCATTTTTTCCCAATCCAATTAGCACCAACTCAACTCCGCACCAAATTCCCCGGTTGAAACCGCACCATTCACAGCCTGAAGCAACTTTGTCATATATATAACAATAGTGCTCGACCGTACACTCCTTAGTGTCATGTATACTAGTATTACACTTTCAACACCGCTTCTTCTTTGCCTTGGCTCCACCAGCCCCACCAGCCATGTCAACCATAGAATTCAGAACCGCCATAGCCCCTGTCGGCACAAGAGTAGCAGCTACATGTGTTGCCACACCCACATGCTGCGGAACCTGCACATCAACAGCCGTCGTGGGAATTGCTTGTTGCAGTTTTTGTGTGCTTCTTCCTTTTCCCTTTCGCAGCATTTGGGCCTAACGCGAAACCCACATTGGTCACATTCTGCGGCTGAAAGGTGAGCCCCTGCAGTGGAAGACGACGACGCAGCCAGGCCAAAATTTCCTGCGGGCGGAGGACGACTAGATACCGAAGACCGGACCGGTAGCCCTCCCAAACACCGTGGGAGTTGCACGCTGTCCACCACCGGAAGTTACCCCACCTGCGGGCGGGTGTTGCTGCGTGTTCCCGATGCCGCCCACCAGCGGCTGCGACCAGGCCATGATGCGACGCGGCGACGCGGTAACATCCACGTAGATCTTGAGCTGATTCCTTGCCGACGCCGGAGGAATCAGCTAGATGAGAGATGGTGACGGTGTTGTTAACGGACGGCGCGGAGTTCATGATTGGCGTCATGGAGCTGACAACGGGCGGCATGATCATTTTATTTTACTTGTAAAGGTTATAAGGTTTTAATGGATAGTTTCTTTCGTATTATTATATATACCGTATGTTTGAGGTAAATATACAATTATTAATTTTAGAAACTTTGAAGATATGTTTGAGATTCAGAATTGGTGTGTTATATTATCAAAATAGAACCTTCAAGTTATACGATGGTACATATATTGGACAGCAACGTTTTATTCTATTAGAGGGACGTAACATGCATTGTAGGTGTGCGATTACTAGTCAACGGAAGAAATTAAAGCCTGCATCCTGCCTTGGTTCAGGACTTTTAATCCTGTCATTCCTGCCCGTTGAGGCCACCACGGAGTAGTTGTTCTTGCACACCTCGCGTAGTGCTGCGACTGGCAACCAGAAGCTGCATATAATTATTGCAAACAATATAATTCCTCTGTCAAAACGACGATCCAAACAGGGGATTTGATGATCACCCCCCGAGTTGGTGCGCCTTTGATCATATGCATCTGGTCGCTCTACTGCGTCTTTGCCCCATGCGCTGGCCTCCATTGCTACCCCTAAGCTTTCTTCACTTTTTTTCGTGGATTTTGCTTATTTTCACTATTAACCATGTCAAATCAGTATCACAATGATTAGACCTACCAGGGGGCTTATTATCCAGCCATACGAAGAAATGGGCTTGTGATCACCAACTAGAGGGTCATCTGTGATTCCCTGATTGGGTAGACAATCTGTTGAAGCTATATACTGTATAATTCTTCAGTAAAACTAAAGAATATAAAATTACTAAGTCATATGTGATTCCCTGATCTGTGATTTATCATTTGATTTGTATAGATGAAATGGAATGGTATTATCCTAAGAGTGTCAAAACCCCTTTTTTGAATCCCCTACCATGCCAAGCGAAAATTCTGAAGATGCTATGGGGGTAGGTTCTCTAGCAAATATATGTTGAGATGAGAGGTGGTCCTTTGCCATATATAGTTCTCTCAAAGGTGAACCCGCTTCTCCATGGTGAATGACGCTGTATCTTTCTCCAGCAATGAACAAAGGGAGTCTACTCTTGCCATCAGCTATTTCTCATCCACGAAAGGCTGATCGATGGCGTCGCTATAAAGTCTCTTGGTAATCTCCAAGAATTCATCGGATGGCACTTCGGGCTCGGTATTGGGCAATGTAGTATTTCTCGCACTGCGTTGCTCTATTGTGCAATTATAAAAATGATTTAGCAAATCGTCCATGGACATGGACGGTCTTGGCCTAGACACTTCTTGTTCACACAAATTAGTTTTTTTCTTGTTAAGCAACATAATTTTCTTGGACATATGAAGAAGCAGAACCTGAGAAAAGAAATCATAAGAGAAAGAATACTATAAATGTTTATATATATATATATGTGGCACGGAGGCCTGCCGGCATTAAGATATTTACCTAAGTTTATTGGCAAAGAGTAAACATTCGGTTGATTCAACATATCATATGGTGACGCAAGTTCTGTGAACTTGGATGAACTTGGATGAGCGACACCACTTTCATTTGGATTTGACAAATAGAGATTCTAGTTTCAAAAACCGTAGAGTTGAACATGATAACTTGTTGTTTGCTTAACAGATTTTGTCGTTGGTCTAAACAAATAAGTTTTTTAAAATTCTTGCTCAACAGATTCGAAGAGCACAACAAAATGTGTCTCCTATGCAATTCAATTCTTTCAAAGCTTAGTTTTCTTTTAGCTAACACCCGTACCAAGATAAAATAAAAAATCATACCAAAATTAAATATAAAAGCTGAACAAAAGATCTAGAATAGCTAGGTGCAACATAGATGTATGGATATAGTAGCAAAACATCAATACAAATGTAAAGCATATTCAAACTATGTATTGCAGTAAATCGCAACTTTATTATTTTAAATTAAATATAAATTATGCCTTAATGTTGAACATTAAATAACACATTAGTGTTACTTGTGTATGATTGCTTGTCACTAGTAAAATCTTGTGAAGCTTGCCACAATATATGTTTTTTTTGTTAAGGGTCAATTTCATGGAAAAGGGGTGGTCGAGATAGCTTCAGAAATAAAGGCTTGTTAGAGTGGATAATGATATAGATGTATATAGAAAAATTGCGCAAAATCTCAACAACTAACCACGAGATTCAGTGTACCATCTCCGTCTTCTAGATAAATTGCCTTCAAAGCAGTAATATGTGACCACTGTAGTTTGGTCTTATTCTTACGACCATAATTCACAACTTCCCAAACAATCTTACGCTTTGAATTTTTTCACAACTACTTTATAAAAATAGAAATTGCTTTATATACAGTTTACATCACAATATGATGAAGCGTAAAATGGTAAGTTGTGAATTATGTTCATAAGATTTAGATCGAACTATAGTGGTCACATATTACTGATTTCAAGGCAATTTGTCTAGATGACGGAGATGGTATACTGAATCTCATGGTTAGTTCTTGGGATTTTGTTGCATTTTGTTTATGTAGCTCTATATAATTATCTATTCTAACAAGCCTTTCTTTCTTAAGTTCTCTCGACCACCCCTATTCTTTCAAGAAATTAACCCCTATTCTTCCAAGAACTTTAATCACCGGAACGTGATAAAATTGACTCAAAGGAGTGCCCGATGGGTGCCCGATCAGGTCTGCTTGCCCGACGGGTTCGGGCATGAGTATAAAGACAGACCCGTGGGCAGGGTCGTGGGCAATTGTTTAACCCGATTAGGTATTCGGGCATGGGTCTGAGTAAGGTTTACCCAATGAAACCCGACCCGATTGCCAGGTTTATATGCAAGCTTCATAAGATTATACTAGTGGATCGGAAAGTTGTGATTTTCAGCAGTTGTACATAGTTTAAATATGATTTATATTTATACTAATACTAATGTTTTGCTGCTAGATCCATATACCTAATTGTTCTAGATTTTTGTTAAGCTTTTATACTCCCTCCGACCCATATTACCTTTCGCAAATATGGATGTATCTAGCACTAAAATATGTCTAGATTCATCCATATTTGAGAAAGGTAATATGGGTCGGAGGAAGTACTTTATTTTGATATGGATTGCTAGCTAAAGGAACTAACCTTTAAAAGGATTGAATTGTTTAGAAGGCATATTTTGTTGTGGTCTTCAAGTCTGTTGAGCAACAATTTTAAAAATCTTATTTGGTTTGACTAACGATTAAATCTGTTGAACCGACAACAAGTTCGACTCTCTAGTTTTGAAACCAGAAGCTCTATTTTGTCAAATCCAAATGAAAGTGGTGTATTTCATTAAAGTTCACAGAAATTGCGTCACCATGTGATATGTTGAATCAACGTAAGGTTTATTATTTGCCCAATGAACTTAGTTAACTATATTGATGTTGCCAGGCCTCTGCGCCACTTATATAATAATTTAGAATATATTTCTATTTCAATTTTATTCTCAGGTTCTGCTACTTTAGATGTCCAAGAAAATTATGTTGCTCAACAAGAAAGCAATTTAATTTGTCTGAACAGGCAGTGTCAAGGCCATGATGCTAAATCATCTTCATAATTACACGATAGAGCAACATGTTACGAGAAATACTGCATTGCCCAATACCGAGCTCGAGATGCCATCTGATGAATTTTTGGAGATTAGCAAGAGACTTCATAGCAATGCCATCGATCAGCTTTCCGCGGATGAGAAATATTTGATGGCGAGAGTAGACTCCCTTCCTTCATTACTGAAGACTACTTAGTGTGCACGTGCAACGCACATCTTAAAAATACAACACAACTTTTTTGAATCTTAGTATGTTGTCTTTTTTCTGGTATTTGGTCATAGCTATCATATTTTAAAATCAAAACACTAAATTTGGGCCTCCTAAAGATAATCTTATTTTCTCAATAAAACAAATCTTCATTTCCCCCATCAAGTAACTCTAATACTCATAAGCAAATAAGCAATGCTGACCATCAAACAATGCACGTGTGCCCGTTTCAAAAAAAAAAAATTTGATGTCAAACAGTCACTACAAATATTGAAAACATTTCTTGGAGCCGCGAGTGGCATGTGTGAGTGTACAGAGATGCAACAATGAATAAGGTGCTAACCAATCTCAAGATTAATAAAGAATTAGTTTAAACCATAACATGCATTGTTATCCAGCGGAAACTCAATTCTAGAAGTGATGCTAGAGGCAATGATCTGAAAACATCTCGTGTGTTAGTAGAGAAGAGATGCATCAGTATGAAATGGAAATTGTACTTTCATATCATACAGAGAACTATATACATTTATAATAGGATTAATTTGTACTTTTGACAACTTTGCTGTCTCACACATACATAACTGTGCCACGGAATGACACATAACGTGGACTGAGTGAGAAATCTCTTCACCATCGTACCAGTTGATACATTTATACTCACCTCTGCATCAGAGGGTGTCTTAGTGTGCTGGTTGTTTCCTTGATCAGTTTATCATTCTCTCTCATCTTCTCTTTAATCTGTTCTTTTTCTTGTGTCTCATTTTCCTTCAAACTAAATCAGGAAAGTGCACCATAATTACCAACTTTAGCTAGCTGCCTGTTATTGCTTGATTGCAGCCAAACTTGAGGATGGTAGAAAAAAGTTTGAAACCAAATCATAAGCAACAAAACTGAAAAAGAATACTGCACAAGAAAGGAAAATGTAGACCTCAACATGTTTTGCTAGCCTTCTTAATGGATCCTCTCACCAATATCTTCATAATTTTGTACAAGCATTCCAAAAACCCTTTTATGTACTTGCTATTTAATCTGCAATGCATAAAAACAATGAAAACATGGTGGAATATACCGATGTAGCTGGCAGGTAGTTCTCTTTGGAATTCAAAAAAAGCAAATAACAAATAGGGAGATATGGGACTGTCCTTGTCATGCAAAATATTATCTTCTATGTAATCATTAGTGAAGCATCCTAAATAACCTATATAGTAGACTAAGTGCCAATTCTTGAATGTAAATGGCAGCACTCAGGAGCAATCTCTCCTATAAAGCATGCTAGACTACCCGCCATCTGAGGCCACTCTCAGGCGCACGTAAATCTGATCCGTAGAAATCGACTGCCACAGTAATTTACGAGTCCCACTTTTCACAGCAGCCGTTGGATGCGGTTAAAACATTTCTCACATGTTTCTTCCTTTAAGAGGTCGATGACGGCTGGGACCAGGCGCGTGCGGGGCCGACAAACAGAGGCAGCCAGTCTACTCCTTTGCGTGACCTTTCTTTTGGTATGCGGTCAAAACCTAGATCGGTAACAAACCACTCCCCCACTCAGCCGCCTCCTCTCCGCCTCGTCTTCTCACCCAATCCCCGCCCCCTCTCCTTCTCCCCAATCCACTGGCGGCAGAAGGTCGACGTACGTGGCCAGCGGCAGGAGCGGCAACAGCTCATGGAGGTGGTCTGGGCAGGATCTCTAGGAAAGAGCATCTTGGTTAGGGAGTTTGGTCAGCAGGAGGAGGAGCTTGCGGAGGCGAACAGCAGCAAGAGAAGGGTCCTCCGACCTGCTCCTCGTCCTTGCTGCGTAGAAGGTCGGGGAGGACCTGGAGTAGGCATGCGGGATTGGGCTAGCCTGGTTGTCCTCGTCACCAGCCGGCTAGGGCTCGGGCTGTTCTCGAAGTCACAGATGGCTGTGGCGGCTGGAAGATGGAAGAGGGCAGCTCCCTCTTTCCCACGCGAGGCCCTGATGAAGTTCTCGAGATGGCGCTCAACTTTGATATGGAGGTATGGTTTTTATCCCCCTCCACGTTTTTATCCCCCTCTTTCCCACATTCTGGTGTTCACATCTCTTGTGTTCCCTCGTTTCTCTCCCGACTAGAGATCTTTTTATTTTGAGAAAAATTGAATTAGGTTGGCTGCCCATCGTAAAAGACTATGTTTGTCATGAAAATGTGTGCAGTACATCTCTCTGCATGTTTATTAACATGGCCACAATTTTGTTGGGTGAAATTTGCAAATATATCAATTTTCTAGCACAGATGGATTCATGAGTCATGCAAATTTTATTTTTGTTGCTTGTGTACTGATGTTTCAAGTTTATTTATACAAGTATGGAAAAGACAAATACAGTATTGCATTTTTAAAGAAATGATCATGTAGATATCAATAGCGGTGAATTAAGGGCAATCTGTTTTTGTAGTTTATTCGGTGAAAACTACAATCAGTTATCAATTCCTATGTCCTAAGAATTCCTTCTTATAGGACTCTGAGAATATTTGTGTTTCTCTTTGAGGATTGATGTTGCTTGACAGGGGTTTGTTCCTCAGGATGTCCTGGTTAAGAAATGTTCATTATCTGAGTCACACCGGTGGACATCTGCAAGCTATGTAAGCTTATTTGGTATGTCTCAGATGAAAGAGTGTCATTAGCACCTTTGAGAGTGACACTCTTTTTCGATAAGGGGTTTATTCCAGGCTCATTACACTCGAGTATTGTAGGTTAATAAATGTTAGATATTACCACCCCTGATTTGTAGATATACAATGTATTCTCCTGCATGTTTCTTGCAGCTTAATTATTTCCTCAACCAAGTGGATTGTTATTCTTGATACTGCACGGTTTTATATGGTTTTAATTGTTTGTGGCATATTGGCCTTTTCAGGAATTGCAGTTCTGCATTTTTTTAACTCCTCTGCAGAGCTATTATCGCAAGGAAGGTATTTTACATTTACCCTTTTCTGTATCCTGGATGGTTTAAATTATTTGAGTGCATGCCCTCTATAGAAAAATATGTGCATCGAGGTCATGCTTACTCCTCTTGGCAATGTAACCCTTTTCTTGTTGCAACCTTACTGGTTGTGTCATGGATTAACACCATTTTAATCCATGAATATTTAGTTGTAGTAAATGATTTTGGCTTATCCATCTAAAATTCTTAGTTCAGTTCTTTCATGTTTTATTTTCTTATGCTGTACTCAGTTTGCCATAAAAAGAACATCCTTAATTCAAAATTTATTTGAATCCTGGAAATAGAGATGTGGGGTGATCAAGGATAGGCTATATTTAGTTCTTGGATTTCTGAAATAGGAGGCACTCACTGTGGAGGACCAATGCCTTTCAACCTGCCATTTTATTTAGCTTATAGCCATTAATACCTCAGCTTATTGCATATAAGTACACTTAAAAGGAAGAACAGTATGGTAATTTCATACGATTTAATTAAAAGTGGGGCTTTACAACTATTTTGGTTATTGATCTATGAATTTGACCTTTTTTTCTCCATTGTAGCTGTTGGGCCCAATCATGGAGTTTTTCCATGGGCTTCAGAAACTCCAGTGCCAGCCCTGGTTTTGTGGTTGGCTATGTGGAGTTTATAAGGGGCCTATGTCATCACACATCGTTTAAGGCGTTAAGATCGGCATTCACTAGCTTTCTAAGCATCCTCTGTCAGTAAACTACAACCTTTATATAAGAGAGTTTCTGTACTTGTTTATTGCAACATTAATATTTCAATAACTTCTTACCATTATTGTCTATATGTTATTTGCAGATGTACTTGCCTCATCTGACAGAACAACCGTTCCGGATGGACTCCTCTTCTTACTGCCAGATAACAAATTGTATGCTCACCCTTTTGCCCAAATATGCAATCTCATTCCCTGTTCATTGGTAAGTATAACATAATTGGCACACAATAATCTGTACTTCTATTTTGATCTGTATAACATAACGTGTCTTCATTCATTAGTGTATGCGAGTCCCAAACTTTGAGTAAAATTCGGTTGAGAAGGAATCGTAAATATTGTTTGTAAGCTCAAGCACGTTATGCTGACTTAGAGCACCACCGGAGGTTAATTTGTTCCCATGCTGACCCTGATTCATCCGCCCTCCTCACACCAGATTCTCCGCCTTGCGTTTGGAAAAAATTGTAAATAGTTATCAAGCACTCACATCAGTTTGGAACTGATGTACACTAACAAGGATTGCAGACTAAACATCACACCCACTGGTAGGAACAAGAACTGAAGAATTAGGCAAAAGGCAAAGGAATGGGAAATCACCATGTGCCTCCTCCTCCCAGAGTTCTTGGGCCTTGGGGAGTCATTACAGCCAGCTACTGATTTCTACAAGTTCAATTTCAGTAATCGGTGCTGCATATTACCTAAGAAATAAGAAATGTCCCCATCAGCTAAATATCTTCTTATGTTCTCCTAACAATAGATGCTTCTTGTGTGCAGTCCATTTGACTGTTCTGTACAAGGAAGTTCAAGTAGGTAACATAGACAACTATCAAGTTGAAAACTAACCTCTGATAGCACTTGCGCCTGAACGTGTTGCTATTGTCGGCTCTCAGCCAATGGTGCTATATTATAAATTATTATACGAGGCCACTCTTAGGCGCACGTAAATCTGGTCCGTTGAAAACTAACCTCTGATAGCACTTGCGCCTGAAAGTGTTGCTATTGTCGGCTCTCAGCCAATGGTGCTATATTTATAAATTATTATATTAGGTCACTCTCAGGCGCACGTAAATCTGGTCCATAGAAATCGACTGCCACAGTAATTTATGAGTCCCACTTTTCACAGCAGCCGTTGGATGCTGATTGTAATTTCTATAGGCTAAACCTTGCAGTACCTGTTGTCGTCGTCATCACAGAGTTCAGGTATTCTCCATTTCTATAGTCTTCTGTATGTGGTTATGCATTAATATGCTCGTCTTTGCTAGAGAGTTACTCTGTTGTGAAATGATGCTTGGAACTTTGGTCAGTTCAGATGTTACCAGGATACATGAATAACCAAAACATGTAATGAGTGGCTTTTTATTGAGCACAGACATTTTGAGTTACACGAGTGTTGTTGCAATTTTCTGCTATGCTATGATATCTGTATTAATTTCAGTACTAAAATGTTCAAGTTTGCAACAACACTAATGCTGATTATTGGTAATTTCTATAGGCTAAACCTTGCAGTAGCTGCTGTATTCTTCTCCATTTCTATAGTCTTCTGTATGTGGTTATGCATTAATATGCTTGTCTCCTTTTGGAACTTTGTCATTGCTCTTTATTAGTGAGTTTTAATATTGATGTTAGTGTGGACTATAACTGAAGCAAACTCTGTTATCTGAATCCTGAAACTTGTCGCCTTGATGGCATTGTTCTTGTTAAATGGTTTCCCTCTTAGGTGGCGCTGGATTTTTTGAGGTCCATGCTCATGATCCCCACATTGCAATCAGCGATGAACTCCGTGGTGGGAAGATGAAGCCTCGGTTTCTCGCTTGGCTTGTCATCAGCGACTCACGGGATCATCTCCACATGGAAATGTGCTCCATGGGATACCATCCCTTGGAAATATTTTTCCGCATTGGCATGCAGCTCCTTGGCCCATTCAACTCATGGTACATGGTTGTATATCCTTGCCTTCCTCCATCTCGTTTGCAGAGAGTATGGATGCATTATTACTATAATCTTAAAAAAAATTATGTGTATGCATGTGCAAAAATAAATAATGATCACCTTTTGATGGTGAGCGAGGTTTCTTCTTGCTCCCTTCATCTTGTCCCGATATGGAGGAACAATGGTACTTTTTCTCTTGGGCAGAAGTGGTGATGGCTCCCGCGGCACCCGGAGCTGATGAAGCTAAGACTATGTGATTAATCATCACGTTGTCATCATCTTGATGATGCACTAAGTTAAGTGCCCGGTCGATTACATGCGGCCTTTTGTATCAAATGGAGAGATTTCATCCAGATTGTCATGAGATAAGCAAATAATATAAAAGGGTGTACATGGTATGCTCTAAAAAAGACTAATTGTACCATTGGAACGGGGAGATACTTGTTGATTTCCTTCACTTTTACCCACTGGGCTAGAGCAACAGCAGCAGCTGGTGTATGACGCCGCTCGGTATGTTTTCCGTGACTCGACGGTGGAGACCGGTGATAGCGTTGGTGACCGGATATAGGTCATTTTCTTAGACATGTCCCCTCGCGCTGAGATCGGTGAAGAGTCTCTCGATGACCCATGCCCATGACTATCATTGCGATCCGCCCGCTTGTTAAATTTTCACGAGTTGTTGGGATACAATTCTTCGTAGGGCTTCTGGAAGACGTGGCTAGTTGGATCGCCTTGATGACATTGTTCTTGTTAAATGGTTTCCTGCTTAGGTGGCGCTGGATTCTTTGAGGTCCATGCGCATGATCCCCACATTGCACTCAGAGATGAAGTCCCTTGTGGGAAGATGAAGCCTCGGTTTCTCGTTTGGCTTGTCATCAGCAACTCACGGGATCATCTCATTTGCCCGTTCAACTCATGGTACATGGTTGTATATCCTTGCCTTCCTCCATCTCGTCTGCAGAGAGTATGGATGCATTATTACAATAATCTTCTTTAAAACTAAAAAAATTATGTGTATGCATGTTAAAAAATAAATAATGATCACCCTTTGATGGCGAGCGAGGTTTCCTCTGACTGATATGGCGGAACCATGACACTTTTCTCTTGGGTAAAAGTGGTGATGGCTCCCACGGCACCCGGAGCTGATGAAGCTAAGACTATGTGATTAATCATCACGTTGTCATCATCTTGACGACGCACTAAGTTAAGTGCCTTGTCGATTACATGTGGCCTTACTTTTGTATTAAATGAGATGATTTCATCCATATTGTCATGAGATAAGCAAATAATATAAAAGGGCGTACATGGTATGCTCTAAAAAAAGACTAATTGTACCATTCGAACGGGGAGATACTTGTTGCTTTTCTTCACTTTTACACGTTGGGCCAGAGCAACAGCGGCAGCTGGTGTATGAGCCGCTTGGTATGTTTTCCGTGACTCGGCGGTGGAGATTGGTGATAGCGTTGGTGACCGGATATAGGTCATTTTCTTAGACATGTCCCTTCGCGCTGAGATCGGCGAAGAGTCTCTCGATGATCCATGCCCATGACAATCATTGCGATCCGGCCGCTTTTGCTGCCTAACGACACGGCGGACCTTAGTTTCTCAGGCAGAAGCATAGCTTGAACTTGGTTTTGCTCCTGTCCTGTCCTCAGAGCTGACCTTCTTGGACACATCACCATTTTCATGCTTCATGGCTTGGCTTCCAATTTGTGTAAGAAAAATACAAGTTAGTAATTCATGCATCCAAAGCTGCTACTACTCTATGTGAAAAACCACCGTCCTCGCGTCTAGTCACAGGTCGTCGGTCCAGCTTTTTTGCCGGCGCCGCCGGCAATGCCCACCTAGCCGCTCCTTGGTTTGGCCAGCTGCGTCGTGCCGTGTCTCGTGCGACCGCGCGTGGCCCAGATGGATTCCTCGGTACGGCTGCTGTGTCAGTTGTCTTGTGTGCTTTTGTTGTTCCCTGTGTGTGCTGCGTATGTTATGAGCAGTCAATGGCCTATTACTGATATTTCTTCATTGTTGTTCCGTATCTGCATTGCTTGGTGGATGCAAGGTATTTCTTGTTAATGGCTCGCTGGTTGTCGAGATTTGAAATTGAGTGATAACTCGTAAGGCTGTTCTTGGGTACGTACGACAGTTTTCTGTCCATACTGTTAACAATACGATGCACTGTCGATGGTGTCCCTTGCTCTAGCCAGCCTTGTACGGAGTAGACGGTTTGACCTTAGGAGTCAGATGCAAATCGTACTGAAAACATCTGATGTATAACAACTTTGTTCTGATCCTACCACACTGTAGCAGATAGCAAGGTGAACATACGGCAGAGACTTCTTTTGTGATTCTATCATGTGCACACCACAAATAATACTTGCATCCTGGAAACTTTGTTGCCTGAGAGCGGAGGTTGCTGTCGTTGTTTTTGAGCAAAAATTATATGATACAAGTCTGGCGATCTTGGTTTCAAATTTTTATGCGTTCCTTCCAGTGTTTCTTGACTAGTTAGTTGATTTACACTAAACTGAAATGCCAATTATTGCTGTCCATGCATGTATGTCTATACCAATATGTATTCATTATAAATTGAATTGTTCCCATGTTTTCTCATGATCATATGCCTTGCTGTGTGTTGTTGTAGTCATGTCTTCTGTATCTGAAAAAATCTTTATTTTCAGGTCTGCCATGGATTGCAGTTCCGATGAGTCATCAGAGCTAAGTGATACTGATATTGATGACTATGCTGAGAAGGTGTACATGGACCTGAAATCTGGCAAGCTTGTGGCTAGACTTGGTTTAGATGTCTGTACTACCCCAAGGAAGAAGAACCAGGACTACCGTTACAATGAGCTACTTCAGCATGCCATTGGGGTGGGTGCATCCAACCGCGCTGCCAATGTGAAGGCAAACTACCAGGCTGTTGCCAATCTTCTAAAGACTGATCATGCTGGTGCGGCAGGCTCATTGTGCGACAAGCTGAAGCACTTTTCAATCCTCCTAAGCCTGAGAAAAGGTGGAGCCATTTCAGGCCCTCGCGGTTTAGTGCTGTGCATTCTTCCAATGGGCACACTGGATTTGTGGTTCTTCACTTTGAGAAGGATTCGATTGGATTTAAGGATGCCTTGGCATTCCATAACTACTACAAACCACGTCATTTGGGTAAACTGGACTGGAATGAAGCAGCTCGGCAGGGGAAGTATTTTTTTTTTTTTTGAAAGGGGGGGCGGCAAAAGACTTGCCACCTTTCATTAATTAAGAAGGAGAGTTTGCGGCACGAGGCCAAAGTTTAAAAACAAAATAAGCTCTCATGGGATTACTCTCCCAATAATACAACACTCAATTGCTTTGCACCCGCGGCTATCCAAAGCCTTACATCATTCTTGATAATCTCTAGAAGCACACCCGCCGGAGCGGCTTTGTTGTTGAAGACTCTTGCGTTTCGCTCCTTCCAAATAGTCCAACTCATAAGCATAGTGATTGACGCCAACGCCTTGCGGTTAGTGGACGCCTTGCAAGCCATGCTTAGCCACCATTCTTCAATGGTGGTGAAAGTTACCCACGCATGAGTATGAATCGAAGATATGCCAATCCAACTCCTAACCATTCCCCAAAGCCTCTTGGTATAGCGGCAATGAGAAAGAAGATGAACCGCCGTTTCTTGGGTTTGCTTGCATAGAGGGCAAAGGCCACAATTTTCCCATCCCCTTTTCTCAAGACGATCCGCCGTCCAAAGCCTATTCCGGATAGCCAACCAAGAGAAGAACTTGATCTTGGGGGTAGCCCAATTTTTCCACACCATTTTGTTAAAGTGAGTTATCGTAGCTCCATAGAATTGTGCTTCATAAGCGGAAGCCGAAGAGTATTCCCCATTGGAGGTTAGGTTCCAAGAGATAGTATCCATAATGCCTTCATGAAGGAGGACACCTTCAAGACGATGCCAAAGTTGCCGAAGTATATTTTTGGTTGGATGGCAAAAGAGTCACAGTTCAGATGATCCAGTTGCTAGGTTCTTATCAGAGGAGGTGAGCTGAAACAGTGTCTGAACTGCAACTTGAGCTGTTCGGGAAGATTGAGACTCTCATAACTAATTTGACAAACCAGATTAGTGCTAAGAGCAAGTATTTACTGGAACTTGAGTGTAAGTGTAATCAGATGATCTCGCTCTTCAAAGGGCCATGGAAGACAGCGACTCACTGCACCAAGGCTAAAATGAAGGTTGCCCTCATGGAACTGCATTGATGGAAAAGTCTGCTGTGCTACACTCTTTTGCATTGCCGACATGATGATGTCTGGTGTTTGATGTTTTATCTTGTCTTTTCTGTAAAAATGCGAAATATGCAGTCTGCTGCCCATGAACATTCACGGAGAATTGTTCAAGAGACTGATTTGGTGAGAAAGCATTTGGATTAGTTGGGGACAACTTGTATGGGATCTGGGCACACGGTGAGATCATAGGATCAGCTACTATGGGCCATTGGATAGGAAGCCTGTGGTACAGATCGGTTTTGCTAGACTTGGTAGAATATTTTTGCACATAACACCTTGTAGTACTGTGTATTCTATTTCTGTACCCTCACGTCCCCACCCCGTACCTGAATCTAGTTCCCAAATCACCTGCTCTCCTGGAGAAGCCATCAACGACGATGGAGGCCGGGGCTCCGCCGGTCGAAACCTAGCATCTTGTTGAAATTTATACCTCACCTGATATATTCCCTGCCATCTTGTTGATTTTGTTTTGCTATTGCGGATGATGGCGGCCGATGTCAATGGTGGCCACAACCATGGCGACCCAAAGATCAACTACCCCGCATTGGAAGATCTAGATCTACACCTGCACATGATCTACGCCGATCTCCTGAACCCAAATCTACTGGAGAAGGACCCTGCTAACAAGAGCCAATGTTTAGTTCTGGTAATTATCCCTCGGGTTGTGGCCGCACATGCCCTCTGTAGTCATGCTTGCAAATGGCTGCGAAGAATAATGCATAATTCTTGTTACCTGTCATGCTTGTAGATTGCCTGATCCTTTTTTATTTTTGTATGAATTGTATGTGATGATATTTCAAACTGAAATTGAATGTATATTGAAGTATCGCTTCCCAACAGGAACTACTCTTTCCTCAAGTTGATGTTTTTCTGTTAGTTCTCTATAATTTGTGCTAATTTTTCTCAAAAAAATATTATGCTGCTAAAAAAACTAAGAGATTCATCAGATATAAGCCTGTTGCATTTTTCGCAATTTTTTTTAAGATGTGGTTCAGAGATCTGAGAGTAGAACAGGGTGGAAATGGAAGAGCACATAGCTATAATACATACTAGAACAGGGTGTTTGTTACAAAAATGATCCACAAGTTAGATATTCGATCTGTACCACAGGTTACATCGAGTGGCCAGGAATACCAGATCCTATGATCTCACCGTGTGCCCATATCGCATACAAGTTGTCCCCGGATTAGAAAGAGCGTGACATCAAAAGAAGATCCAAGCAACAAAGTGAAATAGTTACTCAAATTGACATGGAAAGAAGAAAGCTAGAGAATGAGAGGAAAAAGGTAGCAGTATATATGTAAGTCTAAGAGATAAATCGATGTTATGTAAAGTCTATCAGCAAATAGACTTTTGCCCTACATTCATTGCTTTCAGAGCAGCACCTCCAGCTTCTTCTGTAGTGTATTTGATGAAGGCATACCCTTTGATCTTTTTTGATGTATTGTTCTTTATTATCTAGACTGCAAACAGTAAGTCCATAATATTCAGTATCCCTAGGGGAAAGAAGTAATGGGTACTTACAACTTATACAATTCTTTGCTAGTACAATACCTTCAACCACCTCACCAAAAGGCTCAAAGGCTTCCTGAGAGTTTTCTCTAATATGTAAAAAGGAAGTCCTGCTATTTTAGACCAAATCAGTGATTCCACGATCAAAATATAAATGACTCAAAAGGAGTGGTTACACCGTCACTGAAGCTTGCAAGGTTAGCTGGTTTTTTTATTTGAAACGGGGTAGCCTCAGCCTCTGCATCAACCGATAAATATAACCCTTTTTTACTTTATTAACGAGTTTTACAAATTATTACAAGTCATGGATCATAAAGGATCTCCACAAGGATCGGCTAATCAAAAAAAGTTAAAAGGTGGTAACAAGCAAATGTTTTCATGTTAGTCTTCTAATAACATGCCAACCAAATTGACTGTATAAATCCCGCGTAACCATATGCAGACGATTGCACCAAAAATCCATGGCCGGGTAGTTCTCCTTCGGCTGGAGAAAGAACCACATAAGGTTAGCTGGTGAAAGGCATTATCCTTATTTGATGCAACACCCTTATCCATCCTAACAGCTCATACCCATGGCATCCCTAAAAATTCAACCAACATATAGGCGAAAATCCACTTTGACTCCTAGGTGTAAATGCATCCACTGGCCAAAAATCATTTTTTTAATATCTAAAAATTATGAAAAAGTTGTTAGTGTGCATCTAGACATTTTATGTTCACTCACCAAGTTCTGGAAGAAAAAGATATTTTTATGGTCTATGTAAAAAAGATAATTTTGTATGCTACAAAACTGTTATTTACGTAATATATTTTTTTGTCTTTTTTACACAGGCCACAAAAAATGTCCTTTCTCACCAAAACATTGGTGGATGGATATAGTATGTCCAGATGCATACCTAGAAATTTTTTGTTCAAATTTTTTAATTTTTAAAAATACATTTAAAATATATTTCTATAATAGGTGTGTTTGCTTCTGAGTCAAAACACTATGTAGGGCCAATTCATATCACTCTTTCTATTTGAGGTTTTTTTTGTATAACTACCATGAGCCCTACTTGCTCATCATTCAGAGCGGCTACTTTCCAGGTGCAATATCAAAATCCGTCATACACACAACACAATTGGAAATGGTGTTTTTATCCCATATGCATATGCTGTCTTTATCGCTACATCTCTCTCTACTAATAATACGGCGATGCGACTGTAGGTACGTCCGTTTTTTAATTTCCGATTTTATCCCTACATATGACTCAAATTTACAAACCCTACCACCGCCAAGTCAAAGATGAACGGTTATTTCTCTTCTTTCTGTACATCTTCTCCACTAAGGCACTGACCGGCGCGGGCGTGCGACACACATGTCGTCTCGTCCGTGGCTCCGCCCTCTGCCTCCCCTCGGTCTCCCCCAACGTCGCCTACTCTCCACCAACGTCGCTCGAGCAGTGCTTACGATGATGAGATACCCCGTTCGTGGCGGGGACGAGCTTTGCGACTCACGAGGATGAATCCGTCAGATTTGACCACCGCAGCAGAGCAGCGTGCTCTGTTGAAGCGGAACCGCGAAATAGGAGAAGCTACCAGCAAGAGTCGTCTTCCATTCTCCTATGGTTTCCCTTGGAACCAATATATGCCTATCTAGAGGAGCAACAGTGACGGGAGGCATCAGATCCACGGCTCCGACGCGCATAGTTGTGTCCGTCAGATCTCAAATCCAAGAGTATATCTCCTAAGTTTTGGGATGCATAGCTGAAAGGGCATTTCCCTAATAAACGTATTTTGGTGTTTGTTAACAACATTTGGTGAATTAACCATTCTATTAAAGTTCTGCAGATTTTCTAGGATAATTCAGGATCTCGCGGAGGTTCACCCCAAAAAGGAAGAAAAGATCGAAGCCCGTAGTCCAGTAGTGGAGTTAGGGCTTAGTTGTCTTATAGGGTGCTTCGCGAAGGTGGAATTGGTGGAGAGGGGATCCACGAAGTGCTGCTGTTGCTACTTCTAGGGCGGAGACTCCAGCCCTGGTGGCCGGAGACTCCGGCCTAGGAGTGTCGCCCCAGCAATCCTCCCGGTTGGACAGTTCAGATGCCCTCCCGGAGTTGGGCCGGAGACTTTCTGTCTCTGGCCGGAGACTCTGGGTGGGGCGGAGACTCCGGTCCCAGCGGCCGGAGACTCCGGTCTGGCCAGCCGGGTAAGGGTTGGCTAGTGGCTTGGTCAGTTCAGAGACCAGGCCGGAGTTGGGCCGGAGACTTTTGTCTCTGGCCGGAGACTCCGGCCCTGGAGTCACTTAGGGCGGAGACTCCGGCCCTCCTGGCCGGAGACTCCGGCCCTAGTCGACCAGCAACGGCTACATTTCATGGAGGAGTATATAAAGCCTTCTTCTACCTCAAGAGCTGGCTGCGGCTTCCACTCTCTCTCCTCCATTGTTCCAAAGCTTCAAAGCGCAAGATCTCTCTCCCTAGCAAATAGAACTCAAAGCCCTTTTGGTATTTGAGGGAGAAGACCTAGATCTACACTTCCACCAAGGCGATTTGATTTCCCCCCTCTCTTTGTTGAGGGGCTTGTTACTTGTGTGATTCATCGGATTCCTAGCCGGAAGAAGCCGTCCTCCAAGCTTAACTTTGTGTGTAAGAGCTTGGTGGGCCTATTGGGAGCCTCCAATTGAGTTGTGGAGCTTGCCCCAATACTTTGTGTAAAGGTGTCGTGCCGCCTTCAAGGGCATCGCTTAGTGGAACGTGGACTCGCCTTTGTGGCTTGTTCACCGGAGAATAGGGTGAGCCTTTGTGGCGTTGGTGGCCTTTGTGGCACCACACCTCTCCAACGTAGACGTACTTCCCGTAACAAGGAAGGAACTACGGGAATACATCCTCGTGTCTTCGTGTCTCCATTGCGGTGACCTCTATCCTTTACTCGTACCTTTACTTATATTGTTATGGCTAGCTTGCTTGTCACTCTAGGTACATTCACTTAGTAGCACATCTAGAGAATTTACCTTCTTGTCTAGCCTTAACTTGAAAAGAAGTAAAAATTTGGGTAGCTCCTATTCACCCCCCCTCTAGTCGCTCATACGATCCTTTCAATTGGTATCAGAGCGTGGTCTCTTATTCGGGCTTAACCGCCTAAGAGTTTGAGCAACTATGGAAGGGGATAAGAGTAAAGAAACTCCTCCCGAAGATACTCCTCCATCTATCTCTTCCTCTTCAATCTCACGTGAGGAGCATTTGGCGTCCTTGGACACAATGCAAACCACCATGAGATTGGAGATGAAGGCTATGTTTGAGGAATATTTTGGAAGAAAACCTTCCGGGCCCACCGACCCAAACACCACACCTAGTGTGGAACTCTCCTTGGCTAAGGTGAAGCCACCTAACAATGGCTCCACCTCCGACGAGAATAAAGGTGACCCTCCTAAGGAAAATGATGGTCCGGCAAAGGGTGCTAACATTCCACCCCCTAACACCTACTCTCCTCCGCCGGTCCATTATCCTATGCCACACATTAACAACATGGGATCTCCTCCTAAGCTTGATTCTCGCAATTTTATTAAATGGCAAGGACTAATGAAATCTCATATTTCTAGCTCTTCTACTCATTTGTGGAGGGTCATACAAAACGGCTTTGCACCTCATGATCCTCTCAACTTGACCGGAAGGGAAGAAGTTGATGAGCAACTCAATGCCACCGCCAAGCATCTCCTTCAACAAGCCGTCCCGGATACTCATGCGGTACACATCAACAACTTGAGCACCGCCAAGGAAGTATGGGACTATCTCACTATGCTCTTCATTGGGAATGAAAGTATTCGGTCCTCCAAGTTTGATGAGCTCAAGAGTGAAGAAAGGGATTTCATTATGCGTGATAATGAGACTCCCGATGAGATGTACCAAAGGATCTTGGCTCTTGCAACGGCCTTGACTGGGTTTGGGTGCAAAGACAATGGTGATGACTATATCAAGCGTATGTTCATCACCTCCATCAACCCAAGAGAACCCATGCGGTCCGAGATAATCCGTTCAAGACCGGATTTTGGGAGTATGACCTCAAATGAAGTTCTTTGCGAGTTCACCGCCTTGTCTATCTTGAAGAAGAACGCGGAAGAAACTAGAGCCCGTGTTCTTGCCGGACAAGGAGTTCACAATCTTGCTCTCAAGGCCAAGGTGGTGTTCAAGCAAGGAGAAGGAGAAGAAGAAATATATGAAGAAGAGTGTTGGTCTCCGGAAGATCTCAAGTTTGCACTCCATGAACACTTGGCTCTCAATGCAAATGCCTTTTGGGATGCCAACAAGCACAAGACGAAGGGATCCAAGTTCAAATCCTTTCCAAGAAAAGGTGGTGACTCTAAAGTGAGGCATTGCTACAATTGTGGAGGAATCAAGCACTTCATCGCCGAATGTCCTTATGAGAACAAGGAGGACAATGAAGGCCGGCTCATCCCCAAGCGCCGGTCATCAAAGTTCTACCCATCCAAGAAGCATGGAAACAAGGATAACAAGAAGAAAGGAGAAAGGGTATTGGTGGTTCATGAGGAGTATGACTCCGAGTCCGATGATGATGACTCCGTTTATGAAGAGAATGGAGAAGTGGCCGCCATTGCCATTGTCTCCACACCACCTACATCCCTCTTCAACTCACAAAATGAGAACGCAATCATCACCACTCACAAGTGTCTTATGGCTAAGGCCTCGGAGGTAACCTCATCACCTACTCCTTCATCATCACATTCCAATGCTACCTCTATGGATGATGTGAGTAGTCTTAAGATTAAGAAAGAACTAGTTTCTTGTGATGATTTTCTTGCTAACATGAAGGGGCCAACCAAGATATACTTTGAGACACTAATGTGTGAACTTGGTGATGCCCATGACACTATCAAGGAGAAGGAGGAGTTGGAAAGATTAGCCGCCGATGATATTGGCTCTCTATCAATTGAGCTCGAAGAAGAGCAAAACTTGAGAGTCTCTTTAGAGGAGAAATTGTTGGGACTAGAAGAGTCTCATAATCTAATCTTGTCAAAACTCACTAAAGAACGTGACCATGCTCTTGCTATGGTCAAGTTGATTAAAAAGGAGAAAGTTGAATTTGACGTTGGTCATAATGATCTTCGTGAGAAGTTTGAGAAGCTTGAAGAAGCCCACAAGGCTTTGGAGGGCAAATTCTCTCATCTCACCAAGATTTGTGAACAACTTCAAATTCAACTAACTATTGAACAATCTAAAGTCCCACCAATGCAAGTTATTGAAGTTCCTTGTTCTTCTAACTCTATTTGTGATCATAGTGATATCATTGAGGAGAACAATAGGTTGAAGGCCGATCTTGCCAAGGGCCTTGCTACTTGCATTCAAGGAGAGAAGAATCTCAATGATCTCTTGAACAATCAAAGATTGTTCAAGGGGAAGGAGGGCCTCGGATTTGTTGCCGAGTCCTCAAAGAAAGGGGATCTCTGTTTGGTGGCCGAGTCCTCAAAGAAGAAGAAGAATAAGAAGAACAAGAAGAAGACAAAGCCTGCTGCTGCTCCTACTCCTCATGTCCCATTTGATATTTGTTACACCGAGGAGGAATGGGAGGAGCTGAATGGAAAGAAGAAAATCGAGGAGACCGGAGTCTCCGCTCCCAAAGGCCGGAGTCTCCGGCCCCTCTCACAATAATTTTGCAGGAAAATATAACCCTCATTATGTTCTTCTTAGGGACTATTATGGTGATGTCTATGCTAAATATGTTGGTCCCTATAATGGTTACATTGAATATGCTATTTGGATACCTAAGATTCTTGTGAGTAACAAAAGAGGACCCATTCAAAAATGGGGACCTAAAACCAAGAATTAATCTCTTGTAGGACATTGCTTCCGGAGGAGTAAAATGGATTATTGATAGTGGTGCCACAAGCCACATGACCGGAAGCAAAAATATTGTGGAAGATCTAAAGCCCAATACTTCAAATGTCACGGTCTCATATGGTGATAATTCATCCTCTAAGGTACTTGGTTTTGGTAAGGTGGTGATCACTCCGGACGTCTCCCTAGTGAATGTCATGCTTGTCGAAACCATTGGTTATAATCTACTTTCCGTTCATCAACTTGCTACTATGGGCTATGCCACATATTTTGATGTTGATATTGTGGTCGTCTTGTGGAGTAAGTCTCTCAAGGTTGCCTTTGTTGGGTATGTCGAAAATGGCTTGTATGTGGTGGACTTTTCGGAGAAACCCACTACGGCCGCGATATGCCTAATTGCTAAGGCCGACGTGGGATGGCTTTGGCATCGCCGGTTAGCCCACGTCAATATGAGAGCTTTGCAAAATCTCTACACCGGCGGCCACATACTCGGACTAAAGGATGTTTCTTTTGCCAAAGATCGTGTTTGTAGGGCATGCATTGAAGGAAAGATGCATGAAACAAGTCATCCAAGCAAGACTATTATCTCTTCCAAGAGGTGCTTGGAGCTCCTTCACATGGATCTCTTTGGACCTCCCACTTATGCAAGTCTTGGTGGCAAGAAATATTGCTTGGTGATTGTCGATGACTATTCAAGATACACTTGGGTTTATTTCTTTGAGTTCAAGAGTGAGACCCAACAAACCGTCAAAGACTTTGCCACCGAAGTTGAGCGTCAATTCAATACCACCATATTGACTATAAGAAGTGACAATGGCACCGAGTTCAAGAACTACTCCTTAAATGAGTTTCTTAGTGATGCGGGTATCAAACATCAATATTCCGCTGCATATACCCCGCAACAAAATGCAGTTGCCGAGAGGAAGAACCGGACTCTTATGTATGCGGCAAGAACTATGTTGGCGGAGTTCAAGTCTCCATACAACTTTTGGGCCGAAGCTATTAATACCGCATGCCATGCCACCAACCGGCTTTATCTCCGCAAGAACTTGAACAAGACTCCATATGAAATTCTTACCGGGCAAAAGCCCAACATCATGTACTTCCGGGTATTTGGTTGTAAGTGTTTCTATCTCAAGAAAGGTGTTCGTTTGTCAAAATTTGAGTCTAAAGCTTTAGAGGGTATCTTTGTTGGCTACTCCACGGACTCACATTCCTATAGGATCTATAGCAAGTCCACCGGACATGTTATAGAGACTTGTAATGTGAGGTTCGATGAGGATAATGGTTCCTTTGTGGGACAAAGTGGTGTTCGTGATGTAGGTGACGAAATTCCTCCCCAAGCCATAAGAAGAATGGGTGTCGGATTCTTCCGGCCCATTGAGGGACACCTTTTGGCCGAAGGAGAAGGACAATGCTCTACTCATGTGGAGCCTTCACCTACTGAACATCCACAGGACATTGACCAAAGACAAGCTGCGCACCCTCAACCTCAAGATCATCCCACTGAACATCCACAGGACATTGACCAAAGACAAGCTGCGCACCCTCAACCTCAAGATCATCCCACTGAACAATCTTGCCCGGAGTCTCCGGCCCCTGTGGTCCGGACTCTCCGGCCTATACCGGAGTCTCCGGGTATGGATACCAGAGTCTCCGGGGATGATCAAGTCCTTGATGAAGATCCTTCGGAATTCCGTGGCTATGGGCCACTTGATGATCAAGGCAATCCAAATGGTCAAGGCAAGGACCAGAACAGTGATCATGAAGATGATCAAGTAGTCTCTCAAGAATCTCCTCTTGAGGCTAGCACTTGTCGTGAGAAGAAGCTTGAGTCCATTCTTCGACGAAGAAGCATATCCTTAGAAAATGTGGTTAGGAGTGTCCGTAAAGGTGTCTCCACTAGGAGGCAACTTTCTAACTTTAGCTCTCATCATGCTTTTGTCTCTTGTGTAGAACCCAAGAAAGTTTATGAGGCGCTTGAGGATCCGGATTGGCTTGATGCCATGCATGATGAACTCAACAACTTCGAGCGCAACAAAGTTTGGACTCTAGTAGAAAGGCCTAAAGATTGTCGTAATGTCATTGGGACCAAGTGGATCTTCAAGAACAAGCAAGATGCAAATGGCATAGTCATTCGTAACAAGGCAAGATTGGTGGCTCAAGGTTTCTCCCAAGTTGAGGGTATTGACTTTGGTGAAACTTTCGCTCCCGTTGCCCGTCTTGAATCCATTCGCATCTTACTTGCATATGCATCACATCATAACTTTTAACTTCCACAAATGGATGTTAAAAGTGCATTTCTCAATGGTCCCTTAAATGAATTGGTTTTTGTGAAGCAACCCCCGGGTTTCGAAAACCCTAAGTTTCCTAACCACGTTTACAAACTTGATAAGGCGCTCTATGGCCTCAAACAAGCCCCACATGCATGGTATGAGCACCTTAAAGAGTTGTTGGTTGATCGTGGCTTTGAAATTGGGGTGATTGATCCTACTCTTTTTACTAAGAAGGTCAATGGGGAGCTTTTCATTTGCCAATTATATGTTGATGATATTATATTTGGTTCTACTAACAAAGCTTTCAATAATGAGTTTGCCAAGCTCATGACCGACAAGTTTGAGATGTCTATGATGGGGGAATTGGAGTTCTTCCTTGGATTTGAAGTTAAACAATTGAAGGGAGGAACTTTTGTGAACCAAGCCAAATATACCCAAGACATGCTCAAGAGGTTCGAGATGATAGGAGTCAAAGGTGCAAAGACTCCCATGCCAACAAAGGTTAATCTTGATCTCGATCCTAATGGTAAAGAAGTGGATCAAAAACTCTATAGATCTATGATTGGTTCCTTGCTTTACCTTTGCGCATCTAGACCGGACATTATGTTAAGTGTGGGAGTTTGTGCACGTTTTCAAGCCGCACCAAAGGAAAGCCACTTAGTGGCGGTCAAGAGAATCTTTCGATATTTAGTGAATACCCCTAACTTTGGTCTTTGGTACCCGAAGGGAGCAAGTTTTGATCTTGTAGGTTACTCGGATTCGGATTGGGCGGGAGACAAAGTGGAACGGAAATCAACCTCCGGGGCTTGCCAATTTCTTGGTAGGTATTTGGTGTGTTGGTCATCAAAGAAACAAAATTGTGTGTCTCTCTCTACCACCGAAGCCGAATATGTAGCCGCGGCTAGTTGTTGTGCACAACTCTTATGGATGAGGCAAACCTTGAAGGATTACGGTGTCATTTTTGACAAAGTGCCTCTTTTATGTGATAATGAAAGTGCAATCAAGATCGCTCACAACCCGGTGCAACACAATAAGACGAAGCATATTGAGATTCATCATCATTTCATTCGGGATCATGTCAACCGAGGAGAAATTGATCTATCTTATGTTGGCACTCATGAGCAACTTGCCGATATATTCACGAAGCCTCTTGATGAAGCAAGATTCCGGGAATTGAGGCATGAACTAAATATCATTGATTCAAGCAATGTGGCTTGAGCTAGGTGCATTTACTCCCATACTTCAACTTGTGTGTTGTTCTAGATGTGGGCATGGAAATAGGGGGAGTGCGGTCCTAATTGATTGGGCTATCCCTCCCCCCATAATGCCAAGAGTAAGCGTATTGTTCTATCTTGTCATTTGTGACATTCTTGAGCTTAATCGATGAGTCTAGGTTTTGGGCCCAAGATATATCTTCGCGGTGCCATACCTATATACTCATACATGGTGACCTTTTTGGTCACCAACCTCCCTAGTGGAGGAGTTTCCCATTTGATTTTATTGTCTTATCCTTTTATGGGAACATGTTCATGTTTGGTCTTATTTGATTTTGTTTGCATGTTTGCAAACATGAGCATTTTGTACCACACAGTGACAATGTGTCCATCCCAAGCCCATCTCATCCTCAAACATACCTAATCTATAAATGACATGTCCTTCTACACCATAAATGTTGATCTGGTCGAGGGGGGCCGGAGACTCCGGGGTTTACAGCCCGGAGACTCCGGTGGGCCGGAGACTCCGGGGTAAGTACCGGAGACTCCGGCCCGGGCAGTTTCAAAAACTCACTTAGGGCACGGGGTGGGGAAGAACGGTTCATTCTTCCCCATCCGCCCCCGTGCCCCATACTCGCCCCCTGCCGCCCCCTCTTCGAAGATCGTCGCCCGGAGCTCTCCCAAGCCCCGGGATCCGCCGTGCCACCGGCCAATCTCCTCCTTGAGGTTGTGGGAACCTTCCCACCGACCAATTTACGCCATGGATTCCGGTAAATATGCTCCTCATCTCCTCCATCTAGTTCTATCTAGATTCACGAGATGTGCATGTTTTCCACAGTTTGATATGGTGTACTACCTTCTAGTGGCTATCAATCATCTTCTTAGCAACTTTATTGTGGATTTTGCACTCGATTTGTTCAATGTGGTCTCCTAGGCTCGGGCTCCTGAATCCGACCGGAGACTCCGGCCCCTATGGCCGGAGACTCCGGTCTGGACTCAAAGTCTCCGGTTCCGGCCGGAGACTCCGGCCCGAGTCCCCGGAGACTCCGGCTAGATCAGGGCTGAGTGCACTCTTTCACAGCATAGTTGCTTATTTTTGGATTCTAGGACATGTCACCTCAAACTTGCTATCTTCCTCACTCATTCACAGGTGCAGGTGGTTCTCGGAAACCGGCCGCTCATAGCAAGGACAAATTGGTTGTCAATCCCGCCACATGGGCTATTGCTCAGAGGTCAGTCATTGCTCAGCAAGCAAGGGATGCTAAGAGACTCAAGACGAGGATGGATGAGGAGGAACGTGCAGAGGCAGCTAAGAAGGTCAAGTTCGATAGCCTTGTGACCTTGGAAGGGCTGTCATCATCTGAATATGTTGAGATGAGGAAGAGGGACATGTACACTCTCCCGCGGAACTCTCGTGACCGTTGCTTTGTCCGCAAAGAGCAAGAGCTGATCATGAAGGAATTCTATGCTTCTCTCAAGAAGTATCCGGTTTGCCCTCAGACGGTCATGGATTTCTCTCATTTTGCCAAGTACAGTGCATACTTCGGAGAGGCTGTGTGGATCACTCGCAAGCTTGGGCTCCATCCACTCATGAAGATTCAAGAGCCCTACAACATCACATTGGTCCAACAGTTCTTTGCTACCTTGGTGTTTGGAGATGGTGAGGAGATCCCCATGACTTCGATGACCGGAGAAGAGGTTTGTCACTCCAACTTCATGGACTTTGCTACTCTCCTTGGGTATGAGTTTCGTGGGGCTACTACTCCTAGTGGCATGAGGATGCATGTGGATGGGGAGTACTATGAGAAGAAGAAGCTTGCTCCTCTCTACACCGGGGATGACAAGAAGATTGTCATTGGGGGCACTCTTGGGCTGTCCAAACGGTCCAACATCTTGCTCCGCATATTCCGGGCCTCCATTGCCCCTCAAGCCGGTAACTTTGATGCTATTCGTGGGGCCTTGGTGAATCTCTTGGCCTACTCTCATGAAGTCTATTGCCAAGGGGAGACCGCACATGTTGAGCCACTTGATGTGATGGATTTCATTCACAAGGAGATCAATGATTGCATTCTCAACAAGAAGACTCCCCTTTATGCTCCTTTTATCATGAAGCTCATCCTTGCTCAACAACTCAACCTTCCTCTCCTCACGGCAAACCTTGTGGATCACAAGGTTGTGAAGCTTCAACGCAAAGAACCCACCGGTCACTCCAAAGAACCATTTGCTCCGGTGAGAGGTGAAGATGATGATGCCTTTGCCGAGGGAGTTTCCACTAGAAGGGGCCCAAGGATGAAGCATGCTAGCAATGCCGGCTCTAGCTCCAACAATGAGTTTGCTCAAGAATACAAGAAGCTCAATTGGTTTCAAAGGAATGTGCTTTGCATGAATGTGGACATACGTCACAAGCAATATGAGAGCTACATTACTCAAAAGCACATCAATGACAATCAAGATGTTCTTCACAAGGCTTTTCGAAAATCTCAACCGGGCTATGTGGAATCACCTCCTTCCTCTTCATCATCCGGTACTCACAGCTATGGCAAGTGGAGCAAGGGTCTGACTGACTGGCAAGCCTTTGAGGAGGTCACCTCTGGCACCTCCAATGTGCGTCATGGCAAGAAGCCCATGGCTTCAGATGATCTTGAAGAAGGAGATGAGGACTTCGATGCCGGTTCCGAGGACGAGCCCGAGGATGAAGACGATGAGTGATCTCATGGGCGTGTAGCATCGCTCTTTTCCCTTGTTGGTGTCTCGATGCCAAAGGGGGAGAAGTAGCTCTACTAGGTTGTCTTCGTTGGGATTTGCATGGGGTGGTTATTTGGATTTGCACTTCGTTTGCTTTGCTTTGGTCGAGACACAACTTCATGGACTTTCATGTTGTGTCTCATCTATCTTAGTGTTGAACCTTTTAAATGTGTGTGGTATGTTATGTGTGTGAGACTTAAGTTCATATTTTGCTTAGTAAGACTATTAAATTTGTGCTATCTTGTTAGTCTTACTTATATGCTTAATGGTTAGTCTCATATATTATTTCTTGCACTTGGTATAATTGTGAAATATATAGGGGGAGTGATGATTCTTACTTGTGTGGCTCATGTTCAAATGCAAATGGTGTTGTGCACACAAGTAGGGGGAGCTTTTGCTATATATTTTATTTTATTGTGATTATATCTTGCAAATCCGTATGTTGTCATCAAACACCAAAAAGGGGGAGATTAAAAGGGCATTTCCCTAATAAATGTATTTTGGTGTTTGTTAACAACATTTGGTGAATTAACCATTCTATTAAAGTTCTGCAGATTTTCTAGGATAATTCAGGATCTCGCGGAGGTTCACCCCAAAAAGGAAGAAAAGATCGAAGCCCGTAGTCCAGTAGTGGAGTTAGGGCTTAGTTGTCTTATAGGGTGCTTCGCGAAGGTGGAATTGGTGGAGAGGGGATCCACGAAGTGCTGCTGTTGCTACTTCTAGGGCGGAGACTCCGGCCCTGGTGGCCGAAGACTCCGGCCTAGGAGTGTCGCCCCAGCAATCCTCCCGGTTGGACAGTTCAGATGCCCTCCCGGAGTTGGGCCGGAGACTTTCTGTCTCTGGCCGGAGACTCCGGGTGGGGCGGAGACTCCAGTCCCAGCGGCCGGAGACTCCGGTCTGGCCAGCCGGGTAAGGGTTGGCTAGTGGCTTGGTCAGTTCAGAGACCAGGCCGGAGTTGGGCCGGAGACTTTTGTCTCTGGCCGGAGACTCTGGCCCTGGAGTCACTTAGGGCGGAGACTCCGGCCCTCCTGGCCGGAGACTCCGGCCCTAGTCGACCAGCAACGGCTACATTTCGTGGAGGAGTATATAAAGCCTTCTTCTACCTCAAGAGCTGGCTGCGGCTTCCACTCTCTCTCCTCCATTGTTCCAAAGCTTCAAAGCTCAAGATCTCTCTCCCTAGCAAATAGAACTCAAAGCCCTTTTGGGATTTGAGGGAGAAGACCTAGATCTACACTTCCACCAAGGCGATTTGATTTCCCCCCTCTCTTTGTTGAGGGGCTTGTTACTTGTGTGATTCATCGGATTCCTAGCCGGAAGAAGCCGTCCTCCAAGCTTAACTTTGTGTGTAAGAGCTTGGTGGGCCTATTGGGAGCCTCCAATTGAGTTGTGGAGCTTGCCCCAATACTTTGTGTAAAGGTGTCGTGCCGCCTTCAAGGGCATCGCTTAGTGGAGCGTGGACTCGCCTTTGTGGCTTGTTCACCGGAGAATAGGGTGAGCCTTTGTGGCGTTGGTGGCCTTTGTGGCACCACACCTCTCCAACGTAGACGTACTTCCCGTAACAAGGAAGGAACTACGGGAATACATCCTCGTGTCTTCGTGTCTCCATTGCGGTGACCTCTATCCTTTACTCGTACCTTTACTTATATTGTTATGGCTAGCTTGCTTGTCACTCTAGGTAAATTCACTTAGTAGCACTTCTAGAGAATTTACCTTCTTGTCTAGCCTTAACTTGAAAAGAAGTAAAAAATTGGGTAGCTCCTATTCACCCCCCCTCTAGTCGCTCATACGATCCTTTCAATAGCCATACCACTCGATTTGGCACAGCCAGATCGAAAGACAATCACGGTGGAATTGGTATAGAAGATAAAAAAGGGGATTGGCCACCGGGAAGAAGAACTAAGGAGTGAGGTCAGGGATCTTTTATATATAATATAGAACAGTGAGGGGTATGCAGCGAAGATTAGGCTGCACAACCGATAAAGCTTGGGCTGGGTTAGTCATTTGAATTTGTCGTAACTATAAAGCCATTTGCATGTACGGGAGGTACCTTACAAACAAAATTCATGTATACAATCACAGTAAAAATCCATTCATAACATGGTACTAGTAATCCTGAAACTTAAATATTTAAGTTTCTTATGCGAGGTAGAAATAATTATTTCAAAGTCCTACACAAAGAAGAACCCAGTAAAAAAATTAACTATTCCTCATAATGTATACTTCGCGTTCATAGTGGCAGTTCAAACAAAAATAATATTACCTCACAAAATAAATTCACACACATGTGTAATTGATATATGGAATAATTTCATTTCTCTGAATAAACATAGGATCATGCTGAATGTCCCCCAGGTATCGGAAGCCCCGATCCCCCGCCTCCATCACTTAACATGTGTGCACCGGGTCAATCTCGCACATGAAAAAAAAATCATAGTCATGCGGCCCGCTTCGTTTTGACCAAGTCCCGCATCTCGCTTCACATCGACCGCACAAACTTTCCTTCAACACTTCGTAAAAAAAGATTCTTGTTCGTAGAATCTCGATTAAGAAAAAAAGCTGACTATCGGATTTAGCTTGAACTCGTTTAATGACTAAAACTGAAACTCGGCTTAGCTCGTTTTACACCAAGTTTGAGTCGAGCCGAGTCGAGTTGCGAGTTACTTGTTTAACTCGCGAGTTTTGAGTTTTAGTTCCAGGCCTACCGATGGAGACCAATAGAAGATCTATAGTTTACCTTTAATTTTTTTGCATGGTATACATGATATAACCATGATGCACACACAGAAGATTGTACATTAGGTGCAGATTTTTTATTTCTACCCCGAGAGGATTGATGTAAAATGAACCAGGGAAAAAAATCCTTAGTGGAATTTAAAATGTTAAAAACCAAAAACAAAAGTGAATATAAGATATTTTGAGTTTGGGAGATAAAAGTTACATCTTATAGCTTTTGACGTTTCTAAACACATATCGGATTATTTGACAAACACGCGAGCACTTCCCTGTGGAATATGTGTGGTAAAAGAATTTTGATGTTTCTGCCCAAATCTCATAATTGGATTGACCGGTCGAGGATTCGTCTCATTGGCTGAGTCCCCGTGCAAAACTGCCATATTCCACTGAATCTAAAGAAAATTGAAGACTGGTGTGGCCATGCCTCATAATTGGATTTTTTTTATTCTCACAAATTTTTCTATTTTTTGCAAGAATAATTTATAATTTATTGACCCGTGGCGAAGCACAGGTATTGTGCTAGTAATTTATAATAATGTATCGTAACACATTGACGATCACCCACATTTTTGAGGTCTAAACTACGCAGATCTGAATTATTTAGACCATGGAATAATAAAGACATTGATGCCTTTCAATAGCAATCGTAGTCTTTCTAGGGCTAAGGGCATGTACATTGGTTTAGATAGGTGGTGTCTGTAATACTACTCTACGTCATATATTGACAATGCTATAGACAGTCTATATAATAATCTGTCTGTAAATTGTCTATTTTTAGCCATAGCTGCTTGTGAGTATATTTTACAGACATCATCCATACAATAGTAAAATCACCGTCTATAAGCTGTCTGTAATAGTCCTACAGACTGTCTGTAATTTTACAGACAGTCTCAATCTCTCTCCTCATTCTCTTTCCTTCACATCACTAAAATTACTTATAACCACTCCTTACAGACAGCTGACTCATCACTATTGTACATGTCCTAAGAATACCATGTTTCTTGGTAACTGTCCAGGTCTGCACCTTCCTTCGGCGTCTCTGTCTTCCTCACGTCTCTCTCATGTTGCGTCGCCGTGTTACTCATGTCACATCGCCGCCTCCCTCACACCGCGCCTTTGGCCTCCCTCACGTCTTCCTCGGCGACGTCTCCTCCCTCACAGCTTCCTTGTCTCTGTCACTAGTATCGAATTGATCAATTACATATGGTTGAAAAAACTGTCTTTACGCGGGGGTGTGCGATGGGCCTCAACAACACACACCGTTTATGAAAACCGTTTGCAACATTGGAAATTTTTGGAACGGTCCGTTCACCGTAAGCATGTGCAATATAAGTCGCTTCCAACAAACTTTCTAGCAAACAACCCTTTACGGCACATGTGCTGTCGCACATGTTTAGCTTTTCCTCTTCGTGTGCGTATATGAAAGTTTTGTAAATGTTTATTTTTTTTCGTTTGCGTATGATAAGGCTATCACATGTCCTTATATTATTATAATCGTGTGTGAAAAATCTTATCTGTATTAGAGGCTAAATGTGGCAGAATTAAATCCCTACTAGATGGACCTTGCGCGCTTTGTTGCGCCCTTTTTCTAAATTTTGCATTTTTGTGTGCACATGTTGCTTGATCCGAGATTTTGTTCGTGTCGCGCCAGAAACTCTTCTTTTGTTTGGATGTACTGGGGTAGTATTTCCTTTCCTCTTGTAATAGGACAACGTAATTGCGGTAGAAGCTATGTTTTTCACATTGTGGATTCTATTAATCAAAGCGCACATCTAAATCTCTGGCGACTAAGTCCGATACAAAAACAGGCACTAAATCGCTCTAGTTGGATCTCTCATAGCTCACTCTATAAACAATAATCAGCAATGGTATGGACAATGTTATTACATTTTTTGGTAGAGTGAACAAAGTCAAAAGAATCAAAAGAGACCATACATCTGCTTCTTGCTTCTCGGACCATCACGCCAATGTATACCCATATTAACAGTTGCTTCATCAACAGCAACATGTGATTGGGCTTCAACATGGATAGGACCCTTCAGGTGCTTCAGTTTCCCGATCCAGCCCCAATAGCTTCTCCCCAGGCCCTGCTTCTCCCTAATCAGTTCTCGCAATAAAACCCAAGCACCAGATCCAGAGATATCATAGAATGCGGCACCAAAATTAACTTTGACAGCACCCTCAGTAGGTTTGGACCAGGGCCGCTCCATTAAAAAACCCACAACCGGCTGCTGAAGCTTCTCCACAGAAACTTCAGTCAAGTGTTTCTGAATCAAAGCACATACTTCATCAACAGATTTATCCTTCTCACCCGCAATTTTTTTAGAATCTCCTTCTCGCCCGCATTGTCTTTGTTTTTTGCTATAGCCCGTCGCAGCATGATGTGTTGTCATATTGTTGCTCATCGCAGCGTGATGTGCTATCCGAGGTTTATGTTACTGGTAACAACCATTGATAGCCACTTTGTGACTATCATACAAGTATGACGTGAGAGGGGATTGAATTATTCATACTGTATCCTCTTTCTTATGTTCTATTGTTATGTTTTCTACGCAAAAGCATATGTTATATGTATATAACGTGGCCGCTCCGACGTGTCGGCCGCTACTGTAACATGAGCCGACCGAATAAAAAGACATGAACAACACCTTGCTTAGTGTGGGATAATTTGGACATCGACCTGCTCCGGCAGCTACCGTCGAGATTGCTCGTGAGGATCGGCTCTGTCTGCTCTGCTTGAAATAGCCTCATCTCCTTGGGCCACCTGCAGCTGCAGGTGGAGAAGCCCGGGACCCCTTCGAACACGTTGACTGGTGAGGACGGAAATAGAGACCGCAATAGGAGCAGCCATGGCTTCCTATTCTTAGGGGAAGTTTCGAGCTCTTAGAAGATCATGACACTCAGGTTGTGCCTGCAGAATGAATACTAAACTGAAGATTTAATTGCTCAATCACAATTTTTTTAGTCCATGCCAAATTGAAGAGCTTATTATACCTTTCACAAGAAAACGTGGTATATGTCGAACCAAAAGCCAACAATTTGGGTATGTAGGTAAGACATGGAGTGAACTTCAAAGGTTAATTTGGTAGGATCTGGTCCACAAAAAATCAACAGCTTTCAGACACAGTTAACTCAATAATAATCACAACTAAAACTAACCATTGAAAATGTTCATTACTACTCTGTCGTAAACAATATACAGCTGATGTGAATAATATGCAACTCATTATTGGTTTCGTTGGTACCATTAGTCAGCACAGAGTTTGTTTTGGGTGTTTTCTGATGTGAACCACGTCTTGTGGGCATTTAACTCTATTTCTTGCTATTTTTCTCTTCTTGGTCTATATGTGGATATGTCCGAGTAGAATTCTGTTGCACCTCCAGCAAGGTACTCTACAACAACATCTCAGTCATTAGCCAGTATTTCAATCCTGCCCGAGTATCCATATCCCTAGCAACTATTAGACCCTATAAACTGTAAAAGAAACCTGAAGTTGTTCTCAAGGAAATTTTACATGTTCAGTCATTTTCTTTTGCATCAATATTACTTCAAAGCAAAATCCATTCAATAGTAGCCAAATTATGCTCCAAGGAGAAAGAAAACAATACCAGAAAGTGAGAAAGGCTCCTTAAAAACTCTTGCACTCAAGGTTCTGCAAGGAAGAATGGCTGATTGGATTAGCAAATAGATTGTCATGATATTTATTCAGATTAGTCTGAGTTAGATTTGTGGGTAGCAAGTAAGCAACTTTGCATGCCATGATAGTAGTCCATAATCTTACACGGAAGATATAAGAATTTGCTGGACCACAATACATTCAAAATATGGACCAGACCATTATATTTCTTATTTGTTTTCTTGTGATAATCTATGGTTCAAACTTTTTAAAAAAATCCATGCAGTGCAGCCTGATCTCTAATAGTTTCTTAACTCTTCTTACTTTCATGGATGTTTATATGACCTCTTTCTTAGTGGAAGCCTTCCTAACAATCCTCCTATTCTCCACATTAAAGAATGCAACTGAAATTATTACAACAGAAAATTTCTTAAAATCTTCACTAATTGATTTGCGCACGACTTCCTTTGCTACTAAACTTCAGATACTCAATTAATCAAAAATTAATAATGCCACAGTCCTTGCATTGGTGTACCTATTGTGGTGTTATACATACAACTATTAAAATTATAGACTTGTTAATTCTTCTAAATGTGCACTTAGATTTAGATCTCATCACTTCATTTAAGAACCTAACACTTGTCCCACAATCAACTCAAATAACTACTCATCCTCATCTGATAGATTGCCAAACTGTGACAGTAACCAAAAGACTTTTCTAGATTCACTATCAAACACGTAGCATAATCCAATTTAACAGCAAGAGAATTTCCTGGTGAAACTGGATGCAATATTCACTTACAATGAATCTGCATATGCGGGTACATCTGCGGCGATACACCATGCCTCTCCAGCACAACTGCCTCCACCTTTACAATTGAATTTAAACACGAATCAATCAATCAATCAAACCCAGAGCAAGCGAATATCATCTAATATCCAAAAAAAGATCACCTTCACTATGGAAAAAAAATATACCAATTTCTGACTGAAGGTACAAAATTTTGCAGATGTATCTCACAAATCAATGCATGACCAAAATCGGAGAATCTCTTGAGGCTCAGTAATGAAGCAAAAAAAGGGGCATTAATCTTAAAATCATAACATGAATTTATGGAGATGGATACCTAGAAAGATTGGATCCTAAATAGGATAACCGCACAAGCGTGGCCTGTTCCGGCAGTTCTGCATCATCCCCTACTCCTCTGCCCTACACTCTGTGACGGCTCCCTCCACCACCACCTCCAGCGTCGGCCCTCTACAGCCTCGTTCACTATCCCCCTCCTCCCGTCACACCCTCCCTCCCGGCCGCATCTTGAATTAACGCCCTTTGAAGGTGGCCAGATTCAGCGAGAAGGTGCGCGGCGGCGGCCGGAATAGCGACTCCATCGTCCCCCATCCTCTCTTCTCTGTCAGCAAACTAGAGGCGGCACGGTGACCTCCTGGTCCTCCAAAAGCTGAAGAGAGTGGCAGGAACCAGGGCCTGCTTATTGGGGTGGAATGGCAGGGGCAGGCGAAGAGGAGGGTGCTGGGCGGAAGCGGTGGTGGCCTGCAGGTGGGGGATAGAAAGGCAGAGCTAGTTGGGCGGTCCGAGAGGAGGAACTATCGAGGGTCGAGGCTGGGGATTAAGTCGGTTCCTCGAGTCAGTTTCTACATGCTCAATATACGGAATGCAACAGCGCACACACGCATGCGGTGGAATAAAACATGAAAACTATAACACGATTACACGTTGGCCAAAACCAGCGGACACAGTGGAGTAACCACAACTCGTTAAAACCAGGGAGCTTAGAGCTCCTTAGGTATAGCACTATAATAAGCAGATGCACATCTAATTACCTGAAAGCAGAAAACGTGTATTTACAAAAAGCTCATAACATAGAAAGCAATCCTCTATCATCAGACACACAATGTACTTAACTAAAAACATCAAGAAGACACATTGTATATACAAACAAGCAAATGTTTAGCAGTGGATCAAATGACAAGATGACAACTTCATATTATATATGAATTTAGCTAACATTAACTTGGAAGGAGACAATATATATGGAGTCAGATAAAAAAATTATTTTAAGTGATGAGATGGGCCAGCCCTTGTATCAAATTTGGCATGTTTAGAGAAGACGTACCTCATAAAGAATGCAACAATCGTCTTCCTTTCTGCCACTATATTCTTCTAGGGAACAGGATCATGAGGCATATATAAGAAGGCTTGTTCGATTTTTTAGTAAGGTTAGGCTATAGTGATCACTGCACAAGTACAGCCATATGTGTAGAAACATAATAGTCATAACGTTTTTCATTTGTCTGCTGAGAGCAGTAAAATAAAGGTGCAGTAATTAATTACATATAATCTTGGTCATACGTAGTTGTTTATGAACATCATACACAAAATTTGATAATCAACTATAGATTATAAAGTATTTAAAATACTTAAAATGCGATTAGGTATATATCTTACACCCTCTATTTGATAAGTACTCGGGAAATCACATCATAGGCAATTCATAATTATAGTGATATGGTATAGCCCTTGTGTTGGAGAACTACTTCGTCCCGGCGCCCCAACATCCTTCTGCGCCTCCGCCATAGCATTGAGGTCTATCGTTGCTTGATCATCATCGCCTTCTTGTAAGTACTACTACTAGTAAAGTAAATTACAACAAGGCTTCCTTCTAGTTACAATATAGTTGATAACTAATAAGATGACAATCACCACGGCTCCGGCCGCTCATGCCGAACAATTTACAATAAAGTATTATTGCATACATATTCATTACAAATTGGGATATACCAAATCACTTCCTGCAAAAACGAGTTAGACGCCTCCATCAGTTGTTGCTAGATTATGTGGCTCTATGGTTTCGCGGACTTAACCGTTTACTACCTACGAGACCATTGAGCACAATTTTTAAGTTCGTCGTTTTAACCTTCGGGGTGTGACAAACCGAGATCCGAAGATCTAGGGCTTGCACTAAGCTCCGTCAATATGTTTGGCTCCCGTGTGAGTTTAACTTAATTCACTAGCCCTCATATCACATATATCTAAATCTTTAGCTAAAGTGAGAGAAACCGGCATCCGACTAAGGTGATTTAGCCGCACTCAATGCACTATATTGTCACGCCAGTCTTGATCCAAAGATAGTAAAGTCGGCTCAGACCGATAAACACATGATACCGCCAAGATCAAGATTAGCAAATAGATGGTAACAAACATGATCATCATACCGGTTACTCATTAACCTCTATTTGTACCGGCAGCCTACGCATGCTATTCTCTGATACCACTGTTGGGAATCACGCTACGCAAAACAAAAAAAATTAGTGCTTAAACCAAGATCAAAGCTTACAAGGAGGAGATAACGGATCACATACCTCGTGTGATCGAACTAGCGGAAGAGTTTGTCGATGACGAGGTTGATGTAGACACGAGTCGATTCCCGCAACTAACCTCGGTTAGTCACGAGAAGATGTATTATCCTCCTTCGGCTCCCACGATCTAGTGTCGCACGTGCAACACATCTGATGGTATCCACACATACGAGCTTGGTGTCACCGCGTCGAATGTGTGATCAAGCACACGGACTACGCGGAATATGTCGGTGAAGATCCAGCAGTGCTTCCGCGTCACCGATAGAATCAGGGTAGAAGACGGGTGGCACTCTGAGAGAGAGAGGATGTCGACGACAGCGAAGCGACAGCGACAATGGTGGTGGCCGGTGGCTAGGGCGGCAGCCGGCTGGGACGGCGGAGGCCTAGGGCGGAGGCGCGATGGCGGTGGGGGGGGGGCTTGGTGCTTGGAGTGCCCTTGGCCTCCTCCGCCCCTTATATAGGCGTTCAGGCCCCTAGGGCCGACCTGCCTCTCCCTATCCAAGTAGGAGAAGGAGCGCGGGTTCCTACTCGAACTCCTCCCCTCCTTCCAAACCTGGAGGGACGGAGTCCGAGTTCGAGTAGGAACTCTCGTCTCTCCTTTACCAAACCGCCCTAGGGGTGGAGTCCTTGACTAGGCCTCCACCACCTAGTAGTGCGGCTGGCCAGGGGTGGACCCCATGCGGCCCCAGGCCCATGGTGGTCCACCTCCAAGGTTTGAACTTTTCCGAAATATTCTGGACCTTCCATAAATATTCTGGTTTGACCTAATTTCATTCCAACATCTTCTATATATCACCAGTAGGGTTTTGAACCCTTTCGGAACCATCCGTGATATAGTGGAACCATTCTGAGACTTCCCCAAACCACTATCGGAGTCTCCCTCTCTCTTTGATCAAAACACCAAACTCATATTCAATACAAAACTCTTAAGTGTGCGACCCAATGGGTTCGGATATATGTAGACATGCCTCAGACACATTTTCGTGGCAATGATCATATGCGTGCCCTTGAATCACTGCAATAATCCCTACATATAACACGTAGATCTATATTGTGTGAACCGTTGCAATGTCTGTTAGGGTTTCGGTTTACTTAGCAATATTTTGCACGATCCGAGATGAAACTGTTATGTTGTATCTCGTTACCCGGCCATCACTTTAGTAATCACCATCACTATAATGTACTTTCTGAGTACTCCACCATCACTTTAGCAATCACCCTTTTACATATAACGTTAAGTGTAGCGAAAGCAATCTTTCGGTACCCACGTCTATTTCTCCCATGGTCTTCCGAAACATATAAACGACAATGTTTTCTTGATTAAATACCAACAATATTGATGACTTAGTTTCATGGTGTATCAACGGGGTCTTGTCCAACACATTGTTCTTCCCCAAACAATATGCTCTCACTTATTATCGGCAACCTCCTAACAACTTACTTATGCCCATTGTCAGGAAAACAAGACTATCGGATAACAAGCAAACTAATCTTAGAGGCAAGATTAGGGAACTCTTTGTTGTTTACTATTTCACACATGTAATCAGGTTTTCCACCAAATATCATATTTGGAACCAACATATAGTTGTAGCATGAAACATAAACATTAATTATGAAAAAAAGGAATATTGAATAATATAACTTTATTATTGCCTCTAGGGCATATTCCCATCATAGGCGCCCCCCTTATTGGATAAGGGTGTGGGGCGCCCTAGGGTTGGTGGGTGGGCCGAATATGGCCCAAGAGGTAGGCCGGTTGGGCCAGCCCTAGCCTTGGGCACCCTAGGGTTTGCTCCTTACCCTCTTGGCCGCCGGCTAGGTGCCTTGGGAGAGGGGCAAGCCTGCCCCCCATCAAGCTATATAAGGAGCCCCCCTTGGGAGGAGAAGAGCACACAATTTGCACGAGCAGGAGACTTATCTCCTCCTCTATGCGCCTCCTCCACCTCTCTCTCCACCTCTCCTTCCCGTGTGGCTCCTTGAAGGGCTGCATAGGAGCGAAGGTCAATCTCCACTGCTGCATGCCGTCGTGCTGCGGGAATTTTGGATCTGATCCAAACCGATCTACTTCTGCAATCTCGGCTGGATCGGAGAAACCATAAGAAGTCATTGTTCATTGTATGTGTACGAAACTATGAGGTGCTGCACTTGCAGCACTAAGTCGTTACGTCGGTGTTGTCGTACTGGTGTCGTGACATCAAGTTCTACACGACCTTGAGGTTGGCTACGTTGGCTTCATCATCAACGCATGTGCGGGGGCGTAATCCCCACGTTTGGTCTACAAGGATATGTCACTGAACCTCTAGTTAATCGTTAGAGCATTACTAATAGATAGATCTTAGGCAAATCGGGTTGCGTAGCCAATAAGCATACAGTTTGCACCAGCAACAACCCATCAAGGCAAGTTACATAGTACCAACCTACTGGGGTAGATCTTTGATGTTATATTTCATTGCCTCATGATGTTGTAAAAAATGTGGTAGCAGGAACACTTGCAGCGGAGAACTCAACAACAACTCTGGCAACACTTGACATGCTGCGGAGAACTCAGCTGCAAGTTCACCTGTTGTGAATATAGAGTCAGAAGGTATTGCTGATGTTGTGACAGGAGTAGACCAAGCTACAGTTGGTAATGGTAAGGGATCTAATAAGAGAAAGCTTACATCTAATGTGTGGGAAGATTTTAAAAAGAATTGTTAAATGGGAAGTGGAGAGCTATATGTAATTGGTGTCATCATGATTTTGCTAGAGAATCAAACTCCGGCACAACACACTTGCGGAACCACCATAGCACTTGTCCTGCTAGGCATGCACCAATGGGCCCCAAACAACAGAAACTCAAGCTATCAAAAGATGTGGATGGAAGTGTAAGTTTTTTTTTAACATAGGATGGAAGTGTAAGTTTAGAGAATACTAATTTCAACCAAGAAGTGGCTAGAAAAGAGCTTGCATTGATGATATGTGTGCATGAGTACCCTTTGTCTATTGTTGATCACTCTCGCTTTCGCAAGTTCTGCAATTGTTTGCAAGCATTGTTCAAGGTGGTGTTGACAAATACTATTAGGCAGGATATTATAAATATGCATCAAAGTCAAAGAGATAGCATGGTGAAGTTCTTTGCAAATTTTCCAAACCGTGTTGCTATAACTACGGACTTGTGGACAACAATTGGATTACTAACCTCCTTCAGCTTCTCTACATCTTTGTTTCTGAGAAGAACACTTTCAGCCTCTCACAAACCTTCTTTGCAAACTCCCAATGCTCAATAGTTGGAGAAGTGAACATTTTTTCATGTATACTAAGCCTTGCAAAAACATCTTTTTGTTGCAATGTACAAGATAGCATTATGTAGGTAGAATTCCATCTAGTGTTACAATCAAGAGATAACCTACATGAGTATTCTGTGTTCATAAGGTGTGCCATTTTTTCAAATTTCTCATGCCTTTTAGGTGCGGCTGACCAAAATGCAACACTATCACGTACCCTCTCAATCCTAGACTCCGTGACACCCAAACCATCTTTTACAATTAGATTTAATATATGTGCAGCACAACACATATGCAAATGGATCAGCAACAAATAAATACATAAATCAGATTGAAAAAATAAAATAATTATAGATTATTTGTTTTTACCTCAAAAGAAAGCTCTTTAGATTCCAAGAACCATCAATATATAATGCGTAGTAACGGCCATGTACCCTTTCTTTTGATGGTTAGCTGTCCACAAGTCCATAGTTATAGCAACACGGTTTGGAAAATTTGCAAAGAACTTCGCCATGCTATCTCTTTGAACTTGATGCATATTTATAATATCCTACCTAATAGTATTTCTCGACACCACATTGAACAATGGTTGCAAACAATTGCAGAACTTGCAAAAGCGAGAGTGATCAACAATAGACAAAGGGTACTCATGCACACATATCATCAATGCAAGATCTTTTCTAGCTACTTCTTGGTTGGAATTAGTATTCTCTAAACTTACACTTCCATCCAATATTCAAAAAACTTACACTTCCATCCACATCTTTTGACAGTTTGAGTTTCTGTTGTTTAGGGCCCATTGGTGCATGCCTAGCAGGACAAGTGTTGCGGTGGTTCCGCAAGTGTGTTGTGCTGGAGTTTGATTCTCCGGCAAAATCATGATGACACAAATTATATATAGCTCTCCACTTCCCTTTTAACAATTCTTTTTTAAAATCTTCCCACACATCAGATGTAAGCTTTCTCTTATTAGACCCCTTACCATTAGCAATTGTAGCTTTGTCTAGTGTTGCCTCAACATCAACAGTACCTTCTGAAGGAAATATGCCCTAGAGAAGAATAATAAATTGTTTATTTACATATTTCATTTAGTTCATAATAAGTTTAACACCGTGCTATAATTGTGTCAGTCAGAGAACACTGATACACGTGTGGTATTAAACAACCAGAGTCTCTAGTAAACCTCTATTACTAGCTTATTGGTCAACTGATGATCAGTTTTCGGATCATGTGACATTTATCTCTAATTGACAATGAGATTCATGCCATTAAGTAAATGCCATGATGGACACACACCCAACACTACTAATGCGATGAGATCAGTCACTAAGTTTCAACATTGCAATTAACTAGGAAACAAAGTAACCTAATCCTTAGACAGTGAGGTCACATCTAATCACTACATCCTACGGATGCTCTGATTGCATCAACCGTCATTGCCTTAACTGGATGACTGAAAAGGTGCCTTCGTGTATGCTAATGGGGTATGTTGAGGTGTGTGCACCAAGAGCGGGATTTGTCCATCCGCGTGACGGATTGATACTCTGGCCCCACTCGGTGATAGTTGCACCTACGAAGGTTGCAAACGTGTGACTAGGTCACGGAAGATGCAATGTCATGAGAATGAGTAAATAGACTTGTTGGTAACGAGGCTAAATACAATATAGAGATATCGTTGATCGAACCTTGGACAAGATATAGTATCATGAGACAAAGGGAGTAGGATACGATGTTTACGGATCAACGAAGATGTTATCTTGGAATGCACAGGGGTCAGCATGACTTTCCAGAGTCGATTATTGATCATTGATTGGAGAGATGTCTCGATCATGTTTGGAGTATTTCCTGACCCGTAGCGTGTCACCCTTAAGGGTACATGACGCTTAGGGATTGATTCAGAATTATTGGAAATGATAAGGAGTTAATCAAAAATGTTCCGAGTAATAACGGAAGTGTTCCGGGAGACACCAGAAAGGTTCTGGGTATTATCAGAAATATTCTGGTGAAAGAAATATGCCAAGATATTATTTTTAATGTGTTAGTATTTAATTGAATTACATATTAAAGGGAAATTAAATAATAATAAATAAAGGGGCTAACCCCTAATGGGCCACCATTGTGGCAGCCCATTAGGGGAGGCCGGCCAAGGGCCAAGGCTCTAGGCGCCCTAGGGCAGCCCTAGGGGCCGGTGGCCAAGTCCAAGGCGCCCTAGGGTTTCCCCTAGGGGCTGGCGGCTAGGGTTGCCCCTCCCATAGGGAGGGGGCATGTGGTGAAGGTGCTACCTACCCCCTCCACCTATATAAACCCACCCCTTGCCCCCCCCCCTTGGCTCATTCATCCCATCTCTCCATGCTCTCCTCTCTGGCTTGACTCCCACGTTTGGAGTTGTGCGCGCGAGTTAGAGGAAACTCCACGAGTCGGACGGCGTCGCGCTGCTGGATTTCCAGTCTGAATCCTTCTTCTTCTGCTGCTTTGATGGACCAGAGCCCGGACGACGTCTATACACCATATGTGTGTAATCCCGCGGAGGTACCACCTTTAGTGGTACTCGTCTTCATCGACATGTTCGACTACACGACCTTGAGGTCGGCTTCGTTGACTTCATCATCAATGCCTGTGCGGGGGCGCAATCCCCGCGTTCGGTCTATGAGGGTACGCCACCGATCTTTACCTAATCGTTATAGCACTACTAATAGATTGGTCTTGGGCAATTTAGGGTTTCGTAGGCAATAATTTTTTTGTTATTAGCATCGAACCCCAACACCTTTTGACTCCAGATTCACAACAGGTGAACCTGCAGCTCAGTTCTCTGCAGCATGTGAAGTGTTGCTGCCCGGAGTTGATGTTAAGTTCTCCGCTGTAAGTGTTCCTGCTACCACATTTTTTACAACATCATGAAGCAATGAAATATAAAAATCTAAGATCTGCCCTGGTAGACTGGTACTATGTAACTTTCCTTGATGGGATGTTGCTGCCGTAGACTGTATGCTCATTGCTACCAGTCCTCTCCCTCTCCCATGTCCATTTCTTCCTGGCGCCATTGGACAAACACCTGGAGACCGGTCGCACAGGCTCATCGGAGTAACCAAACAACAGCCCTACGAGGAAGATTGAGGGAGGGTTAGGTACAGGGGACGAGCAAAATGAGGAGGTAGGTGCTGGCCTGCTGGCCACCGTGAGAGCTCTTACCGTTGGAGAAGAAGGACTGGCCAACGCATCTTCCATGCTTCAACCTAGGAGGAGGAGGAGGATGGGCGAATTGGTGAGAGCACGGCGGCCACCTGTCGGTGCATCTTCTAGCCAGAGGAGAGCCATGGATTAGATGTGGCAGGGTAGGACGTCGGCCATGCCCTCCATCGCTGCCGGCCACCTCTATTTTCCCTGATCGATCCGTGGAGGGGAGGAGTCGAGGGGAGAAGGGATGACAGGAGGGGATCATCGAAAGTGCGGCTGAACGCTTTTACTCCTTTGACTGCTACCTAGCTTGATTAAGGTTTAGGGTTAGCACTACTTATGTTTAGTGGGCTTTGATTAGTTGGGCCTCACGGAGATTGGAGAGAGGGTTAGGCCTAGTTAAAACTCGCATGTCTCACTGACATGTAAGTAGTACTAGTACTATCGAGTTATTGGATATCCATGGAGCGAAACCCGTGCCCATGCCCGCTCCATGAGTTATTGGATATCCGCCCTGTGAAATCCATGGGTGTGATCGGTCCTCCAAATGTGGGCCCGGTGGGTCAAATATCTGTGGATACCCGAATCCGTGGATAAAATTGCCATCCTTACCTCGCCTGCTGCAACCTCCACCTTGATGATGAGGATGCCATCTTGGTATCCAGATGGATGGTGCACGGGATAGAGGCCATGGCACTCCGGTGCTTATTAGAGTACGAGAATGTCTAGGAGCAAGACATGGAGAAGTGCAGAGCAGATAAGTAGTACTAGTACTATTGAACTAGAGATATATAAAAAACGACGCTGATTTTATGCCTATGGGGGTAGCTGTGCATAGCATGCCATCCGTTGGATGTAAACACCATATGCACTCTATATACTAGATTAGGTGATCCAGGTCCTGACGAGTGCTAACGGCGGTTAGGAAAGAAAGACGACAACTACAATGCCATAGTCCAACCACATCTATGCAGTTGATGTAGTTTTGTTTTTGACATGCAACATGTGGCCCGCGCCTCAAAGCAGTGTCGTCTGTTGCTCCTCGTCCCATCCCCGCTTGGCTAGCAGGAAGATATTGTCGGTGCCTCGCTCTTGGGCATCGTGCAACTGTCTCTGGAGATCCTTTCAGGTGCTCTCGATGCCTCCAGATTGGTCATCGAGCATGCGAGTGCCGCAATGCGTGGCGTCCGCTCAGCTCGTTGGGAAGCTTTGCCATGTCATCATCCCCCCGCCCCGCAGCCAAGGGTTGTCGAGCTCCAACTCCTCGTCGGACTTCCAATGTGTCCCCTATTTCTTGGGCATCAGTTGTTTCTGCTCCTGCTCGCTCTTTGGCCTCGACGGGCATCTCGTTTCGGTCTACTTTGGAGGGGAAGAAGACCGAGGAGTTGTGCTCTAAGCTCCTTGGTATGGCTTCCACTCAGCTTGAGGAGGCGGTCCGCTCTACGTGATGCCCTTGGCTCCTTGCATGGCCTGATGCTGCAGTTTGGGGCTTCCTCGAGCGGGCTGAGGCTGCTTTTGGGAGGCTCTCCTTGTCACTGACTGCGCTACATACCCTTCCCGATGTTGGTTTTGTGGAGGATAATGGGGAGGACCTTTATGGCAGTTTATCTCCTCGTGTTGAGGCCAGTTCGACGACCATGGCTCCGGTGGTGCAGTTCATGCCCGAGCTGCGTGATTTACGTGGAGCTTCATCACCAAGCCAGATTCTAGGCTTCCAGGACAGTGGTGATGCAGAGCGAGTTCGACATGTGGTTCCTGTTGGTGATGCTTTGGGCAAGAAGAGTGACGATGTAGGCTAGGCATCCTCGGTATCCTTGGCTGCTTGTTGGATCACTTCTTTGAGTGAGTTTCATCGTCGGTGCGTTGTAGGTGTTCCTTTTGTTGGGAGTGTTTGTGGTTGTGTGGTCTCTTGTGTTGGGTTGTCTCTTGGTGTTGTGGTCTATTCGTGGTTGTTCCGGTTTTCGCCCGGTTTTCCGTAAATAAACTGGGCAACTCTCTTCTTCTTAATTAATGAATGCGGCAATTCTTTTGCCTCCGTTTCAAAAAAAAACATGTGGCTACGTGGGAGGAGTGGCAGCTACCCAAGTGCAACATTTTAGGACGCGAGAAATCACAACTCGACTAGTGATGCAACCTTTTCCCACAAACATGAAGTTGTTGTGGTTGTGACTAGGGGTACGTGCTTGTGATTTATCTAGGCCCACAGCCATCACATTTTGATGCAAGGTTGACATGTGCACGGCCTCCAAGACGACTCTTAACAACCTGAGGTCTCCAAACTAGAACTTGTGGGTGGGTTTGTTGTCACAGCGTGGGTTTGGTGCCTATCTGTATCCTTCAAAGTGAAAGGATGTTTTCTGTTTCAATTGGGGCAAGCACACGTGTCTGAATCACGGATACGATCCTGTACTTTCCAGCACGAAAGGTTCAGTTGTAAGTGATAACCAGCTAACACAACACTGAAGGCCACTTCATCAGAGAATCAGCCACGCACGCAGCCACCATAACACTGAACCACACTTGTTTAGACAACAAAGCAGCTTCCTCTCCCAAAAATAAAATGGCAGGTGCAGATTACTTAATTAGCACACTCAGATTGTCTTTGTATATAGGAGCATGTCTTTCGTTCCCTTCAATTCAATCAAGAATCAGATGACACCAAATTAAATCATGCCCATCTCCAATCCCTACCACCGACATGGTACAGCAGATCAAAGTGGACAGCATGATAAAACACAGGTTTTGATTTTTGATGTGTGTGTGTGCGCGCGCGCATCAATAAAACATTTTCTAGAAGAAAAAAAAATGCGATCTTGTTATGTATTCTCATGTGTACTATCCTAAAAGCTCAACAACAATGTTGTGAACTCTTTCCTTGGGCATGGAGTCCAGCTCGAGGATCACCATGCCGGAGGAGCCATCGTAGGAGAACTCCACCTGAGCTGAGCCCAGCGTGCAACTTCTCGGCCAGACCGACGAGTAGGCGCCGAACCTCCCGCATCCTTGCACTTCCATGCACACCTGCCCCACTGACTCCATCGTCATGTCATGCCATTGCCGTCGACGAGGAGGCGGTAGGTCAGCCCTTCCACCACCGCTCCGCCGTTGAACATGTCGACGAGGCCGATCGGCGCGAACCTGTACCCAGCCGCCAGATCCTGCAATTTCCAAGATCATTTGATCAGTCCACATACACAAGACAGAGTAATTGGACATTGCAGAAGTGGGCGTAGGCAATGTGTTTGTGCTTCGCTGACCTTAATCGGCGAGACGGTGAGGACATCGTGCTCCAAGACATTGAGGGAAACGGGAAGCGCCGCGCCGTCCGGGAGGACCATGAGGTCGCCGACGGCGTGGCGATACACGGTGCAGTTGCCGCTCCACCCGGCGCCGCCGTCCGCTGCCGCCTCGGCGATGAGGTGCACGTCGCGGCCTTTGACGCTGCATGTCAGGGCCCCGGCGCCGGCGCCGCCTGCATCGTGGAAGACATTCTTTTTCTCCGCGGAGCTCCACGCCGCGCCCTGGCAGTTGTACACGCCGAGGACACCGGTAAACCTGTTCATGTTCGAGATCTTGAGCAGGGTCAAGCCGTCGCGCGCCGGGTCGGCGAACAGGCAGTCCTTGGTCGGCCGCCCCGGCAGCCGCGCGCGGAGCACGGTGCCGTCCGGACGAACCATCTTCTTCAACAGCCGAAGTCGTGCTTCCCCGGGGCGTCGTTGACATAGACGGGCCCGCCGCTGATGGCTCGTGTGGAGCCGTGGTAGTCGGGGAGCATGAACTCGCCGAGGAATAAGCTGTTGTACGCCACCGCCGCGATGTGGATCGTGTGCGACACCGCCACCACCGCCGCCTGCTTCGAGCTGCAGGTTCATTCGGGCAAAGATCACGATCAAATTCATCTGAGAAACAACATTTGGATCGATGCTTCTAATTAAGGAATTAAGTTATGTACCGTACCAGTAGAGGGCTTCAGGGTGTGTTTGGTAGCCCGGGGCTACTCAGAAACACCATCTCTCCTCATACATGCTTACCTTAGCTGAGTTGAGCTGAGAAATTGTCATGTGTTTGGTAGCCCGGGTGAGCTGAGATATGTTAAACAGAGATGTTGTTTGTTAGCCTGTGTCTATTGAGATGTGTTGAGCTGGGATGTTGTTTGTTAGACTGTTTGAGATGAGATATGGTTACCTTCTCCTTGAGTTGGTGAGACTACCACCAAATGAAATGAAATTTCAACAGGTACATATGTATTATAAATTTTCAACAAGTACATACGTATTATAAATTGTCAGCAAGTACATACGTATTTTCACCAAGTACATATATTGGGTAACACCAAATGCACATAATAGATCATTCATCATCCGATCAATATTACAAAGTCTAAATCAATAGTATTTCATAATACATGGTCTCATAAACATTACAAAAGAAATATTGCATCAGGCTACAACAAGTCAAACAATATCAGGATTCTTTGCTATGATACGCCTGAATGCGGCTACACGGACATCATCTTTCATTTTCATGAAATTTAGGCCTTTGCCCTTATGCTCTGTTAGATAATCTAAAACAGCCAGCTTTTGATCCATATCAAATTCAGGAAGGTCCATAATAGTTTTGCACAAAAGCGGGTGTATTTCGGAATGGCAAGTGTTATTGATAGCATCAGCCACAACACGCAATGCATCAGACATGTTGCTAACCTGAGTTGAATCTTCATCACTCAAAATAGAAGCCCTTTTTCTCTTGTTGTTTGGGCCAGAAGAAGGTGAAGGAGTAGTTGCATCCATACCTTCACCACCAATGCCAAATGAGGCTTGAGCTTCCCCAAACCCTTCTTCCTGTGTTGCAGCGCTCTCCAAATCAATAGGATTTCCTGGACGCTCTACTTGAATGGGTTTCCCTAAAGGCTCATTAGACCCCATTGCAAACTTACCCGTGGCTAGCTTATCAGCAAAGCAAGCTTCCATATATTCATAGTTTACAAGCGGTGTGTTCAGAAATTCTGCATCCTTATTATGATCCTGCACATGTTTCCAACAAATTTCAGCACTATAGCAAGTATGTACATAGCATGTCTCCAACACATTTATAGATTACTATAGCAAGTATGTACATAGCATGTCTCCAACACATTTATAGATTACTATAGCAAGTATGTACATACCTGTACGTGCTCCAAGTAATGTTGGTCAGCTAGAACAATCATTTTTGACTCATCATCCCAAAGCGCCCCACTTAATGTTCTCAATTTGTCAATTTTCTGCCACCTAGTCTTCCATTTGCGGAGATGATTGGTCACTTGGGTGGTACTCACCTCAAAACCAACAAGTTGTGTCACATCTTTTGCAGCCTTCGTAATATGAATCTCCTTAAAACCTTTATCTGTCTTAACACCTTTTGCTGCTATATGGGCAAGACATTTCAGCAAGTATGCTGACATTGGAGGGGTCCAAGTCATCATCTTCACCTTCTTGGGTTGAGAACCTTCATCAACAAGCTCCTCCACAGGTTCAGCCATCTGCACCAAAATACAACATATTCCATTAATATGACATATTCCAGCAAAATAAATGATATTCCAGCAGTAATATGACATATTCCAGCAAAATAATTGATATTCCAGCAGTAATATGACATATTCCAGCAAAATAAATGATATTCCAGCAGTAATATGACATATTCCAGCAATATTTCAGCAGTAAAATGACATTCCAGCAATATTTTAGCAGTAACATGACATTTCCGCAATATTCCAGCAATATATAACACATAACAGCAATAAAATGGCATATTCCAGCAATATATAACACATTTCAGCAATATAGAGCACATTTCAGCAATATAGAGCATATTTCAGCAAAATTCCAGCAGTTTCCAGCAATATATAACACATTTCAGCAATATAGAGCACATTTCAGCAATATTCCAGCAGTTTCCATCAACATATAACACATTCCAACAATATTCCAGGAAAAATATGACATATTACAACACCGAAATGGCATATTCATAGCAGATTACAATAACAAAATAAAGTACGGTCATCAAATTTGAGCTGCCCCCCTGTTTGCCCACATAGCTTGTGCAAACTCATCTCTCTTTTGCTTCCAAGTATCATTATCATAAGCAACATCATTATGCTCCTCATGGACAGGTTCTGGTGCCCATGTCGCCTCCGGTGGGAAATAGTCATCCTCCCCAAATTGAAGTATCCAATTATGGAGAATGGCACAAGCTATAACTACTTTTACTTGGGTCTTATATGGATGGAATGGTCTATTGTAAACAAACTTCCAACGGTTCTTGTATGCAGCGAAGGCCCTTTCAATTGATATCCTTAGAGAGGAGTGTCTTAAGTTGAACAGCTCTTTAAAATTTTTAGGATTATTTCCTCCACCATACTCCTTTAAGTGGTACCTTGTTTTACGGTATGGTGGAAGGAAACCCGGTCTCACGGCATAACCAGCATCAACAAGGTAGAATTTTCCTATGAAAAATGCAACTATTAGCTATGGCAGAAACTACTAATTTTTTTGGAGCTCATGGGTTTGAATGATTACCTGGAGGAAGTGACAACCCATCATCCGTCTCCACAGCATCAGCAAGTATGAGGGCATCATGGGCTGACCCCTCCCAACCAGCAAGAATGATAGATATATCTCAGATTTGATTCCCTAGCAACATCCATATCAATCCTACGACCTATTGTTAACATCGGAGTTTGTTTCCTAGCTTTCCTTGAGATAAACATCATGTATGCACCCAATATAGCTGCGATACCGGCTGCTTGCACAATTAGTTGGCGCCTCTTTCTTGCCAAATCATCCATCTAACACAAATATAAACAACAAACATCTTACATACATATAGGAAGTTTACTGCCCACAAGTTAAACATATCAAAATGGTGCAATTACTATCAAGTTTATTGTTGTATTATACTTACTCCTTCACCATTACATGCCAAAAAAAATGCAAGAACTAAGCTGGATAAATGCAAGGACAACAGGATTTGCAACTACCTTCACAGGTTGTCCAGATCCGGCCGGAGCAGTACATGTTGGAGACGTTCCTGTCGAAGCCCGTCGAGATCCAGGAGCTTGTTCTTGCCAGCTGCTGCTACGGTCTGTGCAGGCCACGTGCGGGAGATGCCGTCGGAGCCTCAAACTGGTCGGAGGCGGGCCGGCTCAACCTTCACAGAGCGGCGGTGAAGTGGAGCTCACCGGCTCCATGCCACCTCGATCTGGATCTCGCCGGGCTTCATCGAGAACTGACGGGAGGATCTGGATGGTGAAGAGAGGAGAGACGGGGTTCGGGGGAGGTGGCAGAGCCGAGACGGGCGGTGTGCTGGCGGGGGAGCTGGGAGGGGCGGCGAACGGAGGAGGCGATTTGGGGGCGATTTCCTGTGGCGACGAGAGAAAAGGGGGCGGGGTCGAGGGGAACAGGGTGAGGGGGTGACGGGAGTGGCAGGGAGTTCGGTCTACCCCTCTCAGCGGGACGCGCACAGATTTTTTGGGGGAGGCGGGCTCTCCCTTTTCGGGGCGAGGTGAACCGAGCTCTCCTGTGAAGCTCGATTCGGGCTTCGCTGGTTAGCAGGGCGCTCGACTCTTTTTCGTATCCGTTCGGCCGAGCGCTGCTGTGAGAACCGGTCTAACAAACAGCGGATGTTGTCAAAATCTTGGTTGGGAGGAGAGTTTCTCAGGACACCCGACCTACCAAACACACCCTCAGTGTTGTGGCTCATGCAGGCGATGATGCCGTTCTCCTAGAAGTTCTTGGCGACGGAGGCGTCGAGCGCGCGGTGGTACTCCCTGGTGAGCTGCACGCGGCCGCGGTGGCCGGCTCCGAGCGTCTCGAGGACGCACTGCACGTCCACCATGACGCCATCGACGCCGGTGGCGGCGAGGTACGCATGGAGCTCGTCGTAGAAGCGGTGCACGGCCTGCGGGTGCACGAGGCCGAGCCCCTACAGGGTGAGCACGTCGGTCTTCATGTTGGGCTCGTTCTCCGCCACACCCGGCGAGATCTTGGGGAACTGCATGGCGGAGCGCTATGCCTCTATCCCGGCGACACCCGGCCGGACGACGCCCCAGTAGCCGGTGATGGCGTGCCAGACGTACACGTACTTGAGCCCGTACTTCTCCTTCACCGCGCGCACCAGTGTCTCGATGCCGGTGGCGGCAGCGCCCTTGTTGCTCTGTAACTTTCTCCTTGGTCCCTTCCAAAGTTTTAAATAGTCGGCTATGGCAATAGCTGGGCTATAGCCTTTTGAGAGGCATGCGGCTACGGCCAAGGTCTTTATAGGCTATAACGAGAATAGCCGCTAATAACCCAGCTAAGTTAATTTAGCCTCAGTTTAGCCCCTTAGCCGGCTTTCTTTCCGCACATGGGTCCAAAAGTTTTGGACTAATTTTTGGCTAATTTGACGGTAAAAACCAATCGACTTTTTTCTCTCCATAATATGTTGATAGAACTATGCCTAAAACTCATTCATATCTGTTATACGACTATTTATGTTATATATATGTGAATTACTATTATATATATGAATATAAGCTTTCTAAATTTTGATTTTTCATAATTATTTAGTAAAACCGCTATATGGTCATAGCTGCGCTATAGCCCAGCTATAGCCTTTCATAGCTTCTGAAATCGCCGCGGCTAAATGCAATAGCCCGCTATTTTAAACTTTGGTCCCTTCTGACGGTTTAAAAGAGATTAAAGACAACTTGTTCGGAGTCGAACTTGTAGTTTCCCAACCACATCTTTGCAGTTGATGTTCCGCGTCTACAGCAACTCGGGTTGTGGTGAGAAGACACCCTCAACTACCACAACTTTTTTCATGAACGTGACGTCGGAGAGAGTGTGGCACGTAATCCAATACTATCACAACTTGTTCCGCTTGTTGTAAAGTATGCAGTTGTGGTGATTACATGCAGCATTTTATGCTCTCGCATGGACGGATTCCCCAAACGGAAAGTGGTTACTTCGGTCTAACCAGTAGTTACTTATGCTCCCTATATCATAATTGAACGGTAGGATGCTTATGCACAACTATCCATATGAACAGCTCGCTATTTTGCATATAACAAAATACTGCTATGTCTTATATTGCTAATGTAACACTGCTGCCCAAATACCCAAAACCCAATGAATATGGGTAGATCTGATTTCAAACGGGCAATGCAGAAACATGGAGGGTAAAAATGGTTGTTGTGTTTCATGGGCATGAATGTGGGGAAAGGAAGGGTGTGTCCATACCCTCCCCAACGACAGGTTTAGCAGTGTAGATGGATAGTTTGTCCGGCATTGAGGTATTACTGCTTCCGTCTGGTCCCAAAATAAGGGACTTCGCCTTTTCTAGATCTTCACTACTCCTTCCGAGCACTAATATCTGGATGTATTTAGATATATTTTAGTGTCTAAATACATCATGTTAGAGGCAGGTAGTGGTGGTGGTGGTAAACTAACTAAAATTACGGTCTCATTTGGTTCCGAGAAAGTTACAAATAATGCCACCGCTTCATCAAAAAAACGATTTGTTCTGATCCGTATATATACCGTGCTTGCGATGCGCCTGGTACTTCGCTGCATCCTGCACCAAGGGAGGTCGACGTGGGTAAGCGAGAGGATCTGCTTGAGGTACGGAGGCCGGGAGAGGCAGTTGAGCGAGAGGGAGCTGGGGCTGCGATGGAACAGCTGCCAAGTGAGACACGACAGGGGCTAGAGGTGGCATACAATGTTGGAGGAGGTTCGATCTTAGTAGTTCTAGGGCGCGAGATCGAGGTCAAGCCAAGGAGGTGTCGGCTAGTCTGGTTGCAGACGGTGGCAGAGCAAGGCAACAGGTTGGGCAAGCCATGAGCATACTGGCCGACACGTATGAGAAACAGCGAGAAGAGGGCGTCTATGAAGGAAGCACCACCGTCGGGCCAAGAGCAGAGGAGGCACGCTAGGGGGAGCAGCTTGCGTGTGTCCAGGCACGGGGTAATCAAAGTCCACATAGGCAGGGGCGGAGCTAGCTATATGGCATGGTTTGGCAGCCGCCATACCTAAAATTTTGTGCAAATACTAGGTATATATATGCTACAGTTCATGGTCTGTGAATTCCCTGCAGCTACTAGCTGCCATCGATCGCTGAGGAGTCAGAAATAAAAGAATCTGTATGCGGTACGTAGTCAGTCCCGTGTCGGGCCTGGCAAGTGTTGGGCCTGATCGCTCTGATAGGTGTCAATACTCAGAAAACAATCGCACGATCCAGGGGACTGGCACGATCTCTTCCCGAGTCCTGATTGCTGCCGACGCCCGACGAAAACCCTTGCCTTGCGATCGTGCGACGGGCGGAGCGCCGAACCAGAGGCGGCAGACCGGCAGTGCGGCAGGGTAAGCGCGCAGGTGTAGCACAGCAGCAGCAATTTGAGCCGCAGCCACCGGCCGACGAGACGAGGCCCCGACCGACGCGACCGTCAAGTCCGCGAGGGCGACTGGGAAATTAGGGATATGGCGCCGAAGAAATTGGTGATGCAAGGTATTCGATTTTGGAACTAAAATTGCAAATTGGATTCTAAAACAAATCATGTTATTGACTGAAATAAGCTACAGTAGTTATCTCAATGATTAATAGATTCGTTGTCTATTTACTGACTTGCTATTGTCTCCCAATTTTTTGTACAGATATAAAAAGCCTTTTTGCCAAAGCAAGTGGATGTGGATCTACTAGCTCTAACCCAATGCCACATCCTAACATTGTTGCTGAACAAGAAGAAGAAGAAGAGCCCCAAGACCGAGAGGATGTGCAGATTGATGTTCCAGTGCGTGTGCAAGAGGTAGAGAATGAAGAGGAAAATCATGTTCATGATCTGGTAGCTGGTCAAGGGGAAGAGGATGTCATTGAAGAGTGGAACTCAGATCACATTGAGCCCGACCCAGGGCTTCGTATTCCAATTGACAATTTTCATCCCAATATCAGAGATGAAATTAGATTGGCTTATGTGGCAAAGGGTCCAACTCGACCAGTTGGTCATGATTATCCTCGAGATCATTTTCAGAGGACCTTTTGTGAAGCATGGTATACCAAATATAGTTGGTTGGAATATAGTGTGGGGAAGAATGCAGCGTATTGCTTCTATTGCTTTCTTTTCAGACAAGATCCGGTGGATGAGAAGTTTGGTCACACTACCTTCACCAAAGATGGGTTTACTACTTGGAAGAATGCATATAAAGCATTCCCTCTTCATGTTGGCGGCGCAAATAGCATACACAATCAAGCAAGGACAGCATATGAGGATTTCAAAAATCATCGCTCAAGTGTGAAACATAAGGTTACAACCTATACAAAAGAATCACTAGTCAAGTATGAGACCCGTTTAGACACATCTTTGGGCATTGTAAGCTTTCTTGCATTGCAAGGTGAACCATTCCGTGGACATGATGAATCTTCCCTTTCCTTAAATAAGGGTAATTTTCTAGAGATGCTTGATTGGTATAAAGAAAGGAGGGTGGAAGTGAGGATTGCATTTGATGAGCTATGTCCTCAAAATGCCCAGATGATTTCTCCAACAATTCAAAAAGCACTTGCAAAATGTTGTGCGGATGCGGTCTCTAAAGCAATAAAGCAAGAGATGGGAGATGGCCTCTTTTCTGTTCTTATTGATGAATCTCGTGACATTTCAATTAAAGAACAAATGGCTGTTGTTGTGAGGTATGCCATTGTCTAGTCTGTTATTTACTTTATCTTCTTGTTGTAAATTACCATTGTTATTTTTAACTAATTGTACTATTTTTCTATTTTGTACAGGTATGTACACAAGGGGGAGGTCATTGAAAGATTTTTGTGTATCAAGCATGTCACAGAAACAACAGCAGAGGCATTGAAGAAAGCATTGTGTGAGGTGTTTGGTAAGCATGGGCTACTTATTGCAAATTTACGAGGGCAAGGGTATGATGGGGCTTCTAATATGAGAGGAGAATTCAATGGTGTTCAAAAATTGGTCCGTGATGAGAACCCATATGCTTTCTATATGCATTGCTTTGCTCACCGGTTGCAGTTAGTAGTTGTTGCTGTCTCAAAATGTTGTTCATCTTTTGAGGATTTCTTCGAATATGTGTCACTGATTGTGAACAGTACTAGTGCATCTTGCAAGAGGAAAGATATATTGCTGGACAAGCAGCGTTGTATTCTCTTGGCTAAGTTGGAGAGTGGAGATATTTTCTCAGGAAGAGGCAAAAATCAGGAAACATCATTGGCCAGACCAGGAGATACAAGATGGGGATCTCATTACACAACTTTAGCTCGTATTGAATCAATGTGGGAGGCAGTCATAGAAGTTCTTAGTATTGTGCACAAGGATGAGCGTAATCCATCCAGGGCAGGAGGTTTGGTGCATACAATGGAGTCTTTTACTTTTGTGTTCATCATGAAATTGATGTTACAAATCCTTCGCATAACAAATGAATTGTCACTTCTATTGCAAAAGAAGGATCAAAATATTGTTCAAGCCATGTCTTTGGTTACCGATGTGAGATCTTGCTTGATGAACTTCAGGAACACTGGCTGGGAACCACTATTGGAAGAAGTCAAATCCTTTTGCAATGCAAATGATATTCCAGTGCCAAACATGGATGAAGCTGTACCAAGATTTGGCCAATCAAGAAAAGGTGGGAGAAACAATATCACTCAAGATCATTTTTTTCGTGTTGATATCTTCTATGCAGCTATAGATGCTATCACCACGGAGTTGGATCATCGCTTTAATGATGCAACTTCTGAATTGTTGTGTGGCTTGGCTTGTCTTGATCCAAGAAACTCCTTTTCTAAATTTAATGTGGACAGAATTGCTAAGCTTACAGAAATCTACGATGCGGATTTCTCCTCTGATGATCGTAAGAGTATAAAAGTTGATCTCGAGTTATTCATTACCCATATGAAAAGACATGATGAATTTAGAGTTTGTTATGATCTTGCAAGCCTTGCCAAAAAGATGTTTGACCTTGAAAGGCATATCATGTTTCCTTTGGTTTATCGCCTTATTGAGTTGGCGCTGCTACTACCAGTGGCGACGGCATCTGTTGAAAGGGCATTCTCAGCCATGAAGATTATCAAGACCGAGCTGCGCAACAAGATGTCTGATGGTTGGCTTAATGACTTGATGGTTTGCTACATCGAGCGTCGGATATTCAAAGGACTTGATCTTGCAGAAATAAAAAAGGATTTTCAATCACAAGGTAGAAGAATGCCATTGCCGCCCCGCAAGTGAATGTTCATTATGGGTATGTATTTTATATTCAGCAAATAACATGCCTTTGTCCCCTAATATGATAGTGCTATTTATTAATTCATGTTTATTCTATTGTTTCTCTGTTTTTGCAGATCATACGTTTGTTCAACTAGTTAAAATTGCTGGTCAGTTATTTATGTAATTTTATTCAGTAAGATATTTTCAGCACCATACTTTATTTGAGCATTACGATATTATATTGTACCGGTTGAACCTAAATTATATTTATATACTATAGCCTTGTATTCTCTCCTTTATCGACTCCGCCACACCTTAAATTTATTCCTGCCTCCGCCACTGCACATAGGTATGGGCGTCTTGGGCTTATCCTGAGCATCCAATAATTGATTGTACACCAATTCAGTTCATGTACGCAAAAGATGCAAAAAATCACGGATGATTCGCAAGCAAAACTAGGAGGGGAAATCATGAATCTGGATCAAACAAATTGCGGCTCCATGAAGATAGAAAAAATCCGACGCCCAGGCTGACACGAACAAATTGAAGGGGAGAAATCCAAGAAGAAGAGAGAGAAAAATCTTGCCCAGGACTAGATCAAAATCAAACGAAACATAAATGGTGTCAAGCCCGTTGGCTAGATCCGTCGTACGCCGGCATGGTTCTGTGCTCGACGCCGCCGACGAGCCACCGAGGCCTAGCAGCCGTTTCCATGTCCTCTCGTTCGGCGGCCTTGAAGTTGTGGGTGGGCGGAAGGGAAGGAGATGGAGTTAGCTGGGCGGCACCGGCGATGGGGTAGGTCGGGACGACCGGACGAGTTCGGCGCCTGGGCGTCAAGAAGATGCACATGTACACCTTCATTGTCTAGATGGGAAAGAAATGTACAGTGTATAAGTTGTTTTTGCAAACTGTTCCTGTACGAATCTTGACACGCCCGTAACCGTTGGATAAGACCAAAACGTCCAACCCTATGTGGAAAAACTGGGTTGCCAGGCACGGCTAGCGAGCAAGGAGCGCTGGTGGCGGTGCATGCATGAAGCGGCCAGGTAAGGAATCTAAAAGAAACATTCTTGGGGGAATCTGGGTCCATCCATACCAGCTAAATCTGGACCGTTCGTTCCTGGTGCGTGGACGCCTTCTAGCCGTTCATTTTCAAGATCAAGTGATCCGCGCCGTCCGATCAGAATTTGGCACTGCTAACGTGGTCCGAACCGTCCGTTTCTGCACAGCCCTCTGACCCCGGCGTGTTTCACTGATTTGTGGGCCTGCATCGAGCGGGGCCCAGTCGTCAGCGACCTAGGCTACGTGGTGGTCCGGTGGTGCGTGCAACGGGCAGGCTGGCGCGGTGGTTCCACCGTAGTTTTCCTTGCCCGCCAGGGGCAAAATCGTAATTTCCCATCTTATTTTGGTGATGAGCGACTGTGGAGAGGACGATCGTACGTGCGTGGCGACCGTGGCTTCGCCGCCGTGTACGGGGCTCCTAGCGCCGCCGGCCCCCCTCCTTGTCCATGCGGAGAGAAGGGCAGCGTCTCCTTCTCAGATCTTTCTTCCTTTCTCCTCTCCCCTCACCCAAACCTGCCCCGTTTCTCTCCTCAGAACCCTAGCCGCCGCCGGTGGCGAGTTTCTTCAGATCCCGGTCGATTCCGGCTGCATCTTTCACCGCCAGCTACGGCGAGCTCGTCTCAACCTCCTCTACATCGCTGGCCCATAAGGAAAGGGAGAGAGAGTGTGTGGTAGAAAGAGAAGGTGGGAGGCAGAGGAAGGAGCACGAGAGGGAGCGACCAGACTCCTCCTCTGAGCCGCCTGCTCCTGCTCCGGCCCCTCTGCACGGATGCATCGGCACCGGCGACCATGGACGACGGGGGCCACGCATGGTGGCCAAGCAGCAGCTATTGGCGTCCTCTGTCTCTTTTTTTTGGCTCCTCTCTCTTTGTGGGTGGACGAGCTGCAGGAGGGGATGGGGAAGGGTGCCCCCAATCTGAGTTCAACTGCTTAGGTGGTAGGCACCTGTAGCAGCAGCACCTCCGCCATCCCACCTCAACTCTGCCAGCCAGGTGATTCCCTCATCTCCTCTCATCTTCTCTCTTTTTTTTCTTCTCATGGTTCACCAATCTGCAAGCTTAGGTAGCACATAGTATATAGAAACTGATTTGTCTAGCTTCTTGATAGCATTTGCGCTGCTAGAAGTTGGTCCTAGATGATTGATGTGGTGCTCAACATGTAAGGAATTATTTGATTCCACGGGTGCTAGGTGTGGTTGGTTGGGTTTCAAAAGCATGCCATGTTGGTGTTGAATTTACACATGTAAGAGGAACGTTAGTTTGTGATTTTTTTTTGAGATTCGTTAGTTTGTGAATTGATGAGGTGTATTTTATCTTGAACAACAAATTAAAGCAGTACGTGAAATTGATTTTTTGCAGCGTTTGGAGGACAAGATGTAGGCTCTGTATCCTCATCTGGTATGGAAATTTGTGTGCCTCTAAATTGTTTTTATGCGGCAAATAATTACTCGCCCAAACTCGCCGTCCCCAACCACGAGCACGTCGGCTTCCTCTGCCCTGACCTCGAGCACAGCGTGCTGCTCCTCCATGCCCATGAGCGGGGAGGCGGCCGCCTCGGGAGCTGGGCGAGCATCCTCGTCTCGCCATCTGGACTGCTCTTCCTTGCGTCAACCACATGCTCTACTTCATGTAATTATCCTCTCCTCTGTTCTGGTCTGGGTTCTCCACTTCTCTTCTTCTGATTGGTGTTACATGGAAATTACGGTTGATGTTTTTCTGGCTTGATGGATTTTGCAGTTTGGACACGGATCTAAGTGTGGAGAAAGATCACGAGAAGGGGATTTGCGGGATGAAGGTGACCTTGAAAAGAAGGATGCTTATGATGCACACTGCCTTTTGATGAAATGTTGGTACAAGCCTACAAGGTTTCTCTTTATTTCTTCTTTCTCCATATGTTTGTATGCAACTTATTCATCATGGTGATTATTCCCTTTTAGTTCATGCACTATTTTTTGTCACCCCCACCTGCAGGTTGATTTCCTCCTTCCCACATTTTCTACATGTTTTAGAGTCTCTATTGTTCAACAGATCGAGGGCATCGTAGCTTCTTGGTAGAAGAAATCCAAAAGTATTAGGTGTACGGTATGTGAATTTGGTGCATGTCAAGTGTTTGATGTTATGCATATGAGAACCAAATAAATCTATTTTCCGATTTCTTTGCATCGCTTGGAGGACAAGATGTAGGCTTTATTCCTCATATGGTTTGGAAATTTGTGTGCCTCTAAATTGTTGCGAGGCGGTGGTTAAATATTTCAGTTACAAGATTAATTGGCATTCTCCATTAAAATTAGCAGAAGCTGTAAGGCTTCGTTTCTTATTGGGATAAGAATATTTTCCTAAACTTTGATTAGTGATTTGGTGGTTAAGAATGATTAAATAGTCAGTAAGTTTTTAGGATGCTACTGTCATTATGTGACACTACAGGTCTAATTGCACGAACTTTGCATATGTTTGCATTTCTTAAGCTCACGTGCTTTAGTCATATAAACATCAGTATGATATTTTCTATCTTTCATCTGTTAATTTTTGTGGGCATAAGTTGTTAATACAAGGTTGGTCTCCAGTCCTTGTTTAGCAAGCTTGGAATATTTGCTAATCTTGCATAATTATTTGACTTCAAATTTAGTATTTGTTAATCTTGCATTTGTTAATACAAGCTTGGAATATTTGGTAAGCTTAGAATATTTGCCAACTACCAGATCAAGCTTGTCTCGCCCCCCTGTGAGCCAATCTTCCTCAGGTGTAGGACAACGATGGATGGAAGCCGGCGTGACCATGGCGACCTCCTCACCGCTCTGGTCGAGGTGGAGGCCAGCGATGGTCCAGCGATGGGGTGGCCGAGAAGCAGCTGTTGGTGGCGTCCTACTTCCGCGTCCCCTCCGCTCAGGTCTCTCGCCCAAACTCGCCGTCCCTGACCACGAGTATCGCGGTTTCCTTTGCCCCGACCTTGAGCCCGGCGTGCCACTCCTCCCCCACCACGAGCGCAGCGGCGAATGCCTGGGAAGCAGTAGAGCGAGCATCATCGTCCTCTCGATCTTCTATGCAGGTACATTGCCGCATACCTCATCTCTCTGCTACCTTAATTTCCCCATGTGTCTATTTAGAATTTCTTTTCTGTTGTTGTGCAAGCTAAATTTGATCTTATGGAATGATAATATATATGATGTTTGTGCTCAGATAGAGCGTGATGGTCTTTAGCTCCCCTAGAATTTTATCTCAAGAAGGTTCAATACTCGATATTTTCCGATGTTTTTGAGGTTTCAGTGATTTGTTTGCTAGACTGCTTTGAGCTACTTGGAGCAAAATCATGCCTTTTTGTTAGTTGCCTAATTCCTTATCTAAGAATCAGTTTCATGGTTCTTACCTGGTTGCATAAATTGCTATATAAGAGGGTGTTATGTCCTACTCGCGTTTCATCCTTCAAGGAGCCCATGAAGATGGGTGTTATATATCACAACTTGAAGGTCATTCTCTAATCATGCTTTTCACTTTCTAGCTGGTAGGTCTGCAGTCACACTTGTTGTTTGGTATATTCTGTTATCAAGAAGTATGGGCAAGATGCTACCTATCTTGGTGCTATAGGTGGTTTTGGTCCTAACAATAGAGATAATCATTTGAAATGTCTTCTTATAGTACTTAGTTTGTTTTATTTTCTGTTTAAATTTTTCTATCTCTGAATATATGGCGATTACTGTGGCACAGAAGTTAGTCATAATTTTCTGTTATTTATGTTGCATGTAATATTTGTTCAGGAATTACCCTCTTAAGTATCTATGGATCATTATGCAACCATTCACTTAAGTGATTTTGTTTCCCAAAATAAGAAAGCCTTGCTTTCCTTCTGCTGCTACTTACTCTGCACTCCTGGAGTTTGGAGGTCTATTATTCATGTCAGTTATACGCACCTTTGATTTTTATATTTTCCACTGACAGACTTGTAATAGCAACTCAAGTTCCTTGGTTGTGCCTTTTTTGGTTTCAGTGGTGTGATTCTGAGTCAGCTATCAATGGCCTCACTTGGCGTGGCATCTTGATCTGGGCTGAGAGATGCTGGTGGCAAGTCTTGCAATGAACAAGTAAGCAAAAATCAGAACTCTGTATATCTTTCATCTCTTTGGTACTATTTTTTGCACTGAACAAATCAGAATTCCGCAACTGATGATGCCGTACAGTACTACAGAACCATCAACCAATAATAATATAACCTTTTATTTATAGATTGTAATTTTCTTGCTTTCACACTTTCTACTCCATTGTTAATACACATTGTCCTCTAGCATGCCTCTTATATCGTGAAGAATATTGAAAAGTGCCCAGATCAGAGTGCAAACATGTGCCCACACATGTAGAATGTATTGCCCCAAAAAATAGAAACACTCATGCATCGTGAAGATGATGTTTTTGCTGGTATTGATCCAGATTTGGAAGCTCAAGTGGAATTTGGAGCATTCCAAAAAGTGGGAGATCCAACTACAAGGAAGACAGTCAGATATACATTGTTTGACATGGGAAACAAAATAGCTCCCCTTTCTTTGACTCTTTTTCTTTCTTTATATGGGAAATTCTCCCAAATGAAATCACTGCTCTGGCAGTTGTGTCTCTCCATTATTATGAGTGTTTGTAGCTTGTACCGTGAGTGAACGGATCGTATGGGCACCTAGAGGGGGGGGTGAATAGGTGCTACTCAAAGTTTAATTCTTTTTCAATTTAGGCTTGACACAAAAGGTAAATTCTCTAGATATGCAACTAAGGTGAATTTACCTATATGTCAACGAGCAAGCTAAGCAAGATACAAGTAGTAAAGGCAATAAAGGATAGAGGTAACCGAGAGTGGAGCACACGGAGACACGGATGTAATTCCCGTAGTTCCTTCCTTTTTAGGGGAAGTACGTCTACGTTGGAGGGGTGTGGTTGCCACAAAGGCCTAACCAACGCCACAAAGGCTCACCCTATTCTCCGGTGCAAGCTTCCGCCACAAAGGCCTAGCTCACTTTCCACTAAGGGATTCCTCAAGGCGGAACCGGCCTTTACAAAACTTGGGGCACCACTCCACAACTGAATTGGAGGCTCCCAAGCACCACAAAGATCTCAATCAACAAGTATCAAGATTTCAATCACACAAACAAGGTCAAGGGACACAAGGGAACCCAAGACCAAAGGGCCCTCTAGCAAATGAGAGGGGAAATCAAATCGCTTCGGTGAGGATGTAGATCAAGGCCTTCTCCTTCGATTCTCCAAAGATCAACGACTTTGGTGGGTTGAGGGAGGAGATCTTGCTAATTTGGTGGCTCCAAAATGGGGTCTTTTCTTCACAGCTCGAGCAGCTTGAGGTTGAAGAAGGGGAGGGGTATTTATAGCCCCTCCCAAAATGTAGCCGTTGCTGAGTTGGAGGGGCGGATTATCCGGCCAAAGTTGGGCCGGATTATCCGGCCCCTGGCCGGATTATCCGCCCCCCCTATCTGGGTGACGCCGCGCCAGGTCCTTAGCAGAATTTCAGCCACTCCCGGGGGAGGGCGGAATATCCGGCCAAAGCTGGGGCGGATTATCCGGCTGGCCGGATTATCCGGCCCATGGCCGGAATATCCGGCCCCTGGCCGGAATATCCGGCCCCCCTATCTGGGTGACGCCGCGATAAGTCCTTAGCCGTTTTTCGGCCACCCCAGAGGGGGCGGATTATCCGGCCACCCCTGGCCGGATAATCCGGCCTGGCAAATCTTCAAACGAAAATCCTGCAAATCTTAGCACACAATTAGTATCACTAATGTTGTTATCTAACACACAAAATCTGAGGGAAACAAAGTTTGCACTTTCAATCTCCCCCTTTTTGGTGTTAGATGACAACACTAGGATTTGCAAGAAAGGTCGAATAATTCAAACAACGAATAATTGATCAAAATACACAGCTCCCCCCTAGATGTGTGCAACTTCACCAATGAGTTTAGAAGAGACATACCATTGCATAGATAACTCAAATAATATGGATTATGGAATCCCGAATATGATAATATGATATGCCGGGCAATAATTCCATAGCCATTTCACCAATAACCATGAGCTGATAAAAATAAGTGAACAACACATAATGATCCACATAGCATATTAAGAACATATGACATAGTCTCATACACCACATGGTAGCATATAAACGGCACGAAGTTCAACCACACACAAAGTTCGACTTAAGACAAACGAAATAAGAAGAAACACAAGCGCCAAAGAATGATAAGCGCGCAAGCTTGTGTTTCCACCCATGCAAATCCCGACAAATTCCTAATAGAACTACTTCTCCCCCTTTGGCATCAAGACACCAAAAAGGGAGAAGAGCGATGCTACACGTCCCGAGAAATCACTCGTCCACGTCATCGAAGTCGTCATCATCATAATCTCCGCCATCACCCTCGTCATCTCCAGCATCTTCATCCTCATCAACAAAGTCCTCCTCAGCCTCAAAGTCCTCCTCAGCCTCTGCACGAGCACCTCCTGCGGGAGCATCTGGAGCATCAAAGAGATGCTTCTGCATATCCACCCAGTTGTAGCGATCGGTGTTCCAAGCATTATAGGCCACAGGAGCAGTAGGAGTGGGATCAGCGGTCTGAGCACCACTGAGACGGTGAAGGATAAGCTGCTGAGTGTCCTGGATGCTCTTCCTCTCGACATAGGCCTGGTAGTTCTCACGGTGGATCTCAACCTTCATGCACAGAACATTCCGCTCAAACCAACTGAGCTTCCTCACCTCCCTAGACACAACAGATGCAGCAGCCCTCTGTTCGCGAGCAGTAGCACTAGTCCTCGCATCAGCCATGAAAGTGTCAGGATAAGCAGCTGAAGGAGTAGATTTCGCCTTTCTCTTGATATACATCTTCTTGACCTTGTGCTCCACACAGTCATCATGAATATCATAGTCTCCAAGGACATGCTTAATGAGAAGCATGATGAAAGGAGCATATGGCACAGTGTTCCTCTGAATAATAGCATCCTTGATCTCATAGAAGATGAAATCCATCACATCAAGGGTAAAGTCCTCAGCAGGGTCAGACGACGTGGCACACTCATGAGCAAAAGCAAGGAGATCAACCAGAGAGGTGCGAATGGCATCATTGTTGCCACCACTAGGAGCAATGTTCTCCCTAAAAATGCGGACCAGCTGATCATAAAGCGGATGTAGGCCATTGATGAAGCCCACAACACCTGTGGAGCATAGAGGTCATGGAGCTTGTCCTTGTCAGGCTTGTTCCCTGGGTTGTGGATACGCCGACCCACTGGAGTCTCTCCATTGTACGCATACCCCAAGAGAGAGGCAAACGTAGGAAAGTCTGATGTGCACTCATGTTCGCCGGTCATCCACTTCATAGATTTCTGAGCATTGGGCAAAATCACCAGAGTAGCATAGAACTGCTTGATAAGACCGGGATTGTAGTCGCACTGAATGTTGGCCAATCCCATCAAACCCAACTTCTCAGTCACAGAGAGTGCTTCATCAAAGTAAGACTTGCTGCGGAGGTGATCAAAGTCAATCGGATGCATTGGACGACAAGGATTCTTGAAAGGCTCATAAATATCACGAAAAATCCCCCACAGCTCCTCATTCCAGAAACCCCTATCTTCAATGTCTTCATCTCTTGCAGTAGCATACCAATTGTTCCTCCGCACAAGAATGTACTCGGCCTCTGGCATCTTCTTGTAGTCAGGACGGGGCTCTTTGCCTTTGCGACGACGGGCACGAGCTTTGGCAACCTTGGCAGCTTTCTCCTGCTCAGCCTCCCTAGCAGCATCCCTCTGTGCCCTCCGGATAGCAATCTCATCCAGAAGAACTCCTTCCTCATTCCGAACAAGCCGACGCTTGCGCTTTGGGATACTCGGACCACCTGTGAAAGAGAGATGCACGGAGAGCATGGGGATAAGCGTATGCACACGAGTATCGGAAAGGATCAACGAATCATGAAAGATGAACAAGCAAATTCCACTAAATGAACCAAATTGACAGCAGCAAATATAAAAAGAAGTTGCAGTAAAATCCCAGGCCGGATTATCCGGCCAGGGGTGGCCGGATAATCCGCCCCCCCCGAAAGTTTCTTCTACAACTTGCTGCAGATATCAATTTGATAGATCGGGGAAAGTGTTCATACAACATGATTCATAAACAAGATAAACAACACCTAGAGGGCAAAATCACCAAGAACAAGAAGGGGTAAAGACACATCCAATGAGAAGAGCAATACCCGCATCCATTGCGAAATCCGCTTGGTGAAAGCCTTCCGGAAGAGGAGGAGAGCAACCTCCGAAGAAATCAGGCCAAAAGGTTGGCCGGAGCTCCGGCGGCGGCGATGGGAAGGAGGCGGCGGCGGCAGGGATCACCTGGAAGGGGTGGGGAGGGAACTGCCCTAGGGCAGCCCGACCCCCCCCCTTATATACCCAGGGTCACTACGGCCGGATTATCCGGCCAGGAAGGGGCGAATAATCCGGCCCCCCGGATATTCCGGCCCAGAGAGGGCGGATATTCCGGCCTGGAGCCAGCAAACTGGCCAACTCGAAATTTTCAAAAACAGATGTTGTTTTGAAGAAAAATTTGAACTCTTGTGCATAGATAGATGTCTTGAGAGAGGATGGCTTAGGTGAGAGAGCAAACACGGAGTGGTTCTCGGCACTTAACATTGCAAGAACAAATCGACTAAAAAACCAACGCAAGTGCCTTCCCATATCAAAAAGGAATAACATCGGGAGAGAACACCAAAACCGCAAATAAGATATGCAATGAATCAACTCTTCGAAAAGAAGAGGTCGGTGGCCGAAGCCACCATGTTTGAGTGTTATGGCATTGGACCGCGAAGATGTATCTTGAGTCCATAACCACTACTCGTCATTGAAGCTCAAAAATCATAAAATGATATTAAGAGAATGATATGATTACTATCGGCATTATGGGGGGAGGGATAGCCCAATTAATTAGGACCGCACTCCCCCTATCTCCATGCCCACACCTAGACCAAACATGCATTGAAATATAGGTGTATTTGCAAGATGTTCAAGCCACACTCCTTGAATCGATGATATTTAGCTCATTCCTCAAATATCCAAATCTTGCTTCATCAAGAGGCTTCGTGAATATATCGGCAAGTTGATCCTTGGTGCTCACATAAGCAAGCTCAATATCCCCGCGGGCAACATGATCCCTAATGAAATGATTCCGGATCTCAATATGCTTGGTTCTTGAATGTTGCACCGGATTATAGGCGATCTTGATAGCACTTTCATTGTCACATAAAAGAGGCACTTTGTCACAATTGACACTGTATTCCTTCAAAGTTTGCCTCATCCATAACAATTGAGTGCATCCACTTGCGGCGGCAATGTATTCGGCTTCGGCGGTGGAGAGAGAAATACAATTTTGCTTCTTAGAAGACCAACACACCAAAGACCTACCAAGAAATTGGCAAGCTCCGGAGGTTGATTTCCTATCATCCTTGTCACCGGCCCAATCCGAATCCGTGAAGCCACAAAGAGAGAAATCCGAGCCTTTGGGATACCAAAGCCCATAAGTTGGGGTATGAACCAAATATCGAAAGATTCTCTTAACCGCCATAAGGTGGCTTTCTTTAGGAGCGGCTTGATACCTTGCACACACACCTACACTCAACACAATATCGGGTCTAGATGCGCAAAGGTAAAGCAAAGAACCGATCATAGAACGGTATACCTTTTGATCCACATCTTTACCATTGGGATCAAGTTCAAGATGACATTTTGTGGCCATTGGTGTTGCGGCTCCATTAAGTTCCTTCATCTTGAACCTCTTGAGCATGTCTTGGACATATTTGGCTTGATAGATGAAAGTCCCTTCTTTCAATTGCTTGATTTCAAAACCAAGAAAGAACTTCATTTCGCCCATCATAGACATCTCGAACCTATCGGTCATAAGCTTTGAAAATTCATCATTAAAAGCTTTGTTAGTAGAGCCAAAGATAATATCATCAACATATAGTTGGCATATGAAAAGTTCCCCATTGACCCTCTTAGTAAAAAGAGTAGGATCGATTTGCCCAACTTCAAACCCACGGTCTACCAACAACTCCCTAAGGTGCTCATACCACGCACGTGGGGCTTGTTTAAGGCCATAGAGTGCCTTATGGAGTTTGTAGACATGGTTAGGGAAGTTGAGATCCTCAAACCCCGGGGGTTGCTTAACATACACTTCCTCTTTCAATGGACCATTAAGAAATGCACTCTTAACATCCATTTGTTGCAACTTAAAATTATGATGAGTGGCATATGCAAGAAGGATACGGATGGACTCAAGACGAGCCACGAGAGCATAAGTTTCTCCAAAGTCAATGCCTTCAACTTGAGAGAAACCTTGAGCAACCAATCTTGCCTTGTTCCTCACAACAATTCCATGCTCATCTTGCTTGTTCTTGAATATCCACTTTGTGCCAATCACATTGCGGCACTCCTTTGGCTTCTCTACTAACACCCAAACATTATTGCGCTTGAAGTTGTTGAGTTCTTCATGCATAGCATCCAACCAATCCGGATCTTCAAGAGCTTCAAATACTTTCTTGGGTTCAACCATGGAGATATAAGCATGATGGGAGCTAAATTGTGCCAATTGACGCCGAGTTGACACTTTGCTTCTTAAATCTCCAATAACCCTCTCAAGGGTATGACCTTTAAGTTCCAAGTCTCTTTCAACTCTTTTCTTGCGACGGGCTTCGATCTCCTCATTAGACCTTGAAGGAGATACTTGATCATCTTGATCATTTTGGTCCCCGTCTTGACCATCAAATTGACCTTGATCATCATTATCTTCATGAGTATGTTGATCTTGGTCATGTGAAGAATTGGGGGCGGTTGAGATAACCGGAGAGGATGGTGGTGCCCCTTCTTCTTCATGAAGGTCCTTGTCTTGTTCTTCGGTTGGTGCACTAGTTGCTTCCTTGGGAGAGGCTTGTTGAGCTTGTGAAGATGAAGGCTCCACTTGAGTAGAGCATAGTCCTTCCCGGTCGGCCACAAGGTGTCCCTCAATGGGGCGGAAAAATCCCACGCCCATTCTTCCTATGGCTTCTCGAGGTATTTCATCATCTACATCACAAGAAACAACATCTCGCCCCCCTTGGGAGCCGTCATTCTCTTCGAATACCACACTACAAGATTCTTCAACACGTCCGGTGGACTTGTTGAAGACTCTATAAGTGTGGGATTCGGCACCATAACCAACAAAAATACCTTCTATTGCTTTTGGATCAAATTTACCTAAACGAACTCCTTTTCTTTTAAAGAAACACTTACACCCGAAAACCCGGTAGTAGGAGATGTTGGGCTTGCTTCCGGTGAGTATTTCATATGGAGTCTTGTTTAGGCCTTTGCGGAGGAAGAGCCGGTTTGAAGAGTGACAAGCCGTAGAGATAGCTTCGGCCCAAAAGTTGTATGGAGACTTAAACTCCGCCAACATGGACCTAGCCATATCCATAAGAGTCCGGTTCTTCCTTTCGGCTACACCATTTTGTTGAGGGGTATATGCAGCGGAATATTGATGACGAATCCCCTCATCACTAAGAAATCCATTTAAGGTGTAGTTCTTGAACTCCGAGCCATTGTCACTTCTTATTGCCAAAATAGTTTGACCATGTTGACGTTCAACTTCCTTGGCAAAGTCGATGACGGTTTGTTGAGTCTCACTCTTATGCTTGAAGAAGTAAACCCAAGTATATCTTGAATAGTCATCAACAATCACCAAACAATATTTCTTCCCACCAAGACTTGCATGAGAGGGAGGACCAAAAAGATCCACATGAAGGAGCTCCAAGATCCTCTTGGAAGAAATGATAGTCTTGCTTGGGTGGGGAGAATCATGCATTTTTCCTAGAACGCAAGCCCTGCAAACACGATCTTTGGCAAAAGAAACATTCTCTTTTAGTCCGAGTATGTGGCCACCCTTGTGAAGGCTTTGCAAAGTTCTCATATTGACATGGGATAAACGGCGATGCCAAAGCCAACCCACATCGGCCTTTCCAAATAAACACATTGCACTTGTAGTGGTTTTCCCCAAAAAGTCCACCACATACAAGTTATTTTCAATGTGTTCAACGAAAGCGACCTTTAGAGACTTGCTCCACAAGAGTACCACAATTTCATTATCAATGAAGACGGCAAAGCCCATCTTACCAAGTGCACGAACTGAAAGTAAATTATAAGCAAGGGTCTCAACAAGCATGACGTCCACAAGGGAAATATCCGGTGCGACCACCACCTTGCCAAGACCCAATACCTCGGATTGTGACATGTCTCCATAAGTGACGGTTATATGATTGTCATTTGGTCTCATCTCCGTCATAATCTTCTTGCTTCCGGTCATATGACTTGTGCATCCACTATCAAGCACCCATTTTGACCCACCGGAAGCATAGTCCTACAAGAGATCATTGCTTGGTTTTAGGTCCCCATTTTTCAATGGGTCCTCTTTTGTTAGCAACAAGGGTCTTTGGAACCCAAATAGACCAAGCAACATAACCATCATTTGGACCAACATATTTTGCATAAACATCACCATAATAATCACGAAATAAAACATAGTGAGGGTTAGCAATTCCCGCATGATCATCATGAGTGGCTTTGCCACCCACAATAGGATCCTTCTTTGCTTGTGCGGGCTTGGCCTTTTTCTTCTTGTTGTTCTTCTTCTTCTTCTTTGAGACGTAGCCAATCCCCGTTTTATCACCAAATGCCTTTTGCTTACTCAAAAGGTCATTCAAGTTTTTCTCACCTATGGGAATAGAGGACTTGGCAAGCTCATCTTTCAACCTAGCATTTTCTTCAATGACATTTGCATGATCACAAGTAGAAGTAGAAGAACTAGGCACATTATTCTTAGTCAATTGAATTTGAAGTTGTTCATGTGACTTGGTAAGAATAGAGTGTTCACTTTTCAAGGCCTTGTGAGCCTTGTCAAGATCTTCTAAATCCTTAACAAGTATATCATGACCAACACCAAATTCAACCTTTTCCTTTTTAAGCATTTTTACTTTAGCACGAGCATGGTCACGCTCTTTAGTGAGTTTGGAAACCACTTCATTATTAGCTTCCTCAATGGAATCGAGCTTCTCTTCAAGAGTTGCTCGTTCCTCTTGCTCTTCTTCAAGAGACTCGGTTAGTGAGGCAATATCTTGAGCATATTCTCTTTCAAGCCTCATTTGTTCATCTAGTTTTTCAAGAGTTTTACCATATTGGCTCAATAGACGTTCAAAGTGAATCTTATGAACACCATCTACACTAGACACATAATCATCAAAAGCAATAATTTCTTCCTTTACTCTAAGACTAGCAAGATCATTCAAGGAAGCAACATTTGTCTTAGAGGAAGAGAAAGATGTGGGTGATACCTCGGAAGACTTGGCCATAAGGCATTTGACGTTCTTGAGAAGAGAGTCCTCATTGGGGGATTCAAAGAGTGATGTGGAGGAAGTGGAGGTGGTTGCCATTGCGGCCATCTCACTAGTTGTGGTTTCTTCTTCATCACTCTCACTTGCGGAGTACTCTTCTTGAGTCAAGAACACAAACTTTGGTTGCTTCCTCTTTGGTCCACCCTTCTTCACAAAAGGCTTCTTGGATGGTGACTTGGTCTTGTTCTTGAGTATGAGCTTTCCACCATGGTCTTCTCTCTTCTCATAAGGGCACTCGGCAACGAAGTGAAATCTATCATTGCAATTGTAGCAAGTCCTCACCCTTTGACCATTGTTGTCATTCCTTTGATAGCCACTTGACTTGCTTCTTCTTTGATTGTCTTATTTAGCCTTGTGTGGATCAACCCAAAAGGTTTTTCTGTAGAAGGCCATGTGCTCATTGTACTCATGCCTTATGTCCTCGGGACACATCTCTAGCCTTGCTTCAATACTTGCTTGAATAGGAACCTCTTTCTCAACCACACTTGCTTTCAATGCAAGATTGGAGCTTCTTTGCATCCCTATGGCACGGGCACGAGCATCTTCCGCATTTTGTGCGGAAACCTTGTAGGCTTGAATTTCTTGCATCACTTGATTGGAGGTCATCTCATTGAAGTTGTGCTTTCCTTGAACACTCTTTATATCCGCGGGCTCATATGGAGTGAGAGCAAGAATGTACTTCATCTTGATCCACTCATCATCAATATGGTGAGCACCGAGGTTCTTGAAGGTGGTAGCAATGGTCTTGAGTCTTCTATACATTTCTTGATGATCCTCACCATCCATCATGAAGAAACCCTCCGCTTGATTTGAGAAGGCAATATATCTTGTTTTCTTCATGCTCTCATTGCCAACAAAGACGTCGGAGAGAGCTTGCCAAGCTTCTTTGGCGGTGAAGAAGTGTTGGATGTGAGGCAAGTCCTTGGATCCCACGGCGACTTGAATCATGTGAAGAGCGGTAGCATTGAGTTGGCTATCAACCGTCTCTCTTCTTGTCAGGTTGTGGGGATCCACGGCCTTGAATCCTTCCTCAATGATCCTCCAAAGCTCGATGCAAGAACTGCGCATATGAGAGATCATTTGATATTGCCATTGACCAAAGTTTAATGCATCAAGCTTAGGTGGATCTCCTCTATTGTTAATATGAGGATGAGGAACCGGCGGGTCGGGTGAATACCAAGGAGGGAATTCACCTTTCCCGTCGCCCTTGGTGGAGGACTTAGCATCACCATTTTTATCGGTGCCCTCCACATCAATTACCACATTCTCCACTTGTGGAGTAGCGGGTTTTTCCGGAGGTGGAGGAGCATTAGAAGTTTTAGCTTGCAAGAGTTGCGCTATCATTTCACGCAACTCATTTACTTGAGTTGTCATGGAAGCCATGGATGATTCCAAAGATTTGAACTCACCCATGGAAACTTGACCCGAGCCCTCACTCGGAGAGGTGTCCATACTCTTAGGCGGTTAAGCCCGAATAAAGAGCCGAGGCTCTGATACCAATTGAACGGATCGTATGGGCACCTAGAGGGGGGGGGGTGAATAGGTGCTACTCAAAGTTTAATTCTTTTTCAATTTAGGCTTGACACAAAAGGTAAATTCTCTAGATATGCAACTAAGGTGAATTTACCTATATGTCAACGAGCAAGCTAAGCAAGATACAAGTAGTAAAGGCAATAAAGGATAGAGGTAACCAAGAGTGGAGCACACGGAGACACGGATGTAATTCCCGTAGTTCCTTCCTTTTTAGGGGAAGTACGTCTACGTTGGAGGGGTGTGGTTGCCACAAAGGCCTAACCAACGCCACAAAGGCTCACCCTATTCTCCGGTGCAAGCTTCCGCCACAAAGGCCTAGCTCACTTTCCACTAAGGGATTCCTCAAGGCGGAACCGGCCTTTACAAAACTTGGGGCACCACTCCACAACTGAATTGGAGGCTCCCAAGCACCACAAAGATCTCAATCAACAAGTATCAAGATTTCAATCACACAAACAAGGTCAAGGGACACAAGGGAACCCAAGACCAAAGGGCCCTCTAGCAAATGAGAGGGGAAATCAAATCGCTTCGGTGAGGATGTAGATCAAGGCCTTCTCCTTCGATTCTCCAAAGATCAACGACTTTGGTGGGTTGAGGGAGGAGATCTTGCTAATTTGGTGGCTCCAAAATGGGGTCTTTTCTTCACAGCTCGAGCAGCTTGAGGTTGAAGAAGGGGAGGGGTATTTATAGCCCCTCCCAAAATGTAGCCGTTGCTGAGTTGGAGGGGCGGATTATCCGGCCAAAGTTGGGCCGGATTATCCGGCTGGCCGGATTATCCGGCCCCTGGCCGGATTATCCGCCCCCCCTATCTGGGTGACGCCGCGCCAGGTCCTTAGCAGAATTTCAGCCACTCCCGGGGGAGGGCGGAATATCCGGCCAAAGCTGGGGCGGATTATCCGGCTGGCCGGATTATCCGGTCCCTGGCCGGAATATCCGGCCCCCCTATCTGGGTGACGCCGCGATAAGTCCTTAGCCGTTTTTCGGCCACCCCAGAGGGGGCGGATTATCCGGCCACCCCTGGCCGGATAATCCGGCCTGGCAAATCTTCAAACGAAAATCCTGCAAATCTTAGCACACAATTAGTATCACTAATGTTGTTATCTAACACACAAAATCTGAGGGAAACAAAGTTTGCACTTTCAGTGAGAACATAGACATGCCCTTAAAAACTTGCTCTGCTTTGTACATATAATTACACACCCCCTTTTTCTGATGTGTTGCAGGTTTTTCAAAAGCTTTGAGATCATGTCATGGTGGAACTCGGATATCCAATAATACACTTTTGTATGAAAATAAAAAGTGCAAAAATAGTAAGAATCAAATGTGTGGTAATTAACCCGCTCTTGCAAAAACAGTTTGTAAGCTTCTAATCTGACAAGTTTCACATTAGTTAGAAGCCTTCTGATGTTCTACTCTTGCAGATGCCTTGCAGTCTTTAGATCAGCGATGGAGGAGTCATTGTTTAATCCATACAATAGAATGAGTGAGCCACTCAGAGGTACGTTTTCTCTCTGCCATTTCCAAGTTCCATATCTGACTGTTATTTTTTCGTGACCCCATCCTACAATTTAGATTAGTGGAATATTTGCTTTTCTGCCTTCTTCTGCAAAAGAAATCTGCTTCCTAGCCGCATATTTGTTTTGACCTAAGATAACTGAGAAGACAAAAAGAATAACTAAATGATCTGACCTGAAGAGCTATGGTGCTTCTCCATTAAACTTACATGTACATACAGATCCCTTCCGCATTCCTATTTGACTTTTTAGATGGTCACTATGGTGCTTCTCCAGTAAGATTACATGTACATAAGATCTCTTCTGCATTCCTTTTTGATTTTTTAGATGGTCACACCATGGAGTTTGATTCTATTGTTGTTATATGGTTTAGAACTATGGAGTTACAAACATGCCTTTAATTTAGGTCAGTATTGTTAGATGTATATATTTGTATATTGTATTTCCCCATATGTTAGGGGGTTTCCTGCACATTTGCACCTGTACCTCTACTATATATTGTGGCCTTTGGCCCCCAGGTAATACAAGTTGCTCATTATCTAACATGGTATCAGAGCAAGGTTAGAGCTTTTTTCTTTGCACGTCGCAACTCCGTGCTAATCTCTGGCCGCCGCTGTCTTCCCGGCCGCCGACCTCCACCAACCTGCCGCCGACCTCCACCAACCTCCTATCGATCTGGGCTCGTCTTCCTCTGCCCGAGCCTCTGCCTCGTCCGTTGTGCCGCTGCTGGGTGCCGCCCCGCCGCCCCGCTGCTCGCCGGAATCTCCGTCCGGCCATTTTCGTCCGGCCGCCCTCTGACCGCCGGCCGCCTCCGTCTGGCCGCCGCCGCCGGGATCCCCGTCCGGCCGCCGCCCCTCCTCTCTGGCCGTCCGTCTTCTTCTTTCCGGCCGCCGGTCTTCTCCTCTGTGAGGCCGCGATCCTTCCTCTCGAGCTCATCGATCCCGATCTGGTCGCTTTTCGCGTCGGGCCTGTGTGCTCGATCGGGCGTTGACCCATCTGATCCCGATCTGGTTGTAGAAAAAAAACTCGAAAAAAAGCCTTCCGGCATGGTTTCCTGCTCCGATGATGTCTCTTCCGCTGCTCCCGTCTTGCACCCATGTCCTCCCTCGTTCCTTGGTGCTCGCCCGTCGACTCCCTCTTTGTCGGCTTGCCGCTCTCCGTCGTTGCGTGCGGCTTCTCCATGCGGTCATAGCCGCCCTTCGCCGACTTCGTTTATGTCGGCTTGCCGCTCTACATCGACTTTCGCGGCCTCTTCACACGGTTATGGCCGCCCTCTGCCGACTTCATCTATGTCGGCTCGCCGCTCTTCGTCGACCTTCGCGGCCTCTTCCCGCTGTTATGGCCGCCCTTCGCCGACTTCGTCTACGTCGTCCTGCCGCTCTACGTCGACTTTCGCGGCCTCTTCACGTGGTTATGGCCGCGCTTTGTCGACCCCGTCTACGTCGGCTCGCCGCTTGACATCGACTCTTGTGGCCTCTTCAGGCGGTTGTGACCGTCTTTCGTCGACTCCGTCTTCATCGGCATGTTGCTCTCCGTCGCCACCTTTGGCGGCCTCTGTGTGTGTGGGTGATAGCTCCTCATCGGCACCTGATTGTACCTCGACCTCTCCAGCTGTGCCCCTCTCTGCGCATGAGATAGCGCAGCTTCGATGCCTACTTGATGCTTGGGATTCTTCACCGACAGGTTCTGCTGGTTCTGCGACTGAGTTTTCTGGCATTGAGCGACCACCTCCTTCTTCTCCAGGTACATCCCCATGGCTTCTTGATACTGGAGCTTCTTTTCATATGACTCCTGATTCTTCCTTGTTGCATTCTGTTCGACCTGCCGACCCTCCTGTTTGTGTTCTTACTGCCGATGGTACCCCCTCCTAGTCGTTAGTCGAGGCATTCTTAGTACTTCCTCGTTTCATGTTCCTTCTGTTGCGCATGTTCCTCAACTTAACATGCAACTCTTTTCTGGTAGTCAGATCGTCGACTCTCGTTGTAGCATCACTCTCGACTTTGATTCCTGTTCCGTTCAGGATCGTCGCACCGGCACTATGCTTGGTGCGGGCCCCCGCCGCCATGATGGCCTCTGGGAGCTTCACTGGCTTCGTCTTCCTTCTGATGCCACTGTCGCCAGTTCCTCGGCATCTGTCGCCGTCGCTACTAGCTCTTTTTAGCAGTGGCATCATCGTCTTGGACATTTATGTGGTTCTCGACTCTCGTCTTTAGTTCATCGTGGTGTTCTGGGGTCTGTCTTCAGAAATGCTTCTTTGGATTGTCAGGGCTGTCGGCTTGGTAAGCAGATTCAGCTACCGTATCCTCACAGTGAGTCTGTGTCCGAGCGTCCTTTTGATCTTGTTCACTCCGATGTTTGGGGTCCAGCTCCCTTCCCGTCGAAAGGGGGTCATCGCTACTATGTTCTCTTTATAGATGATTTTTTTCGTCACACTTGGATATATTTCATGTCTTCTCGTAGTGAGGTCTGTCTACCTATAAGAAATTTGCTGCCATGGTTCGTACCCAGTTCTCCACTCCTATTCGTGTGTTTCATGCAGATTCTGCTGGCGAGTATATCTCTCATTCACTGCGCACTTTCCTTGCTGAGGAGGGTACTCTTGCTCAGTTTTCTTGTCCTGGTGCTCATGCTCAGAATGGTGTGGCTGAGCGCAAGCATCGTCACCTTCTTGAGACGACTCGTGCGTTGATGATTGCCGCTTCTCTTCCGCCTCACTTTTGGGCTGAGGCAGTTTCCACTGCCACCTATCTCGTCAATATTCAACCCACTGCTGCTCTGCAGGGTGGTATTCCTCTAGAGCGCCTCTCTGGTCATCCTCCTGATTACTCGGCGCTTCGTTCGTTTGGTTGCGTTTGTTATGTTCTTCTTGCCCCTCGTGAACGCACCAAACTGACCGCTCAGTCTGTTGAGTGTGTCTTTCTTGGATACAGTGATGAGCATAAGGGCTATCGGTGTTGGGACCCCGTTGGTCGTCGGATGCGCATTTCTCGTGATGTCACGTTTGATGAGACGCGTCCTTTCTATCCTCGCCCCACCTCCTCGACCTATCCGATGGAGGATATATCCTTTCTACTTTTTCCTGACACACCTCCCTCTGTTCCTATTGATCCTCCTTTGGGACCTATTATTGTTGATGTCTCACCTTCGACCCCGTTGTCCTCCTCCCCACCTCGTTCTTCTCCTTCTTCTCCTGATCCTCCACCCACCTCACCGTTGTCTCCTTTTCCCTTCCATTATTCTCGTCGCTCTCATATTCCGGATCCTCCTCCTGATGTCCCTTCTTCTTCTTCTTCCGATATGTCTTCTTCTTCTGACGAGCTTCCCTCTCCTATTCTGGCGACTCGTCTTCGTCGTCCACCTGATCGTCATCCCGAATGGCAGTTTGCCATGGCTGAGAAGATTGCTGCGCTTGAGCGCACTGGCACCTGGGATCTTGTCTCTCCTCCTCCCGGTGTTCGTCCCATCACGTGCAAGTGGGTCTATAAAATTAAGACCCGCTCTGATGGATCTCTTGAGCGCTATAAAGCGCGTCTTGTGGCTTTCTGCAGGAGCACGACCGTGACTATGATGAGACCTTTGCTCCTGTGGCTCATATGACCACTGTGCGCACTCTTCTTGCTGTCGCTTCTGTTCGACACTGGTCTGTGTCTCAGCTTGATGTTCAGAATGCTTTCCTCAATGGAAAATTGAGTGAGGAGGTTTACATGCAACCTCCTCCTGGGTATTCTGTTCCCGACGGGATGGTTTGTCGTCTTCGGCGTTCTCTTTATGGCCTGAAACAGACCCCTCGTGCCTGGTTTGAGCGTTTTGCCTCTGTGGTGACTGCTGCTGGTTTCTCTCCCAGCGCTCATGATCCAGCGTTGTTCGTTCATACTTCTCCTCGTGGACGCACACTTCTCCTTTTCTATGTTGATGATATGATCATTACTGGTGATTATCCTGAGTATATTGCCTTTGTTAAGGCTCATCTTCGTGATCAGTTTCTTATGACTGATCTTGGTCCTCTCCGCTACTTTCTAGGGATTGAGGTCTCCTCCACTTCTGATGGCTTTTCTATCTCTCAGGAAAAGTATATTCAGGATCTTCTTGCTTGTGCTGCGCTTGGGGATGAGCGCACTGTTGAGACTCCTATGGAGCTTAATGTTAAGCTTCGTCCTACTGATGGTGATCCTCTTCCTGACCCGACGCGTTATCGCCATCTTGTTGGGAGTCTTGTTTATCTTGCTGTCACTCGTCCTGACATATCTTATCCTGTTCATATTCTGAGTCAGTTTGTCTCAGCTCCTACCACTGTTCACTATAGTCATCTCCTCCGTGTTCTTCGCTATCTTCGTGGCACGATCACTCGTCGCCTTTTCTTTCCTCGTTCTAGCTCCCTCCAGCTTCAGTGCTACTCGGATGCTACGTGGGCGAGTGATCCTATGGATCGTCGTTCACTTTCTGCTTACTGTGTGTTTCTTGGTGGTTCACTCATTGCTTGGAAGACGAAGAAATAGACAGCGGTTTCCCGTTCGAGTGTTGAGGCTGAGTTACGAGCTATGGCCTTGTTGACTGCTGAGGTGACCTGGTTACGGTGGTTGCTTGCGGATTTTGGGGTCTCTGTTACGACACCCACTCCAGTTTTGTCTAACAGTACATGTGCTATCAGTATTGCACGTGATCCGGTAAAACATGAGCTTACCAAGCATATTGGTGTTGATGCTTTTTATACACGTGCTCAGGTGTAGGCTCAGGTTATTGCGCTTCAGTATGTGCCTTCCGAGTTACAGTTGGCGAACTTCTTTACAAAGGCACAGACTAGAGCGCAGCATGATTTCTTACTCTCCAAACTTAGTGTTGTGGATCCACCATGAGTTTGAGGGGGGGGGGGGGTGTTAGATGTATATATTTGTATATTGTATTTTCCCATATGTTAGGGGGTTTCCTGCATATTTGCACCTATACCTGTACTATATATTGTGGCCTTTGGCCCCCAGGTAATACAAGTTGCTCATTGTCTAACAAGTATATGATAGATAGCTGAATCAGAGAGATGAACATCTGTTCGAAGAATAGTATTTTGTCCTTGATTACTACGTAATGAAGAGTGAATAAGATATTTGCTGCTGGGTTGCAGATTCTAGCAACTTCCTCAGGTTCTTGAGATTTTCCATATATCATTCGTAAACTAACCAAGGTTTAAAACTCTACGTGGTTATCCATTTTGATTTGCCTCCTATCTGATGCCAATAGTTTTTGAACCTGTGGTTACTGACCAAGTAGTACCTGTTGACCCAATGTTCCTTAAACCATTGATGTTGAACCAACATGTTGAAGAAATGCTAGACGACATGGACAAGCTGAAGGTAAAATCAAACAATTGCTCGCTTGTGTTTTCACTTGTATGAAATAATATCTTCTATATGTATTGCATATTAGTTGGTAATACCATATATTATTCTGTACACACTATATGTATCTGGGCTCCTCCTATGAACACCACCGTCCACGCAGGCAGAAACATGTATTGGGTACAGGTACACTCTATCTGTTTATTTCACAAGCATTGTCCTTCAAATTCTTTATAAATAGGATCTTAGCAGACCATTTAATTTATGTTTGGCACATACATTGTGTTTTTCCCGTGAACTGTATCTTATGAAGGGATTGGAAAATAACACAGCCTCGCGTCTATAGAGGTCTATTTCTAACAAGAGACCACAAACAGACCCACCAGGTATCATATGTTAGCATGTTGCTAAACAGATCTACACTTATGTTTCAACGAAACAACTACTATCAAATTCTAAATTATGCATATCAATTTTGACTTCGTGTATATCATCAATTTTTGCTTTCACATGACCCACCCTAAATACAGATGGGCAGCTGTTCATGTCCTTTGTTTGCATGAAAGAAACTTGCATTCACAAGAAAAACCTCATTCGTTTGTTCCCAGATAAAACCATAGCATGGATATCATACAATATAAATTTACCGAAACAAAAATTTAATTGTTTCTTTGACCATGATACAGGATACAGGAAACTCTTCTTGTGCCTGCCTGCCTACCGGAACATAACGACAACCTCTTCGTCCTAGCTCAGTCACTCCATGTGCAAGCGAGGAAGACCAGCAAAGAGATCTAAGAATACTGTAGCATACGACCCAGCTCGACATGTTGTGTATATTGTTACTTGGACCGCTAGATTTTATATTTTTGAATCCATGTATTTTGGACAGATCATCTTTATATGACTCCTGATAGGTTAAGAATGCTTTTGCATGTATTACGTTTAGTTTTAACAGTTTTGCAAAGGTTTATGCATAAATGATTGCTCTTTTTTTTGGAGTGATGGAGACATGGAGTGCTATAAGATGCGTTTGATTGAAAGAAAGAGATTAATATTGTTTACAAGTTTGTCTTAAGGCTACACTAACATTCAGTTCTTGTATTCTGTATAATATAGCCATCTTTTTCAATATATTAGCATGTACACGACACCGCTTTTCTGATAATATCCTGACTTGGTTCTTGATATTGTGTTAGCAAATTATGCTTTCCTTATTAGTGATACAACTTCACGGTTCAGTTAAAAGAACCAATATTTCCTTTGCATTAGTAATATAAGGTCAGTTTCAGTTAACACTTTGGGAATATTTCCTTTGGTACAAGAGTAGCTTGAATAAATAGTTATACAGATTCTCTGCAACTTGATCCGAGTTATCTTGCTTGATATGTTATTTTGCGGCAACTTGGTAAAGTCAAATTAATTGAAAAATGACAGGTATCTTCCACAGGTTCATCAAGTTCGTCCGGGGCATCTTGCAGAGGTTCATCAAGTTCGTCATGTCCATGGGATTGAACTTGCTGGAGATCGAGGAGATGCCGGCAATCGACAAGCATTGGTAGCTCGAACTTACTGGAGATTGAGCAGCGACCTGGCACTCAGGTGGACAAAGGCTTGAGCTCGGTCCCTAGATTCAAATCGGTGGCAAGCTCGAGGGGAGCAGCAGGCGGACGAAGAAGCGAGCGTGGTGGACGGCCACAACATGTATTGTTAGCTTGAAACTATAATTCCATTTAGTACATGCCAGTTCCTTTTATTTTGATGAAGAAATTTTGCAATATTGTTTGCAATATGAAAGCTATTCCTATAACATCTGAAACTACTATTTTATAATATCATAAAACTATATTTTGTTGCTTTCTTTTTTATTGCGTTTTTTATACCTGCTTGCTCGCCGTTAGGCGGGCAAGCGCGCGGCAAGCCGCGCTATCCTACCTAGTAAGGGGATAGGTGGGCTATGTAGGATTGGCTCTGGTGTGCTTGGATGGGCGTTAGACCAGCTTGGTCTTCTATCTCTCTCTCCCTCTCATTTTTTTCACTTGTGTTTTCAGAAAAAATATGAAAGGCTTGGGGCCTTAAAAAGGTTTTAAACACTCAAGTTTTTTGAATACCTTGCTTGAAGTCAAACATTTTAAATATATATATGGTCTCAACAATGGCCTAGGAAGCAAAAAAGGGTTGTAGGTAGTTCGTGAGTGCCTCAGTGTTACCTTCCATATCTTCTCTACTCCCCGACCTTGAGGGAGGCGATGGACTTCGTGGAATGAGGTGAGGTGGCGATGGCGTCGTATGGCTCTCCCAACACTAACGATGTATGTTTGGACTGGTTGAAGTGATGGGTGGCGTGCACTGGTTGGATTACTAACCTTGGCAATCGTTGTTATTTCAAACCAGGGTCTCTCTATGCTAACATGCAAATGACTATGCCGGCTCAAGGGTTTACACGCATAACACATGGCAAATGCATCATTGATCATTCTATTTTTATTCGGCTATAGCAATATACAAGAACTTTTTGCTACGGAGTAGTAGTATATATACATATACATGTACACATTAAAATACGTCTAAATACAAAATTAGGTCACTTATATTTCCCGAGGTTAACCGGGACCTTGCGGCCTGAGGGCTTTGTTCCCGTCGTTTCCGGCCGCCGCAGATCCACGGTGCGTCTTCCCTTTCCTTTCCCGTTCTGCAAGAAAGATAAGGCGAGCAGCTTCTCGAGAGAGAGGAAACAAATCGAACTGTCGCCTCCTCCCCCTCTCCAAATCCCAAATCCCCTGCGGGTGCCTAGGGTTTTGACTATCGCTGGCGATTGCGGCGGCGATAGGCTTTGTCTCCGACGCCGATAACTCTCCGTCCTTCCCGCGGATCTAGCACGCTGCTCGGGGCCTCGGGCTGGGACGTCGTGCACGTCTGCCCGGCATTGGCAGGAGCGGGGAGGTGGGGACGTCGTGCACGTTTGCGGGTTCCTCCTCTTCGTCGGTGCGGAGCCCCGTCGCTGCTTCTCCTCCAGACCGATCCTCGGCTTCCCCAAGGTAACCGAATCGATCGACTCCTCTATTTACCTAACCGATCCATCTCTGCACGTCCTTCCTCGCAATCGCAGTACGCTGTCAGATGATATGTAATTTTGCCCAGCGAATGTAGGCACGAATGCGCAGACGCGTAACGAGCTGGCCTTTTTTTTTATGCGGCACCGCTCGGAATTGCAAGAGCCAGCGCAAGAGTATGCCCGCTAGTTGTTCGTCGAAATTCCCTTGGGTGCGTAGTGCGTCAGGGAGTATTTTGATTATGGCTTGTGCGATCTCTAGATTGTATTGGCCTGAAGGTATTGAAGTTCGTTCAGATTCATCAATAAAGTTATCTAAAGACGAAAAACTAATACTGCCGGTCATGTTACCTTAACTTGTGGGAGATCAGCTTACAGTTAGGTAGTGTACTAGCCAATTTCTGTATATAATTGCTTTTTAATTCATTCCAGCGTTTTAAAGACATTTAATCAGAATAACCTTAAATGTTTGGCTTATCAGCTTATGCATGACTCCTACTGTTTTCTTGCATTGCTGCGCTCTGGCTGTTGTTAAGTTCTTGGTTTTGTGGCTGCGGCTCACCAAGAAGGAACTTACCCCATGAGGGATAACCTCCCAAGTCCCTCATACGGTCATACCGCAGCGGGTTTATACTTGCAACCAGCTTTTCAATGACTCTAGACGGGACCACCTCTCCGCTAACCATAATCATCGCAGTAGGTGCCGCATTTGGAGTAAGGTGAGCCTTATACACATTGTTCAACAGATGACAAAGAAGCGTGTGTTAGGTCCTAGTGCTAGCAAGGGTCATTGTGGGTTTGGGGAGCTTGAGAATTGGCACCTCAGTATTACACTTTCAACAAAATATGCCTCCTGCACAATTCAATTATTTCAAAGGTTAGTTTCTTTTAGCTAGCACCCATACCAAAATAAAGTATAAAATCTTAACACAAAATCTAGAAAAGCTAGGTGCAACGAGGTGGATGTATGGATCTAGTAGCAAAACATTAGTATAAATGTAAAGCATATTCAAACTATGTAACTTTCCTATTTCAACTATGAATTATGCCTTAATGTTGAATATTAAACAGTGCACTAGTGTTACCTATGTATGATTGCTTGTCCACCGGTAAAATCTTGTGAAGCTTGCCACAATGGTATTTTTTTTCTGTGCTGAGGATCAATTTATTGGAAGAAAAGGGTGGTTGGGACAACTTAAAAAATAAAGGCTTGTTAGAGTGGATGATGATATAGATGCACACGACAAATTGCAACAAAATCCCAAGAACTAACCATGAGATCCTGTGTACCATCTCATACAAATTGCCTTTATAGCTGTAATATCTGACCACTTTACTCTTACGACCATATTTCACAACTTCCTAGAAAATCTTAGGCTTTGAATAGTAGAACTTTGCCACCAAATCACCACTGTATATAAAACTTTTTTTATAAAGTACTTGTGGAAAGCTTCCTGAAAAACTACTTATTACATATTAGTTAATAAGGAAATTGCTTATCTGACAACCATTGATTTTTAAAAAGTTTGCAGGAAATTTGAATCACCTGCTAGGTTCCCTCGGATTTTACGGCTTTCTTTATTGAAGGCTCCGGAGTGATATTGACCATAAAAGAGTTTCCTAGAGAAGACTTTGGTTTTGAAAGAACCGTGTTAACAACATCCAAAAGATATTCAGTCTTCTCTAGAGAACTTTTTTATGGTCAATACTACTCCGGAGCCTTCGATAAAGAAAGATGTAAAATCCGGAGCAACTATGGCGGGTGAACCAGCAAGAGCTTCAAATTTTTGTGCAAAATTTCTAAAAATTGATTGGCAGGTAAGCAGTTTCCTTATGAAATAATTAGCTTTTTCCGGAAGCTTTCCACAAGTACTTTATAAAAACAAAAAATTCTATATATACAGTTTACATCACAATATGATGATTTGGTGGCAAGATTCTTCTATACAAAGCGTAACATTTTCTTGTAAGTTGTGAATTATGCTCGTAAGAGTAAGATCGAACTACAGTGGTCACATATTACTGCTTTGAAGGCAATTTGTCAAGAGGACGAAGATGGTATACTGGATCTAGTGGTTCTTGAGATTTTGTTGCAATTTGTCTATCTACCTCTATATCATTATCCGTTCTAACAAGCCTTTCTTTAAAGTTGTCCCGACCACCCCTCTTCTTCCAAGAAAGTAATCCTCAGCGAAGAAAACATACACTATGCATGCTTCACAAGATTTTTCCAGTGGACAAGCAAGTATGCACGGGTAACACTGGTGTGCTATTTAACGTTCACATTAAGGCATAATTCATACTTGAAATAGGAAAGTTGCGATTGTTCATAGTTTGAATATGATTTGCATTTATATACTAATGTTTTGCTACTAGATCCATACATCCACGTTGCACCTAGCTGTTCTAGATTTTTTTTAAGCTTTTATACTTTATTTTGGTATGGGTGCTAGCTAAAGGAACTAACATTTGAAAGGATTGAATTGCGCATGAGGCATATTTGGTTGTGCTCTTCATGTCTGTTGAGCAAGAATTTTGAAAAGCTTATTTTTTTGACCAACGACTAAATCTGTTGAACCGATAAGTTATCATGTTCGACTCCGGTTTTTGAAACCAGAAGCTCTATTTTGTCAAATCCAAATGGAAGTGGTGGCTGTTCATCCAAGTTCACAGAAATCGCGTCATGTTAATCAACCGAGGGTTTACTGAACAACAAGTTATCACATTCAACTCACTGGTTTTCGAAACCAGAAGCTCTATTTTGTTAAATCCAAATGAAAGTAGTGGTCGTTCATCAGACGTGTCAATTGGACAAATACGTTCATAGTTACTCGGATAAATATCTCGGCTCCAAAAATTTGCAGTTCTCCCTGTTAACTCTCTAGGACCTAAACAACTCCCTTTTCGCCCATTAACTGTTTATGTCAGTGGATCCGTTTGATAAAAAACTTGAGATAAAGGGTATGTGCTAAAAAAGGACTCAAAACTTGTGTCACCATGTGATATGTTAATCAACCGAGCGTTTACTCTTTGGTAGTGACTTGGTACTATCTTGATGTTGACAGGCCTCCGTGCCACATATATAAACATCTAGAGTATTTTTTTTCTCACAATTTTATTTTCTTAGGTTCTGCTACTTCATATGTCCAAGAAAATTATGTTGCTCAACAACAAAGCAACTCTAATTTATTTGAACAAGCACTTTCTGAGCCAAGACCGTCCGTCCATGTCCATGGCCGGTTTGGTACCCTGCAGGAAATACTGCATTGCCCAATACAGAGCCAGAGGTGCCATCCAATGAATTCTTGGAGATTACCAAGAGACTTTATAGCGACATCATCAATCAGCCTTCCGCTAATGAGAAATATCTGATGGCGAGAGTAGACTCCCTTTGTTCATTGTTGGACAAAGACGCAACGCCATTCACCATATCTGTTCCTGAGCCTAACGACACCACTGTTGAAGGAGACGTGGGTTCACCTGGAGGGAACTATATATGGCGGAGGCCCACCTCTTATCTCAACAGAGGATTTCTTCGCCGATTTGCTGGAGAACCTCCCCCCATAGCATCTTCAGAATTCTTGCTTGACATGGTAGGGGATTCAAAGAAGGGCTGTTGAGACTGTTAGGATAATACCACCCCATTTCATCTATACAAATCAAATGATCAGTCACAAATCACGTTGTGACCTCTTCCCACCCCTTCCATAAATGATTCAGTAATTTTATGTTCTTCAGTTTTATTGAAGAATTACATAGTAGATTGCTTCAACAGATTGTCTACCAATCGGGGGAATCATAGATGACCCTCGAGTTGGTGATCATAAGCCCTTTCTTCGTATGGCTGGATAATAAGCCCACCGCCTGTTGCCAGCTCCACACCGCCAGTCATCAACTCCGTGCTGTCTGTTAACAACAACGTCACCATCCCACAACTGGGTGCTTCCTTTAGTGTGCCTCTGGTGTTGGAAAGGAATCCGCTCAGGAGCTATGTGGACGTCGCCGCCCCGCGTCATGGCCTGGTCACAGCCGCCGGTGGGCGGCACCGGGAACACACAGAAACACCCGCCCGTAGGTGGGTAACTTCCGGTGCTGGACAGCGTGCAACTCCCATGGTGTTCGGGAGGGCTACCGGTCTGGTCCTCGGTATCTAGCCGTCCTCCGCTTGCGGGAAACTTTGGCCTGGCTGCATTGTCGTCTTCCACTGCAGTACAACAGCAGTACAACATCAGGGGCTCACCTTTTAGCCGTAGAATGTGACCAATGTGCTTTTTGTGTTAGGCTCAAATGCTGCGAAAGGGAAAAGTAAGATGCAGAAAAAAGAAACTGCAACAAGCAATTCCCGCGGCGACTGTTGATGTGCAGGTTCCGCAGCCGGTGGGCGTGGCAACACATGTAGCTGGTACGCTATGGCGGTTCCGAATTCTGTGGTTGACATGGCTGGTGGGGCTGGTGGAGCCAAGGCAAAGAAGAAGCGGTGTTGGAAGTGTAATACAGGTATGCATGACCCAAGGACTGTATGGTCGAGCACCATTGCTATATATATGACAAAGTGGCTCATCCAACAGTGAGGTGTCAATTCTCAAGCTCCCCAAACCCTCAATGACCCTAGCTGGCACTGGGGCTAAACACACGCTTCTTTGTCATCCGCCGAGTAATGTGTATAAGGCTCACCTTGCTCCAAATGTGGCACCTAGTGCGATAATTATGGTCAGCGGAGAGGTGGTCTCGTCTGGAATCATTGGAAAGCCATTTGTGAGATAGAGTTGAAGGAGTTGTTTTTGAATTAGGCATGGCATATTTCATTTTTTTTAATGAGAACGTCGTCTCCTTGCTTACCCGCCTGGCCAATGGAAGGAATTAATTACGTTGGTCAGTCAGCGAAAGAAAGAATCTCACCAGTTCATCATCCCAATCCTTCATATTAGTTTCATTAATGAATTCAGCCCCAGAGTGTTGGCAATCAAGGGCCAAGAAAGAATCCCAAGTCTATCCTATCTCGCCACGGTCGAAGGCACAATCCGTTTGTTCCAAGCTTAATGTTCGATTTTTTTCATACTTAAACCCATGTTGTCCTTGAAGATGTAGTTAGTTTACAATCAGTTGTAACAAGGCCATTTGTAAAACAATGTATTCTGAATAAACCGTTATAGGTGCTCTAAAAGATGCTCCCTCGCTGCAACTAATATGGAACGGAGCGAATACATCTTAGATGTAAGTTAAGAGCTCATGAAGGAATCTATAATATGCTTATATTTTTCTCATTGTCTTAGTTCTTCAAACTTAAGTATGCCGATGAAGGTATCTTTTGTTCTATATCAATCATATGGCGCCAATTTCTTGTTTCATTATTTCACTTCGATCTTCTTGTTACTACTTATGCAACAAATGATGCCAAAGTAGTGGTGCTATATTTTATTATTTAGTTTCATCTCTCTGTTTTGCACCACGTATGCCTTTGTCGGTTCTGAGTCCCACGAAGTAAATAGTTGCGTGATTTCCATAATTATTTGCCGCACTCTCTTCAAACTCAATTTGAGCCTTTCTGGTGTACTCTTCATTTACCAAGTAGATTAATGATCTTTGTTGTTCATCTTTATGGTACTTGAATTTTTCAGATGGCATGTCCTTTACCTTATGAAATTTATGCCTCTTTCCTCATACAATGTGAAGAGTAGCTGCAAACATGCAGAAGTTGGCTTTCATATCCATACTACCCTGATTTTATTTATAGAATATGTATAACAACAGTTTCCCCTCTGGTCTATTTCAGCATTGAGATGGATTCCGGTAATGCTCAGTCTGAAGGTTCAAAGCCATCTGTTCCCCAAAACCCGCTATGGCGTCGTGCCGGAAGAAGAAAACTGATGATGCTACCTTCCTTGAAGATGTGAAAGAGCACATCGATGAGTTCATCAATGCCTCCATGGATGAGCACAAGACCTTCAAGAAGACCATTTCAAAGGTAGTTGCGCTGACACTGAATCTCACACCACATGGCATATGTGGTGAGCAAAAATAAAACAATATCAAAAAATGAGACCGGCCAGGACTAGCCCATGCCAGCTTTGTTTTATAGAAGAAGCAACTGTGAGCGCTGATGATGGGACTCGGTTACCATATAACCAATGATTAGGTTAACCGAACCTAAAAAATAACCCAATGGGTCTTTGGTTTAACCTGAAAATGCAATAGGTTATTTAGGTTTGAACCTTTTTTTCCAAGGGTTATCCGTCACCGCATCTAATCCCGAGAGCCGCCTGCACACTCCTCTTGACTTCCGAAGACCGCATGGCCGCTTTCAGCCTGCCGACGAGCCACCCATCTCCTGGCCACATCTGTCCATCTTCCGAAGACCGCATGGCCGCTTTCAGCTTGCGATTGTTGAGGTCCGCCACAACGCCGATGGCATCTGCCAGCCCCTGAGCCCCAGCTCAAACACAGACCACCACGCCGTGCTCCGCACAAACGGGCGACGCAGCTCCTTGTTGGCGTCCAGACCGCGCCCAAGATTCAGGTTGAGCGCACGGCAGATGGCTCTGGCATGGTGGTGGTGCCTGACGAGGCCGGCGAGCAACACAAAAGGTGCCAAGGCCGCCGGATGCCACAGTGACCAGGGCATCTGGGCGCTGCCGGCGTCGAGGCCGACTGTGACCGTCCTGAGCGTGGTCGCCGTCGCTGCCGGAAGGCACGTTCCTTAGACCTCCCGCACCTTCGGCGAGCTCAGCGCTGCGCTCAACGCCGACACAACCATGTACTTGGTCAGGCCGCCACTATCTTGGCGCCGCACACGAGCTTTGCGAGTGTCAGTCAACATGACTCAGTCTAGTGGACGTTTGTAGAGTTAATCAGCTTCTCGACTCTTGTAGTCTTGTGCCACATCTAGCTTATCTGCAGGTTGTTAGCTAGCTGCTAGGAGATTAGTTAGCCTCTAACGAATCCCTCTGTATATGTATACAAACACTCCCTGATGATAGTACAACTCGTGTTGGATCACTCTTTTTCTTTCATCTTTCTCAACGAGTATTTGCCATATGGTAGAACATGTTCTTATTTCCTAACAAGTTGGGTCAGCATGCTTATGCAAATGCTAAAAGTGGTCCAAACCTTTTTTTTTTTTTGCGAATAGCAGTGGTTCAAACCTTAATAACCAATGGTTAACCATTTTAACCTTAATGACTAAATGGTTAACCTTTTTTAACCTTTCCCAGAATATGGTTAAATAGGTTCGAATTCGGAACGAAAATGGTTAACCAAGTCCCATCATGAGTGAGCGCACCTGCCGAGTCCAAGACTCGGACTAGGACGGGCTTGGTGCGCACCCGCACAGCTAGCCATGAAACAATATCAAGACTGAACCTCAAATATTTATATTGTTCGGGAAATGCTCTTCTGATCCCGAGCACAAATACTCCCGTTTTCTGGACCGTCGATTTCGTGTGGGGATCTGAGCCCCCTCTGCTGTTCCGCGCGATACACGGGTATGAAGCAGTGTTGTACGGTGGGGTATGAAGAAAAGGTACAAGAGTGCATAACGTCATGTGCCCGCCGTACATCTGTTAGGGCACCCCATGTCTTTGACTATTTCGTCTGTTCGGTCGGTGGGCTGTGTTGGACACGTGGAGAGGATTGAGGCAGCTCGTACTTAATTTGGGCAGTTGGCAGGTGAGTATGCTTAAAACAATTTTTCTGACCAAAAAGGACTGTTGTGCTGATCTGCTAAACGTGGTCAACTAGCTCCTTAAAGCAGACAAATGCCCTGCTAAAAAAGTTGCTGTTTGTTACGCCTAAAAAGTAAAAACACTGCAACGCTGTTAATAAATATTGCTAGATAAACATTTCCATTAATTCACTGATGACCGGCAGCTTTGGCCTGGTACATATCGGTACACTTCGTCAGCGACTCAGCGGACCTTTTGTACCGGCAACGCCCATCCCTTGGACACTCATTTACTGCGCCGCAGTTCTGGTCCCGCTACAGCAGGTACTGCCGGAATACACGGCCTGTACCACCGATCTCAGCGCAATCGAACGGCCCAGAAAACGGGAGCAGATGCGCTCGGGCACCAAAATGCCCCTTCCTCCGAAGCTGCTACTACTCTGTGAAAAAGCGATGGTCCAGCTTTTTGCCTGTGCTGCTGGCGGTGCCCACCTCGCCGTTCCTTGGTTTGGCCAGCCGCGTTGCGTCGTGCCCTCACTCCCATGTTTTCTGCCGTGGCGCTCTCCGTTGGTGCCAGGTCTCGTCCGACCGCGCGTGGCCCAGCTAGATTCCGAGGCATGGCTGCTGCGTCGCTCGCGAGCGCGACATGTTTGCGTTAATGCTCCAGAGGGTCTGTGGCCGTCGGGGACGAGGTATAGCACGCGACTGGCATGCTGCTGTTTATGGATGCATGCTCCAGTTGTCTTGTGTGCTGTTGTTGTTCCATGTGTGTGCTGCGTATGTATGAGCAGCCAATGGCCTAATACTGATATTTCTTTATTTTTGTTCCATATCTGCATTGCTTGATGGATGCCAGGTATTTCTTGTTAATGTTGCTGCTCACTGGTTGTTGTCTAGATTTGAAATTGAGTGAAAACTCGTAAGGCTGTTTTTGGGTACGTACGACAGTTTTCTGTCGTTAACAATACGATGCACAATCAGATGGTGCCCCTTGCTCTAGCCAGCCATGTAGACGGTTTGACCTTAGGAGTCGGACACAAATCGTACTGAAAACAAACATTGAATGTATAACAGCTTTGTTCTGATCCTATCACACTGCAGTAGATAGCAAGGTGAACATACAGCAGAGACTTGTGATTCTATCATGTGCACACCACTAATAATACTTGCATCCTTGAAATTTGGTTGCCTGAGAGCGGTGGTTGCTGTCGTTGTTTGTGAGCAAAAGTTATATGCTACAAGTGTGCTATCTCTCCCGGGCTTTCTTGACTAGTTAGTTGATTTACACAAACCTGAAATGCCAATTATTGCTGTCCATGCATGTCTGTCTATACCAATAAGTATTCACTATAATTTGAATTGTTTAATGCACCATGTTTTCTCATGATCACTTGCCATCTGTGTGTTGTTGTAGTCATGTCTTTTGTATCTGAATTTTTTTCTTTATCTTCATGGACTGCAGTTCCGATGAGTCATCAGAGCTAAGTGATACTGATATTGATGACTATGCTGAGAAGGTGTACATGGACCTGAAGTCTGGCAAGCTTGTGGCTAGACTAGGTTTAGATGTCTGTTCTACTTCTACCCCGGGAAGAAGAAGTGAAGAACCAGGACTACCGTTACAATGAGCTGCTTCAGCATGTCATTGGGTGGGAGCATCCAACCGCGCTGCCAATGTGAAGGCAAACCACCAGGCCCTGGCCAATCTTATAAAGACTGATCATGCTGATGTGGCAGGCTCATTTCTAGTGCGACAAGCTGAAGCACTGTTCAATCCTCCTAAGCCCGTGCAAGATCAAGAGTTGTTTTTTTATCCCTGGATGGGTATCCTTGCTAATGTTCCAGCAGAGCAAATAGAGGAAGGTGGAGCCATGATGCAGCAGCAAGATCACTTCAGACCCTCACGGTTTAGTGTTGTGCATTCTTCCAATGGGCAAACTGGATTTGTGGTTCTTCACTTTGAGAACGATTGGATTGGATTTAAGGATCCCTTGGCATTCCATAACTACTATAAATCACGTCATTTGTGTAAAATGGACTGGAATGAGGCAGCTCGGCAGGGGAAGTATATTTTTGGTTGGATGGCAAAAGAAGATGATTAAGCTCAAATCATCCGGCTGCTAGGTTCTTATCAGAAAGAGGTGAGCTGAAGATAGTGTCTGAACTGCAACTTGAGCTATTCCGGAAGAATGAGACTCTCATAACTATTTTTTTGAGGGAAACTCTCATAACTAATTTGACAAACTATATTAGTGCTCAGAGAAGTATTTACTGGAACTTGAGTGCAAGTGTAAGAAGATGGATCTCGCTCTTCAAAGTGCCATGGAAGACAGTGACTCACTGCACCAACGCTAAAATGAAGGTACCCTCATTGAACTGCACTGGTGGAAAATTCTGCTGTGCTACACACTTTCGCATTGCCGACATGACGATGTCTGGTGTTTGATGTTTTATCTTGTCTTTTCTGTAGAAATGCGAAATATGCAGTCTGCTGCCCATGAACATTCACGGAGAATTGTTCCAAGAGACTGATCAGGTGGAGTAAATGACGCAAAACCACCACATTTGAGGCGTATTTGACAACTTACTACCATTTTTTAGCCTAGCGACACTTAACTACCACTTTTGAGGTAGGTATGCGACGGAGAGCACTGATTTTCTAATTTAGCCATGTTAATCCGCTGTCTGACTGTCTGGGCCCACCTGTCAGTCCTGCGTGGCATAATTTAGGACAAATTTTATTGTTTTTTCATTATTTTGCTTACCGCTCCGCTGCCAGTGGGGCCCAAAGCCACCACCGCCCTCTTCTTCCTCCCCGCAGGTCAATTACCTCGCCGGCGACATGCGTGAGCGGAGATGCACAGCCTACAGAAAGCAAGAGCAAGGCTGGGATGGGGCAAAAGGACCCCTGGCTCATCATAAGCTGCTGGGATCATCGGAGAGGACAGAGGAGGTGGAGGGAGTGCGAATTGATGGCAGCAACCTTCGGCCGGAGCGGAAGACGACGACCTTGATCTGTCGATTTTGGACGTCCCGGGAAGCTTGGTTGTGTGGATAGGTAGAGGGAGACGAGGGGGAGCTAGTGGTGCCGTCGGGGACAAGGGAGCTGGCCGGAATCGATGGATTCGACGGCGGCCGATGTTGGAGAAGACCGGCTCGATTCGGCCTAGTGGGGGCTTCTCAGGTGGATTGGCTTGGTGGAGAGGATGCGGACGGTAGCGGAGAATCTTTGGAGATGCTCGTCGGAGCTTGGGGCGACGTCTACCGGTGAGCCTAAGCGGTGGCCGGAGCTAGGGTTTCGGGGATCTCGCCGGAGAGCGCCTCCTTTATCTCCGGTTCCACTCCCTCCCTCTGGAGAGGAGGCCGAGTGGCCGCCGGACCTAAGGTGTGGCGGCGAGCCTGCATAGTCACCAGCAGCCTCGCCAAGCGTCAGCTCGGTGGTGCTCGTGGACGGGAGGAGGAGAAGGAAAGATGGCTGGAGAAGAAGGACCTGACATCGGGCCCCATCTGTCAGTGAGCTAGAAAAATAAAGATATTGGCAGATTGGTTGAACGGACAAAAAATAATGAAACAAGAACCGTTTTTGTCCTAAACTGTGCCACGTAGGACCTGACATCGGGCCCCACCTGTCAGAAAGCTGGTTAACTCGCTAACAATGAGCTTTTAGTGCTCTCCGTCGCATACCTACCTCAAAAGTGGTAGTTAAGTGTCGCTAGGCTCAAAAATGGTAGTAAGTTGTCAAATACGCCTTAAATGTGGTGGTTTTGCGTCATTTACTCGATCAGGTGACAAAGAGCGTCACATCAAAAGGAGATCCAAGCAACTAAGTGAAATAGCTGCTCAAACTGACATGTAAAGAAGAAAGCTAGATAATGAGAGGAAAAAGGTACGAGTCTACCATCCCTTTGTTCTATGATACTCCTTATTCTCTTCATGTAGAAGTATACTAGACAAACAGGCCGGCTTCGCCCGGCCCGCCTGCAATTCGTTCTGCAATTAGTTCTAACATAGAGTAGACAATGCGGTCACCACACAACAATAACAGAGAGGCATATAGCTATGCAAGCTCAGGCAAGTGCAGTCAGCGGGCTTCCCCTCACCTAGCCGGTGAGTGCAGGTTAGTTATATCAACCAGCGCTGCTGTCCCAAATGAATCAGAGTAAGGTGCATGTGTTGACATGCCTGCTACTGCATCTAAACCGAATGAATAACATGTAACCTAATGAACACCACTTGGAATGATTCAGAGCCACCTTTGCACGATTTACCGTTTCACAAAACAAAAATTCTTCCACAAGGAACAATCATTCTACATTCTCAACACAAATATGGCTACCAGTTAAGAGCAAATTTGGCATTATTACTCCAGCAAAAATAGAAGGTAAGTATGTACAACCTGGATCTGCTACGATGTTTAATCAGATGTCGATATGTTAAGAAAATGAGTTTGAACTGGTCAGCGTGTCTTGCCTTTAGCCTTTGTAACTTTAAGACAACAATGACTATATTTTAAGACAACAATGACTATATTTTGAATGGTACCCTCAAACTACCCAAACCTCTCGTCACTCCCCACTTTCCAATTTCCATGGTGGCCATCTGAGTCCTGCTTTAACATTCACATCTTTAAGAGCAGGTCACCAAGCCGTTTAAGGCATTTCCCACTTCAACCTGCAAGTTACACCGAATGAGTCTACAAAAAAAGATCAAAAAAGAAAAGATCTGCATATTTTCTTAAGTGTTTTTTAATAATAAATTAGGATCTTTTTGGTACACAATAAAAGAAACCAAAATATTTGAGTATAATGGACATGTTTTCCTACATACCATGTACACAAAGTAAATTGGAAAGATTTAGAAACACAAATACTATTAGTTGAACCAAAATAACAGTCACGTGAGAATTAGAAACATAGCAATCGTATGGCAGCCACAAATATTTTGTAATTTGTCTTATCGCATGAAAGGAAAAAAAAGGACAACCAAGGCATTTTACCTTGAAGAAATGAAGGGTCATATGGTTAAATAAGGTAATCGTGAGCCTCTGGGGAGTAAAATTTGCATTGGGTGGTTTGGTGAGCTTTCAACTATTCTTCTCTTTTGGCCCACTTATCTTTTCGCAAGATTGTTTACATATAGCGCATAGATAGCAGTGTGAGAAAAGAAACAGCTATCTACAAACACATACCCAGAACTCTACCATTGTCAACACTGAACTACAACCACTACACACCACATAGAAACATCATTAAAGAATTAATAATGTGTAGTGGGAATTTCTACAAATATTATGTAGGTATAAAGGTTACACCACACGCCATCAAGCACATTGTGTGGTTATGGTAGAATATGTTGACGGCAGAATTAACACACAGACCAAGGCACAATGCTAGTTGTGTAAAATATGTAAACTAAGCCTAATTTGATTGAATAATTCGTATGACAGTGACATGTTGCAACCACCCTATAAATTTTCAAAAAATTACACTCACAGAACATGTTTCAGAGCAATATATATGCACATGGCTAAACAGTGAGGATGAGTTTAGGTTCACCAAACTGTGCAAAGATAGTATATGTTGCATCTAAGAGCAGAACAATTGCCCATTCTCTGAAATATAACAGAAAACTAATCCAAATATCCTGTAGAAAAAGTTTTTTGGCCCCCAAAATTACTTGACTGAGTATTTTCCTCCCGCAGTTCCCTTTTTTGTATAATTTATTGCCTTCCAACCTATCCAGGCTACACAGCCGCAGTATTACATCTTAATGGATCATCAATATTGTTGGGTGTAAATCAAGAAAAACCAAATTGAAGTGGAGAAAGATCCCTAAGATTAGATATCTGTAATCAAATTTGCTAGAAGGTGAGCAAGAAGCACTTTATCATACTTGCTCTTAGTCTAATCGCAGAAGTTCACTGTAATATAAAAATGATGCTTTGTATGCTTATGATTTAACCTTAATATAATAAACATAAGCTAGCAAGAATAATGTGTGATCTCACTCATGGTGATAGAACAGAAGTGTTACATCATTACTGCATCTCGAGATAATCATGGTGTGGCTTGGCACCAAACCCAATGAGAAACAAAAATAAAGAAGGCATGGGAATGAGAAAGACAAAGGAACTAAATAGCATGATTAGTAACACTAAGAGTTATGATCCAACTGCTAGGCTGGATATCAGGAGAAACAACTGTAGAAAAGCTATTCAGTGAACCACTAATCATCTGATACTATTTTCAATAAAAATATAACCGCTGTAAACGTATGAAGCTAACCAAGAGGTCTGATAAAATATATTGGGAAAATGGCGAAAAAGCGATGCAGCAACCCATATTTGAGGTAATCAGTGGACTTAAAATAAAATGATGGTATTTTGATTGTAGCAACGAACAATAACGTACATATCTCAGTTTGTGACTGTACCTACACGCCATCTCCGGAACATTGAACTTTTGATACTAATATCCTGCCAAGCTGTGTGAAGTACTAAAGCATGGTAGTTTTAAACACAGCTTTATATTTGGTAATAATATTGTCGATGCTTTAGTTCCATTTAGCTAGATTATTATTTCTTAAACTGGAACTTACACTGATTTGAAGCTGCACGTTTCAAAACCAGTCAAACAAATAACTGAAAGTGTATGGAAGGTAACCTTCAGTCCATCGGATTGGTGGTTCTTTTGGATCTTGAGCCAGAGTCAAGGCAATGTAATCCTCAGCTAGCACCAGTAAACTCTGCGCTCCTTACCTTACCACAACGACAACAGCCCTGTTCTTAACATTTAAATTAATCAGTTCCAACAGCACTGCTGAATCCGGTGCATTTAAAAGCCTAAGAAATAAGACCAAACAAATAAAGTGCAAAAGTAAGTTTAAGATCTAGCGCTTCCATGATTAATTATCTAATGGAGGGAAGGTGAGAGGAGGAGCTAGCTCTACCTGCTCTCGGCAAGGAATAGACAATCACTCGCGTTAGCTTCAGCAAGAACCCTCGGTGCAAGCAAGTACCGATTCGTCAGGCAGCATCAACGGCCATCGGCACTGCAAGGATGGAGCCGAGATAAATATCAGGAGCACACACCAACTGCAAAACCAGGAACGCATATGTAAGGCCTCGACGACAAAGGAATGACCCGGCTGCTCCGGCACAGCGGGTCAATCTATCCGACAGAGACGGCAGAAGCAGCAGCAAGACCAACTTGGGGGCAGGGCAATGACCAAGTAGCCTCATCGTGGCTAGGTCCAGTAGCACGGGGGCAGGTCAGCGGCGGAGCATGTGCCGCGGCTGGTCGCTATGGAGTACGTGGCGGAGCCGTGTCGGTGCAGAGGACGGAGGGGGCGGCTTGAGGCTGGTCGTGGGGAGCGGCGGCGGGATGTGGGATCTGAGATTGCGGCGAGAAACTCGTGCGGGAAGGGGAGCTCCGACCGCCGGAGGCGGGGAGTGGTGCGCGACGGCGGCGGGAGGGTGGGCAGCGGCGGCGGCCCGGTGTCTGAGGAACCATAGCGAGAGGAAGCACAAGAAAATCTTGACGTATTGCCTCGAGAGAGAGACAGAGGAGAGATGCGACCAGATCAGTTTTGTTGAAACAGGCCCACCATCAGCGGCGTAAAACAGCACCGGCCCACATTCCGGCCCAAAATTCCAGCGATAACACGTGACGTAGACGCCCTCAGCGCAGCCGCTCACCACCAAGCTTAAAGCTTGTAGTACATATGTAAGCATAATAGATAAATCGATGTCATGCAAAGGCTATCAGCAAACAGAATTTTGCCAGTTGCCTCTCCATTTAATTGCTTTCAGAGCAGCACCTCAAGCTTCTTCTTTGGTGTATTCGATGAAGGAATACCCCCTTTGATCTTTTTGATATATTATGCATTTTATTATCTTGACTGCAATAAAATAAGTCCATAATAATTAGTATCCCAAGTGGAAAGAAGTAATGGATAACTACAACTTAAAATATTTCTTTGCTAGTATCACAAACCTTCAACGGCCTCACCAAAAGGCTCCCTGAACAAGAATAGGAGGACAAGTGTGTTGACCTGCAATGAATTTTATTCATACGCAGGAGTTTCTTTAAGTATTTTGCATTAACTTGAGCATTTTTCTTCTACTTGAACGTTTAAGTTGTTTGTAGAGAAACGGCAGGTACGTTTGTTTGTCTGCGTGAGGATATGTTTGCCGCATGTAAAACATGATTCAATTGTTTACAAGGAAATTAAAATTATGTGTCCTTTTTTAGCTTGGGTTTTACACTTTTACTGTTGATATATACTATCAATCACGCTTCTCCCTCCATTGTCATGTCATGTCATGCAGGGTCGGCAGTAAGAGCTTGATGCAAGATTCACTGAAGCACAAGGCGCTAGCTGGTCTAAACGACTGAACTACTTTTACATTTTCCTGTTGGCTGGATTCATATATGTTGCTTATTATGTCTAGACGGGGAATTGATTATATGTTGCCGTGCGTTTGGTTGCAAGACAATATGGGCTTTTGATGTCGGTTTTTCTGTTATCGTTGAATCTGTGGTGTATTTCTAAAGCTGAAGATTCAAGTGGAACCTCGTCTCTGTCTCATTAACCCATCATAATACATAAATTGCTTTACTAATAGTTGATGCTATTGCTTGAAATTGCAACCAGTTTTGGACAGGCAATGCTTGCATTTGCTACCAGCGTAGCCACTGTCATTAGTGCTCGCTTGGAACTTTTTTATCCTTGCTCTTCGTTGTTCTTTGTTGGAATTTTTTTCTCACTTGGAGCAATGAATGAGGAAATCCAACCATGAGCAAGCTAGACTACGATTTTGCCAATGCCGAACTGGACCTCACTTTCACCGGTGACATTCTCAACGCCTTATCATCCTCGCTCTTGGACCATTGCTCTTTGCCTTTGGCCGGTGCTCATGGCCCCACAAGACCGCGTGCTTTCAAATTCGAGAACTTTTGGATTGAAATGTGAGTTTCCAACAAGTGGTGAATGAAGCTTGGTTCGATCATGTTCCTCATGCTTGAGCCTTGTCATGTGCTTGGTCCGAGCATGTTCCCCATGTTTGAGCCTTGTCATGTGCTTCTCCTCAAACTTTGCATCTTCCTGTTTTGTTGCTTTTTGCTTTTTGGTGTTTCTCTTTGTGAGGTTTCTGGGCTGTTGTTAGCTTTTCAACAAGTCCGTAATTTGTATGTATATTCTATTCCCTTTTTGAGTTTGGAGCATTTATCGGTTCTTCGTGAAAGGAGGTTTCACACCGCTAAATTTGTCTTTACTGATTTTTAATATTTCCAATAAAATTGGTTTCTTCGAATTTGTATTCCGGTTGCAAAAGTTATTCTCTTTTTTAGTGAAGTGCAATTTGAGGTCTTCCTGTGAAAACCGGCATAAGTGCCAGTTAACCAGGTCCACAACCGGTGTCCCGGTTGCCACCGTCATGTAGCAACCGGTAAGCATGATGCACTGAGCTACTCAGTGTGCTTTACCAGTAGGTGGACCGGTCAAACGAGCGGCTCGTCGGAGCACCCGATGTGTGTTCTGATTTTGTCAGGTTGTGCGCCGAAGCATTCGTGACCGACTTAGAATCAGAGGTGCTTGAGCAGTTTTCCTCAACAACCGTATTTTATATTTGCTATAAAAGGGGCTTCTTACCCAAGGGTTAGGTCAAGTTCTTGAGCTTATTTTGCACCTATATATTTGTCTCTCTTGAGCTTACTTTCTTCCCCTTTCCTCCTATGATTCTTGCGACTTTTTAAAAGATTTGGAAGAGGAGATCTAAATCTACAATCTTCACCAATCAATTCCTCCTCTAAGCGAGGGAAATCCGTTGGATCTAGATTTTGAAGTCATTGGTTGATCTCCATATTTGTTGTTTTTGTGGGATTTGAGAGAGAAAGGTTTGAGCACATTCCTTGGTGTTTTTTGCTTTGCATCCTTGCATAGTATTGAGCTCTCCATTATGATTTGTTCAAGTGAGAGACTGTGAGCTCGTTACTCTTGGAGAGTGACCTCCTAGTTGGCTTGACGGTTGTGCTGCGGTGTCCTCTTCGTGGAAGATTGTGAAGAGGTCCAAGCATCTCCTTCCTGGAGCTTATAAAGTGATTTTGGAGCTTGCCATCTTCGTAGTGGAGAAAAAACTCACCATAATAAGGGGCCTAACTTCATGGAGGGGCTCGGAGAAGAAGGTGATCTTTCAACATTCGGGGGCAGGGGGTCCTTCATGGTAACACGCACATCTCCAACAGTGGGTAACTTACTTACGAGTAAGTAAACATCGGGATACATCTTCGTCTACACGTGCCTCGGTTATCTCTATACCCGAGTTTATTTCTTTGTGATAGCCATCGATCTTGAAGTTATTTATATTTTGTTTATCACTTATGAAATATATATCTTGTACTATCTTGCTTAACTCTAGTTGTTGTGCACTTAGTTTATACTAGTTTATTTATGTTTTGTGCTTATGAAATAAATGTGAGTTTAATTCCGCTTTCTTACAAGCCAAATCCCTAAATAGTTTTAAGAAAAAAATGCATATCCCCCTATGGGCATCTCGTCCTATCATCTGCTTGTCGTCCCTCCTGGAACTTTGCAAACCTTCAACAAGATCGAGAGATCATGTTTTTGGACGGGGACATATAAGGTGTCCGGTGGCCAATGTAATGTAAATTGGAAGAATGTTTCTACGCCAAAGGAGAAGGGATGACTTGGCATCCTCGACGTTGACAAATTTAAGAGGGCTTTGAGACTTTGGTGTCCATGGCTACGTTGGAAAGACCCCTCTAAGGCGTGGATTGACAATAACCACCCTTGCAGAGAGGCGTATATGGATTTCTTCTATGCGGCAACCAAAATCACCATCGGAGACAGGTGCACCACAAGCTTTTGGCATGAGCCATGGCTTGAGGGGAGAAACCAGAAATATACATGCCATCCATCTTCGCCATCTCAAAGCGCAAAAACTTCACGGTATGCAAGGGCATGCACAAAGATTTTTGGATCGGCAAGCTTAAGACCAATGAGATCTCCAAATGAAACACCTTGTCAAGTTTTGTGGAGCTTTGGTCTAATATCAATGAGGTGCATCTTAGGTACTCAAGATGATATCACTTGGAAATTCACCAACTCCAGGGAGTATATGGCGGCCTCGGCTTAGAAGGCTCAATTTGAGGGCATGGTAAACTCTTTTATGATGGAGGCGATGTGGAAGAATTGGACTCCTTCAAAATATAAACTACCCGCAAAAAAAAGAAATATAAACTTTTCACGTGGCTCACCTTGCAAAATCGCGACAGCCGATTGTCTTCAAAAAAGAGGGTGTCCAAATTTTGAAAATTATCAATTCTGAATGCGGGAAACTAAAACGGCAGTCCACGTTTATTTTCAAGTTTTGCTTCTCCTTCAGGATTTTGAATTCCCTCATCCATTGGCTCGGCCTTGCCTCAGTATTGGATGTTTCACTTGGACCAACGACGACACGGTGAAGGAGTGGTGGATGAGTTTCATCTTCCTCAACGGCACGCAAAGAAAATACGCTTCTCTCGCCATGGTTGCTTCATGGGAGATATGGAACGAGTGCAATGCTAGGGTGTTCCGTAATATCGTCACTATGCTTTTTATTGTTGTTTCTAGAATTATGGGCGAGGCTTTGGAGCTTGGCAGGGGCCAAGCATTTGAACTCAATCATGCTGCGGGAGTGATTATTTTGTTTCCGAGCTTTTTTTGGTTGTAACTTAACCTCATTTTTAATTAATATAAATAGGGCAAAGCTTTTGCCTTCTTAAAAAACAATCGACACTCCAAAATTCAGCGCGCTCGCGCTCTCTGTCTCTCTCAAGAAATTGAGCCAGTTCCATCGGCGGCTGTCAGGTCGGACGGACGAAAGAGCAGCGGGTTTTCGTAGTCAGCGGTCAGCGCGGGTGTGAAATGAGGAAGAGTAGCAGGAGCAGTGGCAAGACTTGACTAAACAGTGACATGTCTGCCGCTGCCAGCGCGTGCGTTTGACCCCTTGGGATTCAGAGCTCGGCTCGACGATATTTCCCTCCCCGTCCCTTTCTCTGTTCCTCTGCTCCAGTATTGTGTATCTGTAAACAGAGTTTCAACGACAGCAACGCCTTGTCCTTTGCTAAGGGAAGAAGAAGATTCTGCTTGTATGTCTTCCGTTGCAAGTGGTTCACTGGGTTAAAAATTGCCGTTAAGCCGCAGGTCAGCTTGCACTGCCTTGTACTGGCTTAAACTAACAGAGATCCATGCCTCGATTGCCGGCGCAGATCGAGTTGACATATACTAGCAGCATATGTCTACTACGGTCTGCCGATTAAGTGACGAGAAAACTAAGCAAAACCTAAGCTATCTCGATCTGCTCCAATGGATAGCGGCGGCGTGTAGACAAGTGATACATAATCTATATCCTTCTCTCTGTCTGTCGTCTGTACGTGAGTGAGTTTCTACGGCTATACGCAAGCAGCTCTGACTAACGATCGACGGAGCGGCTGGCTATTCTTATCCGATCCACACATGATGGGGATCGGGCACAAGAGTTAGCCGTTGCCTTTGCAGACACTACTAGTCAACGGTGATCCATCCATCAATATCACCCCCATATATGCAAACCTGTTGCGCAGTGAACACAGCTCATGCTTTCACAGGCAGCACGTGCAACCGGAGAATCCTCTCAAGCTCCATCAGAAGAAGAGAATTCGTTAACTAATTATTAGCGATGCTCCGTGATTCGTGCAGTTAATCATGCATAGTACTGTACTCTGGATGCAACCAATTGGCCGCTAAGCATGTTCACAAGCAGTTGACAGTAGCAGGCGGCATTCTTCTTGTCAGCCACAGCAGTGTTCCTCGATCTGGAGCGTCTCTGAACAAGACGAAGGAGCCGTTGGTTTTGTCAGATTTCAGTTTCAAACGCTGATGACGCCTCTACATGCAACTTGTATATCAACGTCTACATCTGTCTAGTTTGGCTTCTATGCATCCAAGTCTTCAGAAATTACATCATTCGAATTGCATACAGAAATGGAAACCTCTGAAGAAAGGAACTGGTGGATTAAGATACTCACCGGATCGATCCAGGCTTGGGATAAGAAGGAACACACACGGGATACCCTTGTCTCTGGATCAACTTTAGGGGCCGAATTTATGCGTGATGCGTGTAGTAAAGCAGCAAAAAAGGGAAACTGAGTCATGAGGAAACCGCCAATTTCTTGTAGAATGTTCTCGCTCCTAAAGCTGCTAGCTGATCGGTTAGCTGCTCAGTAGGTCATATAGTTAAATATATTAACACGTTCACCGGCGGCAAAGTACTTAGCTGTAGTACGTCCCAGGTTGCTGACTCCATCATATCATAGCAGCTGACAAGGTATAGGGGTTCTACTTTTCCAACCTGTTTTCTGAGAAAGAAAAGATAAAAGCTAACCAGAGGGGAAATGTTAAACCCAGATTCTACAAAAGCAACCTGATTCCTCTAATGTTATTTTAGCAGCTTGGAAGGTGATATATAAGCTAGACGATGTTTTTTCGATAAAGAGCGCTTTATTACTTAATAGTCATTAAATTTATACCCGGCCTCTGCATAGCTAAGATGCACACAGCCCAAAACTAAGTCGCGGCACAATAATAAAATAAAAGAAAAAATTACGTACCATAATGAGCAAGTGTAATCTCGCCTAAACTGCAGCAGCAATACGTAAGATATGCGGCCATCTATGTTGGGAAAAAATATTCCTCGTCGTAGCTTCTAATCGTACACAGACCTCCGTAAATAGGTCGTGATCCTCCAGACGCTAAAGAGATGACCACAGACGGAGAGTACTGATAGCTCTTTAGATAACCTGCAAGATAGAAGAATTTTTATCGTTAAACACTTCATCATTTCTACAAAGCCACAACGACCAAATAAAGGCAATCGCTCCGACCCTAATATGCTTTTTAAACCTATTATCGATTCCATTTAGTCAATTCCCAAAAATATTGGTGATACTGTATGGTGGAAACATGGTTGAAGCTACTTGGATGACTGACCATATAGATCAGGCGAAACGACATTGAAAGAATAAATGTTTAATTATGTCATCTTGATGACAAAAAACATATTTCTTACTTCCATGTCAATTTCGTTTTGCAAGATTATCTCTTACGTAGGTATCATCCAAATACCTGTATAGCTAGACGATGTGGCAGTAATAGTAGATAAAACCATTTGGCTGCAACAATCGGTACCATGTTTTTTATGAGAATCAATGTAGAAATCGATGCTTTGTGGTCAATTATCAGATAAACAACTTCTCCGTTCACCAGGGCATGACGAACAATTCATGTCAAATCCACAATTTCATGACTGCTCTAACCAAACAACTTATAACTTTCTCCAAGGTCTGGCAACTTTCTCACGGTTCATAGCTTACAATGGATTTCTTTCGTTTTTTTGGAATCCGCAGCTGAACAATCACGTACGGAGATCAATATGGATACTGTATTTCTGATTTTCAGAATCCGCGGTTCAGATGTCACGCATCCATGTATGCAAGACTATGTTGTAAACGTGGGTGAACAATCGCCGAGATCAATATGGATACTGCATTTCCGATCTGTTTCAGATTATGAAATTGGGTCAATTCTCTAAACAATTTGCGCTTGCCTATATCGCCCCTTAGTTATTCCATCATCAACAGCTTGCGCACTACTTGATCAGCTCTTAATGGCGCGAATCCTATTATGCGTATGACTCGTGTGTATATGCATGTGAACAACCCAACGGTGCTGGAAATCGAATCAAGCAAGTCAAAACCTAGCAATCAACTTGACAGCCGTATAACGGCCCGCCAGCCAGATTAAGATAGGATAAACCCTCCAACTCAGCATTCATACATATTTGGGCTAAATTTGACCACCACCTCGGCAGTTGACTTGCCTGCTTGCAAACCATACGCACAGCGCAAACTAGCTGTTACTCCAAGGAAGGCAGCTCCGCAGCTGCCTTTGTTAGTCGGTTCTTGTTCTATATAAACAGCTTCACCTCCTCCTTCTCCTCTCACCACATACGTGCACCAAACGCTCATTAGCTTATTTTGGGCAAACACATCTCGTAGTAAGTAGTTCTCTGACGTACGTCGACCATGGCCGGCGGCGCCGTCGTGAACACGGCCGGCGGGAAGGACTACCCCGGCCGGCTCACCCTCTTTGTCTTCTTCACCTGCGTCGTCGCCGCCACCGGCGGTCTCATCTTCGGATATGACATCGGTATCTCAGGTACGTCGATCTCTCCCATGGTTATTTTTTACAAGTGCTTCTCTTCAGGCAAATTACTAACATCTTATCTTGATCAGGCGGTGTGACGTCCATGAACCCTTTCCTGGAGAAGTTCTTCCCGGAGGTGTACCGGAAGAAGCAGATGACGAGCTCGACCAACCAGTACTGCAAGTACGACAACCAGCTGCTCCAGACCTTCACCTCCTCCCTCTACCTCGCCGCGCTCGTCTCCTCCTTCTTCGCCGCCACCGTCACCCGCGTCGTGGGCCGCAAGTGGTCCATGTTCGTCGGAGGGTTCACCTTCCTCGTCGGCGCCGCGCTCAACGGCGCAGCCCAGGACATAGCCATGCTCATCATCGGCCGTATCCTCCTCGGCGTCGGCGTCGGATTCGCCAATCAGGTAGTTAATTACGCCAGTTTATTACTAATTGATTGCTATGCGTAGATGCCACTCTGTCGACCTGTCTCGTTTGGTTTGACAACCACGCACACATGATGGCTAGCAACAAGTAAATATGTACTGGCAATAATGAGATACCTGATTAACTAGTATATCCACTAAATATTATACTGTTATTCCAGCGATTTCGTCAATGATGGCCCGTATCCAAAATATCCCATCAACATCAACGGCTGAGTTTTCAAAAGAGATGACGAGGTTCACACTGAAAATAAAGGATTAACATGATATTCTTTAGGTGCATGAACAACTCTATCCAAAAAATATGTACGAGCAACTACCAACTAGCATATGCATGTGCGAAGTCCAAGCTGGTAGGCTAGTTTATTTAGCAAATGAATATTTTATTCAGTTAGTATTTCGTCCTCTGTTCTCAAGCTAGGGACTGGGACCCATTTGATGCTCCCCAAAGTCCAGGCTGTCCACTTCCAAGAGGTTGACTGCCCTGTTGTTTTGCATATCCCAGCATCAGTAGACTACTTGTTTCCATGACCATTTCTTCTCATGTTGTTGTTTGTCTCACCAGTCACACCATTACGAGCTAGCTGTGATCTGGAGTTCTGGACTAAGTTGTCTTGCCATAAATTTACCCGATTTGGAACCCAAAATATCGTCGGTGTTCAAAATAATAATAGGGCACTATATATAGCATAACATGTTAATTTTTTCCTTTCATACAAAACCTCGAATTGAATATAAGGCGGCAAGGATGAGCTGTTGAAAGTACTATTCATTTTAGCAGCTGGTACACTGGTTCAGTTGATCAATTCATTGGGCCGGCCGGCTAGCTGTAGATCGATCGAGCGTTGCAAGTACCCCATCCGAGGATCACGTGCAAAAGAGCTTCCCTTTCTCGTAGATCTACCGCAAAGAAACTGTTCATGCATGTGAAACTGATTAAACCCTTTGCGTCTAGCAAAAAATGCAGTTCATTCACAGCTAGGCATTTCCATGTAGTATGTGCTGCTCACGGCCTCACGGGCTGCCTAAAGGAAAAAGGAAGAATATAGTCTATCCAAGTAGGAACCCACGGGAAGAGATTTCGTGGATGTCCGTATCTTAACTTTTTTGCAGCAGCTCGTGGAAATAAGGTACTCTGCAAGTTGAGAGATTTCCACATGCGCCATTGCTTTCTTGATTCCTCCGAGGACTTTGACTCCGCCAGATCAATGGCGTCGTTTTCAGAGCGATAGTCATGTGTGCAGACGAAGCAAGGGAGAAAGATGTAACGAAAGCAACGCATATAGGAGTACAAAATTGGGGAGAGAGTGGAAGCTGCTTGAAAAAAACAGCTGCTTAATTTACACAAAAAGATTTGACAGAAAAGATATCGCATTCTCTTTTTCTTAACGACGCAAAAGATTTGGCTTAAATGTTTTGTTAGGCAATGTATATCACATAGTTCATTACAATTTTGAAATTGTGCAATTTCGGTACTGACGAGCTCGTATGGATGCTGGATGCAGTCTGTGCCGGTGTACCTGTCGGAGATGGCGCCAGCGCGGCTCCGTGGCATGCTCAACATCGGCTTCCAGCTCATGATCACCATCGGCATCCTGGCGGCGGAGCTGATCAACTACGGCACCAACAAGATCAAGGCCGGGTACGGGTGGCGCATCAGCCTCGCCCTGGCGGCCGTGCCGGCGGGGATCATCACCATCGGCTCCCTCTTCCTCCCCGACACCCCCAACTCCCTCATCGAGCGCGGCCACCCGGAGGCGGCTCGTCGGATGCTCAACCGCATCCGCGGCAACGACGTGGACATCAGCGAGGAGTACGCCGACCTGGTGGTGGCGAGCGAGGAGTCGAAGCTGGTGCAGCACCCGTGGCGCAACATCCTGGACCGCAAGTACCGCGCGCAGCTCACAATGGCGATCATGATCCCCTTCTTCCAGCAGCTCACCGGCATCAACGTCATCATGTTCTACGCCCCCGTGCTCTTCGAGACGCTCGGGTTCAAGGGCGACGCGTCGCTCATGTCCGCCGTCATCACGGGCCTCGTCAACGTCTTCGCCACCCTCGTCTCCGTGTTCACCGTCGACAGGCTGGGCCGCCGGAAGCTGTTCCTGCAGGGCGGCACCCAGATGCTGGTGAGCCAGCTGGTGGTGGGCACCCTCATCGCCGTCAAGTTCGGGACCAGCGGCGTCGGGGAGATGCCCAAGGGGTACGCGGCGGCGGTGGTGCTCTTCATCTGCATCTACGTCGCCGGCTTCGCCTGGTCCTGGGGCCCCCTCGGGTGGCTGGTGCCCAGCGAGATCTTCCCGCTGGAGATCAGGCCGGCGGGGCAGAGCATCAACGTCTCCGTCAACATGCTCTTCACCTTCGTCATCGCGCAGGCGTTCCTCACCATGCTCTGCCACCTCAAGTTCGGCCTCTTCTACTTCTTCGCCGGCTGGGTCGTGATCATGACCGTCTTCATCGCGCTCTTCCTGCCGGAGACCAAGGGGGTGCCCATCGAGGAGATGGTGCTCGTCTGGAAGGGACACTGGTTCTGGAACAGATTCATCGGAGACGAGGACGTACACGTCGGCGCCACCAAGGGCAAGGCCGACCCAGGCACCGCATAGATCAAGTGCATCCTCACCGTCCGTCAGTCCGTCGTGTACATTGATTACTTCTCCTTCGCTGCTCTGTTTGTCTCCGTAGATGCTTAGGTGGTCAATCTATTGTGTGTTTGTGTGAGTTGTGTTTCGCCGATTCTTGACTAATTAAGATGTATCAATCACAATTATTATTACATAACTGTCTACCCGGAAGAAGCTTTACTCCTCATGTTTCTGTCAACTTAGTACTGGACGCAAGCCTTGCCAAGACAGTAGGCGACAGTGATGCAAAATGATACCAACACCTGAATTTAAGTGCTAGGCTGTATGATGATAACATTAGGGAGAAGTGTAACTGAACAAATCTTCTCTATCTAAAAAGGAGCATCCCACTACCAGGAATTCTCTTAACACATGCAGCCTATCAACCTAAGCAAATATGTTAGGTCAACGATTTCTGTTTTGTTTTTCTTTTCACTGTTTGTTTTCTCCAAGAATTCTCCGTTCTATTTTCATTCTGTTCATGTGTGACACTGTGGCCTGCCTTCCAGGTTCCAGCTCATTCTTCAACCCAACCGACCCACGTTTGTTCGCGTATATGTGGCCTCCAGCCCATTCTCCAGCCTAACCAACAGTGCACACAAACATACAAAGCGAAGAAAGAGGCGGAAAAATCTCTGAACGAGCGTCCAGGGAGCTAATCATGCTCGTCTAACCCACGCACGCAGCCCGAACCAGTCGCACCCTACTATTATCCATCGTGTTCAATATACTAAAATTCAATCTAAAAATTTGATTTTATTTTGTAAATATGATTATGCAATCATACACTCAAAACTGATATTAAAATATTTTTAGGCCATATTGAGATATCTACCATGTACGCCAATAGGTTAATTTATGAATAAAGTAATCATAATGCATTTTAAGTATAAATTATTGTAATTATTTTTATATAATAACGCGGACTTTTTGTCTAAAGGTATAGCTGTGCATAGGCTACCATCTATTGGATGCCAGGATCATGTGATCCCTCGTCATTGGATTGCATGGATCTTTTTTTTTGCCTAGCGTGACAGAGTAAAACTGGACGTTATGGCTGCTAACCTCCATGGTTGTGTTTTACCAATAAAAATCTTTACAGCGCGAATGGCGGGTCAAGGTAAATGATTACATAGTTGTGTTTTACCGGTAAAAATCTTTGCAGCGTGAATGGCAGGTCAAGGCAAATGATTGAGTGGTGACCAGTAACAAATGTATGCAGCACAAGCAAAGAAAATAGAGAGTAACGAGCCTTTTGCGGCATGGCTACTTTGTAACCATGTACAACGAGACGAAAAGCTTCGCCATTTTTGATTATTCATTCGCACGCGTATGGCTGGACGTTTTCCGCCTTGCGCACTGCACCCACCGACGCATAGTTTCTCTGCCGGTAAAAATATTGATGATATGTGGTGATTATTGGCTCGTGTAGTTATTAGGTGACAAAACATGTGGCATTTCTGACTACCATCTTAGCGGTAAAATATAGACATAGATGAAGACGGGGATCTATGGTTAGAACAAGCATGGTGCAGAGACAAGTGACTAACGACAATATAGAAACATAGTAGAAATCTAACGTGAAACTACTAGCATTTCTATGCTCCCTATATCTAAATAGACGGATAGATGCCTATACACAGCTATACTAGCTATACCAGTGAACATGTGGCTATTTCCGTTCTATATAATATATACATTAGAACAATATAACAAATAACATTATACTAATAGTATTTAGTTTTTATGTGGTTACTATGCAAAATAAGTAATAACAAATTGTTCGTTGAGACTGCAACATGCAAAAGAATACCAGAACCTGAATTGAAGTACTAGACTACAAGATGATACCATTAGGGAGAAGTGCAACTTTACAAATTTTTATGGGTCCGTCTAAGAATTACTGAGTCAGCTGATGTTAGCCTCGTTTGCAATGTTGTTTAGTCCATTTGCCTCAGGTATAGCTTCCCTCACATGGTCTATGCGCCTTTTTGGGCCTGCCTCGATGTCACGTATAAGCCGTTTTGTGCATATGGTCTACTCGACTACTCCAAGTTTTTATAAAATACTTGTACGTAACACCAAAAAAGCTGCTCACGATCTAGTTTCATAATATTTTTTGACGTAATGCCTAAAAAGCTACTTATTTTCGATCTATATAAATGTTAATGACTTAGTACAAACTTTGGATTAAGTTAGTATAAAATTAGCGACATTTATCATGAATTTTACTAAGTTACCAACAGTTATAATACACCCCCCCCCCCCTCCCAAAAAAAAATAGAAATCTAAAACAAGTTTATGTAACCTGATCACATTTGCAACCCCACTTGCAGCTCTCACGCAGAATGAATTAATCGAACATTCAAAGCACATTTTTTCCCATATCCACCATAACTTGCAATTGAAAAAAACTAAGTTGCATACCCCACTTGCAATTAGAAAACACTAAGTTACAACCCCACTTGCAATTAAAAAAGCTCAGTTGCAAGTTTGCAACTGAAAATCTTTTTGGTTACGACCTAACTTGCAACTAGAAAGAACGCAGCCACAAACCCACTCGCAACTAGGAAAAAAGTTGCAACCCATCTTGTAACCGAAAAATCTTACTTACAACCTCAATTTTGACTGAAAAAACAACCCGACTTAAAACTAGAAAAGAACTCAGTTACAACCTCACTTACAACAGAAAAAAATCTCAACTACAACTCAATTTGCCACTAAAAAGGACGGGCACATGGCAAAATTCTTGTAATTGCATCACAACAAATTATCAAGAAATAAAAAGTAGCACAAAAAGGGCCTAACGAACCGCAAAGGCCTATATGGGCTGCTCAACATAGATGACCACAACACATCAACACAACCTACATAGGCACATCACCAGAACTGCAACAACCAACAAAAACACGAGACGCTCCATAAACCAGATCTTGGCGCTAGTGGATCTGATAGTTGGTAAACTCACTAGACACAAAACTATTTTTTAGCTAGCTAAGAATTAGCAATTCTGATCTTCCATATCTAAAAAAGAGCACCCCACAATTATCTTAACATGCAGCCTATCCATCTCACCAAACATGCAAGGTCATCGATTTCCATTTTGTTTTTGTTTTTACCGTTTGTTTTCTCCAAAATTTCCCCTTCCATTTCTGTTTTGTTCGTTTGTGGCACTGTGGCCTTCTAGATTCTTGCCCAGTCTTCAGCCCAACCGACCCACATTTTTCGTATGTGTGGTCTCCAACTCAATTTTTTAGCCCAATTGACCAAGCACAAACATACAAAGCAAACGAAGAGGCGGAAAAAAATCCGAGCAAGCGTCATGGAACCTAATCATGCTCATCCACTCTAACCGCGTGCGACGCAGCCCGAATTAGTTGCATCCTAGTATTACCATCGTATTTAATATACTGAAGTTCAATCTATATATTTAAAAAAATTGTAAATATTATGTAATCATACACTCAAAACTGCTATTAAGATATTTTTAGTCCATATGCTTTAAAGATATATACCATGTATACAAAATGATCTGTGCAATTGCCAAAAAGTTAATTCATGAATAAAATAATACAATTCTTGACAAGGGTGTAGATAATAGAGCCCGTCAGTTAAAGTACCCCTGAGGCCCGTTAAGCTAGGCCTAATTGTAATACTAGTCGATATATGAGTTCATGTCGTATATCGATACTGTAATCTGTATCGAACCCCTCCCGATCCTTGAGACCTCGCCACCTATATATAGGGGCTAGGAGAGGACGGTAAGTGATAGATTGAAAGCAAGCCAAGTTTACTCTTACGTTTACTTTCGATACACACCTTGTTTGACTGATTTTACCTTCGAGCTCATCTGACGCCCTACTCCCCCGATCCTAAGTCCTTCATATTGGACATTTGTCGAGTTAACCCTCGTCAATTGGCGCCGACCGTGGGGACTCTGGGCGTTGGAATCATGAATTCGACGGCTTTTTCGCTTTTAGCCAATAGCAGTCCAGAAGTCGACGAAAATCAAAAGATGGAGTTGACGATCGAAAGTCTCAGCTTCTACGTCGGACCTTCGGGTTCGACCCGTCTTTCGGATCCGGCAAAATCGGGTCCGTCGACAAGCAAAACCAAGACAATCACAGTGTCTGGATCATCTGTGGGCTCTTTCAGCGAGGTAAACTCACCGGTCAGTCTCGTGGCAACAGAAAATATGCAAAAGAAACTCGAATTCAACGAAACTCGGGAAAAGCCCGGCATGGAAGCAACAGTGATTAAGCCACACGATAGTCCAAGGGATTTTGCCACCGGAAGCAGTGGTGTCTCCAGAAGCGTACACCAGTTATGCGTCATTATCACTGAAGCAACAGAAGAGAATTATCACGAAGGCAACAAAGAGGTCGACATGCAAGTCGACAAACCAAGGAATAACAGCAAGAAGGAAAAGGAGAAAATTCACGTCTCAACCGGAGAGTGGAGAATCATCATGTCAGCCATCAATCACGGCACGGAAGTAGCCACAGATTCAAGGAGAGAAGTTCTGATGGGATATCAATACGTATTGCACCAGCGCAGAAAGAAGTTGAGGGAGGAAAAAGACATGTTTGTGAGAAGCCGAGATAACAACAGCATATCAAATGAAGGATATTGGGATGAGTACAGTGATGCATCAGAGTCCAGCATAGAAAGGCACAGAGACCCAAAGCACAGCAGGAGGACAATAGTACAGACAAGAGAAGAAAGCTATACAAAAAGCATAAGCGCGCACCTATCAGATGATGAAGAGGACTTTGTACAAGAAACACCAGAAGCAACATTGGTAGCAGCACAAGCGTACCTACTAACTGATAAGGGGAGCATAGCTACTACTCCTACTATTTTACCACCTCCTTATGTTCTGAAGCTTGGACAATTCTGTTTTGAAGTGCCTCCATAAGATGATGTGAAGCCCAACTTTCGTACACCTCCAATGGAGTTTCATGTTCGCCGAGGCGCTGGAGCGAAGGATATTTAGTTGTTCTATTTTAATTAAGTTCGCGTCATGTTTTTATTTCAGTTTGGTTTTATTTGTGTGTGATGGTTTTGGGCCTGTCCAAAATCAAGTGTGTTTTGGCCATTTGGGCTTTTAGTTTGGTTTGGGGCCTAGCCCAGCCAAGGTAGCGTTCAGAGTCACCCATATAGGGTTATGGCAGCCGCCATTGTATGGAGCAGACTTGTATTTTCGAACTCAGAAAGAGACCAGAAAAGTCCCAATGTTTGGGGGCACATATCGGTGTGTTTGATTGCTGATCTTCAAGATCTGATGTTATGCCATGCGTGGGAATTGATTCCGGTCAGTTTCATCGCGAGGAATTGAAGAGAGATTGGTTTGATCTATTTCAGATTGAGTTCTCTTTTGTATCTTGCTGTTTGTTTGATCGCCGTGAAAGATTGGGCCAAACCCCTTTCGGATCACGTTGATCCGTATCATCTTGGTATCAGATTCGTCGGGTTTCTCACGGCGGAATTTGTTGTTGAAATTGATTGGTACTGCTGAAATTTATCTGCTGAGGAGATTGCTTTCAGATTGTTCTTTGTCGGAGTTTTTCAGATCAGATTACTTTGAAGAGAGGGAGCGAGTTTCATGTTCGTTTCCATCTCCAGCACGGATCGGCAGTTCTTCTTTGGAGTCGGCGTCTGATTCTCTTCATTGTTATTCCGATCGATCTCTCTGATTCTTCCCAGGGGCGATCTGAAGTGGCGTTGGTGCTGTTCGATCCGCGTCCACACGACGCTACCAGATCGAATCTCGCCTCGCGCCCGTGACACGCTGGAGCCGATCGCTGGCTCGCGCTGGAGCCGATCGCTGGCTGGCCCTTTCAGCTAGATCCGATCGCTACGTAACCTGGCGAAGGAATTAAAAAAAAGCAGCCAGCGCTCGCCCCGCGCGCCTGGGGGCAGACAGTCTCTGCCCCGGAGCGCGTCGCTCGCCTCGAGCGAGACTCGCCCGCGTGCTCGCCAGCGTGGGCCGGCCCAGCTCGCCAGGTGCGGCCGCTTCGGCCTCTCTCGCTCGGCAGCCAGCCTCGCTCGCCCGCAGGCCCTCGCCTCGATCGCCCTGGTCGCTCGCGTCGCCCTCATCGCTCGCGCTCGCCCTCGCCCTGATCGTTCGCGCTCGCTCGACCCCAGACGGCCTCTGTGGTCAGGCGCCGGATTGATCTCCAGTTTTGTTGCTTTTTGTCAGTTCAGTTCACTGGTTTTGACTGCAATCTTGACAGATATTGATCAATACCAATAGCTGCCTGCTGGGAAACGTATAGGTAAAATTGATCTGCATTTGTTTTGTGCTCTTTGGATCTAATGGTGAACTCCGTTGAGGGAGATAATTCTGTAGCTGCTGGAGAGAAGAAAGAGGAGCTTGTTCCACCGGTTTTTGCTGCAGATTTGGCTCCTAATATTCGGGCTGGTTTTGATAGCACGTGCGACTTTATTCTTCGGAGTCATGCCGCATTGGCAACACAAATTGCACAGCTAGCTACCCGGATTGATGCAATGGGCGATGCTACCGCCCGTGCACCCGTGCAGCCCCCTCTTGCTGCACAACCTCGCGACGTGGTTCCACGCCGCCCTGCTGAATATCATGATCATCGACACGTGGCACCCGCTTATGAAGGAGAACTTGCCGATGACGCTGTTTATGCACCCCAACAACGACAGTTTGCTGCTCGTCCTGCAGGTGCTCATCGTGTACAGCCACATGATCGTGACCGTCTTGGCCATGCTGGTCGTGTTCCACTTGATGATGGTGGTCTTGGACGCATCAAATTGTCCATACCTCCTTTTTCCGGTGACCGCGGACCTGATGATTATTTGGAGTGGGAGATGCGCATGGATCAGATTTTTGATACTCATTATTACACTGAGGCGAAGAGACTTCAACTGGCTGCTGTTGAATTCACCGGTTATGTGCTGATTTGGTGGAATCAAATTCTGCGTATGCGTACTCGCCCAACGTCATGGCAAGGTATGAAAGATCTTATGCGACATCGCTTTGTTCCTGAACACTACAAGAGAGACATGTATAATAAGTTGCAGCAGCTCACTCAAGGTACTAAATCTGTGGATGAGTATTATAAAGAGATGGAGTTGTTGATGATACGTACAGGGACAAGGGAGGATACAGAGGCCACGATGTCTCGGTTTTTGAATGGACTGAATTTTGAGGTGTGTGATCGTGTAGAGATGGTTTACTATCATGATCTTCAGGATCTTGTACACCAAGCTGAGCGTGCGGAGCAACAAATTAAACGACGCCAAGCTGCCACACCTACAAAATCATGGCATCGTTCTCATACCGAGGCTGCTGGTCCTAGTGTTCCGACTACACCTTCTACACGTTCTCATAGTGTTTCTCATAGCGAGGCACCCAAATCTGGGGTGTCCAAAACTGCATCTACGCAGTCCACCGCAAACATCGAGTGTTTTACTTGTGGAGGACGAGGACACATGAAGCGTGAATGCCCTAATCGAAAACGGGTGATGCTCACACATGATGGCTATGTTTCTGCTAGTGATGATGAGAAAGCTGATGCGTCATCAAGTGAGGAATCTGAGGACACTCCTGAAGTGACCGTGGATGGGTATGAACTTGCTGCAAATTTAAAGAATCTAATGGTGCAACGTGTACCAGAAGATCGCATACACGACCAAGGGCAGCGCTGGAATATATTTCAGACCCAATGCATCGTCAAGGACACCAATTGCAAACTGATTATTGATGGTGGCAGCTACACAAATATTGTTAGCAAGAGTTTGGTGGATTCTCTATCATTGCCTACATGGAAGCACCCGCAGCCGCATTGTGTTGAGTGGTTGTATAATTCCGGGAAGCTGAAAGTCACACATAAGGTGCGTCTGAAATTTTCAGTAGGTAATTATGAGGACACAGTGGTCTGTGATGTTTTGCCTATGGATGCATGTCATGTGCTGCTCGGAAGACCGTGGCAATTTGATAGGCGTTCCACTCATGAAGGCAGGTCCAATGTTTATTCCTTGTGGCATAAGGGGAAGCGTCATGTGTTGCAGCCTATGCTCGATAAGGATATCAAAGTGGATGTGCTTGCTGCTCAGAAAAAGGTCCAACATATTCAGGCGAAACCGAGGACGGTTTCCTTTCAAGTTGGGGGGATGATAAGGGGAGCATAGCTACTACTCCTACTATTTTACCACCTCCTTATGTTCTGAAGCTTGGACAATTCTGTTTTGAAGTGCCTCCACAAGATGATGTGAAGCCCAACTTTCGTACACCTCCAATGGAGTTTCATGTTCGCCGAGGTGCTGGAGCGAAGGATATTTAGTTGTTCTATTTTAATTAAGTTCGCGTCATGTTTTTATTTCAGTTTGGTTTTATTTGTGTGTGATGGTTTTGGGCCTGTCCAAAATCAAGTGTGTTTTGGCCATTTGGGCTTTTAGTTTGGTTTGGGGCCTAGCCCAGCCAAGGTAGCGTTCAGAGTCACCCATATAGGGTTATGGCAGCCGCCATTGTATGGAGCAGACTTGTATTTTCGAACTCAGAAAGAGACCAGAAAAGTCCCAATGTTTGGGGGCACATATCGGTGTGTTTGATTGCTGATCTTCAAGATCTGATGTTATGCCATGCGTGGGAATTGATTCCGGTCAGTTTCATCGCGAGGAATTGAAGAGAGATTGGTTTGATCTATTTCAGATTGAGTTCTCTTTTGTATCTTGCTGTTTGTTTGATCGCCGTGAAAGATTGGGCCAAACCCCTTTCGGATCACGTTGATCCGTATCACTAACCACACAACCAAAGCCTAGAGATCCGCGGGAGCACATGCATCAAGCCGCAATACGAAGCCTCGGGTTAGTGGAAGACAAGCTAAGGGGAAATATTCCAGAGAAAAAGGCGACACATCATAAGGAAAGGCGAAAGGAAGAGTTCAACCGTAAATCCTCGCGAAACGAAACCAGTGAGTCATCAGGTGATGAAAAGCGCCAAAAACGGAAGGAGGACGCAAGGAATATAATAGCACAAGCAAGAGTAGACAACGCACGCTATGCATGGAGAGAAGAAAATTACGAAGACGACGAAAAAGAAATGGGCGCGTTATGCTTTACCCGCAGGGTTCGCAGAACGCGGGTACCCAAAGGATTCAAGTTGCCACACGATCAACAAAAATATGATGGGTCGCAAGAACCCACTCTATGGTTATCAGACTACCTGCAAGCAGTACAAATACTCGGAGGAACAAGAGCAACGGCATGCAAAGTCTGCAGTTACACCTCATCGGCGCAGCACGGTCCTGGTTGAACACTTTACCCAACGATTCCATCGGGAGTTGGGGAGAACTCGAGAGCCAATTCGCAAGAAATTTTCGCTCAACATACAAGCGCCCAACGTCTCTGGAAGAAATCAAGTCGTGCGTGCAGAAGAAAGATGAAACCCTACGCTCTTATATACAATGCTGGAGTGTAATCAAAAATTCAGCAAAAGACGTCTCTGACGAAAGAGCAATAGATGCTTTTTCGGCTGGCCTTCGTCGTTCGGACCTCGTGGAAGAGGTAGGGAGAACAAAGCCAAGGACAATGTTTGAATTAATGGAAGTAGCCAACAGATTCGCCGAAGGAGAGGACGCATACAACAACAAAAGGGGAAGTTCACCAGAAGTCGACAGAGTGAGCAGGCAAAGGCGAAGATACCGCAACGGAGATAGCCACGCAAGGCGAAATCAGATAGTCGCAGGGTATGAAAGAAGGGACAAGGAAGGCTGTGAAAACAGGGAGTTCCAGGCAAGAGGTAATCATGAAGTAGGAAAACCAAAGTACTCTGGCCCATCGGCGGAGGACATGCTCTACGGACCTTGTCGAATCCACTATGCGTACCTAGATGGGAAAAGAGTTTCTAACCACCAGATGAAGGATTGCAGAACCTTCCTGAGGTTAAAAAGTGCCATGGATTCGAGCCAAGGAACACGGCAGGGAAAGAAAAGTATAAGTCAGGGATACCAAGTACATCGACTAGCGAAACATCTGGAGTCGAAAGTATATATATCTGCAATGATCCAACTGGTGCCAAAATCCAAGAAAGAGCGGAAGAGCATATCTAGACAAGTAAACCTAGCTATATCATCACCACCAGCCACTACAGAGTACCTGCAGTGGTCCGATCAACCAGTCAGGTTCAGCAGAGCAGACCACCCGAGGAAAGTTCCCAGGCCAGGGCACTCACCGATGGTGCTAAAATCACAAATAGGGGGATACGATATCGGGCGAGTATTCATGGACGCAGGAAGCGGCATAAACCTAATATACGCAAGAACTCTGAAGGCAATGTGCATCTCACTGGAAAGTCTAAAGCCAACAGATTGTTCTTTCCACGAAATAGTACCAGGAGGCGCAAATTACCCTCTCGGGAAAATAGAACTCGACGTTTGCTTCGGTAATAGCAACAATTATCGCAGAGAGAAGCTAGAGTTTGAAGTCATGGACTGGCCATCACAATATCACGGGATCCTCGGGCGACCCGCGTTTTCGCGATTCATGGCAGTACCTCACTACACGTACCTGGTACTAAAAATGCCAGGACCCAATGGAATTATCACAGTAAAAGGAAGCTTCGAGCTATCGGATCTATGCGACAAGGAATTTCACAAGATGGCCCAAAACTTCGGCATGATGGCAAGCTATGGAGAACCCAAAGACAAAGCAAAAAAGCACGACTACAGGAGTCACACAGCAACTCAAAGGACACCCAGCAGAGCCAAAAGTGAAAAAATCGCGAGTACAGTCGTCAGACCAAGAGAAACCCAGAGGAGAAGAAGAGAAGACCTCGGTGACATAGGCGACAAGAACAATAAAAAGTAGAGTAGAAAAATAAGGCTGTAAAAGCCACGAGCTATTCCAGGGCAATGTCCCCTAGATCCAGAACACAGGTCATTGACCGGATCTCTTGGGACACCCCATGTATCTTACATTACAAGCATAAATAAAGACATAGTTCCTCCTATTCGAGTTTACATATCTGCATTATCCAAAATGAAATCGCGGCAAACGCATTAAGCAAGGAATGCCTTGAGAAAATTTTCTAGTAAGAAAAATGCAGGAGACGGGAACTTTCCAGTTTCACACACAAAGCATAACACACAGTAACATGCTACACTGTTGGCTGATCTGAGTCATCCACGTTGAAAGGGTTCAAGTAGTGATGCTCGCGGAAAAACCTCGCGTCCTCCTGCGGTAACCTTGAAATAATCCTCCTCGCGGGCTGTAGCGTAGCATCCATATGGACACCAAGCGTAGGACACCCTGGAGGCAACCCTTCCGACATCGAGTCGTACTTAAGCCTTGGATGCCACTTCCGCATCCATCCAAGGGCAAAATTTGCACCAGCAATCAAATTGAGCTTTATCAAAAGATGAACCCGCTGGCTTGTCCTAAAGGTCTCGAGCAATTGTCTAAAATCCCTCGGCAGTGGGTTGCGGGGGAGCATAACAGAGTACATGGTCATCAAAGATGCTTGACAACCATCAATCGCTTCCCCAATATGTTGAGCACGATCTTGAAGAAGCACAATGGCATGATGGCGCCTGGGATCAGACCACAAACTGTCGGTTCCCTCTGATGCTTTCTCGAGAGCCGCGGTTTGCTCAGCAACCCGACGAGTCTCACCAACAAGGTCCAGGCAAGTACCTGAGACACGAAAAGATATTAACCCACAATAGTGGAGAAAAAGGAAAAAGAGAAAAGTTGCAAGGAATCTTACATCGCAACATCTCACAGACAGACTCAACGATACCAACAAGAAAGGAGTCGCATTCTTCAAGATGTACGATCCTGGCCACCAGACCCGACACTTTATCCTCAAGTGTGAATATATGTTTCATAAAGCCGCAAGATTTGCTGTCCTTGTCCAAAGCAATTGTTGCCTGACGCTTCATCAAAGATAAACGGCCTTCAAGGTCCAAAATCCTCGACGAATATTCAGTACATCAACAAGAAGAACGAGGAGGCAAAGAAGCTCTGGAGTCGAACATATCGGCGGGAGGTGATTCCCGACCACGATCTGGCAACCCACCAGCACGCACAGGCTGGAAGCCAACATAAAGAAAAAGAAAAATATCTCAGAAACTTAAGCCTGACATTTTATAAAGGAAAAGTATTTACAAAGAGTACAAGCCCCTTGACTGGCTCTCGGGCAAAATATGGATAAAGTTTACTACACCAAAAGAAATCTAGACTACAAGGGAAGACTAAGTCTACGCCACCTCATCATCAGGATCCGCGGCAGAAGTAGGCGCGGAAGAGGTAGCACCAGCGTTGGGCGGAGGCATCGACCCACTTGACGCAGGAGTCGAAGGAATTGGAGTAGAAGTCGAAGAAGCCGCTGAAGGAGTGATAATGGACACGATGCCCGGCGCATACTTCTTCGCCTTCTCAAAGAAACCCCGCAACTCCGAAAGAGGTCGACCGCGAGAAGAGCTCACCTTCTCCCAATTAACCTCCTCGCCATGTGAATAGGCAAGGGCAATAGCCCCTTCGGCGCCCCGTTTCACCGAACGACCCTTCATCAACAGGACAGGGTCTTCAGCGGTGTCGAAGACGGCAGCAAGCTTCTTGAGGTCAGTAGCGGGCATGTCGGCTTTCTTCTTCGGCACAACCCGACAAAAAACCGCGTTAGCACGCGGGGGGTCACCTCAAGAATTTCCTGGACAGATATCCAGTGCAACTCAAGCAAGTTCACCGCGGCCATGAGAGGATCTTCATCAACTGGCTGCAACGGCGTCAAAGATACTCCAATTTTCTCTGCAAGCAGAAACGAAAAAGATTATGAGTAACCGTCGGCAAGACAAGCAAGCAGACAATAAAAAAAGAGGAGTGGAAAGATACTCACCACCAGCAAGAGCCGAAATTCGATTCAGACGCTCAGTTACGGCTTCTTCTCTCTGAATGCGCCCCTGGTTAGTATCAGCAAGCGCCTTTTCCGCTTTCTTCGCCTTGGTCGCCGCTGCCTTAGCATTTTTCTCAGCAGTGGTCTTGGCAGCAGTGGCAGCGTCCCAGGCTTTTTGAGAAGCTTCGAGTTCGGCTTCAAGGGACGCTATGCGAGCATTGGCCGTTGCCAAAGCATCTGCAGCGTGGAAAAAGGGAAAAGGAAAGTCGAATAAAAGAAACGAAGGAAGACACACGAGACAGGTAAAAGACACCGCACAGGAAAGAAAATTACCCTGAGAAGCTCGAGCAGCTTTCCAAAATTCGACACATTATGTGCCCAAAGAGACGAACTTCTTCATCAAAATCTGTCAAAAAAAGACATGAGCAGAAAAGTTCAAGGACTGAACAAAGCAAAAACACCGGGATTACTACTTACATCGTCAGAAGAGCTCACAGATCGATGGGCGTCGAGGGAAACACTGACATCTGCCGCCTTTCTCAGACGTTTGGAACCGCGAGTAGAGGAGACCCTCTTAGCAGGAGCTTTTGGAGACTTCACCACTGGAGCAACTTCTTGGAAAGAAGGTTCATCAGCAGCAGTAGCCTCGGCAGAAGGAGCAGTGGTGGCACCTTTCTTCGGGTCCTCGTTGTCACTACAAAGGTAAGAAAAAGCAAAGACTTTGCATAAGTCGAAGGAAAGGGAGCGAGTAAGAGATAAAATTTTGAGCCGGCAAAGACTCACGAATCCAGGAGGTCGAAAAGTTCCTCATCTTCATGGGGATCAGAAGGCTCCCCGACAGCAGCTTTAGAAACGGAAGTACTCGAAGAAATGAACTCCTCGACATGCTTCATCTTCCTATCGAGACTAGGTTCTTCTGAGAGTGCATGAGGAGGCGACGTGGTCGAGCTAGTTCCTTCCAACGAATCTTCGGCATCATCTCCATCCTGGCTTTCCTCGGCCTCGGGGGCTTCAGAAGTCGCAGAAGCAGGATCAGCCTGAATGGGTCCTCCCTCTGGAAGAGGAGGGCGAGAAACAAGGGACTGGTGATCCTATAAGAAAAATAAGTCGAAGGTTATAAGAAAAGCGATAAGATAAAATAAGATGAATAAATGAAGACAGTGCATATACCGTAGGCAAGGGACGCTCGAAGTCAAAGAAAGTGGCGGCCAAAGCTGGAATTTCATGATCTTTCGTGAGAGTAGTAAGAGCCCTCACTCGCTTGTCGAGATCCTTCTTCTCCATAAGATCGTCAGATACTCGAGAAGAATCTCCCAAGCCAGAGAACGACCAAAGTTTGGAAATATGATGCTGAAGAGGCTGAACTCGCCGTTGCAGAAAAAACGCCATAAGTTGAGTCCCTGACAGCGCACCTCCGCTACCACTCTTCAGAGCCTGGATGCGAGCTAGCAGTGGCTTGATATTCTCCATCTCAGCTTCCGTGGGAGGCGAATCCCACGAGGCCAACTTCTTTAGATCTTTAGCGGCATCAAAAGGGGCAATGCCGTATTGGTCAGAGGAAGAGATTTTCTGGTCTTTGAGGTAAAATCACTTCTTCCTCCAACCTTGTACTGAGGCAGCCATGGAAAATTCTAGGTACTGAGACTCCACATGGACAGAAATAATAGCCCCACCCAGCTCAGGCTTTTTTGATAAGGCAACACTGGGGCGGAGCCGAAAGAGAAATTTCCAGAGAAGAAAATGGGGTTCGATCCCCAGAAAAGACTCGCAAAGGGTGACGAAGCAAGCAATATGAAGAATTGAGTTTGGTGTGAGCTGGTGAAGCTGCACACCGTACACAAAGAGAAGCCCACGAAGGAACTCGTGGGCAGGGAAAGAGAGACCGCGTAAAAGAAAGGCAAGAAACATCACCCGAAAGCCGCTCGGGGGCTTGGGGATGCGCTCGGTGCTAGGGAAGATGACCTGGTCGCCGTCGGCGATGAGACCGTCAGCCTGGGCCTTGGTGAGATCCGTTTGCTTGAACTCAGAAGGCACCCAACTGGTTGATGAATTGGTAGTGTTGCTTTTCCCTATCTTGTTCTTTTGCGCAAGGGTCTTGACGCGCATCTACGAGTTGCGCACGGGGGCTGTGCAAGAGCTCAGAAGCGCGCGAGGTTTGCAGCAATGGTGGTGGCGGCAGAAGCAAGGAATTGGTAAACAGTAAAATCCCCACTCTCCCCCTTATATAGCTTCCTGATGAAGGAACGTGGGCTGAGACGTGGCGCAAGGAGCGGAAACGGCAGCCCACTAACGAACAGGAAACTTGCAAAATTACCGCGCTACCCACAAGTAATGGTCAGTGCCCTGTCAAATTACATACAGAGCAATTATATTAATGACATCACGAGAATTCGAGTAACGGGGAAATCAGAATATGATAGTGGTGGACACTAATGGGAAAAAAAATTCAGCAAAAGTTTGGTATGACATGTCTGCGTATTGATGATGACCAGGGAAGACGACGAAAAACTGTTATGAAAGATACAAAGGAATCAAGGAAGAAAAATTCATTTTTTGAGTCTATACCCGAAAAGATTCGACTATAGCCTCGGGGGCTACTACCATCGGGAGCGCTGGCCACGCACCCGACAATATTATCAAATAAAGCTATTACCGGGTGATTAAAGAAGAGATGATTTATTTGAGCCTATACTCGAAGCATGTTTTCGATTATAGCCTCGGGGGCTACTCCCATCGGGAGCGCTGGCCGCGCACCCGACGAAACTTTCACATGCATAAAGAGAGTAAAGAAGGAGAAAGAAGATTTGGACAACATCATTACTATCATCGGGAGGGAGTTTATATTAATCAAGGTTGAATAACCCGAATATTTTTAGAACTGAATCAGTCAAACAAGGCTGCGACGTATGATTCTCGAGTTGCATCATCGCGACAAAATTCGAATGCCATGATTGAAATATATCGTGAAGGTAAGACCCCATGATCCGTCCTGTGTGGCCTGGTATACGCACATGGATGCGCTCTGCTAGAAATTATCCATGTCTACGACCCGAAGAAAATCCTGGTGGACGCACTGGGTACCTTGAGAACCACTGGGACTCGTTCTTTGTAAGTCCTAAATGCGGCAAAAGAATGGGTTTGACCGGTTTCCCGAATTCAAGTCCAAGGGGATTGAATTTGAAGTGGGTGACAAGTATTTGTTTTGGCAGTTAACTGGCCTCTTGATCCGTCAGAGTTGTCAGGCTTGTTCATCAAAACCCCTTGCGAGACAGTATAATGAAAGATACTCGAAGTCGAAGATTTGAAGATATGAAGAAGTCGAAGATTGATCAAGTCGAAGAAATAAAGATCTGAGATTCAACCCGAATCTGCAATTCTGGTAGAATCTTGGGGGCTACTGACAAGGGTGTAGATAATAGAGCCCGTCAGTTAAAGTACCCCTGAGGCCCGTTAAGCTAGACCTAATTGTAATACTAGTCGATATACGAGTTCATGTCGTATGTCGATACTGTAATCTGTATCGGACCCCTCCCGATCCTTGAGACCTGGTCATCTATATATAGGGGCCAGAAGAGGACGGTAAGGGACAGATTGAAAGCAAGCCAAGTTTACTCTTACGTTTACTTTCGATACACACCTTGTTTGACTGATTTTACCTTCGAGTTCATCCGACGCCCTACTCCCCCGATCCTAAGTCCTTCATATTGGACATTTATCGAGTTAACCCTCGTCAATTCTGCTTAAGTTTAATATAATGCAAGTATTTCTATTCAATATACATTTGGAACAATACAAAAAATAACATTACATGTAATATTGTTTACTTTTTATGTGGTGACTATGCAAAATAAGTAATAACAAATTGTTTGTTGAGACTCCAACATGATAAAATAAGTTCCAAATAAGTATAAGAGTTTTGTACAAATTATTTTTTATGATCCACTCGGTGTCTAATTTATGCACCTTGTTGTATAGATAATAGATATTCCAAGGTCTAAAGGGCCCTTCCTAACCTTGTTCGTTGAAGCTCACCGCTTTATCCCCAACACGAACTTTGTGGCTCACAACTGGAATAATCCAGTTCTAATATATATTTCTTCAGATCTCGCGGAATAAACGGTAAATTGGCCAGATATATCTTACGCAATATTATACTGGGCTAGCACCAGCGATTAGCCATCCGGAGTGGACGCAAAAGACCTTGTGGGATCAACAACCATTCCAGTGCACAACGAGGGTGAATTCCTTGCAACTATATACCTCATTCTACAGGAGAAAAGTTGCAAGCAGTATACTCGTAATTAAGGTCCCTCTGCTCTCAAGATGTAGTCGGAGGATTATCGTGCAAAGGGGGCTCAGTTGCTTCGATGAAGTAGTACATTAGACTGATGTTGTGTGCTTTTGCTCTGTAGGGTTGTTTTTATTTCCACAAATATGCTTGCATGTTTTCCCTTTCCTTCAAAGTTGGCGATTTGTTGTAATAATTGGATGATCCACTATAGGTGACGACCATATAAATTTCAGATTATAGGTGATGATCCACTATATTCATGGTAGAATCCCTTTTCAATTCATGTTGGATAATAAAGACTATCGTAATTTGTAGCATTAACCATATTTTTTAGTAGGGTCTGTTTGATATTGTTGGTGTCCGGTTTTCTTCGGTTTATATGGTGTCCCATTTTTCTACATAATTGGATCCTACGGATGAGAACGATGATCATCACCAGATAGTGGATCAGAAATACTGCTTCTTCCATGGTGTTCATCTTTGTAATTGCGTGTGTATTTCTTCCGAGGTTCTCTTATGGAAAGGACAGAGGAACGTGGCACATCATTGTTTCAAGAATTAGGTGGAGAAAATGGTTTGTATATCTATATCGACAAATGCATTAAGGTTACAGAATGCTGCGATTGTCCTTATGTACTCCACGGGAAAGAAGAAACATGTCGAAAAATCTTGCTACTGGACGCAAGCCTTGCCAAGACAGTGATACAAAAGGATACCAGAACCTCAATTCAAATACTCCCTCTGTTCCTAAATAATTACCGCAGCTTTCTTTTCCAAGATAAGCAAACCTACACTAAAACTTAGCCCAAATTTAACCAAAGTTACGACAATCAATTTGGAACCTAGGAAGTACTTAACAAATTCTACTTTAAGGTTTTAGCCAACAGAAACGACCGTTCTAAACATAGTCTCTCCATCCCAAATTAGTTGTCTCAACTTTATCTAAATACACATGTATCTAAATACTACGTTTTTAGTCTGTAGATACATCTGTATCTAAAAAAAAGTTGAGACAACTAATTTTGACAGAGGGAGTGCTAGACAAAGTCACAGATGATATACGAAATCAATTCCCAGAGGTATTTGTGTTTGTCCCACATCAAAGCTTACAGTATTTCTTATGAATTTATTCAAAAACACTGCTAACAGGCAAAATCCCCAATGTCTTTAGCAGCATATATGTAAATTGCTCTTCACCATATTGTTTGAGCCATTATCAAATTACAAACTTAAATGGAAAACTTGGGAAAATCATTGTTCAAGTGGCTGTGCTTGAAATCATCTCACTGCGCCTTCTCCTCAATCTGAATTTGCTTCACCAGATCTCCAGCACTCACATATTCCACTGGTCTAGAGCCCAGCACTGCCATTGGCATGTTCCAGGACCTCGGCTGCTTCACCAAATGGCCTGAAGTATGTGAAGAACGGGCATGCCGTGAAGATGTGCCAGACACCAACCTGGAAGATTTGCGGTCCGACCTGGAACTGCGGTCAGAACGATGGGAAGAAGAGATCTTGCGGGAGTGACGGTCCGAGACCTCCTTTGAGCCAGTTGCTCTTACAGGCTGCTTGTTGTACACGGCAAGGTTTGGCAAGAGACCTAACAGATACTTCTTCAGGTGCTGGTCACCTACATTTTTCTGTGCTGGGTTGCCATCCAGGTTGATAGCTTCGAGAGAATTGTAGTTCGCAGCCAGCTGGCCAAGGCCCTTGGATGTAGATATCTTGTTGTGGCGCAAGTCCAGAACCTTCAGTTTCAGAAGGCGGTGAAGACCATCTACCTCACTGATCTTGTTACCAGCCAGATATAACTCCTTCAGGGAAGAACAGGAAGCCAAACCTAACAAATGTCCCAAAACAAAACTCAGTGAGGGATTTGTTTTTCAAAACAATATATATCCCTTAGAAAAAATTCAGGGTATGTTTTGTTCTAGCTCATGGTTGCCCCATCAAATATGGCTAGCCAAAATTTTGGTTGACCTTTTGGTTGCCCATGAGTTGGCCAACATTGGCAAGAAAAGTGAACTACATTGGACAAAGAGTCATTGGCATGCCAAATAATTGGTAAGCATCCAAACAAAGACCAATGTTTTTGGTCATGACCAAAATATTAGTAGGGCACGTTTTGGCCTCAATACAAACATGCCCTCAGTACATCAACGACTACACGGCATAATGATACTGAGGCAGCGCCCAGTTCTCCATAAACTATTGATAAGAAGAAAGCAAAAGTTGTTAAAGTCCATACCATGGCCAATTCTAGAGATCCTATTATAGCTGATGTCCAGCAAGCGTAAGCGTGTTAGTTCTCTAAGGCCTTCGATAACTGAGATATTATTCTTCGACAGGCTTAGCATGTGAAGACCTTTTGGAAGTGCTCCTGCAGTTATTCGCACTGCACAGAAAGCCCTAGATGTCAGAATTTGATGGCATTCTCTCCTGAAACAAATAAATATTCCAATAATAACTATAACTAATATGCTGAAATATGGAAGAAGTCTCACCAATTGAGTTCCCCGATAGGTTCAATAACCGTAGGCCTGAGAACGCGCTCAGTCTTGGGATGGCAACCAAACCAAGGTTTGCCAGTTGTGCAGATGAAGAAACAGGAGTCAGTTTAGAAATATAAGTGTAAGCTATCTCCATGCCAAGATGACTTTTTGCATTAGGGCGCACAGCAGAAACGCTGGTGACCGACTCGCTATATTTTGTTGACGCAGAACTTGAACTTTCTCCCTGCTCCTCCAAAATGACTTCACTCTCAGTATCAATTTGACTGATCCAATCTTCGATCCTTTTAATGCTGTAAGTTCTAGGAGAAAGTTCATTTGCGTCCAAATGTTGATCGCCATTCATTCCAGATTCACTGTGTTCAGCTTCCTCAATAATACCCTTCGAGAAAGACAGGTTCTTCAAATTAGGCATGTCAATGCCAGGTGACATGTGGTAGAGAGCACTATCTCTGTTCCACAGCTTCTCTTCCCTCTCTTGATCTATGGCTCCGTTGATGACATTATCCTTGCCAGAATGATGACAGACATGCTCTGAATCAGCACGGTAGGGGGAAACTGGATCAGCTGAGTTATCAGCAGTAATATATTTGCCATCCCAGTATTCATGACTAGGCATCCCATCCCTGACAAATTTTTCATCTAAACTTGCAGAGGACCGTTGGCCGCCTTCAGCAGCATCAGAGCGACCTCCTGAACCATCTTCCAAGTCTAATGCTTCAAAGATATCTGGAGAGGTAGGTCCAGCACAAAGCACATTCACATTTGATTTAGAGCGATTTGTTTCATCACCACTCAAGTAATCAGCCTTTTCACCATCCATTGAACATAAATCCTCAAAAGATCTGCAACGGGGGCCGAGTCTCTCAGAATCAGCAGAACCTTCTACATCGCTATTGGAATTATTCGGGAATATAGCAGATTGTGATCTTGGAAACTTGCTTTGGTCATAAGACATGTGATGCCTGTCAGAGTCAACAGCTTGGTCAACTGAAGGTTCATAAGCACCATGACTCATCAGGTCAGATGAGACATCGAAAGTATCCTCATTGTTGAGCAACTTAGTAGATCCTCCAACATCTGTATTGCTCTTGAAACTAGAGCAATGACTTCTGTGATCATGGTCTATACTATGACATTCAGTATCTTCACTACCATGATGATCACAATCCTTTTGAAGCATGTTTCCAAGAGACTGGCTCTTCTGCAGGCACCCAACCTTCTCCTCCTCATTATCATCATCAGAGGATGCATTTCTATTCCAGTCCTCAGATCTCCAGCATTCTTGATGAGACGATGAGTTAATATCATACTGCACACTAGCAGCTGAATGGTTATTTTCATCTGTCGTCTGATCCGGGCTCTTTGATCCAGCAGTGAACTTCACTGTTTGTTCCCGAGAATCGTTCTTTGAAGCAGTGACCATGGTTTTATCTTCCATCTGGTTCAGGCTCTTTGATCCAGCGGTGAGCTTCACTGTTTGTTCCCGAGAATCGTTCTTTGAAGCAGTGAGCATGGTTTCATCTTCCATCTGATTCAGACTCTTTGATCCAGCGGTGAACTTCACTGTTTGTTCCCGAGAATCGTTCTTTGAAGCGGTGAGCATGGTTTCATCTGCCAGCAGAAAACACTCCTGAAGTACAAAAGGAAATTTATTTTGGGTCAGACTAGTTGTTAGTCCAGACACATCATACAATGAAAATATAGTCAAAATCAGCAGGTAATTCCATACCTTTGATTTGTGTTGTGTAGTAGAGGATGAAAAGCAGAAGAACCCAACCATAAGTCAGCTTTAGAGTCAACTGAGCTAACACTAGATCCAAAAACAGAGTCAATCCAATCACATTGCTAAATCACAGGACTATCTTGGAAGAGAGCTTGGGCTCGGCAAGAAAAATTACATCTCAGCTGCTGTCGTGAATTAACCGTAATCAACAAAAAGACCCTCCAATGCTCGACGTAATCTCCAGACGTATGATGGGATTACCCCCAAAGGCAGTGATAAGTTGACTGCAGAATTGTTGCAAACCCACACCCACTTAGAGGTGCGAGACCTGTATGAATTCTTGATATCTGCCAGAATGGATGAAGGGTTTAAGTACTAGACAATTCCAGGTGGATGCATGTAGTCGAGAAAACCCTGCAAAAACAAATTGGGTATGAGCAATCTGGCAATCATCATAGTCAACATGAAAATCGTCATGACATTTGGTTATAGCAAATCAATCGTATATACAACACAAGGCCAAACCGTTTGCTGCTTCTGTTCAAAACATAAATAGTCATGTTTGCTGCAAATCATTTGCAACTAGATTTTGTGCTAAAATGTAAACAGTGATGTTCAGTTCATATATTGTATTAATGAAAATCAGTTACTACCTGTATTCAACTGAAGCTAACATAAGCCAAGACAAAAACACATAAGTACTGCAATATGAGTCAGCTTATAACAACCCAGTTATCTCCTTGCCACTTTCAGCAAGACAGGACAAAATCCCAGTAACAAGATTTGAGAGGTCCTGCACTCCTCACTCCTCACCACTCTCCTCCCGTGATAAAGCAAGAAAGCCAAGATTGGCAACCTGTGCATGTTCCCCTGTCCCTGTCCTCCCTTACCGCACCTCACGATTTGCACGAGGTAGACGCTGACACGTCCATGTCCTTCCACTGTATTTTAAACGCCTTTTACAGTGCTAATCAATTTTCAATGCGCAATCATAAAACCTTTTCAATCCGAAAAATCGTGTGCTGATGGTATAGGAAGTAGTAGTTATATTATGCTCGGAGCAGATATGTTTATTAATTCTTCGTGGACTAAATCAAGACAGCAACAGACGTTAGTTTATAATTCTGGCGGAATCGTCGCAATTCCAACCATTGATCCAACCTAATGAAGCTCCGCACAGCTAACCTCCACTGCAACGCGACTAGATTCGAACGGCCGGGCATTGGATTCGTGCGGAATCCAATTCGATAGGGATCCTTTTCTTGCTTCATGGAAAACCAGATCAACAGACGGGAAATCCGCAACCAAAACCCAAGAACGAGCATGGCGATGAACAAAGAACATGGCGAATCATGCTAGAACCGCGTCATACATCTAGCAACAGGAATCACTGAGGAATTAAGCGACGAAGAGGTAGTAGCGTGCTTACCTTCTCCCCGTGGCTCTCTCCTCTTCCACGTGAGCGGTGGGCGGCGGCGGCGGTGGCGCTTTTGTACAACTGGATTGGATCTGCGTGTAAGTGCGTGCGTGCGCGTACGATGAGTTGTACTGGGATTGGTTATTTGAGAGAGGGAGAGGGGACGGAGGAGGATGACGAGGAAGAGGGGGAGGAGAGGTGCGGCGCAACCGCGATCGTTAGGGGCAGGTGGGTGGGTAGGGTTGGAGTTGGAGTTGGACCTCGCATCTCAATTGGTTTCTTCCTCCTCTCTTTTTATATGGGCGCTATTACAAAATTGCCACAGAATATGTAGGACTTCAAAATATTTTTTTTTGGACAACTATAAAAGGGAGATTGTTTATTTGTATGTCATTTGGATCTTTTTCAAAACCTAGGTCACTTTTCTAAGAGTCTGGATCAGTAATTCAGTACTTAAACATCATGATGAAATCGGTAGTTATCTCTTTCTAGAAGTGAACAATATCTGCAAAGCCTAATGTTCATGTGTCACAGATGGAGAGGGCTCAACAGCTGGTGAGTTTTCGTGATTATTATAATCTTGCTACGGGTGCGTGGACGCTGGTGGTGGCATGGTGGCGGCGAAAGCGGATGCGGGGGTAGCTCAGCATCCTTGCGGCGGCGCGGTGGCAGCTCAACATCCTTGCCACGGCGCGGTGGAGAAAGGGGTCTCTGCCAAGCCCTGATGTTGGTCGGGCACCTCAAAGATGGTCGCAGTTGCCATGGCTTGGGGCTTGGCGTCATCCTGCACCGACGAATCATGTCGTCATCCTTGTTCTCAGAAGATCAGCGCCAACGCGGCTTGGCCAACGCTGGAGATGCCACCTCGGGCTTGTGCATACCGAGATCTGGGCCCCAATGGGAGGTTGGCTGACCTAGGGGTTCCTATTGTGCGAAGATGAAGACCTTCCTGAGGTCAGTCCTTATTGATCTGGACGGAGTGGGGAGTTTCCGAAAGGCTATAACGGCGAATGTAACAGCGCATCTATGCCTGGAGTTTGCTGGATCGGGTGGTATTCAGTCGTGAGCACCCATGCTTTTATCCCGACCGTTTGGTTCTAGAGAGAGTGGCGTGAAGCTCCATTCTTTGTTGCCATGAGGTAAATTTTGGTCTATGGTGAAGTCAGAGGCGGAGAATATCATGAAGGCTGGATTGGAGGACTAGCAATGGAGATTCGAGTCTCTGCACTGTTGAGAGACTTGCTTGGTGTTCTGGGTTTGAAACAGCAGTATGAAAGTGGGGGTGGCAGCAAAGGTGAAGTTCAGAGTCTTACCTTTTCAGGGTGAAAATCCAAGGTCTGGCCTTAATTGGTTATGTCTGACAATGGTCTTATTGAAGACATTGTTTTGAGAGCGAGGAATATATCTTTGGAGTGAAAACCTAATATCTTTAATCGGGCGACAACGGCGCTTATGTATTCTTCCCTTCTTGGAGGCCTCTCTTTTGGAAAGCTTAGAATTCAGTTGTTATCTTCGTGGTGGATGTATTGTTGCTGCTAGGGCTGAAATATCGTAACAGGTCTTTTGTTTTCTTAGTTCATTTTTTTTGGTTGTGTGCATCAATACTGTCATTAGGGTATTACATTGTTGCAGAGGCTGGATATAATTATTATCTCTCAATATTTATATATTCCCTTTATAAAAAAAATTAGCATTAGACGAAGCCACTTCTCTAAGTGAAGGCCTTGAGAAAGAGAAACACCGTTCAAAAAAAAGAAAGAGAAACAATTATGTTTCAGTATTCAAGGATCATAAGGATCCACCTACCCAAAAGGTGAAAGGTACATGTCTTCATAAAAAGAAGCCTGAGTTTCTAATGTTTAGGAGAAGTACTAGAATTAATAAGAACATTATAAATAATAAAATGGAAGGGAGCTTCTGACGGTATTCGGGATCCGGCTATACACTTGTTTCAGAATCACAAGCTAGTTTTTTCGTCCTAGAATCGGGCAGGTCCAATTGTTCTGTATTAAGCATCTGTCTGGAGGGATTATGCCTGGTGCTGCTTGACACACATGGGAGATCGGGGGCATTCTTGTAGGAATTAAAATGACATATATAGAAGCTAAAATGTGGCTACTGGCGAATGTTGTGTTAAGTTTCACATTCAAAATAAGTTGGATGCTTTCAAATGATCTCCAGTTGCAGTATATGGGGCAGCTAAAGACGCACAGAAATCTGAGCGCAGCTAGTTCATATATGCGAGGATGATCCAATTCCCATGTTGCTCGGCGGATATTTCAATATCGTTTGATGCCAGGAGGAAAAAAATAATGATTATGTTAATGCAAGATGTCCTTTTTAAAATGCGATTATATATATAGAGAGTCTTGAGCTGAAGGAAATAATGCTTTCAGGAAGACAATTTACATGGGCCAACCATCCATCGAGCAATGCCAATTTATGAGAAGATTGACAGGATTTTCGCTAGTGTAGAGTTGGAGAAAAAAATTCATAGTATCTGTTCAGGCTTCGACACGCTCGAGAAAATGAACCAACTATATCGTGGGGGAGGAAAATCTAGAAGTTTTACATAACACAATATTATTACAATTTTTTGATGCACATGCGGCCCTCGCAAATGCGAGGGCAACACTTTATAGTATCAAAGTGACTAAAAAACTTATAGCTTATGGTAGTTTATAAGCTAGTACACTCTTAGAAGATTTATAGATTAGTATGCGTCTGTTTTAGGCGTGTTATTAAGAGATGTGCATATATGGTGAGGTGTACGTGTAAATGCCATCTTTGTACTAAACTTTAAAGCACACATAAATTTCAGGAACAATTCCACATCATATTTTAGGTTATCATTTATTTATTCTATTGTTTTGGTTATTCTAAAATTTTAGGGTTGGAATAAAATAAAACAAAATTGTCTTTCATAAATTTGTCCCTCTTCTAGTTTGGATCTTTTGTCATGAAATTCAGGTCCTATTCACCTTGATTTTTCTTATATTCAAATAAAATTATAGAAGTAATGAGAAAGAAAATAGCTGAAGTGGCATACATGCAGGTTTGACATTGATTAAAACCTATTTTGAATGGTCCAAAGAAAACAATGATATCAAAAGTACATGGGATTAAGAGAATCTACTCTCACCATAGACTTGTAATAATATTTTTTCCTCTTTAAAGAAAATGACCACATTAGTACAACTTGTGTTTTATCATGTCACAAAAATTCAAACCCATTTTACCTATAGCCTAAAAAATATTTTATAAAATAAAACTGCATGTGATTAGTAGTAACTAACTAAAACCGATTTGTCGATACGACCAAATATATCATTGTTGGTACCTAGTTTGTCTTCTTTTTCTCTTGCTTCAATGTATGTGGAATTTTTTTGATGACGAATTCATTTGGATCAGTCCAGCTATATCATCTTGGCACTAACAAATGGAAAACTCCCTTGATTATGATATGTGACACAGTGCAACACGTGGTTGACATGGTCTATCGATAATATGTGTGCTCTATTCAAAGGTAGCTTTGGATAAACTTGCTAATAGTGGCGGTTCTCCATTCCTATTTATTTATTGATTGGTGTTGAGTCCAGATATTCCATCTAGATTAACCGGTCTGCACTTTCTGAAAACCAACTTTTTAAGCCTCCTTTGACCATGGTACAATACATCGATCGATATTACCCTAAACCTTTTTTTGTACCGAGGGTTCAAATTCCTCTCTTTCCACTCCCTCGGATCATTTGGAACTTTCAAATTGGAAGGAATTTTGACCCCCCCCCCCCCCCCAGATATTTTCATAGATAAATGTAGCAAACAAATCAAATTTGTGAGAAAAAATATATAAAAAATGGGTTTTTTACTCATCGCGCCCAGGTGCGCTACACTCAGTCTATCCTTGTTATTTTCTCGATCGATGTGGAGACCTGATGATTTTATCGCGATGTCGTTGCATTTAAGCATAAACTTAGACTTCTTATTAGCTGACTTTAGCTTTGTAAAAAAATATTTTTTAAATAATATCAGTAAACCGGATAATCTGAAGTTCAAAGAAATACATCTTGCTAATTCACAAGTTTTGTAGTCACGTATTTGTAGTTCTTCATATGAGCTTTCATAGTAGCCTATATTTTCCTTTTTATGAGCATATCTTATACTCGGCCATAGATCCAAATGTCATATTCGTGCAAAATAGATTTTTTTTCCATGCATCGTATCTAGGGAATCCTCATGCCTATGCTAGATTAAACTACTCGGAGTGGCTAGCTAGGGTTTGTCCTTTTATTTTTTTCCTTTCTTACCACGTAGGAAAGGATTCCTAACAGTGCACGTTAACTCATATATAATTACCATGGTGTACCTATACGACCCGCTAAAAGAAAAAACAGTGTACGTGTCGGGTCAGCTAAGTTATGTTACGTAAAATTTATAATCCTATTAAATCTCAACCACATATTTTAGATCTAACTATTAATATTAATTAGAATGATGTGGCTTAATGTAATGCCTCTGTTTTAAACTCCCGTTTATGCTTTTAGTAGATAGTAGATTTTTTGATGCACATGCCCAAAATAACTTCTCAATGATTGAATCTGTTGTTCAAAAAAAAATATTGAAACTGAAACTCATCATATCCCACAAATTTCCTCTAAGTGCCAATTTGGATGTATGAATTGGGGCTTGGAATTGCCTATTTGGAATTTGGAGGCCCAAATTCCGCTGTTTGGGTGGTCACGGAATTCAAGTTTGGAAACAAGCCAAAATTCCGAGCCAAATCCACCATGGCTCTGTTTGGATGTATGAATTGAGTCCTTTGGAATTGAATTGAACGAAAATACCAAATCACCTAAGAAATGGAAATAGACTGTAATTTCAGACTTTTTGTTTGGATGTACATGAATTGGTAGTTGGAATCTCAAGAGAGCTCTAAATCCAAATTGTTGTTTGGATGGCCACTGTAATGAATTGGAAATGTTGTCATGTCTAGTGTCTCGTGACTCTCGTCCCCATCCATTCTTCCTCACAGGCCTAGCCTCCCGCACCAGCCGGCCACCGAGCTCGCCTCCTGCACCGCCGGCCGCCAAGCCCGCCTCCCGCACTAGCCGGCCGCCGAGCCCGCCTCCCGCACCAGCCGGCCACCGTGCCTATTCGAGCTCCTGGCTGGCCGGATTGAGAGGGAAAGAGGGAGGACCGGAGCAGGGATGGCTAGAGATGGAGGGGACTGGGAGGAGGACGGCCAGAGAACGCACCTGCGCCGGCGCCATGAAGTTTCTGCGCCGCCACCTACTCGCGTGATGTGCAAAAGGCTTGAACGGGTGATTTCCACATGATTCCGAGGTGTCGGGCTCGGAAAATAGAAAGTGGCCGCGCTGCTCTACCAAAATCCATCTAGAATTTAGGTCGCTTTCCAGACGCGAATTCTGTGGCCATCCAAACAGGCGAATTGAACCTGATAGATTTCCAATTCCGAATTCCATGCCCCAATTTCAACATCCAAACAGAGCACATGTGTTATTTTGGCCTCGCACATTTCCGAGGTGCCCCCGAATTGGCTGGAATTGTAAAATCTTCAAAAAATAAAACATGTAAAAAATTCAAAAAAATCAAAAAATTTAAGAAATCAAAACGTGAAAAATTCAATAAAACAGAAAATCTAAAATCGTAAAAAAAACAAAAAACTTAAAAAATTGAAAAAATAAAAAAAATTCAAATAAAAAACTAGAAAATTATAAAATAAAAATGTGAAAATTATAACATAAAAATCCAAAATAAATTCTAGAAAAAATTTAAAATAAAAAACTTCCGAAAATTCAAGAAATTTGAAAGTACAACAAATATAAAAGTTTAACTTAAATAAAAAATAAAAAATGGAAATATAAAGTGAGAAAAACCCTAACCCTTGATCAAAATTGAATTCCATGTTTATACATCCAAACAGGATTTGGAATTAGGTGCTATTCTTTGATTCCAACAAGAATTTCCATGCACATCCAAACAAAGAAATTGGAAATGGAGGTCATTTCCTTTCCATCTTAGATTTGGAATTTTCAGTCCAATTCATTTCCGAGCTAAAATTCCTACATCCAAACATACCCAAAGAAAATATATTTCTTAAGCAAAATTCACAAAATTCACACAGAAGGAGGTGCACGGTGCAATTATGCAAATAGAAAAAAATAAAGCTTTGGGACCAGATGAGTTCCTTATTGAATTTTATCAATATTTCTTGAAAATTATAAAGGTTGATCTCATGAATATGCTCAATAGTTTTCATAAAGGAGACTTGTCTTTTTCATCTCAACTTTGGTATAATCATATTTCTTTATAAAAAATAAAATGCAATCCAAATTTAGAAAATATAAAACTATATGTTCTCTGAATGTGAGTTTCAAGATATTCACCAAAGTTTGCGGAAATCTCGCGTATTTCCAGCCATATAGTGCAAGTACGGTGATTTTAGGAATAGTTCTGCCTAAAATGGACGGACGCATTGAATAGGGACGGTTTCGTTTCTGATTTTCCGGTCCAAGTGACTAAGCCGAGTCATGGACCAAAGGAAGCAAAGCAAGGGTTCTTCTTCTTCCTTTAATCTGCTGCCCAGATCCATGGCCTCTTCTTCTTCCTCCTAGGTTGTTGGGCCGTGTCCAGGACCGACATAGTTGCCCTTGCCATCGTCTTTCTTGTCAGCTGCTACACCACTGACCCCATCATTCGCGGAGGCTACCAGCGTCCCCTCATAGATTGCAAAGCTGAAACAGTTCACTTCTTTCAATTTGACAGAGTGCGAGCATGGCTCACAAGAATCCCCAAAAACGTGCTACGAAATGCTAAAAAAAATCAAGGACATTCCTTTGTTAGACCACTGGGGGTCTGACCTGCTGAGAGGACCCAAATGGAACTCTATTGTTCGATTCTTTCTGCCGCCGACCTGGTTTCTCCCTCTCTTCTCCCCAACACCTCTTACCGCACCGCCCGCCCCACGTGCAACTCCAGCTGATGTATCTACAAAACAACCCAGATTTCTGGATGTTGCTTGCCTCCAGCCGCCGCAGAACTAATCTCCCCGAGATGGCGTTCTCCTTTCCTTGTCTCCCCTCTCTCTCGCAGCATTGTCATGAACTGGGGGTGAGTTGTGGGCAGGGCGGTGGGGGGCGATGGACGGCAGCAAGATCCGGTTGCCACACACCTGTTGACCTGCAGCACACACGTACCTAGACCACGGTCCCCGAACCGCCTTCAACCTTGGTTCGTTGGTCCAGTCGTTTGCTCCTCGTCCACTTGTCGCCACGGCTATCTAACTCCACCGCAACCGTACCATATGTATTTGCGTGTATTTCCAAATTATAGCTGCTCGTGCCTTGATACGTCTCAAACGTATCTATAATTTTTGATGATCCATGCTTGTTTTTACACCATTTGCCTTGTGTTTCGTTACACTTCGTGGCGTTTTTATGCATTTTCCGGAACTACCCTATTGACAAGATGCCACAGTGTCAGTTCCCTGTTTTCTGCTGTTTTTGTGTTTCAGAAAAGCTACACAGGAAATATTCTCGGAATTGGACGAAACAAGTTCCTGAAGTCTTATTTTTCCCGGAAGCTTCCAGAGATCCGAAGAGGCGAAGGAGAGGGGCCACATGCCAGCCTCACACTAGGCCTAGGTGTGAGGAGGCCTGGGGCCACTCCTGACGACGCCCCTGCACCTATAAGAAGCCTCGGGACGGAAAACCCTAGGGGAGTCGGCGAAATTTCCAGAACAGTTTCGCAGCGCCGCCGCCGTCGACGAATTTCGGGGGACAGAAGTCTCTGTTCCGGCACCCTACCGGGACGGGGAAGTGCCCCCGGATCCATCTCCATCGGTCTCCATCGCCGTCTCCGCCGTCTCCATCGACCTCACCACCATCTCCATCAACCTTGATGTCTCCTATGATGAGGAGGGAGTAGTTCTCCCCTGGGGCTGAGGGCTCTACCGGTAGCTATGTGGTTCACCTCTCTCTCCCATGATGTGATCTTTATGTGATCGTGAGCTTTGTATCATGTTGAATAAGTAGATGTTACTCTTCTTCATTATGTGTACTCTAGTGTGTTATTAAAGTAATCTATTCCTCCTGCCATGGTGTAACGGTGACAGTGCGTGCATTATGGTGGTACTTGGTCTAGGCTACGATTGTGATCTTTTATGGATTATGAGAATAATTATCACTATGATAGTATTGAAGTGATCTATTCCTCCTTTCATGGTGTAATGTTGACAGTGTGTGCACCGTGTTAGTACTTGGTCTAAGTTGCAATAATATCTATCTTGAGTTGTGATTTGATTTGGATATCTCTATGAGTGGTGTTTGTCAAGTACTTGATGAACTTTAAGGAGTGCTTCGTAGCCCTACGCAATGATTAGTGTTATTCAATAGGAGAGTAATTCAGAGTACCATAGTGAAGAGAAGTTATCTATTTGTTCAATTATGTTATATTTGTTGGGAGTGTGTCCACTAGTGAAAGTATGATCCCTAGGCCTTGTTTCCAAGCATTGCACACCGTTTACTTCCTGTTTTGTTACATGTTTGCTCGCAGCGATACTTATTTCATATCACAGTTACTACTTATAATCATCACTACCGCTTGTATTTCACTATCTCTTCGCCAAACTAGTGCACCTATACATCCGACAAGTGTATTGGGTGTGTTGGGGACACAAGAGACTTTCTGTATCGTAATTGCAGGGTTGCTTGAGAGGGATAGCTTTGACCTCTTCCTCCCTGAGTTCGATAAACCTTGGGTGATCCACTTAAGGGAAACTTGCTGCTGTTCTACAAACCTCTGCACTTGGAGGCCCAACACTGTCTACAAGAACAGACGTGTGCGTAGACATCAAGCTCTTTTCTGGCGCCGTTGCCGGGGAGGTAAGGTAAAAGGTACTCACATTCTTTGGTTACTAAGTCTTTTAGTTGCTGGTGAGTGCTCGGAGTTATTTCCTTTAGATTCTGCAATTATATCTTTTTGTTTCTTGTTTTTTATTTTCACTAGTTAAGCTTAATGGAAAACAAAGAGTTCTTTAGTCTTTTTCCTGAGTTTAGATTTGAAGAGAAAATTGAAAATCCTTTGGAGCCTATTTCGCATAGCAATGTTATTAGTATGAATGCTTTGAATCCCGTTATTGCTAATGCTATGGAAAAGTCTAAGCTTGGGGAAGCTGGTTTTGTTAAGCATGATATTTTTAGTTCCCCAGCTTTAGTGGAGAAAGTTTGTTCTGATAATATTTTATCTCCCATATGTGATGTTTCTAATGATGCTTGTGCTCCTCATCCTTTTAAAATACCTACGAAGATTGTTGAACATGTTAGGGATAACTACTATTTAGGAGATGGAACTGTCCATCCTGGTGACCATTTGCTTTTTATACATGAATTATGCGAGTTGTTCCAGTGTGCAGGTATTTCAATGAACCAAGTTAAGAAGAAGCTATTCTCTTTATCACTGAAAGGCAGAGCTGAGGAATGGTATCGGCTGCTTGAAGATGGTCCATCTATTGCATGGGAGGAAATGGTGCCTCTCTTTTATTCCAAGTTTTATCCTCCAAGTGAAATTCATAAAGATCGTAATCGGATATATAACTTTTGGCCTCATGAGGGAGAAAGCATTGCCCAAGTGTGGGGAAGATTGAAGTTACTAATGCACAAATGTCCTATTCATGATCTTCCCCGTAATATTGTTATTAATAATTTTTATGCAAGGCTTTCAGGATATTACAAGGACTATCTAGATGCATGCTTTGATGGATCTTTCACAAGCAAGGATGTTGACACCAAGTGGGATCTGCTTGAAACAATTCAAAATAATATTGAAGGTTGGGATAGCGACAAAGGTAAAGGATCAGGTATGAATTACGAGTTTGATTGCATTAAGTCTTTCGCTGAAACTGCTGATTTTCAAGATCTTAGTGCTAAGTATAGTCTTGATCCTCAAATTATGGTTGATTGCTTTAAAGCCTTTGCTTCTCATATGAATTTTCCTAAAGGAAATGGGGACGTGTATCATGAACCTTTTAAGGACACTTGCATAGAAAGTGATATTGTTGTTGATGATTGCAATAAACATGCTCAAACTTCTAAAAGTACTATTTCTTATAAGCATGTTAATTTTTGTGGAATACATAGACCTTGTGAACAGAGTTACAACAAGGAAGATTATTGCATCACCCACGCAAATGAAGAAACCAGTATGTGGCTCAAGGATCTAGATGTGCTTGGTGAAAGGGTTTGTGAGCTTTATCCTTTTCTTTGTGAATTTTGCGGTGAAAAGGGGCACTTTAATTTTCAATGCCCAATTAATCGAACGAGTACCACAGATTTGTATTGTGATGATAAGATTACTTTCAATCAGTATGATGAACTTACTTTGTTTTTGAATTGTGAAGAGATATCTAGAAAGATTGCTTTGGTAGACATGAATGATGTTGATATTAATAGCACCCTTCGTGGTTGTCGTCTCTATTGTGCTAAAGATTGCCTCGCAAATACTTACTTACAAGATCTTATAAAACATGATGTTTTGCCAAGCTATGACAGGACTAATAGATGTTTCGATATTATTAATAGAGAGGAGGAATCCTCCAAAGTTTCTTCTGTTGTTTCTGTCAGCAAACCAGATTATGTGGAGAAGATGCTTTTCCCTCCTAAAGAATATGTGGAGAAGATGCCCTTCAAGTCTCTCCCTCCTAAAGGAGAGAGTAAGAAGAGTATGAAGAAGAAGAGGAGTAAAAGGCGAGAGGACATGGTATCATCCCCTAAGCGTTATGATCCTGCTATAGATTATGATAATTCTGATTGGGATGATGTTCCTATGCCTGTTACCTATGTTAGTGATCATGATTGGGAAAAGCACTCTGCTTTTGATATTGAAAATCTTTTTGGTACCAATTCTAAGGTTAATAATTGTTGTACCATTAGTACTATCCATGTTCCTTCTTATGATGATATGTTTGATGAGTATGCTTTGCGAAATAGTTGCTCTCTAGCTTGTGATGATACTAAACCTCTAGTTTATGATGGTTATGATGATGGGTATAATATTTTCAGTTCACCTACTTTTGAGGAGAAAATTAGTTATGATTACAATATGCCGCCTATTTTTTATGATTATGGTGATGAGAATAATTATTTTGCTGAATCTGCTCCTACTACGATTGTTCATGTAGGGAGTATTAATTCTTTTATGCATGTGGCTCATGATAGGGAAGCTTTATGTGATAGTTATATTGTTAGTTCTATTCATGATGCTACTGAAAGTTATTATGAGAGAGGGAAACATGGTTTGATGGATCTCAACAATATTGAGTTTTCCCTCTTTATGTTGCAATTCTTGAAGTTGTACTTGTTTTGCCTTCCTATGCTTTTTTGCTTTGCGCTTTTATGACTTGTCTCTTTACAAGACTATTTTTCATAGGAAGTGGTTTAGATTTAAATGTGTTCCATACTTGCTCTTTGATGCTCTCTATTGCTTTAAGTTCCTATATGGCGCCTTTGCCTCAAGCTCTTATATGGCGCCCAGATGAGCATCTTTGCAAATTACTGCGCCTAGCTCAAAGGCGTTAAAGAAAAGCACTCTTGGGAGATAACCCAATGTTTTCTTTTTAGTAATTTTTCTTTTATTTGAGTCTTAGAAGTCATTACTACTGTAATGACTGCTCCTTATCCTTTTTATTTTTCATTGTTGTGCCAAGAGAAGCCTCTAATTTGAGTGACGTAAGATTTGGGGATGTTGCTGTCCTAAAACTGTTTTCGGTGCTGCACCGTAAAAATTCGTATAAATTCTCTGTATATCTTTTGGACCTGCGATTTCTTGTGCATATGCCCCAGGTTATATCCAAACTTTCATTAGTTTAACACTTTTTTATTTGAGCAACAGAAAACCCCTCAAAAATTCGACCTTTGTCAGCTGTTCTGTTTTGACATATTTCTGCCAATATTTGTGTTTGCCGCTTTATCGCTTTCTTTTTGAGTTCTTTTTATCACGGAACTTTTGGGGAAGTTGCTACAGTAGTATATGCTTAATATGTGGTGGTTTTAGGTTGAAACCTGAAGCAAAAAGGGTTGATTCAATGTTATTCTTACACTAATGTTGCTAATAGAATTGTGTTTAGTTTTGTATGAAGGAAGTTTTCAAGTGTAGGGATCGGAGAGTGATGAGATGAGTTGAAGAATGGACAAATGCTCAAGCTTGGGGATGCCCATGCATCACCCCAAGAAATATCCAAGAAGTACAAGCGTCAAAGCTTGGGGATGCCCTGAGGCACCCCTTCTTCATCGGCAAAAATCAGGTCACCTTTCAAGACACACTATATTTTTATTGCTTCATGCATTATGCGTTTTTCTTGGAGCGTCAGTTGTTTTAGTTTTTAGTTTTGTTTTGCTTTGCTTGCTGCAATAAATGGTTGGATCACATCATGTTGGTTTGGAGGGAGGCATACTCGCTTTTTATTTGCCAAGAACACTCTAGTTTTCACTCTTATCGTTCAATGAGTGTTCTCTTTTTCTGCTACTGCGTTTAGCTTGCATTTTTCGCCTTGATTTTTGTTCCGATCTTGTTATATCTTTTCATCAAGGTGTATTTGGACCTCTGGTCTATGTTGGCTTTTATCAAAACAGTTGTCTCAAAAAAGTTTGAATGGTGTTGGAAAAGAGAAAAAGCTTTATACAAAAAAGTGGTATAAAAAGGAGCTTGTTTATACTGCGGCTTAGGCTTTTGCATGTCGTGCTTGATGTCGTTTTGATAGTATGCTTAGTGATTTTTGCTGTAGCATGACTTGTCTCAAATGACTGAGATTGCTTAATGAGCCTTTGAAAAAATCATGCATTGTTTTTATTATATGGAAGCATTTATTTGGTTTTCTCCTTTGATGCTTTATTTGGGTTGACTTGGCACATGCCTACACCATGTTGACTACAAAATAAGTCGCCTATAGCCTCTATGATCATTTAGTTTTTGACTTTTGATGCCATCTTATGCTTCTTTTAATGTTGTTTTGTCGCTATGCATGATTATGGCCGTTATTGCTCTCTTAGTTGGTCGCTCCCAGTCTTTTGCTAGCCCTCATTTTGTACTGAGTATGAGCTCTACTCGTGCATCCAACTCCTAAAAACCAAGTTTGCCATTGTGTCCACTATAAATTCCTATGCATGGTATTTGTAAGCCATTCCAAGTAAATTTTCATGTGCTACCTTTCAAAAAACCTTCAAAATACTTCTCATTTTGTGACACTGTTTTCAGCTCATGGGGACGTAGTGGTCGGATTTGCTATCTTCCATATTACTTATTTCAAAAAAAATGCACTCCTCCATGGTATGTGAATGTTGGTGGGCACCCGATGAAATCGGTTAGCCATGGTTTGTGAAAGGAAAAAAGGTGGGGAGGAGTGCCAAGCTTTATAAAAGAGCACAAAAGTGCCAATCTCTCTCTCAAAAACTTGCTTCATTTTTGTATGGAAGATAGTAAGAACCCCATTGCCAGTCGTTGACAAAGACAACCACCTCTCAAAACCAATTTTTATCTCTCTGTTTTACAAATGAAAAGCTCTAGCACATGTTTAATCCCTGCTTCCCTCTGCGAAGGGCCTTTCTTTTACTTTTATGTTGAGTCTCCACCTTCTACCTTTATGCACTATCTAAGAGAGCATAGTTGTCATTCTGAGTATAATGTGCATTGTCCCAAAGTTTATCATTGATTGATTCATGACTATGGTTTCACTTGTTCTTAAATTACTTGTATCTAGTCACCCTCTTAAACTTGAAGGTGTCCTATGCATTTATGTTTTGCTCTCCATGAAGGACAAGCTGAAAACCATTTGTATGTTTTTCCTTATGATTTGAATACACGTTTGACTTTCATTGTTTCATTTTCATGATCTTTTGTTTGTGTTCATTTTCATGTTATAACATGGTTGCTAAGTTTCTATTATCAAGATTATGTCTTTCATGCCCATGTTTTAAGTTCTTTGATCTCAGCTCACAACGCTTACATATATGATCAAGATTGTGTAGGTGCATGTCACCTCAAAAATTATTTCTTTTGTTATCACTTACCTACTCGAGGACGAGCAGGAGTTAAGCTTGGGGATGCTGATACGTCTCAAACGTATCTATAATTTTTTATGCTCCATGCTTATTTTTACACCATTTGCCTTGTGTTTCGTTACACTTCGTGGCGTTTTTATGCATTTTTCGGAACTAACCTATTGACAAGATGCCACAGTGCCAGTTCCCTGTTTTCTGCTGTTTTTGTGTTTTAGAAAAGCTACACAGGAAATATTCTCAGAATTGGACGAAACAAGTTCCTGAAGTCTTATTTTTCCCGGAAGCTTCCAGAGATCCGAAGAGGCGAAGGAGAGGGGCCACAGTCTAGCCTCACACTAGGCCGGCGCGGCCCAGGCCCTGGCCGCGCCGCCTAGGTGTGAGGAGGCCTGGGGCCACTCCTGACAACGCCCCTTCGCCTATAAGAAGCCTTGGGACGGAAAACCCTAGGGGAGTCGGCGAAATTTTCAGAACAGTTCCGCAGCGCCGCCGCCGTTGACGAATTTCGGGGGACAGAAGTCTCTGTTCCGGCACCCTGCCGGGATGGGGAAGTGCCCCCGGAGCCATCTCCATCGGTCTCCATCGCCGTCTCCGCCGTCTCCATCGACCTCACCACCATCTCCATCAACCTTGCTGTCTCCTATGATGAGGAGGGAGTAGTTTTCCCCCGGGGCTGAGGGCTCTACCGGTAGCTATGTGGTTCACCTCTCTCTCCCACGATGTGATCTTTATGTGATCGTGAGCTTTGTATCATTTTGAATAAGTAGATGTTACTCTTCTTCATTATGTGTACTCTAGTGTGTTATTAAAGTAATCTATTTCTCCTGCCATGGTGTAACGGTGACAGTGTGTGCATCATGGTGGTACTTTGTCTAGGCTACGATTGTGATCTTTTATGGATTATGAGAATAATTATCACTATGATAGTATTGAAGTGATCTATTCCTCCTTTCATGGTGTAATGTTGACAGTGTGTGCACCGTGTTAGTACTTGGTCTAAGTTGCAATAATATCTATCTTGAGTTGTGATTTGATTTGGATATCTCTATGAGTGGTGTTTGTCAAGTACTTGATGAACTTTAAGGAGTGCTTCGTAGCCCTACGCAATGATTAGTGTTATTCAATAGGAGAGTAATTCAGAGTACCATAGTGAAGAGAAGTTATCTATTTGTTCAATTATGTTATATTTGTTGGGAGTGTGTCCACTAGTGAAAGTATGATCCCTAGGCCTTGTTTCCAAGCATTGCACACCGTTTACTTCCTGTTTTGTTACATGTTTGCTCGCAGCGATACTTATTTTATATCACAGTTACTACTTATAATCATCACTACCGCTTGTATTTCACTATCTCTTCGCCGGACTAGTGCACCTATACATCTGACTAGTGTATTGGGTGTGTTGGGGACACAAGAGACTTTCTGTATCGTAATTGCAGGGTTGCTTGAGAGGGATAGCTTTGACCTCTTCCTCCCTGAGTTCGATAAACCTTGGGTGATCCACTTAAGGGAAACTTGCTGCTGTTCTACAAACCTCTGCACTTGGAGGCCCAACACTATCTACAAGAACAGACGCGTGCGTAGACATCATGCCTCAATCAATTCTGACAGATCCGGCAATCCACACGCACCTTTCGATGGTCCAGATATCGAGTCCATCTACTCTCAGGATCCAAAACTCCGCTCCCCAAAGTTTGTACCAATCTTGTTACTAGCATTGCTCACAAAGTTATACGACCCACTCAAAGGGCTTTCATGCCTGGCCTCCACATTCTTGAGGGTGTAGTTATTCTTCATGAAACGATTTATGAGCTTTCAAAAAATGGGCGGTGTTCTTCTCAAGATAGATTTTGAAAAAACTTACGACAAAATAGAAAGACCCTTTCTTCAACAAACACTTTGCGTGAAGGGTTTTAACCCCAAATGGTGCCAATGAATCACATAGGAGTGCAGGTATACATGTTAACGATGGTATCATTTATCTCTACTTATAAAAGCAAGAACTTGTCGGGATACATTTAATCACACCCGTCGAATGCTTGTGATCTAGCGGTTCAGATCTGTCCAATGTTGAGCAGCTCAACACAACTTAGCACCACCAATTTGGAGTTTTGAAACGGTCCACTAATCGCTCTGATTAATGATCCGAAAATTTCTATGATTTGTTGCATCAATTGCGCCTCCTGCCACGCTCGCATCTCATTCCCCTCCCCTCAAGCCGAGCGGGACGGTTGTCGTTCCTCTCCTTCACCCACGCTCACGTCATCCTCCTCCGCCGTCGTCTGCTGGCCCTGGGAGGAGGTTGACGAGCTGCAGAGACGCACGATGTTATGGCTCAGGAGGACACACATGTTATATGGTCTTCGTCGGCGGTGGGGCGCAGGTCGATGCATGCATCCAGCCGGCGCCGCCATGCGCTGTTGTCCTGACTACGATGCCCTACCCGCGCCGCCCTGCGCCGGCGTGGTGCCCTCGATGTTGTGCCTTGCTCCGCACCTCCAACACCACGCCATGGGCATTCCCATAGCATCGTTTGCACCGGCGCGCCTCCTTGCCAATCGCAGTTGACTCCCAACACCAGATCGCCGCCCCGCGCCGTCATTGTTCACCACCGTCTCCTCGAGGCTGCCAGGGTCGTCAAGTCTGACCCGAGGACTTCGACTGCGTCCAGCTACTCCAGAGTCCAGACCGCTAGATCGGCAAGTCTCACCCGAGGACTTCAACGATGCCCGGCTCTCCTCTCCATGGCCAGGTGCCGCAACTCTACTTTTCTGTGCGTTCTCCGTTGATGCAATTTCAGATATGGGTACTTCGTTCTGTCATGTTAATGTTAGTTACCTGTATATGTAACTTCATTGCCAACCGGCAAATCACATGCTCGCTTCGCATCGCGTCGGCTTTATTTTATAAGTTTGCTTATATGCGGTACTACTAACATTAAATTCAGTAAGCATAGTTACCACAGTTTGGCTTGATATGCTCAAGGCAGAGGCGCTGCTTATTTGTTCTATGAATTTTGTTCGTGTCTTCAGATGCGAGCATGATGAAGTCATGAAATGGCCAGTGCAGCCACTGGTAGGAAAAATTAGTACATTTGCGTGTTTAGCACATGATGGGAATTAATTAGAAACTTATATTGTCCAATCAATTATTTAGTATGAGATGATTATTTGTATTTTATTTAATCATGTACAGGTTACTTCGGCCGTTGTGGATGATTCTAAAGCTTACTACATATATATATGGTCAGATTCAAGAACAAAATTTGAAGGATCTATATAGAAAAATTAAGAGGCAGCATGACCACACAGCTTGCAAACTGTTGTTTCTGTAGGCTGGGCACAGTATATATTCCAGAGGTGACAACTTAGTTACGATTACATATCTATTTATGTCTGTTTGAACATCATGCCTTTTTGTGCAGACTTTTTTATTTTGTGATTTGCCGATAACCAAAAGCTCATCCCATTAGTTCAAAGAAATAGCTAATGTGGCCATTATGGAAGGTGAATAAATTCATGTGGTCGTCATTGTCATTTTACCATATATAATTATTTTTTGAAATGGAGCTACCTAGCATGTGCATCAAAGTGACGCATATGGCCTATAGTGGAGTATTTGCTATACTTTCTCCTTAGGATATTCGGAATATGCATGTTTTGCTCTATGTTTTCCTTAAGACTTCTCTATTCTTTTGAATTAGTTTGTGATGATGAAGAAAACTTATTTTTGCAATAATCATCATATTCTTTTGTATTATTCGGGTTTGGTAGTACCTTGTGGAACCAACTCACTCGAAGAAATTTTACTATGGATAGTAAGCTTTTACAGATCGAACTGGTGCTTCATTGTTAACTAGCAGGTTCTTCTTTGCTTAGGTTTGTTTCAATTTGTGTTGGGAGGAGCAAGACAATATATTGGCACGTGCAAGCGCATTTTTGCTATGTGCACCAGGTAAATCCTATATCAGTGCACCAAGGCTAACAATTTCACATTCAAAAACTGCCCAAATATGCATGCACAGGTCACATTTCACCTAGATTTTTGTTGCTATGCACCAGGATATAACTTCCCTAGCTCCACCCCTGCCCCCCTCTCTGAGTAATTGATTATCTGCTATCATACAAAGGAAGGAAGGAAAGAAGAAATACATGGTAAGGTCCCAAACATGATCTTCTATATATATATTATATTTTTGTGTCGGTCAACTGGGTTCAAGGTTCGGAAGGTAGCAAAGTATTCCTCATCTTATACCTTGTTATAAACATTATAATCCTCATCATTTTTTGGTGATTCTGCATTTTAAAATATTTGCATGGTTCTCAATATAATTAGATCTAGATGATTTAGTTGGTCTTACTTGATATCAAAGTGAAGAGAGGTGTTTTTAGCTTGTAAATCATACATACGGTGTACAGTCAACTACATCTTAGGCCTTCCATATTTTGGAGTCTATTATTATTTTTGATTCAGTGAAATAGCATCTCATATCTTCTGGCAAATAAATTCTCACATCATCAAACATGAATTATTTTTATCGGAGAAAGTTTATTTCCATGCTTTGTCTTGAAAGTTTAAATATATTTTAGAAGTTATGCATAAGTTTGGCTAATCTTTTTACGTGCATGTGTGCAATGGATGCCAGGCTTCCCTCCTCTTTCACCTGTTGCCTCAATGACCATGTAACTATTGTTTGTCGATTATTATGGACCCCAAGCATTGATCTCCACATAAATCTAATAGACATGTTTTTATTTTTAGAAAACATGCTTGGACAGTGTGTCATCTCCACCTTAGGCTACAATGTTAGTTATGCATTCCTTCTTGAATAATCTATCCATGTTGGATACTTGTGCACATGAAGATCTTTGATGTTGATTTATCAGTTTGGAAAGACACTGAATCAATCATATTGGTTCATACTTCCAAAGAAGTATACCTACCTGTGTAGATATACATTGTATTTATTTTGCCTGAAGATATATATCATGTTCATGTGTTGTATCAAAACTTTGGGTCAGGCTTTATGTTTCCTTATTTTGCTAAACAAAATATCAGTAAATGTGACACCTTAATTATAAATTTGTTCAAGAGACGTTTGATTGCACGTGCATGCTTACTAGTTATTTCCAAACACAAAAAGGTCTAAGACAATCGCTTTTTTTATATTGTTGCAAATATGATGGCCATCATAATTGCTAGAGCCGAAGAGGATGATCAAGTGCTTGGTCCCATTCCTCCCCTAGTTGAGGGAGGGTTTCTACTTTATAACATGTCAATGATACTATTATGTTTATGGAACACGACTTTAAAAAAGTATTAAACTTAAAACTACTACTATGTATTTTTAGCAACTATCGTGGTTAAAATTTTATAATAATAAATCTTCTATTTGGTCAAGTTGAACGCACCATGGCCCCCCATTTGGTATATTAAAAAGAATGGAAAAATATGGACCTATCACTAACCCACCCGCGTCGCTATCACGTTATGCATCGCACAATTACTAAAATTCACATAAAACAAACACTTAGCCTGCATCACTTTGCCATAATATACTTTTTATTAGAATATATAAAATGGTATCATGTTCATGTGGTGTTCTTATATATTAGATAAGGCGAATAGTAGTTTCTACGTGCGTCAAGGGAGGACGCAGGCCGGTTTGCCTTCTATCCGTGCGACCTTATTTCTAGTGTAAAAAAAGGAACCGGCTCTGAGAGCATCTCTAGCGGGTTGATCCATTTCGATATTTAAAGTGGTTTGTTTTTGTGTGTTTGGGTTGACCTGTGGACACAAATACTGTCCGTGTCCGTTTGCATCGTCAATATATTGGATCCAGCGGTAATTTATTTGGGTCAGAGATGTCCGGATTTTACCCCACCTGTCAATATATTGGATCCAATGGCGACGGTGGTGGCCGCGCGCTGCGCGCTCGCGCTCGATGCCTCCAGCTCGTGCCTTCCGCGCGTGGTCGGCCAGGCGCATCCCATCTTGAGCGCACCGCCGCCGCATAGGAGCTCCGCCATGGCGCCAGTATGCGAGGTGGAGAGGCGAGCTTTCCTGGCCGGCGATGGAGAGCAAGACGAGGCGTGCTACATATTTTGCCTTTTTTTTTCTATAAAATATGAGTGAATAGCTTGCTAGAACTGTGCTAGATCAACAATTAGCACCACTGTACCTGCACGGGGCGTGCTATAGCTCTAGCTTGTTGGCTGCCTTCGTCGAGCTGCGCATGGAGAGGACGGCGGTCGGCGGTGGTTGACCAGATGGGAAAAGGGGATAGGAAAGAGGACCGCTCAGCCACTCCGGCGGCCCCAGCTCCGGCGACCCCAGCTCCAACGACCCTAGCTCCGGCGACTCCAACTCCGGCGAGCTCGGTCGCGAGATGTTTGTGCCAAACGAGAACATCGACAGATCTCGATCTATCGGAAGGAGAAAAAAGGGGGACTCCGCACGCACACGTATGTGGTGGGCCACGGCCCACACTCTATGTCTTCTTCTTCTTTCTATCCCTATCTTGTTCTTCTTCCTGATGTGACCGCTTCTGCCACCGATCTGGCCGCCGCCGCATCGTCGCCACCGTTGACCGTCACATCCAGACCATCCCTCGATTCTCTCTCTCTATGGCAGCCTCCTTCTCCCACGCTGATGCTCCTCACCTACAATCCTAAGTTTTTGAGCTTGCTTCGCCGCCTCCACCGCGGCCAGCCGTGGCGTCGGCGGCTTCATGGCGCGGCTCCGCCCCTCATCTTCCTTACCTCCGGCGCCGTCGCCGGTCATCTTCTCCAGGTCGTCGTTCTCCCCGGTGACCGCCCCCCGCTAACGGGCCCGACCCATATACCGCACACAGGCGTCGAACGGTACGCGGCGCGGGCGTAGGGGCCACAGAAGGCGATGTATAGGATTCCGCGAAAAAAGGAACTCGGGGGTTGACAGGTGGGCCAGCGCGGACACGAGACGCACGTGCGGACGCTCCGCGCGTGTCGGGACGATTCAAACCTGGCCCAAATATGGTGGATAAATAGATCTGTCCGGCCTAAAACGCGGATAAAAATTAAAATGAATCGTCCTGCTGGATTTGGCTATTTGTCCGTCTGGAGACAAACGAACACACGGTGTCCGTTTGGATCGGCCCGCTGAAGATACCCTGACCGTTTGGGTCACGCCGGCTGAAGTTGCCTAAGGCTGTTGAGGTTGACCTTATGCAGCTATAAGAATGGCAAATCTTGTTGATTTTGGAGACATTTTTATTATATTACAAAATAGCGATCAACTGCGAGCCAATTCATAAGCAAATCATATCAGTATGCATCTCACACGATCGTTGAAAGACAGATTAAATGTAAACAAACATATGGCCTGCATCCCTCTGCCACATTTCCTACAGTGAATAGTATATAGTATCGTCGTGTTCATATAGTGTCATTGTCAAACAAGACAATAATTAATAAACAGTTCTCCCCACTACAAATGTAATTGCCAAATAAATATACTTAAGGTAAAGTTTGCCCCACTTGACGTCGTTGACGCGATGCGCATTTGGATAACATCCATGCTTAGGCCTTGAGCTTCTTGGCGACGCCGGCAAAGTACTTCCCCTGGTGCTCCGCCAGTGCGAGCTCCGCGACGCTGGGCTTCCTGCTTCCGTCGGCGCCGGCGAAGGTGCCGGCTCCGTAGGGGCTCCCGCCCTTGACCTCGTCGACGGTGAACATGCCGGCGCCGTGCGTGTACCCGACCGGCACGAACACCATGCCGTGGTGCGTGAGCTGAGTGATGGCCGTGAGAGCCGTGGTCTCCTGGCCGCCGCCCTGGGTGCCCGTGGAGAGGAAGAGGCCCGCGGGCTTGCCGGCGAGGGCGCCGGACTGCCAGAGGCCGCCGGTGGAGTCGAAGAAGGCCTTCATCTGCGCCGCCATCATGCCGAACCGGGTCGGGAAGCCGAACACGATGCCGTCGGCCTCGGCCAGCTGGCTCGCCGTGATGACTGGGTGGTCCTCGCGCTTGGGCGCCGCGTACATCTTCGCCAGAACCTCCTCCGGCAGCGTCTCCGCCACCCGCCAGACGGTGACCTCGACGTCAGCGACGGTCTCGGCGCCCTTCTTGATCTCCTCCGCCAGAGTGGCGACGTGTCCATAGGTCGAGTAGTACCTGAACGAACAACAAATTGAGTAATCAGATGAATGGGCTAAGATAGCGGGAAGAAGATTGGTTCGCAGAGGAGGCTTACACGATGTAGATCTTGGTCGCCATTGCCGCAAGCTGAAGAATTCTTCTTGCTCTTACAATTGTTATGTCTTCTGAATTTCTCTGCTTCCACTTGTAGCTGGTGAAGAAAGAAGCAGAATAGGCACCAGTATTTGTAGGGGAAGCAAGAAGATTGTTAGTAATTTGACGCTCTCTTGCAGTCGCAGTCTTGCGGTTGAGGGTGATTAAATAAGCATGTCACCATCGGGGCTGCTAATATTTAGTGCCGTGTAGTTGGTATAAAAAAACATATGGTCAAAACTCTGATCAACTTGTCATGGCCCGTCGCGTACGTACTCATGGCGTCGATACTGACGTATATACTGGATGCTTGTATGAGGGATAGCTTAAATTCATGGTGACAACTGACAAGAACGACACTCCAAACTAGTAGGGGCAGAGTAATCTGATTGGCTGTAAGTTGTGACGGATCATAGTTGAAAGCTTACGGGTGGAAGGAGAAAACGGTTCCAACTGGCGCACCTACGATGCACTGAGCCAAGCAGCCATCACAATCCGTTAAATTAACGAGTGGCCAAGCTAGGTACTGATTCGTTAGGCTCGCCGGCCGGAGGGGAACTACTAGCCTCGATGTATTTTCTATGAACACGATTTCAGTTCTTTTATGATAGTGTGTTGCTGAGTGGAAGTTGTCGTCATGGTGTGTTGTAAACTGTAGGCCTGGATTTTTTTTTTTTTGAAATGTGGCAGCCCAGCCATACTGTTAGCATATAGATATGTTTTGTTGTGCAAGTATTGTAAATAATCTTAATTGCCTTTGAGCCTAATTTAAATATCCCGGGACCCCACGCTTTTATGCGTGCGAGGCTTCCCCAAACCCGTCTTACCGTTCTATATGATATCAGACTAAAACGATCCTAACCCTAAACACCGACCCGCCGTCGCCGGCCCTCCCCCCTCCAAACCCTAGGTTGTCGTCGCCGGCCTCCCTTCCGCTGCCCTAGCCACCACCATGTCAAGCTCCGCCCCTCACAATTCCCTCACCGGGGCTCTCGTCCCCGCCTCGGGGGCCGTCTCGGTCGCCATCGCCCCACGCCAGATCACCCTCGTTGTGCTCTCCTTCGATGCCGCCAACAACACCAAGTGGGCGATCTACATGTGCGCCTGATGACACTAAGCAAAGGTGCCAACTCGTGGGGACTCCAAGTGCAGAGTGTTGTAGCAAGAGTAAATTTTCCCCATGAGGGAACTCGGGATTTAATATCGAACTCTCAGGGAACAATCGACAAAGATCTCGCCGTTCTTCTTTAAGCAACCTGCAAAACAACTTTCTTGTCTTGTGTCCCCAACTCCACCAAATGGTTCTCAAGCACAAGGTATATATATAAGTAAAATAAAATATGATAATGCAAATAAAGTAAATAACAATGCAATAAAGTTAATATGATGCGTGAAAGGTATTTTTTGGGTTTTATAGTTGTATGCAAGAAAGTAAATGTGTTTTTGTATTTTCAGATTTAAATGATGCTGAAAATAAAAGTGTGTGTAAATGCGTTGGAAAGGTGTTTCTTATGATTAAATTAGACCGGGATTCATGGGTTCACTTGTCTACTCTCTCATAAAGTTGTGGTGGTATTACGTGCAAAGCGGATGATCGAAACATTGACATGATTTTTATTATATTAACTTGATAATATTCATATGGGCATCACGTCCTAAATTAAAGATGATGCAACACATCTTACTTATACTCCACTAGATAGGAATACACTTCAAGCAATCTAGTATTAAGAATTAACTGAGTATGACCTTAGGTACTTTGACATGATATTGAATATCAAATATGCTACCGCTTGGACATATTACGATAGAATGATGTCTATGAATGTCTCTTAAAATTCTAAGCTATCACCAAGAAATTAAAGCACATGCATTCTTTTTATCCCTAGTGGGGTAGCCGTGGAAAGGTAAAAACCATAGCAAATCAATGACTACTATTCACTATCCAATCACTACTACCTAGTCACTCCATCTAATACACACACCATCCTTCTCACATGCCCTCGCATACATGTTGGATCAGAACAAGTAGTAAAGAATAGGGTAATAATATGCATCTACTCATACATCAAGAACATAATAACATATTACATCTCATCAATCATCCAATAAAATAAAGATCCACGGCATAAGAATTACATAATATGCATCATAATCATGTTGGGCAGCTCATATGATGTCTAAACATTGAAGCATAAAAGAGAAATAGGATAAGCTACCGCCACAAACCCATAGTCTAGAGGTGGACTACTCCCTCTTCATGGCGGTGATGATGGTGTTGATATCGGAGAGGGTGGAGAAGTGTTCGGGGGCGACTCCGGCAGTGTTTCCCCCTCCAATCTTCGCTGGAACAGCCTCTGTTTCTATGTTTCGTGTTTCTCTATCGCCTTGTTTTGCGATCGTCGAGGGGGTCTTTATATATGCGTTTTTAGGTCAAGCTGAGCATCAGGAGATGAAGATGGACGACAGCGGAGGTCCGAGGCTCAAACGAGCCTAGGTGGCGTGGCCTAGCTAGGGGCCCATGCCACCTAGTCTTGTTTGGCCCCTGGGCCTCATCTCGTTGACTTCTTCTCCTCCAGGTGCTTCTCGTGGTAAAATATTAGCGTCCGAAAAATCCTAGGTCAATTTGAGTCCGGGAAGATCCTAGATGCGTAAAAATACGCAAAATAGGGTTTTCCTGTTCTGTAGAGTTATAACAAAAATAAGGGGGATTGATGGAAAATCCCCATAAATCATTGTAAAACATGATTAGAACAACTAATAACATTATTATATGTAGGAATATGCATCAATAAATGACAAAGTTCATGTATGTATTTTGCATGCATCAGCGCCACCCTCGGCCGTGCCAGACTTCTAGGTCACATCGACGGCACCATCGCCGCTGCCCCGACCGACTTCGACTGTACGGCCGCTGACTACACCATCCTCAATGTCCTCCACTCCGCCATCGATGAGGATGTCGCTGATACGTCCAAAACGTATCTACTTTCCCGAACACTTTTGCTATTGTTTCTCCTCTAATTTGTGTGTTTTGAATACAACTAACACAGACTGACGTTGTTTTCAGCAGAATTGCTCTGGTGTCTCGTTTTTGTGCAGGAATCCAACTTTCAGTAAAAATTCAGGAAAAATCATCAAAAATCCTATTTCACCAGAAGACCCACGGAGCCAGAAGACGAGACGGAGGGGAGGCTCGAGGGCCCCACACACACAGGGGGCGTGGCCTAGCCCTGGCCGCGCCCACCTGGTGTGAGGACGCCTCGGCCGTCCCCTTGACCTCTCTTTTCGCCTACATATACCTCCTGACTTGATAAAATCGGGGATACGGCGTTTTTCCCAGATAGACTTCCGCTGCGCCACCGCCATCAGAAACCGCGATTTGGAACCAGAAACTCCATTCTGGCACCCTGCCAGAATGGGAATTTGGAGGAGATCTTCATCACCATCATCACCGACGTCACTCCATCGACCATCCATGATTCCCACATCCATGTGTGAGTAATTCCCCCGCTGTAGGTGAGGGGATGGTAGGGATTGGATGAGATTGTTCATGTAATTTGATATGAGATTGTTAGGGCATAGTGCCTAGTATCTTTATTTAGTGCCTATTGAAGGGAATATGCCCGAGAGGCAATAATAAAGTGGTTATTATCATATTCCATGTTTATGATAAATGTTTATTTCTCATGCTAGAATTGTATTAATCGGAAACATTAATACATGTGTGATTAATAAACCAAAAAGGTTCCTAGTAAAGCCTCTCTTTTATACTAGCTCGTTGATTAACCGATGATCAAGGTTTCCTGATCATGAACATTGGATGTTGTTAATAACGGGGTCATATCATTAGAAGAATGATGTGATGAACACTCACACCCATAGTATGAATAGCAAAACGATCAAGTCATCAAGTTCATTGCTATATCAAACTCATGCGAAGTAGTTCTAATCCTTAGACCATGAGATCATGTTAATCACTGATACCGGAAGGGTACTTTGATGATATCAAACGTCACACCGTAATAGGGTGATTATAAAGGTTGATTTGGGTACTGTGAAAGTATTAGTTGAGGCTCATGGATCAAGAGTGGGATTTGTCCATCCGGATGACGGAAAGATATTCTCTGGGCCCTTCTCGGTGATATTGCATTGGAATCGCTTGCAAGCATGTGACTAGGTCACATGAATGCATTATCACGGAACGAGTAAAGAGACTTGTCGGGAACGAGATCGAACTAGGTATGGTTGATACCAAATGATCGGATCTCGGACAAGTAATAATATCGCGAGACAAAAGGAATTAACTATATTCGTTACTGGTTCACACGATCACTAGTTCATCGTTGAGTAAGTGGGAGTCATCATGGATTTCCAGATCCCGCTGTTGATTATTGATCGGAGAGGAGTCTCGATCATGTCCACGTTATTCACGAACCGTAGGGTGACACACTTAAGGTTCGCCGTCGTTTTTGAGTGGATACGATACTCCGATCGAATTACAGGACAGCATAAGGGTTGTTTCAGAAAAGCACCGAAACTGTTTTGGGATATCGAAATAACTCAAGGGTGTATTTGTTAATGTTTGTTAATTGAATGAATTAACAAATATTAAAGAAATAAAAATGTTTTATTAAATCAATAAGTGTGAATTTTAATTAGCATGAATGTCATGCAAAATTAAAATGGGGGTTACCTCATGTTGATGAGGGGGTTACCACCATGAAGGGAATGAAGAGGGGGTTACCACCATGAAGAGGAGGAGGGCCTCCTTGGCCGGCCACCCCTTGGGGGCTGCCCCTCCTCCCCTATATAAACCCCTCCCTCTCCTCCATGTGACACACTTCTTGATCCTCCCCTTCCCGCATAGTTGCTGCCCAATTTACGTCTGAGCTTAGCGAAGCTCTGCCGGAATTGTAGTTCGTAGTTCATACACTTGGAGAAGTGTGTGGTGGAGTGTCCGGCGGATCCCTTCTTCCGCTGCCCCCGCTGGACCGAGGGCGTGGAGGAGTCGACGACGAGCTGTACGTGTGACCGAGCACGGGGGCGCTGCCACTTGTGGCGCCGTGTACACGATCTTGTGATCGTCAAGTGAACCACTATGTCGACTACGTCAAGTGAACAACTACGTCGACTACGTGCGTCTACATCGACTCTCCATCGTCAACATTTGTGCGGGAACGTAATCCCCGCTTACGGTCGTCGAGGGTTAGTCTCCGTTGCTACCACCTCGTAGAGTATCTTGGCTAGTTTATGTGTTCTTGCGTAGGAAAATTTTTGTTTTTTATGCTACGAACCCATCAGTGGTATCAGAGCCATCTCTATGCGTAGTTGGTATGCACGGTTAGAACACATGTGGATGTGGGCGTTGATGATCATGTTATTGCTATTTTTTTTGTATTTTGGATCATAGTGGCATAGTGGGATTGAAGCTGCCCGAGACTAACCTTACGTGACCACGTTCACGAGACTTGTCCCACACTTGACATGCTTCGGCATATGTGGCTTTGCGGGTGCACGTTTCTCCCACTATAGTTATGATCTATTTTACAAAGAGTTGTTAATAATATTTTTATCACCGTTGTGGTTACATGTTCGTAGGTAAGAATGGTTCTTCCTAGAAAGCCCCAAACCACGTAAAATATGCAAGACAAATTAGAAACGTCTAACTTGTTTTTGCAGGGCATGTGATGTGATATGGTTAAATTGTTTATATTACAAATTGTATGCAATGATCCTTTTTGTAAGTTATAAACAACCGGCAGGAGCCATATGGTTATCTTTACATTTAAATGGCCTGCGTGCCGAATATATATATCCAAGTGATATATTGTAATGGAGGAAGACAACCAAGGTGGCGCGCCATGGACCTTGGTGCTACGCCGGTGGAATGATGGAGATCATGCCATGACGCACAAGATGGAGATCGAATGCGTGAAGGACCATATCATATCACATTATATATGCATGTGATGTTTATCCTTTTATGCATCTTATTCTGCTTAGATTTGATCGCGCGGTAGCATTATAAGATGATCCCTCTCACATAAATATCAAGATAAAAATGTGTTCTTCCATAGCATGCACCGTCAAGAAAGTTCGTCGTTTCGAGACACCACGTGATGATCGGGTGTGACAGACTCTACGTTCACATACGACGGGTGTAAGACAGTTTTACACACGCGGGTGCTGTGGTTCTACTTGGCGAGCCTAGCATGTACAGACATGGCCTCGGAACACAAACCGAAAGGTTAAGCACGAGTCATATGGTTGATATGATGAACATGGTGATGTTCGCCTTTGAAACTATGTCGTTGCACGTGATGATCGGTTGCGGTATAGTGAATTTGGTTCGTGTAATCACTTAAGAAAACTAAGAGGGATGTTGTTTTTAAGTGGGAGTTCACTTAGTAATTTTGAATTATAGAACTCAATTTACCATGAACTAAATCAAAGTGAATTTGCATAGTTTCTTGTAGGCATTGGCATCCGTTTACTACCTTGCGTTTAGCTATAATTGAGATAATAGAACTATAGAATTCTGGATGATAACTTTACGAACTGGTATCGTATTGTTTGAATGTCAATCTAAAGTTTAAAGTCCTATTGCAAACTTTTAGCAAACCTTGGTTACTCGATAAAATTTAATAAGTAGTATTAAATCAAGAGTAATAATTCCAGTGTTAGTATCTAAGTATCACATTTGCCTCCATGATCCTTGATATTCAAAAGTTGTTTTTAGTATCAAGGTTGTCTAGGAGTTGAAAGAATTGTTTCATGAACTATCATGTGTGGAAGATATTGTGATATCTAAAACAATGTTGGTTGCAATGTGATAGAGTATAATTTAATAAGACACATGTTCTCATATTGTATGAGAATTTGTGAAGATTGGAGATGCTAGGCGTCCAGATCTCCTAAAAAGGTTTTAGGAACTAACATTATACTCACAATTCATCCTCATGAGCTATAGTAGCTTGATCATGAAAGTTGTCATGATAGGACGAATGGAAGATGTAGGTAAAATGTTTACTACACTAAAAGATTACTAAAGAATGGAATTTGGAAGAACGCCAAATATTTGATAATGGTGATCTACTTCAAAGTGTGAGTCCAAGGATATTAGTGTTTGACTAATCATGCCTTGAACTATGTGCCATGTGAATGGCGCCACTATTGATGTTGATAGATTCTTCTAGAAGGAAAAGAATTGCTAAAAGAGAATCCAAAATTTATTCTGGCAGAAAAGAAAAGACTGGAAATGTCCAGCTCAGGTATATAGAAGATATACATGTTATGGGTGTATTCATTGCCTGTTAAAAAAATGTGGTTCTTGGGTATTTGATACTAAATTGGTTGGTATGAACTGTCATACAGAACAACGCAATACAAGAACTACAATGGCCTAATTAACTAGCAAATGAATATGGGATGATTCTCATCGAAAACAAATAAAGTGTTATTGTGTTTTGTTGGAATTAAACCTAGCCTTCAAGATTTGTTTGAATAATTGTTATTTTCTGGTGTTATGAGAACAATGGTTGTTCAAATTATTACCGCATTCATAAAAGATGGATGAACGCTTATCTTGTTGGAGAAATCACATCCATAACACTGATGCTAAAAGTGTCTCAAGACAAATGATTAGAAGATCACTTATGAGTGACACCACCGTTTAAATCATATTGGAAAGTAAACATGAAGAAACTCCATGTTGATGGGATTTTGGAGTCTTTTGATTTTGAATCAATTGACGCTTGTGAAAATTTCCTAGAGATGATTAAAACTCCGTTTGTAGGCCAAAGAAGAATGGACGACTAACTTATTGGATATTGTACATGTTGATGTATATAGTCCATTATGTGTAGCTGTGTGTGGTGAATTCTTGAACTTCATTTACTTTAACCGATGATTTGAGTAGATATATGTGTATATTTACTTAATAAGGAAGAAGTATGAAATATTTGAAAAATGTTTAAAGTATTTCTAGATGAAGTTGAAAATCATTGTAACAAGAGAATAAAGAATTTATGATTGGATCATAAAGGAAGATATTTGAGTTACAAGTTTAGCAAACACCTAAAAGTTGAGGAATCGTTCCATAGACTTGTATTTCCCGAAACACCATAGGAGTATGGAGTGTTCGAGAGATGAAATCAAACTTTGTTTGACATCGTTGCATAAAAGGTGTCGTCTATAAAACTGCCATTATATTTTAAGGATAAAGCTTTAGAGACTACCGCTTTTACACTGAAAAGAGCGCCACCATGATCCGTTGAAATGACACCATATGAGTTATGGCATGGGATAAAACCCAAGTTGTCTTTTCTAAAATTTTGGTATGCTAGGCATATGTAAAATGTTTACAACCAAAGTCGGATAAATACGTCTTTGTAGGTTATCCCAAAGTAACTGTTAGGTATTCCTCCAGAACACCTAAGACAAAAGTGTTTGTCGCCGAAAACGTCAAGTTTCTTGAGAAGGAATTTTTCGCAAAAGGTTAAGTGGGAGGACAATAGAACTTTGATTGGGTTATTGAACCTAAGCTATATGTGCTGAGTAGCGCAGCGCCGAGAAGTGTCCCGGATGCGGCCACAATGCGCATGGCTGTCGTACCTCAAAGGTTGTGGTCACATAGATCTAAGTTCCTATTGAACCGCGTGAGTCGGGTAACAATCAAATAGTTAGATTTGAGAATGAATCATTATTGTTTGACAATGATGAACCGACTGCATGCAAAGAAGCAATGATGGGCCCTGACTCCGTCAAATGGCTAGAAGCCATAAAATCCATGATAGTTCCATACACGAGAAACCAAGTTTATGAACTTGGAAGACCCTCAAAAGGCATGAATCCTAATGAACGTATTTGGATCTATAAAGACAGACATGGATGTTTAACATCTTTGAAATAGTCGACACATTGTTAAAAGAGTTTACGATTGTGTTCAATGAGTTGACTATGACAAGATTTGATCTTTCATAGCGATATTTTGTCTGGAAGGATTACTGTAGCAACCACTACATATGCCAAGTTTGGTATATGTTAGTTGAATAAACAAGACAACATTCTTCTAATAGAATGGTTACCTAGGACATGTACATGACATGGTCCAATGGGTTTTGTAAATTCAAATGATGCTAAAAGGCATGCAAACTTCAATGGTTGAAGTAAGCATCGCGGAGTTGGAATATTCACCGTGATGAAATAATTAAAAGGTTTAGTTTCATCAGATACGATGAATATGCTTGCATTTGCAAGAAATTAAGTGGGAGCGCTGAGACATATTTTCAGTACATTATGTAGAAGACATATTGTTAATTGGAAATGATGTATCTTTTATTGGCATAGGTTAAGAATTTCATTAAAATTAGATTTCAATGAAAGACTTAGGCAAAACCAAAATATTGGGTCTCGATGTCTATATAGATAGATCGAGGTACCAATATGGTTGTGCCAAAGTACATAGATGAAATATTGAATGAAGTTCAATATGGAAACAACAAGAAAAGTTCTTGCCGCATGGAAGAGGTTGAAACAAGATTTAGGTGTTTTTTTGACACTTGATGAGTGAAGCCACATGAATGATTTGATCGATCATGTATACCGTGATATGTACATATCCAGATATGTCCTATGCTCTAAATGTTATGAGCATATACCAGAGTGATAAATGTCATAAGATGATCACTGGACAATAGTAAGGATATCCTTATGTGCTTTGGAAGGACTAAGGATATATATTATGTATGACAAAGTGACACATAGTTCATTGTAAAGTGTTACATTGATACTAAGTTTGTCACAAGATACAAATTAAGCTTATCTCAATTTTAGCTATATGTTTAGGTGGCACAATGTAATGGAAGGAAGTTTCATGATGGATTTGGATGAGTTCCAAAGTTAAGACATTGTGATGGATTCTACAACAAAGGTTGAGTATATGGCTACTTTAGAAGTAGCAAAAGAGGGCATTTGTGTTAAGAAGTTTGTTATCAAACTAGGTGTAGTTCCAAGCTGGCTATTACTGTGAAGATCTATTGTGTGACAATAGTGACAACATGATTTTAGCTAAAGAAACTAATGTCTCACCAAAGGACCAAATTTATACCCAACTATCTCATTTGAGAATGAGTGATGCGTAGAGATGCAAAGACATGCAAATACACACAGAACTGAAAGTGTCAGATCTGGAGATCAGACTAACCACATGCAACGCGTACGTATAACACGTGAATGCCATAAGTGTTATATACGCAAGTATCAACTAGATTATTGACTCTAGTGCAAGTGGGAGACTGAAGGGAATATGCCCGAGAGGCAATAATAAAGTGGTTATTATCATATTCCATGTTTATGATAAATGTTTATTTCTCATGCTAGAATTGTATTAATCGGAAACATTAATACATGTGTGATTAATAAACCAAAAAGGTTCCTAGTAAAGCCTCTCTTTTATACTAGCTCGTTGATTAACCGATGATCAAGGTTTCCTGATCATGAACATTGGATGTTGTTAATAACGGGGTTATATCATTAGAAGAATGATGTGATGAACACTCACACCCATAGTATGAATAGCAAAACGATCAAGTCATCAAGTTCATTGCTATATCAAACTCATGCGAAGTAGTTCTAATCCTTAGACCATGAGATCATGTTAATCACTGATACCGGAAGGGTACTTTGATGATATCAAACGTCACACAGTAATAGGGTGATTATAAAGGTTGATTTGGGTACTCTGAAAGTATTAGTTGAGGCTCATGGATCAAGAGTGGGATTTGTCCATCCGGATGACGGAAAGATATTCTCTGGGCCCTTCTCGGTGATATTGCATTGGAATCGCTTGCAAGCATGTGACTAGGTCACATGAATGCATTATCACGGAACGAGTAAAGAGACTTGTCGGAAACGAGATCGAACTAGGTATGGTTGATACCAAATGATCGGATCTCGGACAAGTAATAATATCGCGAGACAAAAGGAATTAACTATATTCATTACTGGTTCACACAATCACTAGTTCATCGTTGAGTAAGTGGGAGTCATCATGGATTTCCAGATCCCGCTGTTGATTATTGATCGGAGAGGAGTCTCGATCATGTCCACGTTATTCATGAACCGTAGGGTGACACACTTAAGGTTCGCCGTCGTTTTTGAGTGGATACGATACTCCGATCGAATTACAGGACAGCATAAGGGTTGTTTTAGAAAAGCACCGAAACTGTTTCGGGATATCGAAATAACTCAAGGGTGTATTTGTTAATGTTTGTTAATTGAATGAATTAACAAATATTAAAGAAATAAAAATGTTTTATTAAATCAATAAGTGTGAATTTTAATTAGCATGAATGTCATGCAAAATTAAAATGGGGGTTACCTCATGTTGATGAGGGGGTTACCACCATGAAGGGAATGAAGAGGGGGTTACCACCATGAAGAGGAGGAGGGCCTCCTTGGCCGGCCACCCCTTGGGGGCTGCCCCTCCTCCCCTATATAAACCCCTCCCTCTCCTCCATGTGACACACTTCTTGATCCTCCCCTTCCCGCATAGTTGCTGCCCAATTTCTGTCTGAGCTTAGCGAAGCTCTGCCGGAATTGTAGTTCGTAGTTCATACACTTGGAGAAGTGTGTGGTGGAGTGTCCGGCGGATCCCTTCTTCCGCTGCCCCGCTGGACCGAGGGCGTGGAGGAGTCGACGACGAGCTGTACATGTGACCGAGCACGGGGGCACTGCCACTTGTGGCCCCGTGTACACGATCTTGTGATCATCAAGTGAACCACTACGTCGACTACGTCAAGTGAACAACTATGTCGACTACGTGTGTCTACATCGACACTCCATCGTCAACGTTTGTGCGGGAACGTAATCCCCGCTTATGGTCGTCGAGGGTTAGTCTCCGTTGCTACCACCTCGTAGAGTATCTTGGCTAGTTTATGTGTTCTTGCGTAGGAAATTTTTTGTTTTCTATGCTACGAACCCATCACCTATGACATTGTTGCAACTTGTTGTGCTTAATGCTTGTCACTTTGGGCCCGAGTGCCATGATTTCAGATCTGAACATGTTATTATTTCTATGATGATACTTGTTGTTTATGGTCTTATCTACAAGTTGTATACACATATTGTTGTCCGGAACCCGAGGCCCCAAAGTGACAGAAATTAGGATAACCGGAGGGGATGGCTATGATGTGAGGATCACATGTGTTCACTGAGTGCTAATGCTTTGCTCCGGTACTTTATTAAAAGGAGTACCTTAATTACCAGTAGTTTCCCTTGAGGCCCTGCTGCAATAGGCTAGTAGGACAAAAGATGTCGTGCAACTTTCTCCTTGTGAGCACGTACGACTATATACGGAACACATGCCTATGATTGTTAGTGCTAGGATGCTTTATCATTATTTATCTACAATGCCCATGTCTCATTGATTTCATGAATTATCTTATCCATGCAACGCCCATACATCCGTCCCTATACCTACCGTATTTGTTCCTACTGTTTACTACTGTTACTATTACCGCTGTTATTTTACTACAGCTGTTATTGTTTCACTACTATCACCACTATAAAACTGTTGCTACTGATAAACCACTGCGAGCAAGACTGTTTCCAGGTGCAGCTGAATTGACAACTCATCTGTTAAGTCTTACATATATTCTTTGGCTCCCCTTGTATCGAATCAATAAATTTGGGTTTTACTTCCCTCGAAGACTGTTGCGATCCCCTATACTTGTGGGTCATCAAGACTATTTTCTGGCGCCGTTGCCGGGGAGCATAGCTTTATTTGTAAGTTTACTTGGTATTCATATTGTTTGTTGCAATCCTTTCATCATGGGTAAACCTCGTGATGGAAAAGTTCCTATATTGCCATCTACTACAAGAAGAGGTACGACTTTGAACACTTCTGTTGCTCTTGATTCGCCATCTGTTATGAGTAAGTTGCTTACACCACCACATGCACACGCTACTGCTACTACTTCTGCTGAGTTTGAAAATGCCACTAATAATTTAGATGATGCTTCTACTGTGCTTGATGAGAGTGGTTCAGTAGGTTCCTTTTTAGATGCTACTATTACTAGAGCTAAGTTGGGAAACACCATTGTTACACCTATTAGTTCACCTGAGTCTAGGGAATGTCCTAGTGATGATTTTGATGATGCTTATATTGATCTTAATGATGATTTTATTGCTGAAGCACGTGCTACTCGTAATGCCGCTGAAGTTAAAGAACTCCTTGCTAGACGTACTGTTAGATATAATTTGTCTCCTGATCCTAAGTTTGCTGCTTCTCCCATAAATATTAGAGATAAGGATTATGATTTCTCTTTGGATTTATCTTACATATCTATTGTTGAGAAAACTCCTTTTTGTGGTACTAAAGATGAGAGTGCTATGGAGCACATGAATGAGCTTTCTACTTTGAGTAATTTGTTTTCTGATGATATTAAGCTCCGCACTTACTTTGTTGCTAAGATTTTTCCTTTCTCATTGAAAGATGCAGCTAAAACTTGGTTTAATAACTTGTCTCCTGGATCTCTTAATAGTCCTATTGCTTTGGATAATGCTTTCTTTCAGAAATATTTTCCTGCTAGTGCTCAACATGCTGCTGTGCAGAAAATCTTTAATTTTGAACAGGGAAAAGGAGAGATACTGCCTGAATCTTGGACGAGGTTTTGTTCTTTAATTAGAGCTTTGCCTAAAGAACCATTGCCTAAAAATGAACTCCTTGATATATTTTATAATGGACTAACGGATGAATCTAAGACATTTTTAGATAGTTGTGCTGGTTGTGTTTTCAGGGAAAGAACTCCGGCTGAAGCTAAAGAATTAATGGCTAAAATAAGCCGGAATCATGATGATTGGACTCTAGTTGAGCCAACACCAGCACCTATACCTGCGCCAGTTCCAGAGCCTACACCGAAGAAGAGAGGGATGATTGAACTAAATGATGAAGTGATGAGGGAAGCTAAGAAATCTCTTAAGGAGAAAGGTATTAAGGCCGAAGATGTGAAGAATTTACCTCCTATAGAAGAATTATGTAAGCCAACCCCTCACTCATCTACTATTGAGGTACACTCTCTCCAATGCTTTGATGAAAGAGATATTCCTTATTCTAAAACCCCTGATCAATGCTTAGATGAATTTGATAATTTTATTATTAAGCAAGAAAATTTTAATAGAATGGTGCATAATCATTTGTTGGAAAATTCTAGAGCTATTAACAAGTTGCAGGATATTGTGGAGAGAACCTCCAATGATGTGAAGATACTTGTTAAACATTTTCAAATGGTTCAAACACAAATTGATGAGCTTACCAAGGTGCAAAAAGACTTGCTAGTCAATGCCGCAAGAGAGAAGCAAGCTTGCGAAATTCGCACAAGAAGTGGTGCTACTACCCAAGATCCATTATATCCTGAAGGACATCCTAAGAGGGTCGAGCAAGATTCTCAACGTACTTTAAGTGATGATATTCCTTCCAAGAAGAAGAAGAAGAAGCATAAAACAACTACAGAATCATCTGATGCAGGTAAAGATCCTAACAGTGTTTCTATTTCTGATGCTAAAACTGAACCAGGTAATGCTTCTGATAAAGAAGAAGTTGAAGTGGAACCAGAAAAGATTGATAAGAATGCAAAGTACACCAAAGAAGAACCTTGGGTGCAGAAACCAATGCCTTTTCCTGGTAAGAAACACAAGTCCAAGGTAGAAGAACACTACAACAGGTTTTGTGAATGGATGAAACCTTTATTTTTGCAAATTCCTTTGACTGATGCTATTAGAATGCCTCCTTATGCAAAATATATGAAAGATATTGTTACTAACAAAAGGAAAATTCCTAATGAGGAAATTTCCACTTTACTTGCTAATTATTCTTTTGATGGTAAAGTTCCGGAGAAGCTTGGAGATCCAAGTATACCAACTATTCCTTGCTCCATTAAAAATAACTATGTTAGAACTGCTTTATGTGATTTGGGAGCTGGAGTTAGTGTCATGCCTTTTTCTCTTTATAAGAGACTTGATCTAGAAAAATTGGTATCAACTGATATATCTTTGCAGATGGCTGATAAGTCTACTACTATTCCCATTGGTATATGTGAAAATGTTCCTGTTCAATTTGCTAATAGTTGTTTGATATTAACTGACTTTGTTGTGTTGGAAATGCCTGAAGATGATAATATGTCTATTATTCTTGGGAGACCTTTTCTAAATACTGCAGGTGCTGTTATTAATTGCAATCAAGGAAAAGTAACTTTTAATGTCAATGACAAAGAGTATACGCTTTATTTTCCCAAGAAGATTGATAGGAAGAATGCTCTAAGTTCAATCAAGCATGCTGAGACCATCAAAGTTGGTCAAATTATTTGTTCAGAGCAAAAGCCCAATGAAGAATATCAAATTGTTATGGTTGGGACTATACCTATCAAAGTTGAGGTAACATAAGCATTTAGTGAAATGCAAAGTTTTTCCTCATATAAAGTTAGTTTGGTAACAAGACTTGATCAACCTTGTTAACAAAGTGATTTCATATGAACGAAACTTCGTTTTCACTGCATCTACTCCACCTCGCCTATATTTACTTGTTCAATTTTATTCCTTTAGTTTAGTTACATGATTAAGAGTATCTCAGAGTTGCTGCATACTTGGTTTTGATTTGCTTGAAATCATTTCATCTTCATTTTTCTGAGTTTTTATCGATATGCCAATTTCTGAAAAATCCTCGAAAATAAAGTTTCTCGAAAAATTCCAGAAAATTCTTTATAAATTTTTATGTCAAAAATGGGATAGAGAGGCACCTGGGAGACACCAGGAGGGTTTGCCACGCCACCTCCCACACAGGGGGCGTGGCCCAGCCCTGGCCGCGCCCACCTGGTGTGAGAGGGCCCCACCTGGCCTCTCACTTATCTCTTCCTCCCCTGCTCTTTCTCTCTTCCAAAAACAACGACACACCCAGCTCAAACCCGAGTTCTTGCTGTTCTTCACCTTGATTTTTCGATCTCCTTGCTCAGCCCATCATTTTTGCTGAGATTTGGAGCATTTGTTCTCCGGTATGTGACTCCTTCGCTTGTCCAAGTAGAATTTCTTTCGGTGAAGTATTTCTTGAGTATTTTAGCATTGTAGGTGACAGGATAAATGAGTATGCATGCTTGTTCAGTTGCTTAGAAATGTTATTTTGATGCATGTTAGCTCTCTAGTAACTCACTATAGTAGTTCCCTACATTTGTTTGTCTCAAAATCATATTTTATGAGGTTTGTTAAAAAATTCAGAAATGGAGGAGAATGCATATCAACTTTTTCAACATGAACTAGAAGTGCATGAAGTCATGAGAGTTCACCGTGAAGAGAGGGTCTTTCCCTCATACTATCCATGCTCAGAGTTCATGAATGCTGCCGGAATTCTGCAGGATTTTCAAACCTTACTATCTAATGCAGGATTGGAACATTTTATTGAGGGTGAACCTCCCCAATATGTTAAACTAACAATGTCTGTGGTGCAGGATTTCAGATTTAGTTGGTCCACTTCTAACCCCATGGTTCATTATAAAATCTATAACAAATCTGTGGACTTGCCTCTTGATGTTTTCTGTACAGCTATTAGAGTACCGCAGTGGGGATCGCTCGAGAAGATAAGGGGCCAGCCTAGGCCATTGTTGGAACTATATGAGGAGATTTGTCAAGGAAGAAGCTTCACATGAGAGGGTGGTAAAACTCGAAATATTCATTTCCCATCCATCCGATATTTTGCCTTCTTTATTACCAAATGTGTTCTTGCTAGGAAATCTGCAAGTAAATTATCTCTCCATGATCTAGCTTTTATTGCTGCTGCTTTGAGGCGTGATAGGACTTACCATTTGGATGCCTTAATAGCTTTCTGTCTTGATGTTAATCGAGAGAAAGGGGGAATCTGTGGGGGACTTATAGCTTCACGCCTGTTAGCTTTACATGGTGTAATGCCTCATTTCCTAGATCTGCAGTTCCTCGAGGAGAAACTTGATCTTAGTTCTATGATTCATCATAAGTTTATTTCTCCTCCTGCTAGTTTGATTAATTTAACATTTGAGCTAACCTTTTTCAAGAAGACTACCTGGAAGGTAGTAAAGACTGATTGATACGTCTCCAACGTATCAATAATTTTTGATGCTCCATGCTTGTTTTTACACCATTTGCCTACTGTTTCGTTACACTTCGTGGCACTTTTATGCATTTTCCGGAACTAACCTATTAACAAGTCGCCACAGTGCCAGTTCCCTGTTTTCTGCTGTTTTTGTGTTTCAGAAGTGATACACAGGAAATATTCTCGGAATTGTACGAAATAAGTTCCTGAAGTCTTATTTTTCCCGGAAGCTTCCAGAGATCCGAAGAGGAGTTGGAGGGGGGCCACGAGGGCCCCACACACCAGGGCGGCTGCTACTTGGTGATGACGCCAGAAAATAGCTGTGGCGTGTAGTTGACGTGGGAGCAGTAAGTCCTTGTGCGTGGTGATGACCAGCCCGTTGGGAACCCCAAGAGGAAGGTATGATGAGTGTAGCGGCAAGTTTTCCTTCAGTTAAGAAACCAAGGTTTATCGAACAGGAGAGGAGAGACAATGATGACTGAAGGTGTTGTGGAACCTGCACACACACAAACAAATACTTTGTTCCCAACTTGCGATGAGGTTGTCAATCTCACCGGTTTGCTTGAAACAAAGGTTATGAGCGTATCGAGTGGAAAACAGTAGAGTATGCTAGTAAAGTAAACAGTACGAGAAAAGTAAACAGGTGATTGCAATATGATGTAAATAGGACCGGGGTCCACAGTTCACTAGTGGTGTCTCTCCATAGATAAAATAACACATGCTGGGTAAACAAATTACAGTTGGGCAATTGATAGAATAGAGATAACGTGATATGTCAAGAAGATCACTATGAGATTTACTCTGGGCATTACAACAAAATACATAGACCGCCATCCAACTGCATCTATGACTAATAATCCACTCCCGGGGATATCAATCCGAACACCCTAGAAGTATTAAGTTGCGAACAACAGATAATTGCATTAAGCAAAGTGTGTAATGTAAACAAAGCATATGCCCTTGAGCATATGAATGTTGTTTTCTCCCTAGTAGCAACAGCACATCTACCACCTTAGAGGTTTCTGTCACTCCCCCGGGTGAAATAGAGACATGAACCCACTATCGAGCATAAATACCCCCTCTTGGAGTCACTAGCAACTACTCGGCCAAGATAGCTACTAACAACGGAGAGCATGCAAGATCATAAACAACATAGAGATAACAAAAGATATAATTCAGTACAGCAACTTAATCATAAACACCAATATTCATCGGATCCCAATAAACCAAACATGTAGAATTACATAACGGTGATCTCAATCATGTATGGCAGCTCATGAGATCTAAACATGAAGCACATGGTGCAGAAGACAACCATCTAGCTACTGCTATGGACCCATAGTCCAAGGTAGACTACTCACTCATCGCTCCGGAGGCAAGCATGGCGATGAAGAAGACCTCCGGTGGCCATTCCCCTCTCCGGCAGGGTGCCGGGAAGAGCTTCTGGACCCTCCCGATCTTCGGGTCGACGGCGGCGTCGGATCGTGATGTGTTCTGGAAAACTGATCGGGGCTTTAGGTTTTTCTCGTCGGGGGGTACTTATAGGCGAAGGGGCGTCGTCAGAGGTGGAGCCAGGCTCCCTCACACATGGGTGGCGCGGCCAGGGGCCTGTCCGCGCCAGCCCTATGTGTGGGGCCCTGGTGGCCCCTCTCCGTCTCTCCTTCGGATCTCTGGAAGCTTCCGGGAAAAATAAGACTTCAGGAACTTGTTTCGTCCAATTCCGAGAATATTTCCCGTGTATCACTTCTGAAACACAAAAACAGCAGAAAACAGGAAACTGGCACTGTGGCACTTCGTTAATAGGTTAGTTCCGGAAAATGCATAAAAATGCCACTAAGTGTAACGAAACAATAGGCAAATGGTGTAAAAACAAGCATGGAGCATCAAAAATTATAGATACGTTTGAGACGTATCAAGCATCTCCAAGCTTAACTCCTGCTCGTCCTCGAGTAGGTAAGTGATAACAAAAGAATAATTTTTGAGGTGACATGCACCTACACAATATTGATCATATATGTAAGCATTGGTGAGCTGGGATCATAGAACTTAAAACATGGGCATGAAGATATAATCATGACAATAAGAACTTAGCAACCATGTTGTAAACATGCAAATGAACACAAACAAAAGATCATGAAAATGAAACAATGAAAGTCAAACATGTGTTCAAATCATAAGGAAAACATGCAAATGGTTTTTAGCTTGTCCTTCAAAGAGAGCAAAACATAAATGCATAGGACACCTTCAAGTTTAAGAGGGCGACTAGATACAAATAATTTAAGAACAAGTGAAACCAACAATATGAATCAATCAATGAACTTTGGGACAATGCATATCACACTAAGAATGACAACTATGCTCTCTTAATGGTGCATAAAGAAAGAAGGTGGTGACTCAACATAAAAGTAAAAGAAAGGCCCTTCGCAGAGGGAAGCAGTGATTAAGCATGTGCTAGAGCTTTTCATTTGTAAAACAGAGAGATAAAACTTGATTTTGAGAGGTGGTTGTCTTTGTCAACGACTGGCAATGGGGTTCTTACTATCTTCCATACAAAAATGAAGCAAGTTTTTGAGAGAGAGATTGGCACTTTTGTGCTCTTTTTATAAAACTTGGCACTCCTCCCCACCTTTTTCCTTTCACATACCATGGCTAACCGATTCCATCGGGTGCCCACCAACATTCACATTCTTTGGAGGAGTGCCTTTTTTTCTTTCTTTTTTTCTTTTTTTTTTCTTTTTGGAATAAGCAATATGGAAGATAGCAAATCCGACCACTACGTCCCCATGAGCTGAAAAAAGTGTCACAAAACGAGAAGTGTTTTGAAGGTTTTTGAAAGGTAGCACATGAAAATTTTACTTTGGAATGGCTTACAAATACCATGCATAGGAGTTTATAGTGGACACAATGACAAACTTTGGCTTTTAGGAGTTGGATGCACGAGTAGAGCTCATACTCAGTACAAGGTGAGGGCTAGCAAAAGACTGGGAGCGACCAACTAAGAGAGCAATAATGGCCATAATCATCCAAAGCGACAAAGCGACATTAAAAGAAGCACAAGATGGCATCAAAAGTCAAAAACTAAATGATCATGAAGGCTATTGGCGACTTTGTAAGAGTCTAACATGTGTGAGCATGCGCCAAGTCAACCCAAATAAAGCATCAAGGAGAAAACCAAAATAATGCTTCCATACAATAAAAACAACGCATGATTTTTTTCAAAGGCTCATTAAGCAATCTCAGTTATTTGAGACAAGTCATGCTACAGCAAAACCACTAAGCATACTATCAAAAAGACATCAAGCATGACATGAAAAAGCCTAAGCCGCAGTCTACACAAGCTCCTTCTTGTACCACTATTTTGCACAAAGCTTTTTCTCTTTTCCAACACCATTTGAAATTTTTATAAACACCTCTTTTGATGAAAACCAATAAAGATCAGAGGCAAAAATACACCTTGATGAAAAAGATATGACAAGATCTGAACGCGAATCAAGGCGAAAACGAAAACCAAAAGCAGTAGCGGAAAAAGTAGAACGCATAGATGAACGATAAGAGTGAAAAACTGTGCGTTCTTTGCAAATGAAAACGAGTACACTCCTCCAAAGAAATTTGTTGGGGTCCAACCATTTATTGCAGCAAACAAACAAACTAAACAACTAAGAAAACTAAAACAACTGACGCTCCAAGAAAAACACATAGTGCATGAAGCAATAAAAATATAGTGTTTTGAAAGGTGACCTGATTTTTGCCGATGAAGAAGGGGTTCCTCGGGGGCATCCCCAAGCTTTGACGCTTGTACTTCTTGGATATTTATTGGGGTGATGCATGGGCATCCCCAAGCTTGAGCTTTTGTCCATTCTTCAACTCATCTCATCATTCTCCAATCCCTACACTTGAAAACTTCCTTCATACAAAACGAAACACAATTTTATTAGCAACATTAGTGCAAGCATAACATATAATCAACCCTCTATTTGCTTCAGGTTTCAACTCAAAACCACCACATATATAGTAGATACTACTATAGCAACCTCCCCAAAAGTTCCGTGATCAAAAGAACTCAAAAGAAAGCGATAAAGTGGCAAACACAAATATTGGCAGAAATCTGTCAAAACTGAACAGCTGACAAAGGTCGAATTTTTGAGGGATTTTCTGTTGCTCAAATCAAAAAGTGTTCAACTAACAAAAGTTTGGATATATCCTGGGGCATATGCACAAGAAATCGCAGGTCCAAAAGATAAACAGAGAATTTTCACAATTGTTTACGGTGCAGCACCGAAAACAGTTTCAGGACAGCAACATCCCCAAATCTTTACCTCACTCAAATTAGAGGCTTCTCTTGGCACAAAAACGAAATAAACAAGATAAGGAGCGGTCATTACAGTAGTAATGACTTCCAAGACTCAAATAAAAGAAAAAGTACTGAAAAGAAAACATTGGGTTATCTCCCAAGAGTGCTTTTCTTTAACGCCTTTGAGCTAGGCGCAGAAAAGTGCGAATCAAGTAATATCAAGTGATGAAGCATTAAGATCATAATTTGCTCTAAGAATAGAGTCAAAAAGTAATTTCTTTATTTTCCTAGGGAAGTGTTCCATACCTTTCTTTAGCGGGAATTGATACATGATAGTGCCTTCCCTCATATCAATGATAGCACCTACAGTTCGAAGAAAGGGTCTTCCCAAAATAATAGGACATGAAGCATGGCATTCAACGTCCATAACAAGAAAATCAACGGGAACAAGGTTATTGTTAACCACAATAAGAACATCATTAATTCTTCCCAAAGGTTTCTTCTTAGCAACATCAGCAATAGGAACATCAAAATAACATTTTTCAAGCGGTGGTAAATCAAGCATGTCATAAATCTTTCTAGGCATGATAGAAATACTAGCACCTAGATCACATAAAGCATGGCAATCATAACCATTAACATGCATATCAATGATGGGTTCCCAACCATCTTCTAACTTCTTGGGAACAAAGGCTTTTTGCTTCAACTTTTCATCCCTAATCTTTATAAGAGCATTGGTAATATGCTTGGTAAAAGCAATATTTAAAGAACTAGCATTGGGAGTCAAAGCAAGCTTTTGCAAGAACAAAATTACTTCAGATACATTGCAGCCATCAACATCAAAATCATTAAAAGAAATAGAGCTATCATCTCCCACACTCCGAAAAATTTCAGCACTCTTTTGAGAAAAAGTTTTGGCAGTTTTAGGCTTTTTAACACAAGGAGTGGGAGTTTTCTCTACACCAATCAAAGTAAGAGGATTGTTATCAGTAGGAGCAACATCATTAGAGGTAGTAATAGTACATACCTTCATCTCTCTAGCCATCTCATCTTCTCTTTCCCACCTGGCATGCAATTCCGCTAACAATCTAATATTTTCATCAATTCCAACTTGGATAGCATTAGCGGCAGCAACAATATTGCTCTCTTTCACATTATTAGGAAACACTTTTAATTTCAGAATTTCAACATCATGAGCAAGGCTATCAACTTTAGAGGCAAGAATATCAATTTTGCCTAACTTCTCCTCAACAGACTTGTTAAAAGCAGTTTGCTTACCGATAAAGTCCTTGAGCATTACCTCAAGCTCGGAGGGCGCGGCCCTAGTGTTGTTGTAGGAATTACCATAGGAGTTACCATAACCATTACCATTGGTAGAAGGATACGGCCTATAATTGTTACTAGCAAAATTGTTCCTATAAGCATTGTTGTTAAAATTGTTGTTTCTAATGAAATTCACATCAACATGCTCTTCTTGAGCAACCAGAGAGGCTAAAGGAACATTATTAGGATCAACATGAGTCCTATCATTAGCAAGCATAGCCATAATGGTATCAATCTTATCATTCAAGGAAGAGGTTTCCTCAACAGAATTTACCTTCTTACCTTGTGGAGCTCTCTCGGTGTGCCATTCAGAATAATTTACCATCATGTTGTCGAGTAGCTTTGACGCGGCGCCCAAGGTAGGGGACATAAAAGTGCCTCCAGCAGCTGAATCAAGTAGGTTCCTTGAAGAAAAATTCAGTCCTGCATAAAAAGTTTGGATAATCATCCAAGTAGTCAGTCCATGAGTGGGGCAATTCTTTATCATAGATTTCATTCTTTCCCAAGCTTGAGCAACATGTTCATTATCAAACTGAGTAAACTTCATAATATTGCTACGCAACGATATAATCTTAGTAGGAGGATAGTATCTACCAATAAAAGCATCCTTACACTTAGCCCATGAATCAATACTATTCTTGGTCAAAGACAGCAACCAATCTTTAGCTTTTCCTCTCAAAGAAAAAGGAAACAACTTGAGCTTAATAATATCACTATCAACATCCTTATATTTCTGCATCTCACATAGCTCAACAAAATTGTTGAGATGAGCTGCAGCATCTTCAGTACTAGCACCAGAGAATTGCTCTTTCATAACAAGGTTCAACAAAGCAGGCTTAATCTCATAAAAGTTTGCAGCAGGAGCAGGTGGTGCAATAGGAGTGCAGATAAAATCACTATTGTTCGTGCTAGTAAAGTCACACAACTTGGTGTTTTCAGGATTGGCCATTTCAGCAAAACTAAAGTAAACAAGTAAAAACAGCTACCAAGGATTCTAATTTTTTTGGGTTTTTGATATAAAAAGCAATGCAGGTAAAATAAATAAAGTAAAGCAAAACAAATAACAAAGTAAAGAATGTGTGTGCGAAGAACTCCCCTCGCAGAAGTCTTCTCTTCCTCCCCGGCAACGGCGCCAGAAAAGAGGCTGCTACTTGGTGATGACGCCAGAAAATAGCTGTGGCGTGTAGTTGACGTGGGAGCAGTAAGTCCTTGTGCGTGGTGATGACCAGCCCGTTGGGAACCCCAAGAGGAAGGTATGATGAGTGTAGCGGCAAGTTTTCCCTCAGTTAAGAAACCAAGGTTTATTGAACAGGAGAGGAGAGACAATGACGACTGAAGGTGTTGTGGAACCTGCACACACACAAACAAATACTTTGTTCCCAACTTGCGATGAGGTTGTCAATCTCACCGGTTTGCTTGAAACAAAGGTTATGAGCGTATCGAGTGGAAAACAGTAGAGTATGCTAGTAAAGTAAACAGTACGAGAAAAGTAAACAGGTGATTGCAATATGATGTAAATAGGACCGGGGTCCACAGTTCACTAGTGGTGTCTCTCCATAGATAAAATAACACATGCTGGGTAAACAAATTACAGTTGGGCAATTGATAGAATAGAGATAACGTGATATGTCAAGAAGATCACTATGAGATTTACTCTGGGCATTACAACAAAATACATAGACCGCCATCCAACTGCATCTATGACTAATAATCCACTCCCGGGGATATCAATCCGAACACCCTAGAAGTATTAAGTTGCGAACAACAGATAATTGCATTAAGCAAAGTGTGTAATGTAAACAAAGCATATGCCCTTGAGCATATGAATGTTGTTTTCTCCCTAGTAGCAACAGCACATCTACCACCTTAGAGGTTTCTGTCACTCCCCCAGGTGAAATAGAGACATGAACCCACTATCGAGCATAAATACCCCCTCTTGGAGTCACTAGCAACTACTCGGCCAAGATAGCTACTAACAACGGAGAGCATGCAAGATCATAAACAACATAGAGATAACAAAAGATATAATTCAGTACAGCAACTTAATCATAAACACCAATATTCATCGGATCCCAACAAACCAAACATGTAGAATTACATAACGGTGATCTCAATCATGTATGGCAGCTCATGAGATCTAAACATGAAGCACATGGTGGAGAAGACAACCATCTAGCTACTGCTATGGACCCATAGTCCAAGGTAGACTACTCACTCATCGCTCCGGAGGCAAGCATGGCGATGAAGAAGACCTCCGGTGGCCATTCCCCTCTCCGGCAGGGTGCCGGGAAGAGCTTCTGGACCCTCCCGATCTTCGGGTCGACGGCGGCGGCGGATCGCGATGTGTTCTGGAAAACTGATCGGGGCTTTAGGTTTTTCTCGTCGGGGGGTACTTATAGGCGAAGGGGCGTCGTCAGAGGTGGAGCCAGGCTCCCTCACACATGGGTGGCGCGGCCAGGGGCCTGGCCGCGCCAGCCCTATGTGTGGGGCCCTGGTGGCCCCTCTCCGTCTCTCCTTCGGATCTCTGGAAGCTTCCGGGAAAAATAAGACTTCGGGAACTTGTTTCATCCAATTCCGAGAATATTTCCTGTGTATCACTTCTGAAACACAAAAACAGCAGAAAACAGGAAACTGGCACTGTGGCACTTCGTTAATAGGTTAGTTCCGGAAAATGCATAAAAATGCCACTAAGTGTAACGAAACAATAGGCAAATGGTGTAAAAACAAGCATGGAGCATCAAAAATTATAGATACGTTTGAGACGTATCAGCGGCACAGCCAGGGGCCTGGCCGCTCCCCCTATGTGTGAGAGCCCCTCGGGCCATTTCTGACGATGCCCCTTCGCCTATAAAGACCCCCCGACGGAAAAAACCTAAGTACCCGATTAATTTTCCAGAACACATCGCGATCCGCCGCCGCCGTCGACTCGAAGCTCGGGAGGGTCCAGAAGCTCTTCCCGGCATCCTGCCGGAGAGGGGAATCGCCACCGGAGGTCTTCTTCATCGCCATGCTTGCCTCCGGAGCGATGAGTGAGTAGTCTACCTTGGAATATGGGTCCATAGCAGTAGCTAGATGGTTGTCTTCTCCACCATGTGCTTCATGTTTAGATCTCATGAGCTGCCCTACATGATTGAGATCACCGTTATGTAATTCTACATGTTTGGTTTGTTGGGATTCGATGAATATTGGTGTTATGATTGAGTTGCTATACTGAAATATATCTTTTGTTATCTCTATGCTGTTTATGATCTTGCATGATCTCCGTTGTTAGTAGCTATCTTGGCCGAGTAGTTGCTAGTGACTCCAAGAGGGTGTATTTATGCTCGATAGTGGGTTCATGCCTCTATTTAACCTGGGGGAGTGACAAAAACCTCTAAGGTTGTAGATATGCTGTTGCTACTAGGGAGAAAACAACATTCATATGCTCGAGGACATATGCTTTGTTTATATTACACACTTTGCTTAATGCAATTATCTGTTGTTCGCAACTTAATACTTGTGGAGTTCTCGGATTGATTCGCCACAAGTGGATTATTAGTCATAGATGCAGTTGGATGGCGGTCTATGTATTTTGTTGTAATGCCCAGAGTGAATCGCATAGTGATCTTCTCGACATATCACGTTTATCTTTATTCTATCAATTACCCAACTGTAATTTGTTTACCCAGCATGTGTTATTTATCTTATGGAGAGACACCACTAGTGAACTGTGGACCCCGGTCCTATTTCCGTCATATTGCTATCACCTGTTTACTTTACTCGCACTGTTTACTTTACTCGCACTATTTACTTTACTCGCATACTTCTACTGTTTTCCACTCGATACGCTCATAACCTTTGTTTCAAGCAAACCGGTGAGATTGACAACCTCATCGCAAGTTGGGAACAAAGTACTTGGTTGTGTTGTGTGCAGGTTCCGCGTTGCAGCTAGCAAGCAAAGCTTGGACGAGGCGCCATATATAAATTGTCCAAAGCTGTCGCAAACTAGCAAGCATCACCTTCAGTCGTAATTGTCTGCTCTTCTCCTGATCGATAAACCTTGGTTTCTTAACTGAGGGAAAACTTGTTGCTATCTTCATCAAACCTTCTCTTGGGGTTCCCAACTGGCCGGTTATTTACTTCATCAACTCAGTAGCATCAAGCTCTTTCTGGCGCCGTTGCCGGGGAAGAGTGGAAGACCTCTGCAAGGGGAGTTTTTCGCACACACATCCTTTACTTTGTTATTGTTTTGCTTTACTTTATTTATTTTACCTGCATCGTTTTATATCAAAAAACCAAAAAAATTAGAATCCTTGGTAGTTGCTATTTCTTTACTTTAGTTTATTATGTCTAGTTCAGTTGCTACTACTATGTCGCCCGAGGATATGATTTTCACTTTTAAACAAAAGGATGAGGAAAGTTTTAAAGAAGCTTGGTCTAGAATTTATGATTGGCATGGAAAAACTGAACCTAAAATGACTTTGAGTTTGCTTCTTAGTAGCTTTTACTTTGGACTTTCTTTTCGTTATAGATATGCTTTGGATGCTACTGCAGAAGGAGATTTCCTTCATTGTGATGGAGATCAAGCCTTCAATATTATAAAAAAGTTGATTACAATTTATAGCATGCCAACCTATTTTGATTCCTCTCTTGTGTGCATTTTTAATAGACTTGATACTCTTGAGACTCGCACTGCTAGTTTGAATACTTGCTATAATACTTTGCGCCAGCATTTTGATTATGTGCCAACAAATTCTGAACCTTCGAGTTGGTATCCTACGGTAAAAATCACTATTGATGGTAAAACTTTTCATGCTCGATGTGTTATTATGTCTGAATTTTGTCTTATGCCAAAGGATGTCTATGAATCTTTGAGTCTTTGGAAGCTTTCTGAGGGGGGAGAAGGAATTTCTCTTACTAACAATGCCATTATATTTCCCTTTGGATTTGCTGAAGGAGCCTTTACAAAAGTCCTAGGAAGAATGATATCTACTGATTATCTTGTTATTGAATGTGTAGGAAAAGGACAAATCACACTTGGGAGATCTCTATTAAAGCTCCTAGGCGCCGTCATTGATGTGGGAAAAGGCAACATAAGATTTATCTCTCCACCTTGCAATAGCCATGTCTTTCCTAGAGTTAAGAGCAAAGGTAAGAAAGGAAGACGTAAGGCACCCGCTGATCCTAGCACTTCATCTATTGATGTTACTTGATTCGCATTTTTTTGCGCCTAGCTCAAAGGCGTTAAAGAAAAGCACTCTTGGGAGATAACCCAATGTTTTATTTTCAGTACTTTTTCTTTTATTTGAGTCTTGTAAGTCATTGCTACTGTAATGACCGCTCCTTATCCTTTTTATTTCATTGTTGTGCCAAGAGAAGCCTCTAATTCGAGTGAGGTAAAGATTTGGGGATGTTGCTGTCCTGAAACTGTTTTCGGTGCTGCACCGTAAAAATTCGTATAAATTCTCTGTATATCTTTTGGACCTGTGATTTCTTGTGCATATTCCCCAGGTTATATCCAAACTTTCGTTAGTTGAACACTTTTTGATTTGAGCAACAGAAAACCCCTCAAAAATTCGACCTTTGTCAGCTGTTCTGTTTTGACAGATTTCTGCCACTATTTGTTTTTGCCGCTTTATCACTTCCTTTTTTAGTTCTTTTGATTACGGAACTTTTGGGGAAGTTTCTACAGTGGTATATGCTATATATGTGGTGGTTTTGGGTTGAAACCTGAAGCAAAAAGTGGTTGATTATATGTTATGCTTACACTAATGTTGCTAATAGAATTGTGTTTAGTTTTGTATGAAGGAAGTTTTCAAGTGTAGGGATTGGAGAATGATGAGATGAGTTGAAGAATGGACAAAAGCTCAAGCTTGGGGATGCCCATGCATCACCCCAAGAAATATCCAAGAAGTACAAGCGTCAAAGCTTGGGGATGCCCCCGAGGCACCCCTTCTTCATCGGCAAAAATCAGGTCACCTTTCAAGACAGTATATTTTTATTGCTTCATGCACTATGTGTTTTTCTTGGAGCATCAGTTGTTTTAGTTTTATTTATTAGTTTAGTTTTGTTTGCTGTAATAAATGGTTGGACCCCAACAAATTTCCTTTGGAGGAGATGTACTCGTTTTCATTTGTCAAGAACACTCCGTTTTTCATTCTTACAATTTCACCGAGTGTTCTTCTTTTTCTGCTACTGCTTTTGGTTTTCGTTTTCGCCTTGATTTGCGTTCAGACCTTGTCATACCTCTTCATCAAGGTGTATTTTTTCCTCTGATCTTTATTGGTTTTCATCAAAAGAGGTGTTTATAAAAAGTTCAAATGGTGTTGGAAAAGAGAAAAAGCTTTGTGCAAAAAAGTGATACAAGAAGGAGCTTGTGTAGACTGCGGCTTAGGCTTTTTCATGTCATGCTTGATGTCTTTTTGATAGTATGCTTAGTGGTTTTGCTGTAGCATGACTTGTCTCAAATAACTGAGATTGCTTAATGAGCCTTTGAAAAAATCATGCGTTGTTTTTATTGTTTGGAAGCATTATTTTGGTTTTCTCCTTGATGCTTTATTTGGGTTGACTTGGCGCATGCTCACACATGTTAGACTCTTACAAAGTCGCCAATAGCCTCTATGATCATTTAGTTTTTGACTTTTGATGCCATCTTATGTTTCTTTTAATGTTGCTTTGTCGCTTTGCATGATTATGGCCATTATTGCTCTCTTAGTTGGTCGCTCCCAGTCTTTTGCTAGCCCTCGCCTTGTACTGAGTATGAGATCTACTCGTGCATCCAACTCCTAAAAGCAAAATTTTCCAAAGTGTCCACCATACATACCTACTAGAAATTTGCTATTCCAAGTAAATTTGACTTTCTTTTATCTTCTCTTCAAATTAAACTCTTACCAGTGTTATGCGAAAATTGGTCAGTAAAGCTCTCACGAACCGGAAGGCACACTTTACTTTTTCCTGTTCTTAAAAATTTGACATTGTGGTCTCTTATGTTGAGTTGTTATGCTTGCAAGTTGTAAGTTGGAGACTAGCCCAGCCATGCAGTCATGGGCAAGCTTTCAACATTGCACTTCCCTTTTGAGTTGATATCGTGATCTTTTGTTTATGGATGCCCGCGGTGTGAAATGAATTGGGAATCTTGTGGGGATCATGGAGTTTGTATATGTGTTAGGGAAACGCCTGGGCCTTCAATCTCAGCCATGCATAATTCATGGTGGAAATTTGCAGCATACCCATGGTGGACATTCGACGACGCATCTCACAATAAAAAGCTAAACAAATGGCAAATAAAAGAGATGTCGAGGTGTTCATTGTCTGCTTATCCTGTCATTTTGATTTGGGATTGTTCCATGTCATCGGGCATGGAGGTACCCCGTTGGCGGTTCTCGATGATACATATATACTTACAATGACAAGAGCCTTGCTTGGGACTCTAAGTAAAGTAGCATGAGGTTTGGGTACTCGTATTCACGGGACACGAGGTTTTCAACTTATGATTTGTCAAGCATATGGATCATAATTGTTTTCGCATTAACTTTAACCATTCAAGATGCTTATGATGGGGGCAATGAGAGCTCAAAGCCGGTAAGTACCATAATTTTTGAAGGTTATAAAACTTGCAATCACTGCTTCCCTCTGCGAAGGGCCTTTCTTTTACTTTTATATTGAGTCACCACCTTCTTTCTTTATGCACCATAAGAGAGGAAAGTTGTCATTCTTAGTATAATGTGCATTGTCCCAAAGTTTTCATTGATTGATTCATATTGTTGGTTTCACTTGTTCTCAAATTATTTGTATCTAGTCGCCCTCTTAAACTTGAAGGTGTCCTATGCATTTATGTTTTGCTCTCTATGAAGGACAAGCTGAAAACCATTTGTATGTTTTTCCTTATGATTTGAACACACGTATGACTTTCATTGTTTCATTTTCATGATCTTTTGTTTGTGTTCATTTTCATGTTTACAACATGGTTGCTAAGTTTCTATTGTCAAGATTATATCTTCATGCCCATGTTTTAAGTTCTTATGATCCCAGCTCACAAATGCTTACATACATGATCAAGATTGTGTAGGTGCATGTCACCTCAAAAATTATTCTTTGTTATCACTTACCTACTCGAGGACGAGCAGGAGTTAAGCTTGGGGATGCTTGATACGTCTCCAACGTATCTATAATTTTTGATGCTCCATGCTTATTTTTACACCATTTGCCTACTGTTTCATTACACTTCGTGGCACTTTTATGCATTTTCCGGAACTAACCTATTAACAAGTCGCCACAGTGCCAGTTCCCTGTTTTCTACTGTTTTTGTGTTTCAGAAGTGATTCACAGGAAATATTCTCGGAAGTGGACGAAACAAGTTCCTGAAGTCTTATTTTTCCCGGAAGCTTCCAGAGATCCGAAGAGGAGTTGGAGGGGGGCCACGAGGGCCCCACACACCAGGGCGGCGCGGCCAGGGGCCTGGCCGCGCCCCCTATGTGTGAGAGCCCCTCGGGCCACTTCTGACGATGTCCCTTCGCCTATAAAGACCCCCCGACGGAAAAAACCTAAGTACCCGATCAATTTTCCAGAACACATCGTGATCCGCCGCCGCCGTCGACCCAAAGATCGGGAGGGTCCAGAAGCTCTTCCCGGCACCCTGCCGGAGATGGGAATTGCCACCGGAGGTCTTCTTCATCGCCATGCTTGCCTCCGGAGCGATGAGTGAGTAGTCTACCTTGGACTATGGGTCCATAGCAGTAGCTAGATGGTTGTCTTCTCCACCATGTGCTTCATGTTTAGATCTCATGAGCTGCCCTACATGATTGAGATCACCGTTATGTAATTCGACATGTTTGGTTTGTTGGGATCCGATGAATATTGGTGTTATGATTGAGTTGCTATACTGAAATATATCTTTTGTTATCTCTATGGTGTTTATGATCTTGCATGCTCTCCGTTGTTAGTAGCTATCTTGGCCGAGTAGTTGCTAGTGACTCCAAGAGGGGGTATTTATGCTCGATAGTGGGTTCATTCCTCTATTTAACCTGGGGGAGTGACAGAAACCTCTAAGGTTGTAGATGTGCTGTTGCTACTAGGGAGAAAACAACATTCATATGCTCGAGGGAATATGCTTTGTTTACATTACACACTTTGCTTAATGCAATTATCTGTTGTTCGCAACTTAATACTTGTGGAGTTCTCGGATTGATTCGCCGCAAGTGGATTATTAGTCATAGATGCAGTTGGATGGCGGTCTATGTATTTTGTTGTAATGCCCAGAGTGAATCGCATAGTGATCTTCTCGACATATCACGTTTATCTTTATTCTATCAATTGCCCAACTGTAATTTGTTTACCCAGCATGTGTTATTTATCTTATGGAGAGACACCACTAGTGAACTGTGGACCCCGGTCCTATTTCCGTCATATTGCTATCACCTGTTTACTTTACTCGCACTGTTTACTTTACTCGCACTATTTACTTTACTCGCATACTTCTACTGTTTTCCACTCGATACGCTCATAACCTTTGTTTCAAGCAAACCGGTGAGATTGACAACCTCATCGCAAGTTGGGAACAAAGTACTTGGTTGTGTTGTGTGCAGGTTCCGCGTTGCAGCTAGCAAGCAAAGCTTGGACGAGGCGCCATATATATATTGTCCGAAGCTGTCGCAAACTAGCAAGCATCACCTTCAGTCGTAATTGTCTGCTCTTCTCCTGATCGATAAACCTTGGTTTCTTAACTGAGGGAAAACTTGCTGCTATCTTCATCAAACCTTCTCTTGGGGTTCCCAACTGGCTGATTATTTACTTCATCAACTCGGTAGCATCACTGATCGATCAGTCCGTTTGCCTGTACCTCTTTTGTTTAACCTTGATCACAGGAATGGATGGTCGCTCACGGAGGATGAGCTCGATGCGTACGTAGAGGAGCACCCGCCGCCAGTGCACGATGAGGAAGGCGCCGAGGAGTCGGGTCAGCCCTCCAACATTGCGAACTTCCCTTATGAGCAACCTTATTATGATTATGCGCCATCAGCTTCATCTTCATGAGAGCCGGGGTACGATTACACCCATGATGACCCACCAGCCTGGAGCAACTACCGTAGTTGGGATTGATCTCCACTTAGGCCAAAAGCCTGAGCTTGGGGGGAGGTACGCCGACGATTCACTCATCTACATATCATATTTTGTCGGTCCTATGTGTATCCATATTTCACTTTCTGTATTGTTCTCGTTCTTATTTCCACTTTTCCAAAACACAAAAAGACCAAAAATATTTCTGTTGTTTCTCTCTATTTGTTTCTTTAGCTTTCTACCTTTGGTTTGCTTTACTTGCTATTTTTGGTTTGCTATTTGAAAAATCCAAAAATATTTTGCTTGGTTGCTATTTCCTTTCGTTCTTGTTTCAAAAATCGAAAACCCCAAAAATATTTGTTGTTCTTCTTCGGTTTTGTAAAGTTTGTTGCAGAGTGCAGTCTCCCGTTACTCCATTGGAGCTTGGTATTCACTTCATATTATTCAAGCCACACAAGTGAAAAGGCAATAATGACGACATATGACAATCCGAGATATGGTAAGAGGCTGGTATGAACTCTATTTGTTTTCATTTTTGTACATATACTCATCTATGTGGACATGCTCAGTCGGTTCATGTAAGGTATATGTTATCTAATGGATGCTTTGTAGTTCTTGCTTTCATATGATTAGTTTCAATTTACTAATAGTTTGTAGCATGTCATGTAGACGCTTGCATGCATTGTTTTATTCATAATATGGTATGTTATTGTGGTATCCTCCTCTGAAAGTTTCATTTGAATCGACTTGGCACATGCTCAAGCATGCACATGACTGAACAAAAAGTCAATTAAGCCTCGATGATTTACTTTGCCTCAGAGTTCTTGTATCATTTTTATGCCTATATTAATTTTGTTTTGTCGCAAGCATGATTATGACAGTTATTGCTCTCTCGATTGTCGCTTCCCAGTCTTTTGCTAGCCTTCACTTGTACTGAGTATGAGCTCTACTCGTGCATCCAATTACCAAAAACCAAGTCTTCCAAAGAGTCCACTATAAATTCCTATGCATGGTATTTTAAAAGCCATTCCAAGTAAATTTTCATGTGCTACCTTTCAAAACTTTCAACTACTTCTCATTTTGTGCCACTGTTTTTAGCTCATGGGGACATCGTGGTCGGAATTGCTATCTTCCATATTAAATTAAGTACCCCTCGACTAGGCAGCTTCATCTGCTCATCATTAATTTTGCAAGGGAGCTGGTCAGACCATTATAATCTAATTCTGAAAAGAAAAGAAAAAAAGAGCACTCCTCCATGGTATGTGAAAGCTGGTGGGCACCCGATGGAATCGGTTAGCCATGGTTTGAGAAAGGAAAAAAAGGTGGGCAGGAGTGCCAAAGCTTTATAAAAGAGCACCAATGTGCCAAATTTTCAAAGAACTCGGAACCGCTCTCACTTGTTTATTATGGAAGATAGCAAGTCCCCATTGCCAGTCGTTGACATGAAACAACCACCTCTCAAAATAATTTTTTTATCTCTGTTTTACAAATGAAAAGCTCTAGCACATGTTAAATCACTGCTTCCCTCTGCGAAGGGCCTTTCGTTTACTTTTATGTTGAGTCATCATCTTCTAACTTTAAAGCACTTCTTGAGAGCATAGATGTTATTCTTAGTGTAATGTGCTTGTCCCAGAACATGGTTAATTGTGGTATAACTTTGATGCTTGTATCTTTGATATTTTTACTTCTAGTCTTCCTTTGGACTTCAGAGGTGCCTCAGCATTTATGTTTTGCTCCACAAATAAAGGCAAGCTGGATACAACTCTTTCATATCATTTATGCATATCACAATCTTGTAGCTTCTTATGTTCATGTTACTTGTTATTAGTATGTTGGCACTCTTTCATAGTTTGCTCGACTATGAGGTAGCATTAGCTGCATATTTCTTATTATGAATTGCTTAAGTACTTGATCATATAGTTAGTATATATACATCTATGAAGCAAATGTGTTCATGAAAGTTTCTTTTATCGCTCTCAGTTGTTAACTGAATTACTTGAGGGCAAGCAAATAGCTAAGCTTGGGGGGAGTTGATACGTCCAAAACGTATCTACTTTTCCGAACACTTTTGCTATTGTTTCTCCTCTAATTTGTCTGTTTTGAATACAACTAACACGGACTGACGCTGTTTCCAACAGAATTGCTCTGGTGTCTCGTTTTTGTGCAGGAATCAAACTTTCAGTAAAAATTCGGGAAAAAACATCAAAAATCCTATTTCACCAGAAGACCCACGGAGCCAGAAGACGAGATGGAGGGGAGGCTTGAGGGCCCCACACACACAGGGGGCGCAGCCCAGCCCTGGCCGCGCCCACCTGGTGTGAGGACGCCTCGACCGTCCCCTCGACCTCTCTTTTCGCCTACATATACCCCCTGACTTGATAAAATCGGGGAGACGGCGTTTTTCCCAGATAGACTTCTGCTGCGCCGCCACCATCAGAAACCGCGATTCGGAACCAGAAACTCCATTCTGGCACCCTGCCGGGACGGGGATTTGGAGGAGATCTTCATCACCGATGTCACTCCATCGACCATCCATGATTCCCCCATCCATGTGTGAGTAATTCCCCCGCTGTAGGTGAGGGGATGGTAGGGATTGGATGAGATTGTTCATGTAATTTGATATGAGATTGTTAGGGCATAGTGCCTAGTATCTTTATTTAGTGCCTATGAAATTGTTGCAACTTGTTGTGCTTAATGCTTGTCACTTTGGGCCCGAGTGCCATGATTTCAGATCTGAACATGTTATTATTTCTATGATGATACTTGTTGTTTATGGTCTTATCTACAAGTTGTATACAAATATTGTTGTCCGGAACCCGAGGCCCCAAAGTGATAGAAATTGGGATAACTGGAGGGGATGGCTATGATGTGAGGATCACATGTGTTCACCGAGTGCTAATGCTTTGCTCCGGTACTTTATTAAAAGGAGTACCTTAATTACCAGTAGTTTTCCTTGAGGCCCTGCTGCAACAGGCTGGTAGGACAAAAGATGTCATGCAAGTTTCTCCTTGTGAGCACGTACGACTATATATGGAACACATGCCTATGATTGTTAGTGCTAGGATGCTTTATCATTATTTATCTGCAATGCCCATGTATCATCGATTTCATGAATTATCTTATCCATGCAACGCCCGTACATCTGTCCCTATACCTACAGTATTTGTTCCTACTGTTTACTACTGTTACTATTACCGCTGTTATTTTACTACTGCTGTTACTGTTTCACTACTATCACCACTATACAACTGTTGCTACTGATAAACCACTGCGAGCAAGACTGTTTCTAGGTGCAACTGAATTGACAACTCATCTGTTAAGGCTTACATATATTCTTTGGCTCCCCTTGTGTCGAATCAATAAATTTGGGTTTTACTTCCCTCGAAGACTGTTGTGATCCCCTATACTTGTGGGTCATCAGTCGCCGACATGGTCCTCACCCGGGATCAGACGGCCCGTCAGCTCTGACTCGCTGCCCTCGAGCTCTTCACCGTGAACAAGGCCAGCAAAGTCATCTACCTCGACAACGACTTTCGTTGGATCGTCCAGGGCGATCAATCCATCACCGCCTACCTTCGTTGCTAGAAGCAGCTCGTCGATGCGCTCGCTGACAACGACTCCCCGGTCTCCGCCGGGGCCCTTGTCCTCAACACCCTCTGTGGCCTCGGACTTTGCTTCGCCGCCAATGCCACCGTCATCTCCATGACCGACCCGCTGATGTCTACGAACGCTACTATTCTTGTAGACAGTGTTGGGCCTCCAAGTGCAGAGGTTTGCAGAACAGCAACAAGTTTCCCTTAAGTGGATCACCCAAGGTTTATCGAACTCAGGGAGGAAGAGGTCAAAGGTATCCCTCTCAAGCAACCCTACAATTAAGATACAAGAAGTCTCTTGTGTCCCCAACACACCCAATACACTTGTCAGATGTATAGGTGCACTAGTTCGGCGAAGAGATAATGAAATACAAGTAATATGGATGATTATAAGTAGTAAATGCAATCTGAAATAAATATCGCTGCGAGCAAACATGTAACATAACTGAATGTAAACGGTGTTTCAATGCTTAGAAACAAGGCCTAGGGATCATACTTTCACTAGTGGACACTATCAACAAAGATAACATAATTGAACACATAAATATCTATCTTCACTATGCTATTCTAAACTATTATCCGATGGATAACAAACACTAATCATGTGTAGGGCTGCGAAGCACTCCTCAAAGTTCGCATTTCCCCAAACAAGATTGCCCCACACTATCACCTTGAGCGCACTAGATGGTTCCAACAAACACCAACAATTCATAGAGACACTAGCCAAAGAGACACACATAATGCGCACACTGTCACCTTCACATCATGGTACAAGGTGTCTCCGGAGATTACAATAATAAAGCACTTGAGTAGCATAATATATGAAGAACAACATATACCAATTCAACTAGATACAAATCTCATGATCACATATAGATCACATCATGGGAGAGAAAGATGAACCACATAGCTACCGATAGAGCCCTCAGCCCCGGGAGAGAACTACTCCCTCCTCATCATGGGAGACAACAACGTTGATGGAGATGGCGGTGGAGTCGATGGAGATGGCGGTGGAGTTGATGGAGTCGATGGAGATGGCTCCAGAGGCAATTCCCCGTCCCGGCAGGGTGCCAGAACAGAGACTTCTATCCCCCGAAGTTGGTCTTCGATGGTGGAGTGCTGCGGAACTTTATCTGGGAAAACGCCGATCGATTTAGGGTTTTCGCGTCGGAGGCTTTATATAGGCGGAGGGGCGATGTTAGAGGGCACCAGGGGGCCCACACCATGTGGTGGCGTGGCCAAGGGGGCACCCTATGGTGTGGCCACCTCCTGGCCCCCCTCCGACTCTTCTTTGGACTCTGTCTCATGTCGGGGGAAAATAGGAACTTCGAGCTTCATTTCGTCCAATTCCGAGAATATTTCCTGTGTAACTTTTCTGAAACATAAAAAACAGTAGAAAACAGGTCCTGGCACTATGGCATCTCGTTAATAGGTTAGTTCCAGAAAATGCATAAAATTGCCACGAAGTGTAAACAAAACACAATGCAATTGGTGTAAAACAAGCATGGAGCATCAAAAATTATAGATACGTTTGAGACGTATCACCCGCTGGCTTTGTTTCTCCGTGTCCGGAGCATTCTCCTGATGGAAGAGATGCAGCAGGCCAACACAGCGGCTAACGCTGCCTTCACCGCCCTCATCGCCCAATCCACCCCGCCGCTCCCACCGGCACCGGCCCGGGCTGCCATGGTGAGGGCTCTATGTCGGGCAAGCCCAAACGCTACTACAAGCCCAAGACAAAGACGGGTGATGTCTACGCACGCGTATGTTCTTGTAGACAGTGTTGGGCCTCCAAGTGCAGAGGTTTGTAGAACAGCAGCAAGTTTCCCTTAAGTGGATCACCCAAGGTTTATCGAACTCAGGGAGGAAGAGGTCAAAGCTATCCCTCTCAAGCAACCCTGCAATTACGATACAGAAAGTCTCTTGTGTCCCCAACACACCCAATACACTTGTCAGATGTATAGGTGCACTAGTTCGGCGAAGAGATAGTGAAATACAAGTAATAGAGATGATTATGAATAGTAACTGTAATCTGAAATAAATATCGATGCGAGCAAACATGTAACTAAACAGGAAGTAAACGGTGTGCAATGCTTGGAAACAAGGCCTAGGGATCATACTTTCACTAGTGGACACACTCCCAACAAATATAACATAATTGAACCAATAGATACTATCATCCATATACAACTCAAAACAATTCTCCAATGGAAAACATACACTAATCATGCGTAGGGCTACGAAGCACTCCTCAAAGTCCGTAAGTACCCAAACTAGATTGTCCCACACTATCACCATGAACGCACTAGATGGTTCCAACAAACACCAACATTTCATAGAGACATTAACCAAAAAGATACACATGATGCACACACTAGTCACCTTTACACCATGATACGAGGTATCTCCGGAGAGTATAATAATAAAGCATAGGAGTAGCATATTATCTGAATAATAACATCTACCAATTCAACTAGATACAAAGCTCACGATCACATAAAGATCACATCATGGGAGAGAGAGGTGAACCACATAGCTACCGGTAGAGCCCTCAGCCCCGGGGGAGAACCACTCCCTCCTCATCATAGGAGACAGCGAGGTTGATGGAGATGGCGGAGACGGTGATGGAGACCAATGGAGATGGCTCCGGGGGCACTTCCCCGTCCCGACAGGGTGCCGGAACAGAGACTTCTGTCCCCCAAAATTCGTCGGCGGCGGCGGCGGAGCTACGCAACTCTTTCTGAAAAATTGCCGACCCCCCTAGGGTTTTCCGTCCCGAGGCTTTATATAGGCGAAGGGGCATCGTTAGGGGGCTGCCAGGGCACCCTCACACATAGGGGGCGCGGCCAGGGCCTGGGCCGCGCCACCCTGGTGTGTGGGGCCCTCATGGCCCCACTCTGCCTCCTCTTCGGTTCTCTGGAAGCTTTGGTGAAATTCTGGGCGACTGGCTTTGGTTTCGTCCAATTCCGAGAATATTTCCTGTGTAACTTTTCTGAAACACAAGAACAGCAGAAAACAGGGAACTGGCACTGTGGCATCTTGTCAATATGTTAGTTCCTAAAATCGCATAAAAACGCCACGAAGTGTAACGAAACACAAGGCAAATGGTGTAAAAACAAGCATGGAGCATCAAAAATTATAGATACGTTTGAGACGTATCAGCATCCCCAAGTTAACTCCTGCTCGTCCTCGGGTAGGTAAGTGATAACAAAACAAATAATTTTTGAGGTGACATGCACCTACACAATCTTGACCATATATGTAAGCGTTGTGCGCTGGGATCAAAAGAACTTAAAACATGGGCATGAAATACATAATCTTGATAATAGAAACTTAGCAACCATGTTATAACATGAAAAGAAACACAAACAAAAGATCATGAATAATGAAACAATGAAAGTCAAACGTGTGTTCAAATCATATGGAAAACATAGTAAATGGTTTTCAGCTTGTCCCTCATGGAATAGCAAAACATAAATGCATAGGACTGATTGCTGGTTGATGACCAGCCCGTTGGGAACCCCAAGAGGAAGGTGTGATGAATACAGCAGCAAGGTTTTCCCTCAGTTAAGAAACCAAGGTATGTCGATCAGGAGAGGAGCAAACAAACGACTGAAGGTGATGCTTGCTAGCTTGCGACAGCTCAGGACAATTTATAGGGCGCCTCGTCCAAGCTTTGCTTTGCTAGCTGCAACATGGAACCTGCTCACAACACAACCAAATACTTTGTTCTCAACTTATGATGAGGTTGTCAATCTCACCGGTTTGCTTGAAACAAAGGGTATGAGCATATCGAGTGGAAAGTGATAATAATATGCGAGTAAAGTAAACAGTGCGAGTAAAGTAAACAGGTGATTGCAATATAAAGGAAATAGGACCGGGGTCCACAGTTCACTAGCGGTGTCTCTCCATAAGATAAAATAACACAAGCTGGGTAAACAAATTACAGTTGGGCAATTGATAGAATAAAGACAACGTGCATATGATGAGAGGATCACTATGAGATTTACTCTGGGCATTACAACAAAATACATAGACCGCCATCCAGCTACATCTATGACTAATAATCCACTCTCGGGGATATCATCCGAACACCCCATGAGTATTAAGTTGCGAACAACAGATAACTGCATTAAGCAAAGTGTGTAATGTAAACAAAGCATATACCCTCGAGCATATGAATGTTGTTTTCCCCCTAGTAGCAACAGCACATCTACAACCTTAGGGGTTTCTGTCACTCCCCCAGATTAAATAGAAGCATGAACCCACTATCGAGCATAAATATCCCCTCTTGGAGTCACTAGCAACTACTCGGCCAAGATAGCTACTAACAACGGAGAGCATGCAAGAGCATAAACAACATAGAGATAACAAAAGATAAATTTCAGTACTTCAACTCAAGCATAACACCAATATTCATCGGATCCCAACAAACCAAACATGTAGAATTACATAACGGTGATCTCAATCATGTAAGGCAGCTCATGAGATCTAAACATGAAGCACATGGTGGAGAAGACAACCATCTAGCTACTGATATGGACCCATAGTCCAAGGTAGACTACTCACTCATCGCTCCGGAGGTAAGCATGGCGATTAAAAAGACCTCCGGTGGCGATTCCCCTCTCCGGCAGGGTGCCGGGAAGAGCTTCTGGACCCTCCCGATCTTCGGGTCGACGGCGGCAGCGGATCGCGATGTGTTCTGGAAAATTGATCAGGTACTTAGGTTTTTCCCGTCAGGGGGTCTTTATAGGAGAAGGGGCATCGTCAGAAGTGGACCGAGGCGGCCTCACACATAGGGGGCGCGGCCCAGCCCCTGGCCGCGCCGCCCTGGTGTGAGGGCCCCTCGTGGCCCCACTCCAACTCCTCTTCGGTTCTCTGGAAGCTTCGGTAAATTTCTAGGCGACTGGCTTTGGTTTGTCCAATTCCGAGAATATTTCCTGTGTAGCTTTTCTGAAACACAAAAACAGCAGAAAACAGGGAACTGGCACTGTGGCGACTTGTTAATAGGTTAGTTCTGAAAATGCATAAAAGTGCCACGAAGTGTAACGAAACATTAGGCAAATGGTGTAAAAACAAGCATGGAGCATCAAAAATTATGGATACGTTGGAGACGTATCAGCATCCCCAAGCTTAACTCCTGCTCATCCTTGAGTAGGTAAGTGATAACAAAAGAAATAATTTTTGAGGTGACATGCACCTACACAATCTTGATCACATATGTAAGCATTGTGAGCTGGGATCAAAAGAACATAAACATGAGCATGAAAGACATAATCTTGATAGAAGAAACTTAGCAACCATGTTATAAACATGAAAATGAACACAAACAAAAGATTATGAAAATGAAACAATGAAAGTCAAACGTGTGTTCAAATCATAAGGAAAAACATACAAATGGTTTTCAGCTTGTCCTTCATAGAGAGCAAAACATAAATGCATAGGACACCTTCAAGTTTAAGAGGGCGACTAGATACAAATAATTTAAGAACAAGTGAAACCAACAATATGAATCAATCAATGAAAACTTTGGGACAATGCACATTATACTAAGAATGACAACTATGCTCTCTTAATGGTGCATAAAGATAGAAGGTGGTGACTCAACATAAAAAGTAAAAGAAAGGCCCTTCGCAGAGGGAAGCAGTGATTGCAAGTTTTATAACCTTCAAAAATTATGGTACTTACCGGCTTTGAGCTCTTATTGCCCCCATCATAAGCATCTTGAATGGTTAAAGTTAATGTGAGAACACTTACGATGCATATGCTTGACAAATCATAAGTTGAAAACCTCATGTCCCGTGAATACGAGTACCCAAACCTCATGCTACTTTACTTAGAGTCTCAAGCAAGCTCTTGTCATTGTAAGTATACACGTATCATCGAGAACCGCCAACGGGGTACCTCCGTGCCCGATGACATGGAACAAGCCCACATCAAAATGACAGGATAAGCAGACAATGAACACCTCGACATCTCTTTTATTTACCATTTGTATAGCTTTTTATTTTGAGATGCATCATCGAATGTCCACTATGGGCATGCTGCAAATTTCCACCATGAATTATGCATGGCTTAGATTGGCGGCCCAGGCGTTTCTCTAACACATATACAAACTCCATGATCCTGCAAGATTCCCAATTCATTTCACACCGCGAGTATCCATAAACAAAAGATCACGATATCAACTCAAATAAGAAGTGCAATATTGAAATCTTGCCCCATGACGGCATGGCTGGGCTAGTCTCCAACTTACAACTTGCAAGCATAACAACTCAACATAAGAGACCACAATGTCAAATTTTTAAGAACAAGAAATAGTAAAGTGTGCCTTCCGGTTCGTGAGAGCTTTACTGACCAATTTTCGCATAACACTGGTAATAGTTCAATTTGATGAGTAAATAAAAGCAAGTCAAATTTACTTGGAATAGCAAATTGCTAATAGGTATGTATGGTGGACACTTTGGCAAACCTGGTTTTTAGGAGTTGGATGCACGAGTAGAGCTCATACTTGGTACAAGATGAAGGCTAGCAAAAGACTGGGAGCGACCAACTAAGAGAGCAATAACGGCCATAATCATGCAAAGCGACAAAGCGACATTAAAAGAAGCATAAGATGGCATCAAAAGTCAAAAACTAAATGATCATAGAGGCTATTGGCGACTTTGTAAGAGTCTAACATGTGTGAGCATGCGCCAAGTCAACCCAAATAAAGCATCAAGGAGAAAACCAAAATAATGCTTCCAAACGATAAAAACAACGCATGATTCTTTCAAAGGCTCATTAAGCAATCTCAGTTATTTGAGACAAGTCATGCTACAGCAAAACCACTAAGCATACTATCAAAAATACATCAAGCACGACATGCAAAAGCCTAAGCCGCAGTCTACACAAGCTCCTTCTTGTACCACTTTTTTGCATAAAGCTTTTTCTCTTTTCCAACACTATTCAAATTTTTTATAAACACCTCTTTTGATGAAAACCAATAAATATCAGAGGCAAAAATACACCTGGATGAAAAGATATAAGAAGATCTGAATATAAATCAAGGCGAAAATAAAAAGCTAAACGCAGTTCTAGAAAAAAGAAGAACACTCGTTGAAACGAAAAAGACGGAGTGTTCTTGGCAAATGAAAAGCAAGGCAACTTCTCCAAAAGAAATTTGTTGGGGTCCAACAATTTATTGCAGAAAACAAAACAAAACTAAACTGAAAACTAAAAACAACTGACGCTCCAAGAAAAATGCATAATGCATGAAGCAATAAAAATATAGTGTCTTGAAAGGTGACCTGATTTTTGCCGATGAAGAAGGGGTGCCTCGGGGCATCCCCAAGCTTTGACGCTTGTACTTCTTGGATATTTCTTGGGGTGATGCATGGGCATCCCCAAGCTTGAGCTTTTGTCCATTCTTCAACTCATCTCATCACTCTCCGATCCCTGCACTTGAAAACTTGCTTCATACAAAACTAAACACAAATCTATTAGCAACATTAGTTTAAGCATAACATATAATCAACCCCTTTTTGCTTCAGGTTTCAACCTAAAACCACCACATATTAAGCATATACTACTGTAGCAACTTCCCCAAAAGTTCCGTGATCAAAAGAACTCAAAAAGAAAGCGATAAAGCGGCAAACACAAATATTGGCAGAAATCTGTCAAAACAGAACAGCTGACAAATATCGAATTTTTAAGGTGTTTTCTGTTGCTCAAATCAAAAAGTGTTCAACTAATGAAAGTTTGTATATAACCTGGGGCATATGCACAAGAAATATCAGGTCCAAAATATATACATAGAATTTTCACGAATTTTTATGGTGCAGCACCGAAAACAGTTTCAGGACAGCAACATCCCCAAATCTTACCTCACTCAAATTAGAGGCTTCTCTTGGCTCAAAAACGAAATAAAAAGGATAAGGAGAGGTTATTACAGTAGTAATAACTTCCAAGACTCAAATAAAAGAAAAAGAACTGAATGTAAAAACATTGGGTTATCTCCCAAGAGTGCTTTTCTTTAACGCCTTTGAGCTAGGCGCATAAAATTGCGAATCAAGTAATATCAAGTGAATCAATTGTTTCCTCAAGCTCACCACTTACCACACTAGGCACTTTAGAGGTTCCCGAAGATGATTCAACCTGCAAGTCACTCTTAGTTGAGCTAAAAGTCTTACCAATCTTAAAAACATGTTGCGGTTTAGGCACAGACACCTTGGGAACATACATAAATTTTTGCTCTTTTCCAACAAAAGCTTTCTCCTTCTTAAACTTAAGAGAAGAGAAAATTGAACTTAAAGTTTCCATGGATTTCTCTAGTTTCCCAATCCTAAGGTTTTTACTATCAAGAGTAGTGCTCGACTCTAAAACGGTGATTCTCTTACCGATACTTTCTATCAATTCATTAACGCGGCTAGCATTATCAAGGATATTTGGCAAACTTTTTTCTAAAGAGCTAAGCTTTTCTAAAACTTCCTCCAAAGTGACCTCAGTTTTAACAAGATGAATATGTGGTACCCCTACTAAACTTTCAATTAAAGTGCATGCTTCAAGAGCGGGAGTACCTAGAAAATTACCTCCTGCGAGAGTATCAAGAACGTACCTATACCAACTAGTTATGCCAACATAAAAATTTCTAAGGAGGATCATGGTAGAATGCTTATTTGTACACCTATGATGAGAATTGCTAATACGGTACCAAGCATCTTTCAAACTCTCTCCCCCTTGTTGCCTAAAAGTACGAACTTCAACTTCAGGATTACTCATACTAACAAAACTAAAAGCAGACAAGTAAAAACAACAACAAAGGATTCTAATTTTTTTTGGGTTTTTGATAAAACGATGCAAGTAAAATAAATAAAGTAAAGCAAAACTTAAAACAAAGTAAAGGATGTGCGTGCGAAAACTCCCCTCACAGAAGTCTTCTACTTCCTCCCCGGCAACGGCGCCAGAAAAAGAGCTTGATTGCTGGTTGATGACCAGCCCGTTGGGAACCCCAAGAGGAAGGTGTGATGAATATAGCAGCAAGGTTTTCCCTCAGTTAAGAAACCAAGGTATGTCGATCAGGAGAGGAGCAAACAAACGACTGAAGGTGATGCTTGCTAGCTTGCGACAGCTCAGGACAATTTATAGGGCGCCTCGTCCAAGCTTTGCTTTGCTAGCTGCAACATGGAACCTGCACACAACACAACCAAATACTTTGTTTCCAACTTACGATGAGGTTGTCAATCTCACCGGTTTGCTTGAAACAAAGGGTATGAGCATATCGAGTGGAAAGTGATAATAATATGCGAGTAAAGTAAACAGTGCGAGTAAAGTAAATAGGTGATTGCAATATAAAGGAAATAGGACCGGGGTCCATAGTTCACTAGCGGTGTCTCTCCATAAGATAAAATAACACAAGCTGGGTAAACAAATTACAGTTGGGCAATTGATAGAATAAAGACAACGTGCATATGATGAGAGGATCACTATGAGATTTACTCTGGGCATTACAACAAAATACATAGACCACCATCCAACTGCATCTATGACTAATAATCCACTCTCGGGGATATCATCCGAACACCCCATGAGTATTAAGTTGCGAACAACAGATAACTGCATTAAGCAAAGTGTGTAATGTAAACAAAGCATATACCCTCGAGCATATGAATGTTGTTTTCCCCCTAGTAGCAACAGCACATCTACAACCTTAGGGGTTTCTGTCACTCCCCCAGATTAAATAGAGGCATGAACCCACTATCGAGCATAAATACCCCCTCTTGGAGTCACTAACAACTACTCGGCCAAGATAGCTACTAACAACGGAGAGAATGCAAGATCATAAACAACATAGAGATAACAAAAGATAAATTTCAGTACTTCAACTCAAGCATAACACCAATATTCATCGGATCGCAACAAACCAAACATGTAGAATTACATAACGGTGATCTCAATCATGTAAGGCAGCTCATGAGATCTAAACATGAAGCACATGGTGGAGAAGACAACCATCTAGCTACTGCTATGGACCCATAGTCCAAGGTAGACTACTCACTCATCGCTCCGGAGGCAAGCATGGCGATGAAGAAAACCTCCGGTGGCGATTCCCCTCTCTGGCAGGGTGCCGGGAAGAGCTTCTGGACCCTCCCGATCTTCGGGTCGACGGCGGCGGCGGATCGCGATGTGTTCTGGAAAATTGATCGGGTACTTAGGTTTTTCCCGTCAGGGGGTCTTTATAGGCGAAGGGGCATCGTCAGAAGTGGACCGAGGCGGCCTCACACATAGGGGGCACGGCCCAGCCCCTAGCCGCGCCGCCCTGGTGTGAGGGCCCCTCGTGGCCCCACTCCAACTCCTCTTCGGTTCTCTGGAAGCTTCGGTAAATTTCTAGGCGACTGGCTTTGGTTTCATCCAATTCCGACAATATTTCCTGTGTAGCTTTTCTGAAACACAAAAATAGCAGAAAACAGGGAACTGGCACTGTGGCGACTTGTTAATAGGTTAGTTCCGGAAAATGCATAAAAGTGCCACGAAGTGTAACGAAACATTAGGCAAATGGTGTAAAAACAAGCATGGAGCATCAAAAATTATGGATACGTTGGAGACGTATCAAGGACACCTTCAAGTTTAAGAGGGCGACTTGATACAAATAATTTAAGAACAAGTGAAACCAACAATATGAATCAATCAATGAAAACTTTGGGACAATGCACATTATACTAAGAATGACAACTATGCTCTCTTAATGGTGCATAAAGATAGAAGGTGGTGACTCAACATAAAAGTAAAAGAAAGGCCCTTCGCGGAGGGAAGCAGTGATTGCAAGTTTTATAACCTTCAAAAATTATAGTACTTACCGGCTTTGAGCTCTCATTGCCCCCATCATAAGCATCTTGAATGGTTAAAGTTAATGCGAGAACACTTATGCTGCATATGCTTGACAAATCATAAGTTCAAAACCTCGTGTCTCGTGAATACGAGTACCCAAACCTCATGCTACTTTACTTAGAGTCCCAAGCAAGCTCTTGTCATTGTAAGTATATACGTATCATCGAGAACCGCCAAGGGGTACCTCCGTGCCTGATGACATGGAACAAGCCCACATCAAAATGACAGGACAAGCGGACAATGAACACCTCGAAATCTCTTTTATTTACCATTTGTATAACTTTTTATTTTGAGATGCGTCGTCGAATGTCCACTATGGGCATGCTGCAAATTTCCACCATGAATTATGCATGGCTTAGATTGGTGGCCCAGGCGTTTCTCTAACACATATACAAACTCCATGATCCCGCAAGATTCCCAATTTATTTCACACCGCGAGTATCCATAAACAAAAGATCACGATATCAACTCAAATAAGAAGTGCAATGTTGAAAGCTTGCCCCATGATGGCATGGTTGGGCTAGTTCCCAACTTACAACTTGCAAGCATAACAACTCAACATAAGAGACCACAATGTCAAAATTTTAAGAACGAGAAAAAGTAAAGTGTGCCTTCCGGTTCGTGAGAGCTTTACTGACCAATTTTCGCATAACACTGGTAAGAGTTTAATTTGAAGAGTAGATAAAAGCAAGTCAAATTTACTTGGAATAGCAAATTGCTAATAGGTATGTATGGTGGACACAATGGCAAACTTGGTTTTTAGGAGTTGGATGCACGAGTAGAGCTCATACTCAGTACAAGGCGAGGGCTAGCAAAAGACTAGGAGCGACCAACTAAGAGAGCAATAACGGCCATAATCATGCAAAGCGACAAAGCGACATTAAAAGAAGCATAAGATGGCATCAAAAGTCAAAAACTAAATGATCATAGAGGCTATTGGCGAATTTGTAAGAGTCTAACATGTGTGAGCATGCGCCAAGTCAACCCAAATAAAGCATCAAGGAGAAAACCAAAATAATGCTTCCAAATGATAAAAACAACGCATGATTCTTTCAAAGGCTCATTAAGCAATCTCAGTTATTTGAGACAAGTCATGCTACAGCAAAACCACTAAGCATACTATCAAAAAGATATCAAGCACGACATGCAAAAGCCTAAGCCGCAGTCTACACAAGCTCCTTCTTGTACCACTTTTTTGCATAAAGCTTTTTCTCTTTTCCAACACCATTCAAACTTTTTATAAACACCTCTTTTGATGAAAACCAATAAATATCAGAGGTAAAAATACACCTTGATGAAAAGATATAACAAGATCTGAACACATATCAAGGCGAAAATCAAAAGCTAAACGCAGTTCTAGAAAAAGAGAACACTCGTTGAAACGAATAGAGTGAAAAATGGAGTGTTCTTGGCAAATGAAAAGCAAGGCAACTTCTCCAAAAGAAATTTGTTGGGGTCCAACCATTTATTGCAGCAAACAAAACTAAAATAAACTGAAAACTAAAAACAACTGACTCTCCAAGAAAAATGCATAATGCATGAAGCAATAAAAATATAGTGTCTTGAAAGGTGACCTGATTTTTGCCGATGAAGAAGGGGTGCCTCGGGGGCATCTCCAAGCTTTGACGCTTGTACTTCTTGGATATTTCTTGGGGTGATGCATGGGCATCCCCAAGCTTGAGCTTTTGTCCATTCTTCAACTCATCTCACCACTCTCCGATCCCTACACTTGAAAACTTCCTTCATACAAAACTAAACACAAATCTATTAGCAACATTAGTGTAAGCATAACATTGAAACAACCCTTTTTGCTACAGGTTTCAACTCAAAACCACCACATATAAAGTATATACTACTGTAGCAACTTCCCCAAAAGTTCCGTGATCAAAAGAACTAAAAAATAAAGCGATAAAGAGGCAAACACAAATATTGGCAGAAATCTGTCAAAACAGAGCAGCTGACAAAGGTCGAATTTTTAGAGGGTTTTCTGTTGCTCAAATCAAAAAGTGTTAAACTAATGAAAGTTTGGACATAACCTGGGGCATATGCACAAGAAATCGCAGGTCCAAAAGATATACAGAGAATTTTCACGAATTTTTACGGTGCAGCACCAAAAACTGTTTTAGGATAGCAACATCCCCAAATCTTACCTCACTCAAATTAGAGGCTTCTCTTGGCACAACAACAAAATAAAAAGGATAAGGAGAGGTTATTACAGTAGTAATAACTTCCAAGACTCAAATAAAAGAAAAAGTACTGAAAATAAAACAATGGGTTATCTCCCAAGATTGCTTTTCTTTAACGCCTTTGAGCTAGGCGCAGTAATTTGCAAAGATGCTCATGTGGGCGCGATATAAGAGCTTGAGGCAAAGGCACCATATTGGAATTTAAAGCAATAGAGAGCATCAAAAAGCAAATGTGAAACACATTTAAATCTAAACCACTTCCTATGAAAATAGTCTTGTAAAGAGACAAGTCATGAAAGCGCATGTAGCGCCCTGCCTTTTGCTAAAGGCAGAACTCCTGTGTTGATGTGCCATTCCCTGGATCAGTAGATAGCACCACAGTACAAAATAAGTAATCATTGCAATAGCATCAATATTATAACGTAAATCCAGTTATATAGGTCTTCAACCTTATGAGTATACAGCATAAAGCATAGTTGCAATGAGCCTCCATTCTTCATCACGTGCCACAGGCAGACATGTTGGAATGTAGTCTCGAGATCCTACTTCTGGTTCCTTACTCGAAATAAAACCTACACGTTTGAATATGCAGCCCCAGAGGGGTCAGTACAATGATGTACTGGCAAATGACACATGTTTGGTGGCATTTTGTGGAAAGACTATACTACATGACATTTGGCTGGTGGATCTCATAGGCTGATTTGCGTAAAGCCAATTTTATCCTAAAATCCATTTTAATACTTTCTTACAAAATTTTATTTTTCAAGGGTCAAGACAACCCCCATACACTACATACTGGCCGGTATGTAGTTCTGGGCGCAACTCAACAAAGTTTGGAACCTCAGGCACCACCACCCCTCGGAGTGCATGGTCCTTAGTTCCTACCTAGGGGTTTCTAGACAGATTTTAGTCATTCAGAATCGGTGATGAGATTCTTCCGTACATTCCATGTCTAGAGACTCAATTGTCCATAACCGAGGACACGACTAATCGATTACTTTAGACACCTTGCAAAGGTTGTGCACTTTCACCTTACGATTCATTTTATGCCCATACATAAAATGAAACGAGACCTTTTAGAAGGGGAGGGCAACTAACTTAGCAAGCTCCGTTCCCAACCTACAATTCAACTACCACCACTTCTTACACACAAGTTGCACCCTCACATCTAATCAGTCAAGACAGAGCCCATAATGTCATAAGGCTGCACTGGAAGCACTCTAAGCATGGAAGACATGTTAACCTCTTTGTTCCTGGGTGGCCATCCCGAGCGGTATTCTGAACCCACATCCTCTCGACGAGGCATGTGTCCCAGAACCCACCTACTTCGCCGCCTCTTATCAAACCAATCCACCCAGGTGTTTCATTTTAGTTGAAGTTCTTAATTTTGTTCACAAAACACCTTTATCAAGTGATCAAAGCATGGCATCAATATTTTTCAAAGTATTTAGCATCCTAACAGGTGGGGTTTGAGGGATTGCTACACACTACTAGGATCTAAGCATTTGATAAAACAGTTGATCAATTCACCTATCATGCATACTACAAGAGGTGAATACACTAATGCATAAGTAAAATGGGTAAAGGGATATGTGTGTCACTTGCCTTTTTGAAGATCACGATCTTTCACTTCTCTCAACTAAGCACGTAGCTCTTCACGCAAGCTATAGCACAAAATAACATAACATAAACACACCATACAAACAATTCAAACAATTGAAAAAGTGTTTGTTTAACAATTTAGATTCATTGAGATGTTATGACAAGAAAGATATGGCAAAGGATCATGATTTGGGAGATATGGATTTGAGAGCTTAGTTGGGAAGGATCAATATGATTTGAGAGAGGATTGGACTAGGCAATACAATTGATGAAGTTTTTATGCTTTATCAAAGCATATAAGAGTTTTAGGAATAGCTCATGTGTAATAATTTACATAAGAGTCAACTCGTGCAGCTCAACACTATTGAGTAAATGTGACAACAATTACTCTTGAATAGCGTCTATTGCACTTAGGAACTGGGCTAGGTTTTAAGAATGCTTGAACAACTCAATTAGCACATTTGCTAGTTGAATAGTTCAATACACGTGAATAGAATTAAGTAGGTTTTGGATTGGGTATGAATGATTGATATTTGAGGACATGGTTCAAATGGTTCATTGATCAACATGGTGTATAACACATACTACGGTATGGGTTATAGCAACACCACATTAACAAAATCTAGGTTTGAGATGAATTCATATTCCGACTAGAGGAGAGAAGGAGGACGTGGGCTCACTGATGGCGTCGAAATCGTTCGACGATGCTCGCAGACTCGCGGAGGTCCGGCGAGGAATTCCGTCGATCTGGCGATGTCCTGAGCAAGAATAGGAAAGGGGGTCGGAGGAGGAGGTGGAGGGGGGTTTTATAGGCCAGGTAGGAGGTGATTAAGGCAGGGAGTAACGGAGGATTTAAGAGAGGAGTAACCGGCAGGGAGGCTTGGTCATCGGCGTCGATTTCGGTCCAGGGAAGAAGCACCTGACCGGTGGGTCCCGGTCGTCAGAGGGAGAGAGAGAGGAGAGGGATACCCGTTCGGGAGAGATTAGATGGGCCGCGGGCTGGATTCAAGGTTGGGCCAAAAAGCTTCCCCGAGGCCTTTTCTTATTTTCTCCTTTTCTTTCTCTTTTATTTTTCTAGTTTTCCCTATTTCTTTTATATCTTTTGCAAAAAGGCTTCAATTCAATTCAAACTACTTTCAGAAATTTACAGAAAGGTTTTAAATCAACACCAAACATGTTTTCAGAACTAAAACAAGGTTTTTAATAAAAGATCTAAATTAAGCCTAATGGCTTTGCTTGCATAAAATAATAGAAATAGAGTTTGAACTCGATCCTTTCTAAAATAGTAAAATAATAGTTTATAAAATAATGATTGAGAAATACACTCAATTATGGTTTGAAAAAAAGTAACCCATATTGAATAAAGCATATTTTGTAAAACAATCTTTTGCAAGCAAGCTTGCATAAAGCTGATTAAAAGCGAGAAAATAATATTTTGATTTTAGGTTTTTCACAAAGAGGTTCCTTAAGAAAGTAATAGGAAGTTTAAAATAGTTTTCTAATAAAGCTTTCAAATAGACTCAAAAAGTTTTAAATCCCTATGGATTTCAATCAATGTACTCAAAACAAAAGCAAAAAATTTCCCCCAAAATTTGATAAAATCTTGGGATGTTACAGCGCAAAGCAAAAAGCATAGGAAGGCAAAACAAGTATAACTTCAAGAATTGCAACATAAAGAGGGGAAACTCAATATTGTTGAGATCCATCAAACCATGTTTCCCTCTCTCATAATAACTTTCAGTAGCATCATGAATAAAATTAACAATATAACTATCACATAAAGCATCCCTATCATGAGCCACATGCATAAAAGAATTAATACTCCCCACATGAACAATCGTAGTAGGAGCAGATTCAACAGAATAATTATTCTCATCACCATAATCATCAAAAATAGGAGGCATATTGTAATTGTAACTAGTTTTCTCCTCAAAAGTAGGTGAACTGAAAATATTATACCCATCATCATAACCATCATAAACTAGAGGTTTAGTATCATCACAAGCTAGAGAATAGCTATTTCGCAAAGCATATTCATCAAAGATATCATCATAAGAAGGAACATGGATAGTACTAATGGTACAACAATTATTAACCTTAGAATTTGCACCAAAAAGATTTTCAATATCAAAAGTAGAGTGCTTTTCCCAATCATGATCACTAACATAGGTAATAGGCATAGGAACATCATCCCAATCAGAATTATCATAATCTATAGCAGGATCATAACGCTTAGGGGAAGATACCGTGTCCTCTCGCCTTTTGCTTCTCTTCTTCTTCTTCATACTCTTCTTACTCTCTCCTTTAGGAGGGAGAGACTTGAAGGGCATCTTCTCCACATAATCTTTAGGAGGGAAAGGCATCTTCTCCACATAATCTGGTTTGCGGACAGAAACAACAGAAGAAACTTTGGAGGATTCCTCCTCTCTATTAATAAGATAAAAACATCTATCAGTCCTGTCATAGCTTGGCAAAACATCAAGTTTTATAAGATTTTGTATGTAAGTATTTGCAAGGCAATCTTTAGCACAATAGAGACGACAACCACGAAGGGTGCTATTAATATCAACATCATTCATATCTATCAAAGCAATCTTTCTAGATATCTCTTCACATGCCAAGAACAAAGTGAGCTCATCATGCTGATTGAGAGTAATCTTGCCATCACAATACAAACTTAAGGTACTAGAAGAGTAACTATTAGGGCTTGAGCATTGGAAATTAAAATGACCTATGTCATCGCAATGTTTACAAAGAAAAGGATAAAGCTTACAAACTTTTTTACCGATCTCGCCTATATCCTTGTACCACATTCGGGTTTCTTCATTTGCATGGTGGGCACAATAATCTTCCTTGTTGTAACTCTGTTCACAAGGTCTATGTACTCCACAAAAATTAACATGCTTATAAGAAATAGGACTTTTAGAAGTTTGAGCATGTTTATTGGAATCATCAACAACAATATCATTTTCTACGCGAGTGTCCTTAAAAGGTTCATGATACACGTCCCCATTTCCTTTAGGAACATTCATATGGGAAGCAAAGGCTTTAAAGCAATCAACCATAATTTGAGGATCAAGACCATATTTAGCACTAACCTCTTGAAAATTAGCAGTTCCAGTGAAAGACTTAATGCAATCAAACTCGTAATTCATACCTGATCCTTTACCTTTGTCGCTATCCCAACCTTCAATATTGTTTTGAATTGTTTCAAGCAGATCCCACTTGGTGTCAGCATCCTTGCTTGTGAAAGACCCATCAAAGCATGCATCTAGATAGTCCTTGTAATATCCTAAAAGCCTTGCATAAAAATTATTAATAACAATATTACGAGGAAGATCATGAATAGGACATTTGTGCATTAGTAACTTCAATCTTCCCCATGCTTGGGCAATGCTTTCTCCCTCATGCGGATGAAAATTATAAATGTAATTCCTATCTTTATAAACCTGACTAGAAGGATAGAATTTAGAATAAAAGAGAGGTACAATTTCCTCCCAGTCAATAGATCAACCATCCTTCAGTGTTTTATACCATTCCTCAGCTCTGCCTTTCAGTGATAAAGAAAATAGCTTTTTCTTAACTTGGTTCATCGAAATACCTGCACACTGGAACAACTCGCATAATTCATGTATAAAGAGCAAATGATCACCAGGATGGACAGTTCCATCTCCTAAATAGCAGTTATTCTTAGCACGATCAACAATCTTCATAAGTATTTTAAAAGGATGAGGAGCACAAGCATCATTAGAAACATCACATATGGGAGATAAAATATCATCAGAGCAAACTTTCTCCACTAAAGCTGGGAAACTAAAAATATCATGCTTAACAAAACCAGCTTCCCCAAGCTTAGACTTTTCTATAGCATTAGCAGTAACGGTATTCAAAGCATTCGTACTAATAACATTGCTATGCGAAATAAGCTCCAAAGGTTTTTCAATTTTCTCTTCAAATCTAAACTCAGGCAAAAAAGACTAAAGAACTCTTTGTTTTCCATTAAGCCTAACTAGTGAAAATAAAAACAAGAAACAAAAAGATATAATTGCAGAATCTAAAGGAAATAACTTCGAGCACTCACAGAGGAGGATGCGAGTACCTTTTACCTTACCTCCCCGGCAACGGCGCCAGAAAAGAGCTTGATGTCTACGCACGCGTCTGTTCTTGTAGACAGTGTTGGGCCTCCAAGTGCAGAGGTTTGTAGAACAGCATCAAGTTTCCCTTAAGTGGATCACCCAAGGTTTATCAAACTCAGGGAGGAAGAGGTCAAAGCTATCCCTCTCAAGCAACCCTGCAATTACGATACAGAAAGTCTCTTGTGTCCCCAACACACCCAATACACTTGTCAGATGTATAGGTGCACTAGTTCGGCGAAGAGATAGTGAAATACAAGTAGTAGTGATGATTATGAATAGTAACTGTAATCTGAAATAAATATCGCTGCGAGCAAACATGTAACTGAACAGGAAGTAAACGGCGTGCAATGCTTGGAAACAAGGCCTAGGGATCATACTTTCACTAGTGGACACACTCCCAACAAATATAACATAATTGAACCAATAGATACTATCATCCATATGCAACTCAAAACAATTCTCCAATGGAAAACATACACTAATCATGCGTAGGCCTACGAAGCACTCCTCAAAGTCCGTAAGTACCCAAACTAAAGTGTCCCACACTATCACCATGAACGCACTAGATGGTTCCAACAAACACCAACATTTCATAGAGACATTAATCAAAAAGATACACATGATGCACACACTAGTCACCTTTACACCATGATACGTGGTATCTCCGAAGAGTATAATAATAAAGAATAGGAGTAGCATAATATCTGAATAATAACATCTACCAATTCAACTAGATACAAAGATCACAATCACATAAAGATCACATCATGGGAGAGAGAGGTGAACCACATAGCTACCGGTAGAGCCCTCAGCCCCGGGGGAGAACTACTCCCTCCTCATCATAGGAGACAACGAGGTTGATGGAGATGGCGGAGACGGCGATGGAGACGGCGGAGACGGCGATGGAGACGGCGGAGACGGCGATGGAGACCGATGGAGATGGCTCCGGGGGCACTTCCCCATCCCGGCAGGGTGCCAGAACAGAGAATTCTGTCCCCCGAAATTCGTCGTCGGCGGCGGCGGAGCTACGGAACTCTTTCTGGAAAATTGCCGACCCCCCTAGGGTTTTTCGTCCTGAGGCTTTATATAGGCAAAGGGGCGTCGTCAGGGGGCTGCCAGGGCACCCTCACACATAGGGGGCGTGGCCAGGGCTGATACGTCTCCAACGTATCTATAATTTTTGATGCTCCATGTTTGTTTTTACACCATTTGCCTACTGTTTCGTTACACTTCGTGGCACTTTTATGCATTTTCCGGAACTAACCTATTAACAAGTTGCCACGGTGCCAGTTCCCTGTTTTCTGCTATTTTTGTGTTTCAGAAGTGATACACAGGAAATATTCTCGGAATTGGATGAAACAAGTTCCTGAAGTCTTATTTTACCCTGAAGCTTCCAGAGATCCGAAGGAGAGTAGGAGGGGGGCCACAGGGGCCCCACACACAGGGCTGGCGCGGCTAGCCCCTGGCCCGCGCCACCCTGGCGTGAGGCCGCATGGCCCCTCCTCTGACATCGCCCCTTCGCCTATAAAGACCCCCCGATGGGAAAAACCTAAGTACCCGATCAATTTTCCAGAAACACATCGCGATCCACCGCCATCGTCGACCCGAGATCGGGAGGGTCTAGAAGCTCTTCCCGGCACCCTGCCGGAGAGGGGAATCGCCACCGGAGGTCTTCTTCATCGCCATGCTTGCCTCCGGAGCGATGAGTGAGTAGTCTACCTTGGACTATGGGTCCATAGCAGTAGCTAGATGGTTGTCTTCTCCACCATGTGCTTCATGTTTAGATCTCATGAGCTGCCCTACATGATTGAGATCACCGTTATGTAATTCTACATGTTTGGTTTGTTGGGATCCGATGAATATTGGTGTTTATGATTGAGTTGTTGTACTGAATATTATCTTATGTTATCTCTATGTTGTTTATGATCTTGCATGCTCTCCGTTGTTAGTAGCTATCTTGGCCGAGTAGTTGCTAGTGACTCCAAGAGGGGGTATTTATGCTCGATAGTGGGTTCATGCCTCTATTTAACCTGGGGGAGTGACAGAAACCTCTAAGGTTGTAGATGTGCTGTTGCTACTAGGGAGAAAACAACATTCATATGCTCAAGGGCATATGCTTTGTTTACATTACACACTTTGCTTAATGCAATTATCTGTTGTTCGCAACTTAATACTCATGGGGTGTTCGGACGATATCCCCGTGAGTGGATTATTAGTCATAGATGCAGTTGGATGGCGGTCTATGTATTTTGTTGTAATGCCCAGAGTAAATCTCATAGTGATCTTCTTGACATATCACGTTTATCTTTATTCTATCAGTTGCCCAACTGTAATTTGTTTACCCAGCATGTGTTATTTATCTTATGGAGAGACACCACTAGTGAACTGTGGACCCCGGTCCTATTTCCATCATATTGCTATCACCTGTTTACTTTACTCGCACTGTTTACTTTACTCGCATACTCTACTGTTTTCCACTCGATACGCTCATAACCTTTGTTTCAAGCAAACCGGTGAGATTGACAACCTCATCGCAAGTTGGGAGCAAAGTATTTGGTTGTGTGTGTGCAGGTTCCGCGTTGTAGCTAGCAAGCAAAGCTTGGACGAGGCGCCATATATAAATTGTCTGAAGCTGTCGCAAACTAGCAAGCATCACCTTCAGTCGTCATTGTCTGCTTTTCTCTTGGACGATAAACCTTGGTTTCTTAACTGAGGGAAAACTTGCTGCTATATTCATCAAAACCTTCTCTTGGGGTTTTCCAACTGGCCGGTTATTTTACTTCATCAACTCGGCCCCATCAAGTTTTCTGGCGCCGTTGCCGGGGAAGAGTGGAAGACTTCTGCAAGGGGAGTTTTTCGCACGCACATCCTTTACTTTGTTATTGTTTTGCTTTACTTTATTTATTTTACCTGCATCGTTTTATATCAAAAACCCAAAAAAATTAGTATCCTTTATAATTGTATTTTTTGTTGGTCTGTTATTGTCTTGCTTTATCATGCTTTCTATCAATGGTTGGTTGCTTTGAAACTAAATCTTTTTGGCAAGGTGGGTTCACGGAAGAGCAGCAAAGTTATTATGAGGAACACCGCTTGTCACAAAAAGGGAAACACTTATGGGAACAAATCAATAGATTGTATATCATTGCTAGAAATGTGTGCTCTACTTATAATGTTACATATTGCTTTGATAGATCTTGTTGCTGTAGGAGGTATAAACACCTCCCTTTTCAATGTGAGTATAATGATGATGTTACCATATCTTCTTATATTAATGGAAATTATGACATTTATGATGTGGAACAAATTGAAGAATTTATTGCTTGGAAGGGTGCATTCGAACTTGCTTATTTGCTTGAAAATATTGATGATGCACCTTATAAATATGAGGTTTATGATATACTTACATTTTGCTTTGATAATTACAAGGAAGAAAATGGCTATATTCTTAAATATCTTAATAGATGCTCTCCAACGGAAGGGACTAATGCCTTGAAGGAGCCTATGGAAGAAGAAATTGCTGAAACTGGAAGCTCATTGGATGAAAAAGAGGAGGAGAGTGATGATCAAGAGGAGGAAGAATGGAGCTACCCATGTCTACCTCCCAATAAGAGTAACTCTTTAACTAATACCTTATTTGATAGCCCTCCATGCTTAACAAAGGAGGATGAGTGTGATATTTATATTGATGAGTTTGTTCATGATGCTACTGAAAATTATTATGAGAGAGGAAAATATGGTTGTTGGAATTCTCATATTACTAAAACAATTCTCTTTATATTGAAAGTTCCAAAGTTGCTCTTGTTTTATCTACCCATACTTGTTACTATGTGCTTCTTTAATTTATTTTCTTACAAGATTCCTATGCATAGGAAGTGGGTTAGACTTAAATGTGTTTTATATTTGCTCCTTGATGCTCTCTTTTGCTTCAATTCATATTTCTTATGTGGGCATCTTCTCAAATTACTGCGCCTAGCTCAAAGGCGTTAACGAAAAGCACTCTTGGGAGATAACCCAATGTTTTATTTTCAGTACTTTTTCTTTTATTTGAGTCTTGGAAGTCATTACTACTGTAATGACCGCTTCTTATCTTGTTTATTTTGTTTTTGTGCCAAGAGAAGCCTCTAATTCGAGTGAGGTAAAGATTTGGGGATGTTGCTGTCCTGAAACTATTTTCGGTGCTGCACCGTAAAAATTTGTATAAATTCTCTGTATATCTTTTGGACCTGCGATTTCTTGTGCATATGCCCCAGGTTATATCCAAACTTTCGTTAGTTTAACACTTTTTGATTTGAGTAACATAAAACCCCTAAAAAATTCGGCCTTTGTCAGCTGTTCAGTTTTGACAGATTTCTGCCAATATTTGTGTTTGCCACTTTATCGCTTTCTTTTGAGTTCTTTTGATCATGGAACTTTTGGGGAGGTTGCTACAGTGGTATTTGCTTTATATGTGGTGGTTTTGAGTTGAAACCTGAAGCAAAAAGAGGTTGATTATATGTTATGCTGCACTAATGTTGCTAATAGAATTGTGTTTAGTTTTGTATGAAGGAAGTTTTCAAGTGTAGGGATTGGAGAATGATGAGATGAGTTGAAGAATGGACAAAAGCTCAAGCTTGGGGATTCCCATGCATCACCCCAAGAAATATCCAAGAAGTACAAGCGTCAAAGCTTGGGGATGCCCCCGAGGCACCCCTTCTTCATCGGCAAAAATCAGATCACCTTTCAAAACACTATATTTTTATTGCTTCATGCACTATGTGTTTTTCTTGGAGCGTCAGTTGTTTTAGTTTTCTTTGTTAGTTTGTTTGTTTGCTGCAATAAATTGTTGGACCCCAACAAATTTCTTTTGGAGAAGTTTCCTTGCTTTTCATTTGCCAAGAACACTCGTTGAAATTATAAGAATGAAAAACGGAGTTGATCGGGTGTTCTTCTTTTTCCGCTACTGCTTTTGGTTTTCGTTTTCGCCTTGATTTGCGTTCAGACCTTGTCATATCTTTTCATCAAGGTGTATTTTTGCCTCTGATCTTTATTGGTTTTCATCAAAAGAGGTGTCTTTAAAGATTTCAAATGGTGTTGGAAAAGAGAAAAAGCTTTGTGCAAAATAGTGGTACAAGAAGGAGCTTGTGTAGACTGCGGCTTAGGCTTTTTCATGTCATGCTTGATGTCTTTTTGATAGTATGCTTAGTGGTTTTGCTGTAGCATGACTTGTCTCAAATAACTGAGATTGCTTAATGAGCCTTTGAAAAAAAATCATGCGTTGTTTTTAATTGTATGGAAGCATTATTTTGGTTTTCTCCTTGATGCTTTATTTGGGTTGACTTGGCGCATGCTCACACATGTTAGACTCTTACAAAGTCGCCAATAGCCTTCATGATCATTTAGTTTTTGATGTTTGATGCCATCTTATGCTTCTTTTAATGTCGCTTTGTCGCTTTGCATGATTATGGCCATTATTGCTCTCTTAGTTGGTCGCTCCCAGTCTTTTGCTAGCCCTCGCCTTGTACTGAGTATGAGCTCTACTCGTGCATCCAACTCCTAAAAGCCAAAGTTTTCCAAAGTGTCCACCATACATACCTACTAGCAATTTGCTATTCCAAGTAAATTTGACTTGTTTTTATTTTCTCTTCAAATTAAACTCTTACCAGTGTTATGCGAAATTCGATCAGTAAAGCTCTCACGAACCGGAAGGCACACTTTACTTTTCCTGTTCATAAAAATTTGACATTGTGGTCTCTTATGTTGAGTTGTTATGCTTGCAAGTTGTAAGTTGGAGACTAGCCCAACCATGCAGTCATGGGCAAGCTTTCAACATTGCACTTCTTATTTGAGTTGATATCGTGATCTTTTGTTTATGGATGCCCGCGGTGTGAAATGAATTGGGAATCTTGTGGGGATCATGGAGTTTGTATATGTGTTAGGGAAACGCCGGGCCACTAATCTAAGCCATGCATAATTCATGGTGGAAATTTGCAGCATACCCATGGTGAATATTTGACGACGCATCTCACAATAAAAAGCTAAACAAATGGCAAATAAAAGAGATGTCGAGGTGTTCATTGTCTGCTTGTCCTGTCATTTTGGTGTGGGCTTGTTCCATGTCATCGGGCACGGAGGTACCCCATTGGCGGTTCTCAATGATATGCATATACTTACAATGACAAGAGCCTTGCTTGGGACTCTAAGTAAAGTAGCATGAGGTTTGGGTACTCGTATTCACGGGGCATGAGGTTTTCAACTTATGATTTGTCAAGCATATGCATCATAATTGTTCTCGCATTAACTCTAACCATTCAAGATGCTTATGATGGGGGCAATGAGAGCTCAAAGCCAGTAAGTACCATAATTTTTGAAGGTTATAAAACTTGCAATCACTGCTTCCCTCTGCGAAGGGCCTTTCTTCTAGTTTTATGTTGAGTCACCACCTTCTATCTTTATGCACCATAAGAGAGCATAGTTGTCATTCTTAGTATAATGTGCATTGTCCCAAAGTTTTCATTGATTGATTCATATTGTTGGTTTCACTTGTTCTCAAATTATTTGTATCTAGTCGCCCTCTTAAACTTGAAGGTGTCCTATGCATTTATGTTTTGCTCTCTTTGAAGGACAAGCTGAAAACCATTTGTATGTTTTTCCTTATGATTTGAACACACGTTTGACTTTCATTGTTTCATTTTCATGATCTTTTGTTTGTGTTCATTTGCATGTTTACAACATGGTTGCTAAGTTTTATTGTCAAGATTATATCTTTCATGCCCATGTTTTAAGTTCTTATGATCCCAGCTCACAAATGCTTACATATATGATCAAGATTGTGTAGGTGCATGTCACCTCAAAAATTATTCTTTTGTTATCACTTACCTACTCGAGGACAAGCAGGAGTTAAGCTTGGGGATGCTTGATACGTCTCCAACGTATCTATAATTTTTGATGCTCCATGCTTGTTTTTACACCATTTGCCTACTGTTTCGTTACACTTCGTGGCACATTTATGCATTTTCCGGAACTAACTTATTAACAAGTTGCCACAGTGCCAGTTCCCTGTTTTCTGCTGTTTTTGTGTTTCAGAAGTGATTCACAGGAAATATTCTCGGAATTGGACGAAACAAGTTCCTGAAGTCTTATTTTACCCTAAAGCTTCCAGAGATCCGAAGGAGAGTAGGAGGGGGGCCACAGGGGCCCCACACACAGGGCTGGCGCGGCCATCCCCTGGCCCGTGCCACCCTGGCGTGAGGCCGCCTGGCCCCTCCTCTAACATCGCCCCTTCGCCTATAAAGACCCCCCGACGGGAAAAACCTAAGTACCCGATCAATTTTCCAGAAACACATCGCGATCCGCCGCCGTCATCGACCCGAGATCGGGAGGGTCTAGAAGCTCTTCCTGGCACCCTGCCGGAGAGGGGAATCGCCACCGGAGGTCTTCTTCATCGCCAAGCTTGCCTCCGGAGCGATAAGTGAGTAGTCTACCTTGGACTATGGGTCCATAGCAGTAGCTAGATGGTTGTCTTCTCCACCATGTGCTTCATGTTTAGATCTCATGAGCTGCCCTACATGATTGAGATCACCGTTATGTAATTCTACATGTTTGGTTTGTTGGGATCCGATGAATATTGGTGTTTATGATTGAGTTAATGTACTGAATATTATCTTATGTTATCTCTATGTTGTTTATGATCTTGCATGCTCTCCGTTGTTAGTAGCTATCTTGGCTGAGTAGTTGCTAGTGACTCCAAGAGGGGGTATTTATGCTCGATAGTGGGTTCATGCCTCTATTTAACCTGGGGGGAGTGACAGAAACCTCTAAGGTTGTAGATGTGCTGTTGCTACTAGGGAGAAAACAACATTCATATGCTCAAGGGCATATGCTTTGTTTACATTACACACTTTGCTTAATGCAATTATCTGTTGTTCGCAACTTAATACTCATGGGGTGTTCGGACAATATCCCCGTGAGTGGATTATTAGTCATAGATACAGTTGGATGGCGGTCTATGTATTTTGTTGTAATGCCCAGAGTAAATCTCATAGTGATCTTCTTGACATATCACGTTTATCTTTATTCTATCAATTGCCCAATTGTAATTTGTTTACCCAGCATGTGTTATTTATCTTATGGAGAGACACCACTAGTGAACTGTGGACCCCGGTCCTATTTCCATCATATTGCTATCACCTGTTTACTTTACTCACACTGTTTACTTTACTCGCATACTCTACTGTTTTCCACTCGATACGCTCATAACCTTTGTTTCAAGCAAACCGGTGAGATTGACAACCTCATCGCAAGTTGGGAGAAAAGTATTTGGTTGTGTGTGTGCAGGTTCCGCGTTGCAGTTAGCAAGCAAAGCTTGGACGAGGCGCCATATATAAATTGTCCGAAGCTGTCGCAAACTAGCAAGCATCACCTTCAGTCGTCATTGTCTGCTTTTCTCTTGGACGATAAACCTTGGTTTCTTAACTGAGGGAAAACTTGCTGCTATATTCATCAAAACCTTCTCTTGGGGTTTTCCAACTGGCCGGTTATTTTACTTCATCAACTCGGCCCCATCAAGGACCTGGTCCACGCCGCCCTGGTGTGTGGGGCCCTCGTGGCCCCACTCCGCCTCCTCTTCGGTTCTCTGGAAGCTTTGGTGAAATTCTGGGCGACTGGCTTTGGTTTCGTCCAATTCCGAGAATATTTCCTGTGTAACTTTTCTGAAACACAAAAACAACAGAAAACAGGGAACTGGCACTGTGGCATCTTGTCAATAGGTTAGTTCCGGAAATCGCATAAAAACGCCACGAAGTGTAACAAAACACAAGGCAAATGGTGTAAAAACAAGCATGGAGCATCAAAAATTATAGATACGTTTGAGACGTATCAACGGGCGGCCAAGGTCGCCATGGTGGAGGCGCCACCGCGCCATCCCGCACCACTACACCTGCCCCCGCTGGACCGTGGGTCCGCTTATCCCCTAGGGCCGATCAGTGTTGTGCCCCTTCCGGTCAGGGCATCCTTGGCCCCCGCCCCCAGGTTGCCTACACCACCATGACCACGCCGCTATACCATTCAACGTCGTCTACATTGTCCTCCTTGAAAAAACTCCACACTCATCGCTGCCCTCAACAACCTCGCCATGCAGCAGGGCGGCTGGGTCATGGACTCGGGAGCCTCCTCTAACATGACCAATGATGATGATAATCTCTCCTGTTGTTGCACCCCTCTCTCTCGACCACACTTTGTCTCCATCGGAAATGGCGATGCCGTGCCTATCTCTTCTTCTGGGCATGCCCTCCTTTAGTCTTCTTCTAGTCATAGCTTTAAACTCCACAATGTTCTATTAGTTTCTTATCTCATTCGTAATTTGCTTTCTATTCGCAAGTTTACTCAGGATAATCGTTGTTCTATTGAGTTTGACGCCTTTAGTTTCTCTGTGAAGGACCTGAAGACCCGTCGAGATTCTTTGTTGCAATAGTAATGTGGACCTCTACACCTTTCCCGACACACCTTTGGGCCCGATGCCCACCACTGCCCTACTCGCCACCACACCTGCTGATTTGTGGCACCAACGTCTCGGTCACCCTGGTCAAGGTGCCATGTCTACACTTCAGTGTTTATCTTTTATCAAGTGTAATAAAGTGTGTCGTTCATCCGTTTGTCACGCTTGTCATCTTGACAAGCACGTTCGGTTGCCATTTAGTTTGTCAACTTCTACGACTAGTGCCATTTTCGAGTTGATACACTGTGAGTTGTGGACGTCCCCAATTATAAGTAATTATGGTTTTTGACACTACCTTGTTATCGTTGATGATTTTTCACACTTTTATTGGTCCTTTCAACTCAAACAGAAATCTTGTGATGCGCGTATCTTAGAAAAAAAATCTCCTACGCTTAGACCCAGTTTGGTGCCACTATACGCTCTCTCTAGACAGACAATGCTACTGAGTTCATCAACTCCACCGTAGATACACTTCTTTCTACTACGGTTCTCCGTCTCTCGTGTCCATACACTTTGCAGCAGAATGGCAAGGCTGAGCGCCTATTCTCACCCTTAATGATACTATGCACACACTCATGTTTCAAGCCCATCTACCTGAAAATTACCTGAAAATTTTTGGGCTGAGGTTCTCGCTATATCTTGTCAACAGACATCCGTGCAAAGCCATACACTCGCTTGTTCTTTAGACGTGTCTCCATGGCTCGCCACCCATCTACGCCACTCTTCGCGTTTTTGGTTGTCTCTGTTACCCCAACGTTGCCTCCACTGCGCCTCATAAACTCAGCCCTCGTTCTGTGCCATGTGTATTCCTCGGATACCCGTCTCAACACTATGGTTATCGCTGCTACAACCCGGTCTCCGGCCGAATAGTAATATCTCGTCATGTTATTTTCGATGAGACTATATTTCCATTTCTGCTTTCAGCTTCAAAGGTTGTGTCACCGCCTCTTTGATGGCGCCTCGACTTCCTCTATGTCAACCCGCCTCTAGCCGTGCGACCTCGCGCCATGGCACCATCGACACCGGCCACCCCGCTGGTCTCGCTGATGCGGACTTCATCTCCTGCCGCGGCAGGAGTATCGTCTGTCGTGCTACCGTGACAGGCATCCGTGTCTCGACTTGCTGCAGCGCCATGTTCCTCTGTCGTGGCAGTGGCCTTGACCACCACCTCGCGCGATGCCAATGTGACTGCACTGCCCGCCTCTCGCACTTTGCGTGTTGGGCGTGAGCTTCACCATCTGGACCGGCTGAATCTCTCTGCCGTCGTCACCTTGATCTCTCCTGTGCCGACCATGTTTCGTCAGGCGATGCAGGACCCCTCTGGCATGCTGCTATGGCGGACGAGCACCAGGCCCTCCTCGACAACAACACCTAGTCACTTGTTCCTCTCCCTCCTTGTGCCAACATCGTCACCGGCAAGTGAATTTATCGCCATAAATTCCACTCTGACGACACACTTGCTCCTCACAAATCTTGTTGGGTAGTACGCGGCTACTCTTAACATCCTGGCATCGACTACGATGAGACTTTCAGTCCTGTTGCAAAGCATGAAATGATCCGCCTCATCCTCAACATTTTCGTCTCCAGTGATTGGCCTATTCGTCATCTTGATGTCAAAAATACCTTTCTCAACAGCACACTTGATGAAGTTGTCTATTGTCAGTAGCCACCTAGTTTTGTTGATACTGCTCATCCAGATTACATGTGTTGTCTCCACAAGTCCTGTGTATGGTCTGAAGCAAGCTCCTTGCGCCTGATACCAGCGATTTGCCTCCTACCTCTCTACATTGGGATTTGTTGGCTCTGTCACGGACACTTCACCTTTTGTCCTTCGGTCTAGCTCTGACACCACTTATCTGCTCGTCTATGTTGATGACATCATTGTCACTGCCTCCTCCGTGCTTTCCTGCAGCATATTCTGGATCGTCTTCATAGTGAGTTTGCCATGAATGATCTTGGTGACCTGCATTACTTCCTTGGTATTGTTGTCACCCGATCCTCTGTTGGTCTGTTCCTCTCACAGCGTCAGTATGCTGCGGATCTTCTTCAACAAGCTGGTATGGCCGAGTGTCATTCTTCACCAACTCTCATTGATACTCAGTCCAAGCTCTCCGATGTTGATGATGAATTTCTACCGGATGGTACTGAATATCGGAGTTTCGCCGGTGCACTTCAGTATCTCACTCTTACGCGTCCTGATATCTCCTACGACGTGCAACAGATTTGTATTCATATGCATGCCCCTCGCGCGCCTCACCTTGCTCTCGTGAAGCGTGTTCTTCGGTATGTTCATGGTACGCTCGAGTTTGGTCTTCATCTCCGAGCCTCTTCTTCGACCACTTTGATAGCTTATTCTGATGCGGATTGGGCTAGTTATCCCGACTCTCGATGCTCTACTTCCGGCTATTGCGTCTACTATGGAGACAGTTTGATTTCTTGGTCTTCCAAGCGCCAGACTACGGTCTCTCGATCCAGTGATGAAGAAGAGTATCACGATGTGGCTCACGTGGTCGCAGAGTGTTGTTGGCTCTGTCAACTTCTTCAAGAGCTTCATCATCCTCTCCATTCCGCCACACTTGTCTACTGTGACAACGTGTCCGCCATCTACATGTCCTCTAATCCAGTTCAACATCGACAAACCAAGCACATTGAGATTGACATACATTTTGCTCGTGAGAAGGTCTCCCTTGTCAAAGTTCATGTTCTTCATGTTCCTTCTTCACTTCAATTTGCCGATGTCATGACGAAGGGACTATCGAGTCAGCATTTCCTGGAGTTTTGGTCCAGTCTCTCCGTCCGAGAACCTCCCGCTGAGACTGCGGGGGCGGGGGGGGGGGGGTTAGCATGTAGATATGTCTTGTTGTACAAGTATTGTAATGTAACTAACCTTAATTGCCTTTGAGCCTAATATAAATACTTTGGAACCCCACACCTTTATGCGTGCGAGGCTTCCCACAAACCTATCTTACCGTTCTACACATATGGTCTTTATTTATTTTGTTATTTAGCAGTCTGAGTACCAACATAAGTATACGCATAAATTATTACAGCTCATGGATCACACAAGGTTTCTACATAGACAATCCATATAAACAAGAAAAACAAGCATCGTCATGCCTTCATCTAGTATTCTAGTCAATCTAAACTCAATACGCCAGCCGAATCGGCTGCAGAATTTCTATGCTACCATTGCCAAACGGTTGAATCCAATATCCATGGCCAGACGCTACTCCACCGGCTAGAGATAAGACCATATATGGATCTAGTGAGACATGGTCCACATGGATGCTCATCCTTCTGAGTTTTATCTATCATGCTCAGTATTGATGTTGTTTCCTCATCTTTACCCTAAGCAAACCATGTTTACCATCTCTAGGATTTTATTTTCTATAAAGGTAATTTGTTAATATTAAGATGATATTTGTTACACCCTATCTCTGCACCAACATGATATCAAAATCTAATCAAGACATCAAGGATGTGTTAGGAATAGACAAGTAGTATTCCCTGGGGGCCAAAGGCCACAACATATAGTTACATGTACAGGTGTGAATATGCAGGAAACCCCCTAACAGGTGGGGAAAATACACATATACAAATATACATCTAACACCCCCCCTCAAACTCATGGTGGATCCACAACACTGAGTTTGGAGAGTAAGAAATCATGCTGCGCTCTAGTTTGTGCCTTTGTAAAGAAATCCGCCAACTGCAAATCTGAAGGCACATACTGAAGCGCAACAACCTGAGCCTGCACCTGAGCACGTGTATAAAAAGCATCAACACCAATATGCTTGGTAAGCTCATGCTTGACCGGATCACGTGCAATACTGATAGCACCTGTACTGTCAGACAAAAGTGGAGTGGGTGTCGTAACAGAGACCCCAAAATCGGCAAGCAACCACCGTAACCATGTCACCTCAGCAATCAACAAGGCCATAGCTCGCAACTCAGCCTCTACACTCGAACGGGAAACTGCAACCTGTTTCTTCGTCTTCCAAGCAACAAGCGAACCACCAAGAAACACACAGTAAGCAGAAAGTGAACGACGATCCAAAGGATCACTCGCCCAAGTAGCATCCGAGTAGCACTGGAGCTGGAGAGAGCTGGAACGAGGAAAGAAAAGGCGACGAGTAATCGTGCCACGAAGATAACGAAGAACACGGAGGAGATGACTATAGTGGACAGTGGTAGGAGCTGAGACAAACTGACTCAGAATATGAACAGGATAAGATATATCAGGACGAGTGACAACAAGATAAACAAGACTCCCAACAAGATGGCGATAACGCGTCGGATCAGGAAGAGGATCACCATCAGTAGGACGAAGCTTAACATTAAGCTCCATAGGAGTCTCAACGGTGCGCTCATCCCCAAGAGCAGCACGAGCAAGAAGATCCTGAATATACTTTTCCTGAGAGATAGAAAAGCCATCAGAAGTGGAAGAGACCTCGATCCCAAGAAAATAGCGGAGAGGACCAAGATCGGTCATAAGAAACTGCTCATGAAGACGAGCCTTAACAAAGGCAATATACTCAGGATCATCACCAGTAATGATCATATCATCAACATAGAGAAGGAGAAGAGTGCGTCCACGAGGAGAAATGTGGACGAACAGAGCTGGATCATGAGCGCTGGGAGAGAAACCAGCAGCAGTCACCACAGAGGCAAAACGCTCAAACCAAGCACGAGGGGCCTGTTTCAGGCCATAAAGAGAACGCCGAAGGCGACAGACCATCCCATCAGGGACAGAATACCCGGGAGGAGGCTGCATGTAGACCTCCTCACTCAACTCGCCATTAAGAAAAGCGTTCTGAACATCAAGCTGAGACACAGACCAGTGTCGAACAGAAGCGACAGCAAGAAGAGTACGCACAGTGGTCATATGAGCCACAGGGGCAAAAGTCTCATCATAGTCACGGCCGTGCTCCTGCTGAAAGCCACGAGCCACAAGACGCGCTTTGTAGCGCTCAAGAGATCCATCAGAGCGGGTCTTAATTTTATAGACCCACTTACACGTGATAGGACGAACACCGGGAGGGGGAGAGACAAGATCCCAGGTGCCAGTGCGCTCAAGCGCAGCAATCTCCTCAGCCATAGCAAGCTGCCATTCAGGATGACGCTCAGCATCCCGATAAGAAGTCGGCTCGGAGGCTATAGAAAGACCGTACTGACTAGGAGAGTAACGGTCTGGAGCACGACGTGGACGAGTCGTCGGAAGAGGAGAAGGAAGCTCGTCAGAAGAAGAAGAAGACATATCAGAAGAAGAAGAAGAAGGGACATCAGGAGGAGGATCTGAAACATGAGTGCGACGAGAATAATGAAAGGGAAAAGGAGACAACGGTGAGGTGGGTGGAGGATCAGAAGAACAAAGAGGAGAACTAGGTGGGGAGGAGGACATCGGAGTCGAAGAGGATGGCGCCGGGGACGAAGAGGGCGCATCAGAACGAGGTCCAGGAGGAGGGACAATAGGGACTGAAGGAGGTGCATCAGGAAACAGAAGAAAGGAGATATCATCCACCGGGTAGGTACCAGAGGTGGGGCGAGGGTAGAAGGGACGCGTCTCATCAAACGTGACGTCACGAGAGATGCGCATCCGACGACCAACAGGGTCCCAACAGCGATAGCCCTTATGCTCATCACTGTAGCCGAGAAAAACACACTCAACAGACTGAGCGGTCAGTTTGGTGCGTTCACGAGGAGGGAGAAGAACATAGCAAACGCAACCAAACGAATGAAGAGTCGAGTAGTCTGGAGAACCACCAGAGAGACGCTCGAGAGGGATGCCACCCTGAAGGGCAGCAGAAGGCTGGATGTTAATGAGGTAAGTCGATGTAGCGACAGCCTCAGCCCAGAAATGCGGCGGAAGAGAAGAAGCAATCATCATAGCACGGGTGGTCTCAAGAATATGACGATGCTTACGCTCGGCGACACCATTTTGAGCATGCGCACCGGGACAAGAAAACTGAGCAAGAGTGCCCTGCTCAGCAAGAACACCACGCAGGTGCTGAGAGATATACTCACCAGCAGAATCAGCACGGAACACACGAATGGGCGAGGAATACTGAGTGCGGACCATGGCCGCAAAGCGCTGATAAATAGAGAGCACCTCACTGCGAGAGCGCATAAAAAACAACCAGGTGTACCGTGAAAAATCATCAATGAATAAAATATAGTAGCGATGGCCCCCTTTTGAACCAAAGGGAGCCGGACCCCAAACATCTGAATGAACTAAATCAAAAGGTCGCTGAGATACAGACACACTGGTAGGATAGGGAAGCTGAATCTGTTTGCCTAACCTACAACCCTGACAGTTCAAAGACACATCTCCTGAGACAGACCCCAGAAGACCACGACGGACTAAAGACGATAAACGGGAGCCACAAAGGTGACCCAGCCGATGATGCCACTGCTGAAAAGAGCCAGTGACTGAAGCAGCAACCGCAGGAGAACTGGCCGAGGAAGAGGCAGCGGAAGGAACACGAAGCCAGTCTAACTCCCAGAGCCCTGGAGACTCATGGCTGCGAGGGCCAGCTCCAACCAGGGCCTGTGTGCGGCGGTCCTGAACAGCACAAGAATCAGCGTCAAGAATGACGCGACAACCAGAATCAGTAAGCTGACTAGCAGAAAAAAGATTCATCTTAAGGCTAGGAACATGAGAAACATCAGGAACAGAGAAAGAGGAAGTAGAGAGGGTGCCTCGACTGGAAACAGGAAGAGAGGTACCATCAGCCGTGATAACACGGACATGAGAAACAAGAGAACGAAGAGCAGAAAGAATAGAAGACGCAGAGGTCATATGAAAGGAAGCTCCACTATCCAGATACCACGGGGACATACCTGACTGTGCAGAAGGTGGTGGTCGCGCGGTGCCAGAAGAAGTAGACACAGGACCAGCAGTGCCTGACGAGGAAGAGCCTGTAGTAGCGAGCAGACTGCGAATACCCCGAAGAATGTCCTGCTCGGAGAGTGCAACTGCAGAAGATCCTGAAGAACCAGCCTGCTGACGAGCGTGGGACTGCGGACGTAAACTGGGATCCCTCCTCCAGCAGCTAGAGACATCGTGGCCAGTCCTGCCACAGTAGGAGCAGGGAGGACGAGGATTGCGGTTCTGACCGCGAGGCTGCTGAGACTGACTCTGGCCCTGGACCGGAGGAGTAGAGAGTATCGGCGGCATTGGAGACCGCAACGGAGCCGACGGCACATGAGGACCACGAGCAGCAAGTACAGAGGGAACCTCAAGAAGACCAGCACCACAAAGACGAGTCTCCTCAGCACGAAGCTCAGACAGCACCTCAGAGAGCGGGACACGACCACGAGCAAGTAGCTGGGCGCGACGAGGCTCGAACTCCTTGCGGAGCCGAGACAAGAACTCATAGACACGCTGAAACTCCAGATCAGCGCGCACAGTCAGACAGCAGGCACAAGTGGCACACACAGCTGTACGAAGAGAATCAAGCTGGCGCCAGATAGAAGCACTCTGAGTGTAGAACTCATCAATGGTAGAATCACCCTGCTGAAGAGCATGCTCCTGGCGAACAACAGACAGGTAGAGAGCATCCCCAGACGGCTGATAGCGCTGACGAAGAAAGGCCCACTGAGCAGCAACAGTGGGAAGACCCATGAACTCAGCAGCATACTGAGGCAGAACACTGGAAGTAAGAACAGCAGCAGCACGAGCATCCTCATCTATCCACTGAGTGTAGTCAGTCAGATCCAGCCGGTAGGTCGCAAGAGCGTCAGAATACTCTTGGACATGCCGGTCATACTCAGCCAGAGCAGTAGCATCAGTACTCTTGGCTGCATCCTTGGCCTCCTGAGTAGCATCGGGGGCAAGGGCAACGGGCGTCGGTGGAATCGGCGCCGTAGGAGCAGTGGGGCGCGGCGGACAGGGGACCTCGCCGGAAAGCACACCCCACAGACGGAGACCGCGCATGTGAACGCGCATAAAGGCAGCGAAATCAGGATAATTCGCGCCATCAAAAGTCACGGGGCAGCGAGGAATCGCAACATAGCCCGATGAGGAAGACATCTCTCTCGTTTTTTTTTTACTTTTTTTTTTACAGAAGATGAAATCCGGCGAAATTCGCACAGATCAGCTCAAATCCGGCGAAATCAAGCTCACCACCAGCAAATTCCGGCCTGGCCGGACCTATTCAGGGCGTCCGTTCCGAGGACGGGCGTGGGCGAGCACACCGGCGGCAGGCGGAGCCGCTGTCGGTCGGGGATGGGCCGGTCCTGGCGGGGGCGAGCGAGGACCTGGCGGCAGGACTCCAGCGGGCGAGGACGGGGCGGGATCGAGCTGGAGACAGGGGCGGCGGCTCGGTCCAGGGGCGGAGACGGGATCGATCCGATCTCGATCTCGAGGCCGAGCGGGTGCAGCGGAAACAGATCGCAGGACCGATCCGGGGGCGGGGGCGGAATCGAGCTGAGAGACGGCGACCTGCTCCGGGAGACTCGAGCGGGATGAGGCCCAGACGCGCGGCTGGGCGGTGATGCAGAAGGACGAGCGGAAACGACGGTGACGAACCGCGGCTAGAACGGGAACCGGCGGTGGCCGGGGCGAGCTAGCGGCGGTGGTCACGAGCAGAGCCCTAAAACCGGCTCTGATACCATGTTAGGAATAGACAAGTAGTATTCCCTGGGGGCCAAAGACCACAACATATAGTTACATGTACATGTGTGAATATGCAGGAAACCCCCTAACAGGTGGGGAAAATACACATATACAAATATACATCTAACAGGATGCATACATCCAACTTATTACAGAAAGAAAAATGGAAACTACTAACAAAAATGGTTGCAACAAACTTTAGCATCAACCACCAGTGATAGCAACTCCAAGGTAACATGAGAGTTGCTCTATTGATACCTAAGATATAAGCATTGGAAAAGGCCAAACAATGGAAGTATTTCTTTAATTGTACTATCTTATATAGTATAATGAAGAGCACTACTGTGTGATGCGTGTATCACCCAGCCAATATATTCCCCAAACATGGTACTCGAACCATTTCTAATTTGTAAGAAACCTATGTCAAAAAAACATCGTTAACCTGCATATGGCCCGTCCGACAAGATTCTTCCGTAGGCTTTGCCTGCACTTTTGACATAATCTTATTTTGGAGGCAAGTATTTGTTACTGGCTTCGTTCCATTATTGTTGAAGTGATTGTAATTTAAAGCTGAATAAATTTAAACTAGGTACTTCAAACAGTCATTTGCTAAGTAAACATTTGTTCTTGAGATCAAATACCTTTATGCTCTGGCCTCCATGATCTTTAGGTCTACATATTATATTCCATTTTGTTAACAGTATTTACGTTTATTCTGGTCACTTTTGCCAAAAAAAAGCGTGAGACGTTTTCCTATTCTTTAGGTATTTTCAAGAAATGATTATAGGTAAACTGACCGGAACACAGTGAGCAGCTAGGATTGCTAACAATATGAAAAAGCATCGGAGACAACTCGTCACGGCTTACCAGCACAAGCCTGGGGACGTCACTACCGACGCCATGAACACGCACGCAACTCAGCCAGCTGATGACGACCAACTGGTGCCCAGGCGTTGTGTTCAGGTTCAGAGGGTTTTTCTTCACGACCACACCAGATCTTAATTAGAATCTCGAAGCCTTCAACAAATGATTTTATAATATCCTCCAGTCAACTATCAAATAATGTGTAAAGGTTCTATTTGTGCAACCACACACGCTATATGTAAAAACCGCACTCATATATTTGTGCATATTAATGATGGGCTAAAACATCATATATTTTGGAACGGAGGGAGTATTTTGTTGTATCTTTTGGTTTGATTGTCGGCGGGTGGGATAATTTTAATTCGTTATCAGTTTGAAGGTGGAAGCCGGCCGCGCCTGGTAGTTTTGAAATAAGTACACGGATGGGAGCACCTCTATATATTTGCATCTTCTTCCTTCAACAGCCATTGAAGAAGCAGATCAATTTGCAAAACAGTGACGATAGAACTCTGCAGCTAGCGGCAATGAAGACCTGGATCTACATCGTATAGTAACCCGTCTCTGTGCACTCTTCAAGAAACTACCAGCTGTATTTGTACATCCATGCGCAAACTTGACAGGCACAAGATTTAGAACAGAGCAATCCAACCCAGCCACTCATCTTCACAACAAACCGCAGCAGTAACATTAGTCTGTCCGGTCATCAGCTACCCAATAAGCAGTCTTGCGCACTACCTCTTGTTTACAACCAAAACAGTTACCATCACCATAACATTGCTGAATTCATCATGCACAAACCATAACAAAATGCATATTGCAGACAATAAGTTTAGACAACCACATAAATCGGAACACCTCTTCTATTGATGCTGTTTTATTTCAATACTGAGGCTTTCAAATACTCTACTTGCCTAATAACCCACACTCCCCTAAAAATTATCTGAAAATCTAGAAATGATAAAAAAAAAATGGCCTCACATATCAGCAAATAAATGGTAAGTACTGGAATCAAGCATGATAAGCCTAAGCGCAGCAACTGCAGCCGTGACAGACAACAGGCTGAACCCAACAACATTCAGCCAGTGCCATCCTTTCTGGAAGGCAGACAGTTTGGGCCCCTTCACCATCAGGTACATGTGGTTTGCGAGAACGAATGTGAGCGGGAACGTGCTCAGAGCACCTGTCAGGCTCATAAAGTCGCCAAGGAACGGGAGCATCGCAGCCACAAGCGTGTTCAGTGTCAGGTAGCCTCCTCTCACAGCAACCCTGAACACAACATTGTGGATTGCAAAAGGGCCACCTTCTCCACTGCCAAATCTCGTGTCCAAGTACTCGTACATTGGGCTTGCAAATATCTACAAAACAAACTAAGCTAGTTAACCGAGGAGAAACCGTCGATTCATTGCACATTGCTGTTTGGGCTTAGAGATACTGAGGTGGACCTACATGTAGTGCTATGACAGTTTGAAGAAAGGCTGAGAGATTTGCCACAATTTTTATCCAAGCCGGGCCATTGATGCTATTCAGTAGATAACTTGACGTTGACGAGCCGTAAGCCCAATAACCCATGAAAGTCACAGCATATAGAGGCAACGAACCAATAGTGAATTGGAACCAGAGAGCCTTCTCCATGTTCTTGACCACGGGAGGCCTTATGGTTGCCTGCAATGTATATGAGACATAAGGTAATTTCATGGAAGTTAATAGTCTTATGTGCTACTATATAATGACTCACTTGAATTTCTGGCAGCATTCCAGTGTTGTACGCAAATACTAGATTTGCTACAGCACCTATCGTAGTGAAGATTCTAGTTGACTGTGATCCAGGAATAGTGTAGTCCTTTGCGGGTGCAGTTATCCCTTGAAAAAGTAAGTGAAGAAACATATTGGCATACTGCAGAAACTTCCAGCATACAAAATTACGGTATAAAATATGCCAAGACAGCTAAAAAGGAACCAAGGGACAATACCATCTCTAAGCGACAGCACAAATGCTATCACAATATAGATGAGACTGAAAACAGTGGAGAATCCCAACCAAATCCGGAGAGCAGACAGATATGGAATTCCAAATGCAAAAAGAGCACAGACAAACCCAGATAATGCTATGCAGTAGGGAAGTTTTAGAAGTCCGTCATCTCTAAAGAGTACATATATTGCCTGAAGAGAGAAAATTCACAAATAAGTCTTCGGGGACAAAACATCACGCGAGTATCTATCCACTGCATATAATCAACAATTTAACTGTTCTCCCAGGAATCAAATTCAATGGATGATTTCCATAGGAGTTTTTTACACTGCGAAAGTGGGGTGGAAATGAAGAGAGGAAGACATATTTCACCAGATTGCTTTTCACCATAGCAGAAGTTAGGTGGTTGTGGTTATGGCTATCATACCTTTAGTGCTTGACCAGCTAAGATGATAAAGCCCGTATTGATCATGAAAAGATTAATATATTGTAGAGCCCATGTAAGTGCATACATTTTTCTTCCTGTATTCATCAAAATGAAGGTGAACTAATTATATTGCAGCAGCAAACTTTCTTTTTATATTATGAAATAAGAATATTAGAATTCCATCCATTAAATATAAAATAATCACAAGGTAAGCGGAAAAAGAAGTGGTGGTACACACTCTGGGAAAACAAGTAGAATTAAAACGAGAAACTACCTATTTTAGACTCAAGACCTCAATTAACCAGAACTTTGCACCCCACAACTTGGGATATATGGGTGTCCTTGAAATACAAAATAGGTTGAACTCCAGTTTTATAAAAATGTAATTTCCATCTCATTACAATGGGGAAATGGAGTGTATGAATGCTGTACCATATATGTGTCCAGCAAGATCTCTGTATCTGATATGGCGTTTGCCGCCAGCTTCATGGAGGCGGCCAAGCAAAGCATTTGCATACATTGATATTGCAGCAGCCAGGAGCAAGCCGCATGTTCCACCGATCCAGCCCAAAGGGACCATAATCGACCCAGAGTACCCCAGAACATATGCACTATTCACCCCTGTTGTCAGGATGAATCCAACTTGATACCAAGGATCTGAAAGTGGCCAGAAACTTTCATGAGTTGATAGTAAACTCTAATTTTAAGTCACAGATACATGAATTGCATCCAGCAGAAAATTATCAGGATTAAAAGAATCATAATGTGCGCAACAAATTTTTGGTATTTTTTCGTTCAGTACTAAAGCAGAAGCATCACTAACATTCTTTTGGTCTTGAATCCAGGTTTGCATCATATTTTTTACATCCAGTTACTGGAAGTAGAGGCATCACTAACATTTTTTCGGTCCTAAACCTAGAACAAGGATCCATGATTTACATCATAATTTTGGATTTAGTTGCTGGGGCAGTGAGACGAGGCATCACTGAAAATTCTGTTGAATCAGCATTTTATTTTATTTTATTTTTATTCATCTTTTCATGATCATAGTATGATGAATGTAGTAAAAACCCTTGAGAGGGTAAAACAGAATTCAGTTGGGTTGAAACAAAGAAACACAGCTGTGACATGGGATCAACAGACTAATTAAAGATGCACCACATGGAGGGAGCAGTACAAGATTCACATAAGTCAACAAACCAGTGAGCTACTAAGCTATCATTGCTGTTATCATGGAAGGAAGGGTGAAGTAGAAACTATTACCGACGCTAATCTGGTGTGCAGTATCCTCGGAAATGTCAACCCTCTCTCCCTTTTCATCATCGGCCATTTTGCTGGGCAGCAGCGGCGCCCTATCCGTGTCACCTAGGCCAGGCAAGCAAGAGGACGAGGAGGTTGTCGCCCAAGAAGAAGAAGCAATAGGAGTATAGTTAGAGAGCGCTTCCTCATCATGCTGCTGCTGCTTGGTGACCTATAAAAAGGAAGCCGCCAACGTCACAAAAGTAGCATAAAACAACTAAATTGGGAATTTTTAATTCTTTCTTTTCCGGAAGAATAGGGGGCATGGAGTTTTGGCTCCCGGGAGCATACAGTAAATTCAAAAAAAAAATCTGAAATTTTACGTACTTGTTTTTAAATATGGTCCTTGTTTGTGCAAATTTTTATGCAAAAATCACCATGTATGTTTCCCTAATAATAATAAAGACAAAGTTTGGTGCTCTAAACAAGCAACAAATTTGGCACTCAAATTGTCTTTTTAGCACATGTCAATATTTGTGTTTTCTCCATAAAAAATTGCAAACAACCAACTGACACGAACATATATATGTCCAATTATTTTCATATTTTTTTGACAAAATTCACAAAATTATTTTCCGCATGCAGGAGCGTAAGCTCTTGGGAGCCAAATTGCATTTTCGGAAGAATACTACATTGAATCCTTTCTCACTCTACATCCACAACACATGCATATTACTCTACTAAACCTTGCTTTGCACTCCACATCCATAGCACACGTTACGACAAATAAAAATAATAAAATAATAATAAGGAATAATGATTATAATAATTATTGTTATTATTGAAGCGACCAATCCATCTCAGAATAAAGGCGTTAGTCCATTCATCTGATTCTGCAGCAGCATAGGTTCTTTCAAATCTAGAGACTACAATAATGCACTGGAAAAAAGGAGGAACAAAAGAAAGAAAGGAGAACAAGGCTCACTCACATCCATCGGAAAGGCACCGGGGCGGGGACTTCCTTTTGGATTAGTGCTGCTTTCCTCCTTCAATCACGATTCTAACAGATGAGTTGAATTCAATCTGAAGAAGAAAGAAAAGGAGGGAGGGCCTTGACTCGCGGCGCGCAGAGATATCAGAATCGAATCGATCCCCTCCCCACTAACTCCGCCCCCTTTAATCCTCGGCGCTGCGTCTGATGATTGGCGGCAGCTGCAGCACCGCCGCCGCTAGCCGGGAGCTAGCGATATATAATAGGCGGAGGGGGCGGTGCGGAGGAAGAAGAAGAAGAAGAGGGACGAGGAACTTCAATCTGTTGGGGCCGTTTGTTTCTCTAGACTAGAAGATGAGCGAGTTCGTTGGTTTGTTTGTTAGTTGGTCGCGATCTTTTCGCAACCGCGAGGGCTCTGCTAGTATATCGGGGAAGTCTGTTGCGCCAGCAAAATCCCAGTATGGTATCAAAAATATACGTATCAATCAGTTTTTTTTAAAAAAAATAATACCATGATATATTATAGCAATGAACATTACATGGTAGAGATACATAAGCTGTCTTCAGCAATTACAAAACAAAGTCTAAGAAAAAACGAGCTAATCTTTGAGGTCTTCAAACTCTTCTTCTTGCATGACACAATCTTGTATTTTTCTGAAGGCAGCCAAAAGATAATGACGCAGATATCAAACCATAAACCTGTAAATACCAATAATGGTTCTCCATTTTTTTTAATTAGAGCCGCAATGCCAAGGCTACGTGCCAATCAGTTATCTTAGAAGGGAGGTATCATTTTTAAAACTTTGCGATCCATTTAAAGTCCCGTTTGGTACTAAATCTTCCATTCCAGTTGCAAATCGACCGATTGTTCAAGAGTTCTTCTTTTATAGCCATATATGGCGTGCACGGCAACATAATAGTAGTGTTGCTTGTTTGCTGAGCAGACCAAAAATTATCTTTAAGGAGTATTAAACACGAGTTGCTATCTGATTCAGTTGACGACTCCTCGATCATCAGGGGTAGTCCGTGATGTGCTGGTCTTTTTCTCATTTCTGTCGCAGTCGCGGGGGGCGACATGGGCCACGCAAGTATCTCTCCTTCGATTCCCCCTTAATCATCTATAGCTAACCTAGATCTTTTCTACTACTACTACCAACCATTCCTGTTTAGAACATTTCATGACGAGTTTTTGTTACTAGTGCAGCATCATATACCCTGCTTGCCTCCTCCTGTCCGCATAATGGGATTGTGAAGCGAGCTGAAGGAGGCACTAAGAAGAGCATCTCCAGCCCTTTGAGGCCCCCGGGCCGAAATCCGGTGATATTTTCATCCGGATTGGATGTAAAACGGGCATGGGTGGGAGATTTTTTTTCAGTCGCACTCCGGCGTTCGCGGATATAGTTTCAAAATAGCGTCTTCCCGCCCGCTACACAAAAGCATCGCACAAAGTTCGGCGATCGGATCAGCCACAATTCGGCGATCGAAACATAAACTAGACTAGACTAGAACAGGCTCGTCGGCGGTGCCTTCCTGCGCCTCCTCGGACAGCGTAGTTTCGTCCGCCGGAGTGGACATCGTCGAAGGGGAGGACGACGCAGTCGACGGAGGGTGGAGGATGGCTTGGCGATGAGCGTCGTACCAAGCCCTCGTCTCCTCGTCCATCGCAGTTGAAAGAGCATTTCCCGCCTAATTGATTTTGGCGTTTGTTAACAATACATTATCTATTAATGTGTGATTATGCTTTGCAGGATTTTATAATATTCTTGCACAAAGATATTGGGTTTTATATGGTATACTTGATAATTAATATTGCCCAAAGGAAATTATCGAGGAAATGGTGAAAATCAGCTCTGGGAGAAGTTTCAGATAAAAGTTGGCCAGGAAGGCCGGCTTTAGCCGGTCCCAGACCGGCTATAGCCGGACTGCTCGTTTTCGAGAGAGGCCCTGCGCCTCTGGACTCAACCGGCTATTTGTCCGGCTATTTCCGGCTGGGCCGGATATTTCAGGCCGGCTATAGCCGGTCTGAGGCCGGCTTTAGCCGGTGTGGCCGGCTTTAGCCGGACTTATCTCCGGCTATAGCCGGACTTTCTGGCTGGCAACGGTCAGATATTTTGGGGGGGTATAAATACCCCCCCTCTTCTTCTCCAACGGGTAGCTAGCACAAATAGAAGAAGACCACCATTGTTGAGCTCACCAATTCAACTAGATCTCCTCCCTCAACCCACCAAAGCTCTTGATCTTTGGAGAATCGAAGGAGAAGACCATCCTCTACATCCTCACCGAAGCGATTTGTTTTCCCCTCTCATTTGCTTGAGGGCCCTTGTGTCTTGGGTTCCCTTGTGTCCCAAGACCTTGTTTGTGTATTTGATATATTGCTACTTGTTGTTTGACAGCATTGTGTTGTGCTTGGGAGCCTCCAATTCGGTTGTGGATGCGTGCCCCAAGATTGTAAAGGCCGGTTCCGCCTTGAGGAATCCCTTAGTGGAAAGTGAGCTAGGCCTTTGTGGCGGAAGCTTGCACCGGAGAATAGGGTGAGCCTTTGTGGCGTTGGTTAGGCCTTTGTGGCAACCACACCCCTCCAACGTAGACGTACTTACCCTAAAAAGGAAGGAACTACGGGAATTATATCCGTGTCTCCGCGTGCTCCACTCTCGGTTACCTCTATCCTTTATTGCCTTTATATATTGTATCTTGCTTAGCTTGCTTGTTGACATATAGGTAAATTCACCTTAGTTGCATATCTAGAGAATTTACCTTTGTGTCAAGCCTAAATTAAAAAAAAGAACTAAAATTTGAGTAGCACCTATTCACCCCCCCTCTAGGTGCCCATACGATCCGTTCAATTGGTATCAGAGCCTCGGCTCTTATTTCGGGCTTAACCGCCTAAGAGTATGGAAACTTCACCTAGTGAGGGCTCGGGTCAAGTTTCCATGGGTGAGTTCAAATCTTTGGAATCATCCATGGCTTCCATGACATCTCAAATAAGTGAGTTGCGTGAAATGATGGCGCAACTCATGCAAGCTAAAACTACTAATGCTTCTCCACCTCCGGAAAAACCCGCTACTCCACAAGTGGAGAATGTGGGGATAGATAAGGAGGGTGCCGACAAAAATGGCGATGCTAAGTCGTCCTCCAAGGCCGACGGGAAAGGTGAATACCCGCATTGGTATTCACCCGACCCGCCGGTTCCTCATCCTCATATTAACCATAGAGGTGATCTGCCTAAGCTTGATGCATTAAATTTTGGTCAATGGCAATATCAAATGATCTCTCATATGCGCAGTTCTTGCATCGAGCTTTGGAGGATCGTTGAGGAAGGATTCAAGGCCGTGGATCCCCACAACATGACAAGAAGAGAGACGGTCGATAGCCAACTCAATGCTACCGCTCTTCACATGATTCAAGTCGCCGTGGGATCCAAGGACTTGCCTCACATCCAATACTTCTCCACCGCCAAAGAAGCTTGGCAAGGACTCTCCGACGTCTTTGTTGGCAACGAGAGCATGAAGAAAACAAGATATATTGCCTTCTCAAATCAAGCGGAGGGTTTCTTCATGATGGATGGTGAGGATCATCAAGAGATGTATAGAAGACTCAAGGCCATTGCTACCACCTTCAAGAACCTCGGTGCTCACCATATTGATGATGAGTGGATTAAGATGAAGTACATTCTTGCTCTCACTCCATATGAGCCCGCGGATGTGAAGAGTGTTCAAGGAAAGCACAACTTCAATGAGATGACCTCCAATCAAGTGATGCAAGAGATTCAAGCCTACAAGGTTTCCGCACAAAATGCGGAAGATGCCCGTGCCCGTGCCATAGGAATGCAAAGAAGCTCTAATCTTGCATTGAAAGCAAGTGTGGTTGATAAAGAGGTTCCTCTTCAAGCGAATATTGAAGCAAGACTAGAGATGTGTCCCGAGGACATAAGGCATGAGTACAATGAGCACATGGCCTTCTATGGAAAAACCTTTTGGGTTGATCCACACAAGGCTAAAGAAGACAATCAAAGAAGAAGCAAGTCAAGTGGCTATCAAAGGAATGACAACAATGGTCAAAGGGTGAGGACTTGCTACAATTGCAATGATAGATTTCACTTTGTTGCCGAGTGCCCTTATGAGAAGAGAGAAGACCATGGTGGAAAGCTCATCTTCAAAAGCAAGACCAAGTCACCATCCAAGAAGCCATTTGTGAAGAAGGGTGGACCAAAGAAGAAACAACCGAAGTTTGTGTTCTTGACTCAAGAAGAGTACTCCGCAAGTGAGAGTGAAGAAGAAGAAACTACAACTAGTGAGATGGCCGCAATGGCAACCACCTCCACTTCCTCAACATCACTCTTTGAATCCCCCAATGAGGACTCTCTTGTCAAGAACGTCAAGTGCCTTATGGCCAAGTCTTCCGAGTTATCACCCACATCTTTCTCTTCCTCTAAGACAAATGATGCTTCCTTGAATGATCTTGCTAGTCTTAGAGTAAAGGAAGAAATTGTTGCTTTTGATGATTATGTGTCTAGTGTAGATGGTGTTCATAAGATTCACTTTGAACGTCTATTGAGCCAATATGGTAAAACTCTTGAAAAACTAGATGAACAAATGAGGCTTGAAAGAGAATATGCTCAAGATATTGCCTCACTTACCGAGTCTCTTGAAGAAGAGCAAGAGGAACGAGCAACTCTTGAAGAGAAGCTCGATTCCATTGAGGAATCTAATAATGAAGTTGTTTCCAAACTCATTAAAGAGCGAGATCATGCTCGTGCTAAAGTAAACATGCTCAAAAAGGAAAAGGTTGAATTTGGTGTTGGTCATGATATACTTGTTAAGGATTTAGAAGATCTTGACAAGGCTCACAAGGCCTTGAAAAGTGAACACTCTATTCTTACCAAGTCACATGAACAACTTCAAATTCAATTGACTAAGAATAATGTGCCTAGTTCTTCTACTTCTACTTGTGATCATGCAAATGTTATTGAAGAAAATGCTAGGTTGAAAGATGAGCTTGCCAAGTCCTCCATTCCCATAGATGAGAAAAACTTGAATGACCTTTTGAGTAAGCAAAAGGCATTCGGTGATAAAACGGGGATTGGCTATGTCTCAAAGAAGAAGAAGAAGAACAACAAGAAAAAGAAGTCCAAGCCCGCTCAAGCAAAGAAGGATCCTATTGTGGGTGGCAAAGCCACTCATGATGATCATGCGGGAATTGCTAACCCTCACTATGTTTTATTTCGTGACTATTATGGTGATGTTTATGCAAAATATGTTGGTCCAAATGATGGTTATGTTGCTTGGTCTATTTGGGTTCCAAAGACCCTTGTTGCTAACAAAAGAGGACCCATTGAAAAATGGGGACCTAAAACCAAGCAATGATTTCTTGTAGGACTATGCTTCCGGTGGATCAAAATGGGTGCTTGATAGTGGATGCACAAGTCATACGACCGGAAGCAAGAAGATTATGACGGAGATAAGGCCTAATGACAATCATATAACCGTCACTTATGGAGACATGTCACAATCCGAGGTATTGGGTCTTGGCAAGGTGGTGGTCGCACCGGATATTTCCCATGTGGACGTCATGCTTGTTGAGACCCTAGGTTACAATTTACTTTCAGTTCGTGCACTTGGTAAGATGGGCTTTGCCGTCTTCATTGATAATGACATTGTGGTACTCTTGTGGAGCAAGTCTCTAAAGGTCGCTTTCGTTGGACACATTGAAAATAACTTGTATGTGGTGGACTTTTCGGGGAAAACCACTACAAGTGCAATGTGTTTATTTGGAAAGGCCGATATGGGTTGGCTTTGGCATCGCCGACTAGCCCATGTCAATATGAGAACTTTGCAAAGCCTTCACAAGGGTGGCCACATACTCGGACTAAAAGAGAATGTTTCTTTTGCCAAAGATCGTGTTTGCAGGGCTTGCGTTCTAGGAAAAATGCATGATTCTCCCCACCCAAGCAAGACTATCATTTCTTCCAAGAGGATCTTGGAGCTCCTTCATGTGGATCTTTTTGGTCCTCCCTCTCATGCAAGTCTTGGTGGGAAGAAATATTGTTTGGTGATTGTTGATGACTATTCAAGATATACTTGGGTTTACTTCTTCAAGCATAAGAGTGAGACTCAACAAACCGTCATCGACTTTGCCAAGGAAGTTGAACGTCAACATGGGCAAACTATTTTGGCAATAAGAAGTGACAATGGCTCGGAGTTCAAGAACTACACCTTAAATGGATTTCTTAGTGATGAGGGGATTCGTCATCAATATTCCGCTGCATATACCCCTCAACAAAATGGTGTAGCCGAAAGGAAGAACCGGACTCTTATGGATATGGCTAGGTCCATGTTGGCGGAGTTTAAGTCTCCATACAACTTTTGGGCCGAAGCTATCTCTACGGCTTGTCATTCTTCAGACCGGCTCTTCCTCCGCAAAGGCCTAAACAAGAATCCATATGAAATACTCACCGGAAGCAAGCCCAACATCTCCTACTACCGGGTTTTCGGGTGTAAGTGTTTCTTTAAAAGAAAAGGAGTTCGTTTAGGTAAATTTGATCCAAAAGCAATAGAAGGTATTTTTGTTGGTTATGGTGCCGAATCCCACACTTATAGAGTCTTCAACAAGTCCACCGGACGTGTTGAAGAATCTTGTAGTGTGGTATTCGAAGAGAATGATGGCTCCCAAGGGGGGCGAGATGTTGTTTCTTGTGATGTAGATGATGAAATACCTCGAGAAGCCATAGGAAGAATGGGCGTGGGATTTTTCCGCCCCATTGAGGGACACCTTGTGGCCGACCGGGAAGGACTATGCTCTACACAAGTGGAGCCTTCATCTTCACAAGCTCAACAAGCCTCTCCCAAGGAAGCAACTAATGCACCAACCGAAGAACAAGACAAGGACCTTCATGAAGAAGAAGGGGCACCACCATCCTCTCCGATTATTTCAACCGCCCCCAATTCTTCACATGACCAAGATCAACCTACTCATGAAGATAATGATGATCAAGGTCAATTTAATGGTCAAGACGGGGACCAAAATGATCAAGATGATCAAGAGACTCCTCCAAGGTCAAATGAGGAGATCGAAGCCCGTCGCAAGAAAAGAGTTGAAAGGGACTTGGAACTTAAAGGTCATACCCTTGAGAGGGTTATTGGAGATTTAAGAAGCAAAGTGTCAACTCGGCGTCAATTGGCACAATTTAGCTCTCATCATGCTTATATCTCCATGGTTGAACCCAAGAAAGTATTTGAAGCACTTGAAGATCCGGATTGGTTGGATGCTATGCATGAAGAACTCAACAACTTCAAGCGCAATAATGTATGGGTGTTAGTGGAGAAGCCAAAGGAGTGCCGCAATGTGATTGGCACAAAGTGGATATTCAAGAACAAGCAAGATGAGCATGGAATTGTTGTGAGGAACAAGGCAAGATTGGTTGCTCAAGGTTTCTCTCAAGTTGAAGGCATTGACTTTGGAGAAACTTATGCTCCCGTGGCTCGTCTTGAGTCCATCCGTATCCTTCTTGCATATGCCACTCATCATAATTTTAAGTTGCAACAAATGGATGTTAAGAGTGCATTTCTTAATGGTCCATTGAAAGAGAAAGTGTATGTTAAGCAACCCCCGGGGTTTGAGGATCTCAACTTTCCTAACCATGTCTACAAACTCCATAAGGCACTCTATGGCCTTAAACAAGCCCCACGTGCGTGGTATGAGCACCTTAGGGAGTTGTTGGTAGACCGTGGGTTTGAAGTTGGGCAAATCGATCCTACTCTTTTTACTAAGAGGGTCAATGGGGAGCTTTTCGTATGCCAACTATATGTTGATGATATTATCTTTGGCTCTACTAACAAAGCTTTTAATGATGAATTTTCAAAGCTTATGACCGATAGGTTCGAGATGTCTATGATGGGCGAAATGAAGTTCTTTCTTGGTTTTGAAATCAAGCAATTGAAAGAAGGGACTTTTATTTATCAAGCCAAATATGTCCAAGACATGCTCAAGAGGTTCAAGATGAAGGAACTTAATGGGGCCGCCACACCAATGGCCACAAAATGTCATCTTGAGCTTGATCCCAATGGTAAAGATGTGGATCAAAAGGTATACCGTTCTATGATCGGTTCTTTGCTTTACCTTTGCGCATCTAGACCCGATATTGTGTTGAGTGTAGGTGTGTGTGCAAGGTATCAAGCCGCTCCTAAAGAAAGCCACCTTATGGCGGTTAAGAGAATCTTTCGATATTTGGTTCATACCCCAACTTATGGGCTTTGGTATCCCAAAGGCTCGGATTTCTCTCTTTGTGGCTTCACGGATTCGGATTGGGCCGGTGACAAGGATGATAGGAAATCAACCTCCGGAGCTTGCCAATTTCTTGGTAGGTCTTTGGTATGTTGGTCTTCTAAGAAGCAAAATTGTATATCTCTTTCCACCGCCGAAGCCGAATATATTGCCGCCGCAAGTGGATGCACTCAATTATTATGGATGAGGCAAACTTTAAAGGAATATGGTGTCAATTGTGACAAAGTGCCTCTTTTATGTGACAATGAGAGTGCTATCAAGATAGCCTATAATCCGGTGCAACATTCAAGAACCAAGCATATTGAGATCCGGAATCATTTTATTAGAGATCATGTTGCCCGTGGTGATATTGAGCTTGCATATGTAAGCACCAAGGATCAACTTGCCGACATATTCACGAAGCCCCTTGATGAAGCAAGATTTGGATATTTGAGGAATGAGCTAAATATCATTGATTCAAGGAGTGTGGCTTGAGCATCTTGCAAATACACCTATTCTTCAATACTTGTTTGGTTTAGGTGTGGGCATGGAGATAGGGGGAGTGCGGTCCTAATTAATTGGGCTATCCCTCCCCCCATAATGCCAATAGTGACAAAATTGTTCTCTTTCTATCATTTTTGTGATATATGAGCTTCAATGACGAGTATTGGTTATGGACCCAAGATATATCTTCGCGGTCCAATGCCATGACACTCATACATGGTGGCCTCGGCCACCGACCTCTTCTTTTCGAAGAGTTGATTCCTTGCAAATCTTATTTGAGTTTTATTGAGCTTTTTCGATCTTTGAAATGGGAAGGCACTAGCATTGGTTTTTCCAAAGATTTCTTGTGTTTTGCAATGCCAAGTGCCGAGAACCACTCCATGCATGTTTTCTGTCCTAAGCCCACTTATCTAAAGCCAAATCATCCTCTCTTGCATGCCCAGAACTTCCAGAAATCAAAATCATCAGCTTTGGGTCATCTTGACCGGCTATAGCCGGTCTTCCACCGGAAATAGCCGGGGTGCGGCTTTAGCCGACCCACCCGGCTATAGCCGGCCTGGGGATTTTGAGCCCCACTCATTAGGTCGTGGGGGGGTGAGGGTTTTCTCACATTCCTCCCCCACGCCTATCTCTTGCTCGAGCTCCCCTCCTTTGGACCCGCCGCCGCCGCCGTCTCTCGCCTCTCCTCCGGCCGCCGGAGCCCCCTCCTCGACCGGTGATCCTCTCCGGCGCCCTTCCCATGGACCAGGGTGGCTCTCGACTCAAAAGGTCACGATATGTTGATCCCTCGCTTGCTCGCCGTCAAGAGCATCAAGATGCCCGTGTGACAGCTGCTATGAAAAAGAAGCGGTTGGAGGAACGGAAGAAGAAATCTCTGTTTGCCAACGTTAGTGATCTCAAGAAGCTGTCCAAGCAAGAGTACCGGGAGTTCCGTGGGCAGAAATTCTACACCATGCCTAGGGACATTGACAGTGCGTCCTTCTACCGGTCAGAGCATCAGCGGATTTTTGAGCAGATTTATGCTACCATGAGCACAAAGGTGTGCCCTATGAAGGTCACCAACATTGCAGCATTGTCCAGAGATGAGTATTTTGCCGATGCTCTTTGGGTCACCGAGAAGCTAGGGTTGCACAAGTTGATGGTCTTCAAGCAAGACTACAACCCTCATCTGATTCAGCAGTTCTTTGCCACATTAGAGTTTGATACTTAGGATGAGGTTGGTTTCACTTGGATGACAGGTGAAGTGAGGAAGTACTCGACCATGTCTCGGTTTGGGAAGCTTTTGGGCTATAGGTTCGATGGCATTCATCGACCTAGAGGTGCCCGCTTGCATCTTGATACCACCGAGTACAACAAGGGGAAGATCCAGTGTTTGTATGGTCCAGGGGGCAAAGCGGGAGAGACTGCAAATATCCTTCCCCTCTATGATATTTTGCTCCGGATGTTCCGTGCCAACATTGCTCCAAGTGGGGGCAACAATGATTCTATCAGAGGTGGTCTTGTGCATTTGCTCCACCATGCCCGGCTTGTCTTTGAGGCCGGAAGAGATTGTGAAGGGATGGAGCTCGATGTGATGTACTTCATCTTCATGGAGATGAAGATTGCTATGCTTGATAGGAAGATCCCTCCTTTTGCTCCTTTCATCATGAGGCTCATCATTGACAGAGGGATTGAAGGAGACTTTGAGATTGAAGAAGATTTGCTTGATGAAGAGTTGGAAGTGCACAAGCCCAACAAGCTCTACAAGAAGACCGCTCATTTGGTGTCTAGCACCTCAAGTGCTTATCCCTCTTCGAGTGATGTGTTGGGTGGCAACATCTATGCTACCGGTTCTAGGAGGAAGAATGCGGATCCACCAAGTGGTGGAATGACTCAAGAGATGAAGAAGCTCAAGTGGTGGCAAAGAGCTTTGTTTTGCATGAACAATGATGTGCGTCACACTCAATACAAGGACTATGTGGACCGTAAGCACATTTCCAAGAAGCAAAGAGAGTTGGATGCTCGTTTGAGGGCTCTAGAGAAGGGCAAAGGAGCTAGCCATGAAGAGGAGTCCCAAGAGCAAGATCAATCCGAGGACACTTTTTCTTTTGGCAAGTGGAATGAAGGATCAACTTTTGATTGGAAGGAGTTAGCCGAAGTCACCTCCAAGGGCAAGGAAGCTGTTGATGATGAAGATGAGGAAGAAGACGTTGATGATGATGAAGAGGAAGAAGACGATGATCAAGAAGATGATGAAGATGATGAGGACTTTGATGATGTTGATGAGTGATCTCGTGTTGTGGTCTCCCTTTTTGGCGTCTTGATGCCAAAGGGGGAGAAAGTCCCATTTGCATGTGTTTCCATTTGGATTTGTGGTTTCCATTTGGATTTGGTTGGGTCACAAGCTTTTATATCGTGTGCTTGCTCGCTTGTGTCCCATGGTTAAACTTATCGTCTCTAGTATGTGTTGAACTATATGACTATATGCTTATGTGTAGTAGACCGTATGATCATCTTGTTATCTACTACTTGCTATATCTTGTCATATTATATGTTTGTTTGATTATGTGCTATTGAATTATGATATATATATCTTGTGCACATATGGATCACATTATAAAATCTAGGGGGAGTTCCTCTTGTTGATGTGTCTTTGTATTCAAATACAAATTTAAAATAAGGCACATAGCAAGGGGGAGCTCCGTCTATATTTTATATCGGTTGAAACATGCAAAATTATGTATTGTCATCAAACACCAAAAAGGGGGAGATTGAAAGAGCATTTCCCGCCTAATTGATTTTGGCGTTTGTTAACAATACATTATCTATTAATGTGTGATTATGCTTTGCAGGATTTTATAATATTCTTGCACAAAGATATTGGGTTTTATATGGTATACTTGATAATTAATATTGCCCAAAGGAAATTATCGAGGAAATGGTGAAAATCAGCTCTGGGAGAAGTTTCAGATAAAAGTTGGCCAGGAAGGCCGGCTTTAGCCGGTCCCAGACCGGCTATAGCCGGACTGCTCGTTTTCGAGAGAGGCCCTGCGCCTCTGGACTCAACCGGCTATTTGTCCGGCTATTTCCGGCTGGGCCGGATATTTCAGGCCGGCTATAGCCGGTCTGAGGCCGGCTTTAGCCGGTGTGGCCGGCTTTAGCCGGACTTATCTCCGGCTATAGCCGGACTTTCTGGCTGGCAACGGTCAGATATTTTGGGGGGGTATAAATACCCCCCTCTTCTTCTCCAACGGGTAGCTAGCACAAATAGAAGAAGACCACCATTGTTGAGCTCACCAATTCAACTAGATCTCCTCCCTCAACCCACCAAAGCTCTTGATCTTTGGAGAATCGAAGGAGAAGACCATCCTCTACATCCTCACCGAAGCGATTTGTTTTCCCCTCTCATTTGCTTGAGGGCCCTTGTGTCTTGGGTTCCCTTGTGTCCCAAGACCTTGTTTGTGTATTTGATATATTGCTACTTGTTGTTTGACAGCATTGTGTTGTGCTTGGGAGCCTCCAATTCGGTTGTGGATGCGTGCCCCAAGATTGTAAAGGCCGGTTCCGCCTTGAGGAATCCCTTAGTGGAAAGTGAGCTAGGCCTTTGTGGCGGAAGCTTGCACCGGAGAATAGGGTGAGCCTTTGTGGCGTTGGTTAGGCCTTTGTGGCAACCACACCCCTCCAACGTAGACGTACTTCCCCTAAAAAGGAAGGAACTACGGGAATTACATCCGTGTCTCCGCGTGCTCCACTCTCGGTTACCTCTATCCTTTATTGCCTTTATATATTGTATCTTGCTTAGCTTGCTTGTTGACATATAGGTAAATTCACCTTAGTTGCATATCTAGAGAATTTACCTTTGTGTCAAGCCTAAATTTAAAAAAAGAACTAAAATTTGAGTAGCACCTATTCACCCCCCCCCCTCTAGGTGCCCATACGATCCGTTCAGCAGTGTCGTTGCCGCCGATCAGAAACGCCAGGTCGGTGTTCCTCTTCTTCGCCGCGGATGTTGTCTGGAGCAAGGCGATCCGGGTGCCCTGGTTGGCGAGCATCTGTTTCCAGCGTGCGTCGTACTTGGTGTCTCTCCCGGCGTTGTGCGCCCTCGCGTCCGCCCAGCATTTCTTGAAAGACGCCTGCAATCTGTCGGCTGGAGCCCCCGATTTCTTCATTTCTTTCAGCTTCTTTTGGCCGAACTCGGGGTGGCCCGCCGACGCGGCAGCGGCGGGAGCGTCGGGGTTGTACTGCTCGTCCTTGTTCTTGGAGAGGGTCCGGCGTACTTCCGCCCATTTCTCGCAATCCTCGATGCGGGCGAAGACGTTGAGGAACTTGAACTGCTGGCCGTCGAAGTCATCGTCGTACATGTCGAACGCCCGGCGCATCTGCACAGAAAAGCCGGCGTCATCAAAAATCGGCGATCCAATGTCGACGGAGAAAAGCGAGTACCTTGGTCTCGAAGTCGGCGCCGCTAATCGGACGATCGGCGATCTCCTCTTGTATGCCGTGCCACTTGTTGCACGCCGCCTGCATGATCCCCCAATGCGTGGCCATGGCCTTCTCACCGCGGACCATCACCGTCTTGTTGAAGTAGGGATCGACGAGTTTGCGCTCATCGAACGCCGTCTTGACCCGCTGCCAATATGTGTCAAAGTTTTGATTGGAGCCGGTGATGCCGTTCATGGAAACGGTCTTCCAAGCTTCGGCGAGGCACTCCTCTTCTTTGCCCGTCCATTTGACCCGCGGCTCGGTCGGCGGCGAGGTCTTCTTCCTTTTCTTTTGCCCCTTCGCCGTCGATGTAGGCTCAGGCGCGTCGTCCTCCTCATCGACCTGGGCGTGCTCCTCTTCTTCTTCGTCAACGTCTTGCGTGGCGTCTCCGATCCCGTCATCGCCACCCCGCGACGCGGCCGCGACGGCTTCCGTCGCCCTTGCCTCCTCTTGTGTGAAGAAACCCGGGTTCGCCGCGTGATACGTCTCAAACGTATCTATAATTTTTGATGCTCCATGCTTGTTTTTACACCATTTGCCTTGTGTTTCGTTACACTTCGTGGCGTTTTTATGCGATTTCCGGAACTAACCTATTGACAAGATGCCACAGTGTCAGTTCCCTGTTTTCTGCTGTTTTTGTGTTTTAGAAATGCTACACAGGAAATATTCTCGGAATTGGACGAAACAAGTTTCAGAACTCCTATTTTTCCCGGACGAAGGACGAGGACCGAAAGAGAGCCGGGGGGGGCCAGGGGCCAGCCTCACACCAGGGCGGCGCGGCCCAGTTCCTAGCCGCGTCCCCTATGTGTGAGGAGGCCCTGGCAGCCCCCTAACGATGCCCCTTCGCCTATATAAAGCCTCGGGACGGAAAACCCTAAAGGAGTCGGCGTTTTTCCCAGAACAGTTCCGCAGCTCCGCCGCCGTCGAAGACAAATTTCAGGGGACAGAAGTCTCTGTTCCGGCACCCTGCCGGGACGGGGAAGTGCCCCCGGAGCCATCTCCATCGGTCTCCATCGCCGTCTTCGCCATCTCCATCGACCTCACCGCCATCTCCATCAACCTTGTTGTCTCCTATGATGAGGAGGGAGTAGTTCTCCCCCGGGGCTGAGGGCTCTACCGGTAGCTATGTGGTTCACCTCTCTCTCCCATGATGTGATCTTTATGTGATCGTGAGCTTTGTATCTAGTTGAATTACGATACAAGACACTTTCTGTATCGTAATTGCAGGGTTGTTTGAGAGGGATAGCTTTGACCTCTTCCTCCCTGAGTTCAATAAACCTTGGGTGATCCACTTAAGGGAAACTTGCTGCTGTTCTACAAACCTCTGCACTTGGAGGCCCAACACTGTCTACAAGAACAGACGCGTGCGTAGACATCAAGCTCTTTTTTGGCGCCGTTGCCGGGGAGGTAAGGTAAAAGGTACTCGCATCCTCCTGTGTGAGTGCTCGGAGTTATTTCCTTTAGATTTTGCAATTATATCTTTTTGTTTCTTGTTTTTATTTTCACTATTTAGGCTTAATGGAAAATAAAGTGTTCTTTAGTCTTTTTTCTGAGTTTTGATTTGAAGAGAAAATTGAAAAACCTTTGGAGCTTATTTCGCATAGCAATGTTATTAGTACGAATGCTTTGAATCCCGTTATTGCTAATGCTATGGAAAAGTCTAAGCTTGAGGAAGCTGGTTTTATTAAGCATGATATTTTTAGTTCCCCAGCTTTAGTGGAGAAAGTTTATTCTGATAATATTTTATCTCCCATATGTGATATTTCTAATGATGCTTGTGCTCCTCATCCTTTTAAAATACCTACGAAGATTGTTGAACGTGCTATGAATAACTGCTATTTAGGAGATGGAACTGTCCATCCTGGTGATCATTTGCTTTTTATACATGAATTATGCGAGTTGTTCCAGTGTGTAGGTATTTCAATGAACCAAGTTAAGAAGAAGCTATTCTCTTTTTCACTGAAAGGCAGAGCTGAGGAGTGGTATCGGCTGCTTAAAGATGGTCCATCTATTGCATAGGAGGAAATTGTACCTCTCTTTTATTCCAAGTTTTATCCTCCAAGTGAAATTCATAAAGATCGTAACCGGATATATAACTTTTGGCCTCATGATGAAGAAAGCATTGCCCAAGCGTGGGGAAGATTGAAGTTACTAATGCACAAATGTCCTATTCATGATCTTCCTCGTAATATTGTTATTAATAATTTTTATGCAAGGCTTTCAGGATAGGACTATCTTGATGCATGCTTTGATGGGTCTTTCACAAGCAAGGATGTTGACACCAAGTGGGATCTTCTTGAAACAATTCAAAACAATATTGAAGGTTGGGATAGCGACAAAGGTAAAGGATCAGGTATGAATTACGAGTTTGATTGCATTAAGTCTTTCGCTAAAACTGCCAATTTTCAAGAGCTTAGTGCTAAATATGGTCTTGATCCTCAAATTATGGTTGATTGCTTTAAAGCCTTTGCTTCCCATATGAATGTTCCTAAAGGAAATGGGGACGTGTATCATGAACCTTTTAAGGACACTTGCATAGAAAGTGATATTGTTATTGATGATTCCAATAAACATGCTCAAACTTCTAAAAGTCCTATTTCTTATAAGCATGTTAATTTTTGTGGAGTACATAGACCTTATGAACAGAGTTACAACAAGGAAGATTATTGTGTCCACCATGCAAATGAAGAAACCCGAATGTGGTACAAGGATATAGGCGAGATCGGTAAAAAGGTTTGTAAGCTTTATCATCTTCTTTGTAAACATTGCGATGACATAGGTCATTTTAATTTCCAATGCTCAAGCCCTAATAGTTACTCTTCTAGTACCTTAAGTTTGTATTGTGATGACAAGATTAATCTCAATCAGCATGATGAGCTCACTTTGTTCTTGGCGTGTGAAGAGATATCTAGAAAGATTGCTTTGATAGATATGAATGATGTTGATATTAATAGCACCCTTCGTGGTTGTCGTCTCTATTGTGCTAAAGATTGCCTTCCAAATACTTACATATAAAATCTTATAAAACTTGATGTTTTGCCAAGCTATGACAGGACTGATAGATGTTTTTATCTTATTAATAGAGAGGAGGAATCCTCCAAAGTTTCTTCTGTTGTTTCTGTCAGCAAACCAGATTATGTGGAGAAGATGCCTTTCCCTCCTAAAGAATATGTGGAGAAGATGCCCTTCAAGTCTCTCCCTCCTAAAGGAGAGAGTAAGAAGAGTATGAAGAAGAAGAAGAGGAGTAAAAGGCGAGAGGACACGGTACCTTCCCCTAAGCGTTATGATCCTGCTATAGATTATGATAATTCTGATTGGGATGATGTTCCTATGCCTGTTACCTATGTTAGTGATCATGATTGGGAAAAGCACTCTACTTTTGATATTGAAAATCTTTTTGGTACCAATTCTAAGGTTAATAATTGCTGTACCATTAGTGCTATGCATGTTCCTTCTTATGATGATATGTTTGTGAATATGCTTTGAGAAATAGCTGTTCTTTAGCTTGTGATGATACTAAACCTCTAGTTTATGATGGCTATGATGATGAGTATAATGTTTTCAGTTCACCTACTTTTGAGGGGAAAGTTAGTTATGATTACAATATGCCTCCTGTTTTTGATGATTATGGTGATGAGAATAATTATTCTGCTGAATCTGCTCCTACTACAATTGTTCATGTGGGGAGTATTAATTCTTTTATGCATGTGGCTCATGATAGGGATGCTTTATGTGATAGTTATATTTTTAGTTCTATTCATGATGCTACTGAAAGTTATTATGAGAGAGGGAAACATGGTTTGATGGATCTCAACAATATTGAGTTTCCCCTCTTTTTGTTGCAATTCTTGAAGTTGTACTTGTTTTGCCTTCCTATGCTTTTCACTTTGCGCTTTCATGACTTGTCTCTTTATAAGACTATTTTTCATAGGAAGTGGTTTAGATTTAAATGTGTTCCATACTTGCTTTTTGATGCTCTCTATTGCTTTAAGTTCCTATATGGCGCCTTCGCCTCAAGTTCTTATATGGTGCCCACATGAGCATCTTTGCAAATTACTGCGCCTAGCTCAAAGGCATTAAAGAAAAGCACTCTTGCGAGATAACCCAATGTTTTATTTCCAGTACTTTTTCTTTTATTTGAGTCTTGGGAGTTATTACTACTGTAATAACCGCTCCTTATCCTTTTTTTTTGTGCCAAGAGAAGCCTCTAATTCGAGCGAGGTAAGATTTGGGGATGTTGTTGTCCTGAAACAGTTTTCGGTGCTGCACCGTAAAAATTCGTGAAAATTCTCTGTATATATTTTGGACCTGCGATTTCTTGTGCATATGCCCCAGGTTATATCCAAACTTTCATTAGTTGAACACTTTTTGATTTGAGTAACAGAAAACCCTCTAAAAATTCGACCTTTGTCAGCTGTTCTGTTTTGACAGATTTCTGCCAATATTTGTGTTTGCCGCTTTATCGCTTTCTTTTTGAGTTCTTTTGATCACGGAACTTTTGGGAAAGTTGCTACAGTAGTATATGCTTTATATGTGGTGGTTTTGAGTTGAAACCTGAAGCAAAAAGGGGTTGATTCTATGTTATGCTTACACTAATGTTGCTAATAGATTTGTGTTTAGTTTTGTATGAAGGAAGTTTTCAAATGTAGGGATTGGAGAATGATGAGATGAGATGAAGAATGGAAAAAAGCTCAAGCTTGGGGATGCCCATGTCACCCCAAGAAATATCCAAGAAGTACAAGCGTCAAAGCTTGGGGATGCCCCCGAGGCACCCCCTTCTTCATCGGCAAAAATCAGGTCACCTTTCAAAACACTATATTTTTATTGCTTCATGCACTATGCGTTTTTCTTGGAGCGTCAGTTGTTTTTGTTTTCAGTTTTCTTTTGTTTTGTTTGCTGCAATAAATGGTTAGATCACATCATGTTTCTTTTGGAGGAGATGAACTCCGTTTTTCATTGCCAAGAACACTCTAGTTTTCACTCTTATCGTTTAACGAATGTTCTCTTTTTCTGCTACTGCGTTTGGCTTTCGTTTTTCGCCTTGATTTTTGTTCAGACCTTGTTTTATCTTTTCATCAAGGTGTATTTGGACCTCTGGTCTATGTTGGTTTTCCTCAAAAGAGTTTCCTCAAAAAGGGTTTGAATGGTGTTGGAAAAGAGAAAAAGTTTCATGCAAAAAAGTGGTACAAAAAGGAGCTTGTGTAGACTACGGCCTAGGCTTTTGCATGTCGTGCTTGATGTCTTTTTGATAGTATGCTTAGTGATTTTTGTTGTAGCATGACTTGTCTCAAATGACTGAGATTGCTTAATGAGCCTTTGAAAAAATCATGTGTTGTTTTTATTATATGAAAGCATTTATTTGGTTTTCTCCTTTGATGCTTTATTTGGGTTGACTTGGCGCATGCTCACACATGTTAGACTCATACAAAGTCGCCAATTGCCTCTATGATCATTTAGTTTTTGACTTTTGATGTCATCTTATGCTTCTTTTAATGTTGCTTTATCGCTTTGCATGATTATGACCGTTATTGCTCTCTTAGTTGGTCGCTCCTAGTCTTTTGCTAGCCCTCATTTTGTACTGAGTATGAGCTCTACTCGTGCATCCAACTCCCAAAAACCAAGTTTGCCATTGTGTCCACTATAAATTCCTATGCATGGTATTTGCAAGACATTCCAAGTAAATTTTTATGTGCTACCTTTCAAAAAAAACCTTCAAAATATTTCTCATTTTGTGACACTGTTTTCAGCTCATGGGGACGTAGTGGTCGGATTTGCTATCTTCCATATTGTCTTATTCCAAAAAGAAAAGAAAAAAGAGAGAAAAAAGAAAGAAAGAAAAGCACTCCTCTATAGTATGTGAATGTTGGTGGGCACCCGATGGAATCGGTTAGCCATGGTTTGAGAAAGGAAAAAAGGTGGGGAGGAGTGCCAAGCTTTATAAAAGAGCACAAAAGTGCCAATCTCTCTCTCAAAAACTTGCTTCATTTTTGTATGAAAGATAGTAAGAACCCCATTGCCAGTCGTTGACAAAGACAACCACCTCTCAAAACCAATTTTTATCTCTCTGTTTTACAAATGAAAAGCTCTAGCACATGTTTAATCACTGCTTCCCTCTGCGAAGGGCCTTTCTTTTACTTTTATGTTGAGTCACCACCTTCTATCTTTATGCACCGTCTAAGAGAGCACAGTTGTCATTCTAAGTATAATGTGCATTGTCCCAAAGTTTATCATTGATTGATTCATGACTATGGTTTCACTTGTTCCTAAATTATTTGTATCTAGTCGCCCTCTTAAACTTGAAGGTGTCCTATGCATTTATGTTTTGCTACTCCATGAGGGACAAGCTGAAAACCATTTACTATGTTTTTTTCATATGATTTGAACACACGTTTGACTTTCATTGTTTCATTATTCATGATCTTTTGTTTGTGTTTCTTTTCATGTTATAACATGGTTGCTAAGTTTCTATTATTAAGATTTTGTCTTTCATGCCCTTGTTTTAAGTTCTTATGATCCCAGCACTCAATACTTTCATAGATGATCAAGATTGTGTAGGTGCATGTCACCTCAAAAATTATTCTTTTGTTATCACTTACCTACTCGAGGACGAGCAGGAGTTAAGCTTGGGGATGCTGATACGTCTCAAACGTATCTATACTTTTTGATGCTCCATGCTTGTTTTTACACCATTTGCCTTGTGTTTCGTTACACTTCGTGGCGTTTTTATGCGATTTCCGGAACTAACCTATTGACAAGATGCCACAGTGCCAGTTCCCTGTTTTCTGCTGTTTTTGTGTTTCAGAAATGCTACGCAAGAAATATTCTCGGAATTGGACGAAACAAGTTTCAGAACTCCTATTTTTCCCGGACGAAGGACGAGGACCGAAAGAGAGCCGGAGGGGGGGGGGGCAGGGGCCAGCCTCACACCAGGGCGGCGTGGCTCAGGCCCTGGCCGCGCCCCCTATGTGTGAGGAGGTCCTGGCAGCCCCCTGACGATGCCCCTTCGCCTATATAAAGCCTCGGGACGGAAAACCCTAAAGGAGTCGGCATTTTTCCCAGAACAGTTCCGCAGCTCTGCCGCCGTCGAAGACAAATTTCTATTCCGGCACCCTGCCGGTACAGGGAAGTGCCCCCGGAGCCATCTCCATCGGTCTCCATCGCCGTCTCCATCGACCTCACCGCCATCTCCATCAACTTTGCTGTCTCCTATGATGATGAGGGAGTAGTTCTCCCCCGGGGCTGAGGGCTCTACCGGTAGCTATGTGGTTTACCTCTCTCTCCCATGATGTGATATTTATGTGATCGTGAGCTTTGTATCTAGTTGAATTGGTAGATGTTATTATTCAGATATTATGCTACTCCTATGCTTAATTATTGTACTCTCCGGAGATACCTCGTATCATGGTGTAAAGGTGACTAGTGTGTGCATCATGTGTATCTTTTTGGTTAATATCTCTATGAAATGTTGGTGTTTGTTGGAACCATCTAGTGCGTTCATGGTGATAGTGTGGGACAATCTAGTTTGGGTACATACGGACTTTGAGGAGTGCTTCGTAGCCCTACACATGATTAATGTTCGTTTTCCATTGGAGAATTGTTTTGAGTTGCATATGGATGATAGTATCTATTGGTTCAATTATGTTATATTTGTTGAGTGTGTGTCCACTAGTAAAAGTATGATCCCTAGGCCTTGTTTCCAAGCATTGCACGCCGTTTACTTACTGTTTTGTTACATGTTTGCTCGCAGCAATATTTATTTCAGATTACATTTGCTACTTATAATCATCACAACTACTTGTATTTCACTATCTCTTCGCCGAACTAGTGCACCTATACATCTGACAAGTGTATTGGGTGTGTTGGGGACACAAGAGACTTTCTGTATCGTAATTGCAGGGTTCTTTGAGAGGGATAGCTTTGACCTCTTCCTCCCTGAGTTCGATAAACCTTGGGTGATCCACTTAAGGGAAACTTGTTGCTGTTCTACAAACCTCTGCACTTGGAGGCCCAACACTGTCTACAAGAACAGACGCGTGCGTAGACATCATCGCGGCGGCCATGGAGCCCAACGTGATCATGTCGTGCATCACACCGTCGTTCAGCGGCGGCATCCCGTAGGACAGCGGCCCTCGGCGCAGGGCAGGCGAGATGCCCTCGTGCATCGCGGCGTCGTACTCCGGCGGCGACGGGGTGAACCTCGACATGGCGGGGACGTAGGCCTCGTGGAACATGGGCGACGACGCCGCCGACGAGTAGGTGGAAGGCGAGCCGATCGTACCTTGGATTGGCCATGAACCGGCGGGGAATTGGCCGACGCGCTGCTGTCCCATGGCCATGGAGACCAGCCTCGCCTGCTCGTCCGCCGCCGCCGCCCTCTTCGCCGCGAGCTTCTTCTCCCTCTCCGCCCTACCGCGAGTTTCGGTCTCCCGGCGCGCCACGTCCGCCGCCCACGCCGCGTTTGTCATGCTCGGCGGCCTCTCTTTGGGGGCCCGCGGCTTCCTCGTCTTCGGCGCGCCGTCGTCGGCGATCCTCTTCGACGGCATGGTGGTGAAAGAGAAGAGGAGGAGCTGCTACTGTGGGGGATTTCGGCGGGGAAAAGGGGTATATGCTGCGCATTTTGGAGGGAAACGAAATTAATGGCGGGGAACTACCCTTTCTCTCGCTGACACCCCGGGCCCGCTCGCCGTTTCGCGCGTTTTTGTTTCGTTCGGAGTCCACGAGCGCGCCTCAGAAAGCCGGGGATGGCCTGGGCTCGCCGGATGGATGAAAGCCCAAATCCGGGCGAAAACGAGGAACCGGGGGCGCGACTGGGCCGAATATCGCCGTCCGGATGTAAAAAAACGGTCTCCGGGGGCCGAGTCGGGGGGACGGCTGGAGATGCTCTAACATCAGGATTCCGCACTAACATCACTACTACTACTGCCGTAGATGAGATCAATCCAGATTTCAGCTCTAAAAAAATGACAGAAAAAGTATTCATAGACTCTAAAATGCAATCTTCCCACTGTAAAAGGCACAAATCACACGAGTGACAAAGCCCAACGATATCTTTTGTCTGATCATCAAAGAGATAAAGTCTTACCTGAATAACAAACCCAGTAAGTTTTACCTGAACAGGCGGGTTCTACCTGATTCTATCAGAACCCTGTTTCCTGAAAGATCATCAGCTACTGCTATGCATAGCCTCCATTTCTGTCAACAATGCCAGATTCTAGTCAATGTAGTCATCCAGAGTTTCTCCTATTGTTTCCTTGCAAACAAATAATCAGTCTTCACAGATAAACTTCCACAGTACTCTAATCTAATCTCATTACGGGCAAACAAACCCCAAAGTACTAGTTAGCAAGGCAGTTCAGATGTTTATACTACAAAATCCCTATACTGCAGCCTTATATATATTTCATAATAATGTGTCTGGGCTTTGACGTCATACATTGTTGCCTTTACATTTTCCAAGATGCAACTAGCCCACCGAAAAGCAGCATCCGATTTCAAAATTCAACTAAAGCAAAACCTGGATGCCGTTATACAGCCAGTGGTTCCTAACTGAAAGTAGCAATGGGGCATATGATAGCATGCTCCTAGATCTCCCATAATGATTTGATTTCAGCACTCTTGTTGGCATCTACAATATAAATGCAAAGTGGCTTTGGCTAAACTGAATTGCACCTACCTGCATTTTGTTAGGCAACTTGAGAGGTAGACCCATGTCAGTATGTCACCAAGCTGCAAGAAGAGTCTCCCTGCAAGTTGAAGCTGCTAGAGAAGAAACTCTGAACCTACTATTGCAGGACTTAAACATTAGTTGTGAAGTGCGTTTGAAACCAAAGCAAGCAAAGCACAAGTGCATGAAATGGATGCATTCAGTAACAGGAGGTTGCGAGAGTTATATGTTAATTGAGCAGAACACTAGAACAGGGGTGAAGTGGAACCCTCTCAATGATGCAGCAAAGTTGTGAGCTACATGTATGCATCACTAAAAAAACAAAGATTATGCTGCTCTGTCTGTTAAGAGATGAGAAGCTGAACACTAGCAAGCACATGATTCTGAAATCTGAATCACAAGAAGAAGACATAGTAGCAACAGTTGGAAGACATGACGAGTTACAATTTAAAAACAGCAACCGAATTCTAACCCCGGTGGGAAGTGCAGAATTTGCGTTGCTCTCCTTCCCCCGCAAAATCTGCATTTCCCACCGCACTTGCTAGCAACAATTCCCTACTTACAGTTACAGACAGGAGCACACTTGTTGCAGAACTAGTAGAATCTATTAGAGCTAGCAGCTGACTACTTGTTACCAGTTGAGGCCACATTGGTGGAAGGGACGTCCTTGACTCCGACGAGCACAATCTTCTCGTAGACGATGTCGTCGGAGGAAGGGTGCATGGGGTACTCCACCGGCGCGACGGGGCGGCGCGCCGTCATGGAGTACCAGACGAAGAGCACGACGAATGTGAGCGCGGCGCCGGCGGCGGCAGCCAAGAGCAAGGAGACCCAGTGGTAACGGTTGCCTGCGGCGGCGCGGTGGAGGCGGTCTGCAGGCGGCGTGGCGAGCGTCGACATCGACATGCCGGAGGGATCGAGCGGCAGGGAGTGCATGAGGTAGGGAGGCCCGTTGACGGTCCTGAAGGCCCAGCTGAAGAGGGTGCAGCTGGCGTGGGCTGAGGCGAATCCGGCGAGCAGGAGCTTGTCTCTGCCGCCGCCGCCGCGGAGGAGGGCGGAGAGGTGGAGCGGCTGGGAGAGCTGAGAGCCCGGCGCCCCGTGGGGGGCCGAGGCGGAGAGGCCGACCCGGAGCGTGGCGGACGTGGCGTTGTACTCTATCCAAGAATGCAGCTTGCGGGCGCCGGCGGGGAGGTCGGTGCTCAGGCCGGCCTTCTCGCCGGCGAACTCGATTTGGATTCGGATGTTGGTGGGGTCCGCGGCGTCGAAGGCTACGGAGAGGGCGTGGGCGGCGGGCCCGGGCGCGGCGGGCGCGAGGAAGAAGGCGAGGGACGCGGCGGCGGCGGCGGCGCGAGATTTGTTGGGTGGGCTGGGGCGGAGGGAGAAGGAGAAGTAGGTGGAGAAGCCGGCGCCGGCGGCGAAGTGTATGGGCTTGTGGTACTGGACGCGGGCGCGCGGGGAGCGCATGGAGACGGCGCCGGCGGAGGTGGCGTTGGCGCCGGTGAGGGCGAGCTGCGCGATGGCGCCGTCGCCGGGGAAGAAGTCGAGGGCGAAGGAGGGGGGATGGTGCACCTTGCCTGCGACGGCAGCCGGCGGCAGGAGCAGGACGAGGAGGAGCAGCGGGAGGAGCGGCATTGTTCCCCTGAGCTAGCTAGCACGGTGAGACCAGTGAGCTCGATCTTGCGGGAAAGCCTCGGTCGGTTGCTTCAGCTCGTGCCGATTGCTTCGAGCTCTTCTTGGCTTCAATTCCTTGCTTGCTCCAGATAGATTTACAGTGGAGTGGAGTGGAGTGGAGTGGATTGGATTGGATTGGGGAAAGGGGCCGTAGTGGGTGCTGCCGGAGCGATGCTGCTGCTTTTGTTTGCTCGCTCACTCGCTTTTTCGCTGCCCCCCAGCTGCTTTCCCTTCCTTCTCTCTCTATCTTTCTTGAGATGTCACTCACTCGGGAAGCTCAACCATTCATTCATTAATCAGAGAGAGGTGTGGGGTGTGTCTGTTCCACTGGTGTTTTAGGGCAGCAGCGTGCCATTAAGTATGCAAAACACAAACAGAAGAAACACAGCAAGAGTCAATCAGTGGCAGCAAGCAAGCAATTCCCAGCACTGATCGCTCCGACCTATTTTAAGAGTAAGTATAATAGTGTCTAGACAGCTGGCTCTAAGAATTTAAATAATATATTTATAATGAGTTGGAGGAGAGAGAAGAGGAGAGAGAAGAGAGGTGGGCTCTCATGCAAGAGCTAGCTCTTACACATGCTCCTAGACACTTTGTGAGTGTGTCAAGTGGGTCATGTATTCATAAAGTTATATATTTTTATAGTTAACTATTGTATAAGTTGATTATAAGGTTGGCTATATAGATAACGTGGCAATTGTTTATAGCCCGATTGTTAGCTTTGCTATTGTTCTTGCTCTAATCGTGAGTAAAATAGACGCATGCGTGCACTCTCTTTTTTGTGGTCACCGCCTGGTTTAATCGCAGGACATGCTACCCTAGTTCCTCTTCTCAAAAGAAAGAAAAGTGCACCACCAGCGACAGCCAGCCAGGAGCTGGGCCTTCCCTAGCACAGAGCGCGCGGTTAATTCTAAATTTCCTCTCGAATTCCAACTCAGTCAACCATAATCTTCACTGCGACCAACAAAAATGTCGCGTCATACAAGAGCATAGAAGACAAGGAATAGTCCAGCACAAGACGAAAATGGATGATTAGAGCACAAGACGAAGAATGTATTTTTAAACTATCTCACACATGTCATCTATATTCAGTATTATAGCTAATATGTATAACAAATATCTAAAAAATATGACATTTTATGACTATATAACATATATGACACTCTCACAAAGTGTCTATGAGAATGTGCAAGGGCTTGCTCTTGGATAAGAGTCCACTTATATTCTCTCTTGTTCTCTCTCCTCCATCTCATTATAAAAAAAATTAGTTTAATATTTAGAGCATGTTGAATGGATCTTATTGTACTTATTTCAGATGTTAAAATAAATATGGTAGATTAATGAACAGATTAACTCAAGAATATATCCATAATAATTGCACAAAGCAAGGTGTGGACAAAACTTTTTTATAAAATTCAAAAACACTATTTGAAATTTAAAAAATCTGAAACAATAAACATAGATAATGTTATACTTTAATAACATGTAAAATCTCAAATTAAAGTGCCTTACATTTAGGAGAATATAAAGACAATATCTGACATCTAAAGTAGTAAATACTGCAAAATTTGAAACATTTACAAATATGTTTGATTTTTTGTAGCTCCAAATATAAAGTATTTTAAGTTAAAATTTTATATATTAATAAAGTACAGCATTATCTATATCCAAATTTGCTATAAAAAATCTTCAATATGTTATTTTAAATTAATAAGGGGCTCTATGGAGCTCGGGCTTCATTTTGGGGTTCCCGAAGAAGACACGGTCTTCTCCTCGTGTACCAATTGTTTTTCTAAACATGTTACAACATAGACACTCACAAATATGCACATACATCCATCCCTATGAACATACGCATGCACACTCTATCTCTATAAACACCTTTGAAGAATTAAGTCGGCAGATCTTGAGATTAATAAAGTCACCACATACATCTCACTGTTGATGGACACATCATATACCACAAAAAAAAACTAATTGTTGGAATGGAGGTGCACGAATTTTGGTATAGGTGAGCTGGTAGAAATGCAGGTGCGGTCAGGTCCTTCTTTTGTTTGACAAACCAAAAAACCATGCGTGATTAGGTCGGCATGGGGTACATGCACTGTTGGAGTTTTGCTCGATCCGTCCAACACGCCAGTACGGCATTCACGCAGCCTTAAATCACGGAGGGAGTAATATTTATAACTATATAACATATATGACACTCTCGGGAAGTGTTTTTGCTCTTGCACGAGAGCCCACTTATATTTTCTCTCTTGTTCTCCCTCCTCCATCGCATTATAATTTTTTTAGTTTAATATTTAGAACCTACTAAATGGCATATTGTACGTGATTCCACATCTTAAAAGAAATATGGTAGATTAATGAACAAATTAACCCAATAATATATCCATAATATTGCACAAAGCAAGGTGTGGAAAAAACTTTTTTAGAAAAATCACTATTTTGGAAATTTTAAAAAATTAAACAATAAACATAGATAATGTTATACTTTAATAACATGTAAAATCTCAAATTAAAGTACCTTACATTTATAATAATATAAAAAAGACAATATCTAACATCTAAAGTACTAGTAAATACTGCAAAATTCAAAACATTTACAAATATGTTAGATTTTTTCATTTTTTGTGTAGCTCCAAATATAATATATGTTTTAAGTTAAAAATTTGTATGTTTATAAAGTATAGCATTATTTATATCCAAATTTGTTAAAAAAATCTTCAATATGTTATTTTGAATTAATAAGGGACTCAATGGAGCTCAGGCTTCATTTTGGGTTTCCTCGTGTAACAGTTATTATTTTTAAAACATAGTACAATATAGACGCTTACAAACAAACACATATACTCATCCTTATAAACATACGCGTGCACACTCTACCCCTATGAGCACCTTTAAAGAACTGATGGCAGATCTTGAGATTAACAAAATCACCCCTCACCACATGTGTCTCCACCTATCACCGAGAGAATAACGATCGGATAATTCTGAAAGGGCACGGTCTTCTCCACGTGTACCAATTGTTGGAATGCAGGTGCACAAGTTTTGGTGTAGGTGAGCTGGTAGAAATGCAGGTGCGGTCAGGTCCTTGTTTTGTTTGGCAAACCAAAAAGAACCATGCGTGATTAGGTCGGCATGGGGTACATGTACTGTTGGAGTTTTGCTCGATCCCGTTCAACACGCTAGTACGGCATTCACGCTGCCTTAAATTTCTGGACCCCTTCCATATCCACCTTGTAGCTAGAGCCGGCTAGCTAGCAGGCCAGCACAAGTTGAATCGAAAACCCAAGCCCGTGAAGGCCATTATTATCTCATTTCGTCTCGCCCATATGCTATGTATACTCGCCGTCGATTGAAACGAAGGATGAGTGGATCACTCACGGGAGCATGGAAGATGCAAACACACGTCTTACAGACAGGACTATTGAAGGGTAGTATGTTTAGGACAGCTCTGCGTTACATCTTCATCACCGGTGAAAAGCACGTAGGAATAGGTTCCGTGGGAATTTTGGAGAATCCAAATCTATTCCAAACATGAGTGATGAATTAAATGGAGCGCTGTGAGCGCTCCGCGTTGTTTGATACTTTTTTTTTTGGAGTCCAGCTAGTCTTGAGACAAAACTGACAGCTTTTTATAAGAAGGGAAACGCTCGTTATCCCCTGGAGCGATGACTGTGCGATGAAAATCGCGAGGCTGTGAGCGATCTGCGCTGTTAAACTGCCGCGCATCCTTGTGTAGACTCACAGACCGCCCTCTCTCCCTTATCTCTATCTCGTTCCATCCCCAACCAAAGAACTCACTGCGTCGATTCTCCACCGCCCTCGCGCACCGCCGCCTCCACCTTCGCTGTGAGCTTCGCCGCCCGCTACCTCCGCCAAACCGCTCCTCACGTCCCTCTCCCTCAACCACTACTACTTCAAGTTGCAATCTCCCCTCTCTCGAGCGTTTCTTCTCGATTACCGCCGGCGCCGGCATTGAAATAGGAGGGGCGCCGGTGCTGCGGGATTCCCGTCGCCTTCTCCAACTGCGCCCCTTTTTGATCCACTGCTGCAGAAGGCCAGTGACAACGGCTGAAAGCACCAGCGACAGAGGCTAGAAGCACCACCGACAGCGACTGGAAGCACCGGCACCGACGACTGGAAGCTCCGACGGCAGTGGCTGGAAGCTCCGGCGATGGCATTGCTTTAAGACCGGGAGTCGTGTTGCGACCGGTTTGCCTTTGCCATCGGTGGCCTTGCTACGGCCGGTTGCCGACGGTGCTACCATCCGCCTATGGATTTGCATCTTAGGAATCAATTTTCTGCAACAATTGGTTTCTGGATTTGAATAAAGTTTCTGCTACAATTATTTTGTGAATTTGCATCTAGATAATAAATTTTCTGCTACAATTGTTGTGTGGATTTGCATCCTAGGAATAAAGTTTCTGCTATATTTGTTAGTGAACTTGCATCCTGGAATAAATTTCTGCTACATTTGTTTTGTGGATTTGCATCCTAAGAATAAACTTTCTGCTACATTTGTTTTGCTGATCTGCATCCTAGAAATAGTTTTTCTATTATAATTATTTTGTATATTTTGCATCCCAGAAATAAATTTTGCATCATACAAAGATCTCTGCTACAACCGTTCTAATAATTTGTATCATAGGAATTATGCTAGAAACATTTTGACTGATTTCTTCTTATGGTTTTTGCTATTCTTGCCGAACCCTCGTTTTGCCATGGATTTTCATTGGGGAGTATTCAATTTTTTAGCTAGAACAGAATGGTAGAGATGATGAGGAGGATCTGCGTCGGCACGCAGCTTGTGCGGACCTATGGAGCCGGGGTCGGAAACATGCTGCAAGGAGCTTCCTCGTGGCGTCGGCAGCCGCAGCTGATGAGTGCGCGCGGAAAATAGGGCCTGCGAGGCTGCGACGAGGCGGCGGGCGTCACTGGTGCTCCTGCACGCGGAGGTATACGGGTTTCTTTCTATGGACAAGGGTATTTTTTGCGAAATCTGACCCTTTGGTGAAACTAATGCCTCATCTGACCCCTCCGCGAAACTATTTTCGTGTCTGACCCCTGAGGTCGGCGCCAGTGGGGATGGCGCCGACGTTATGCAGCTCGGCGCCAACATATTGTCGGCACTAGTTCGCTTCGGAAGCTCGGCGCCAGTGGGATTGGCGCCGACCTAGCTCGGCGCCAGTGGGTTTGGCGCCGACCCCCCTTCGGCAGCTGGATGGCATGGCGCCGAGCTGCACAACGTCGGCGCCATTCGTACTGGCGCCGACCTCAGGGGTCAGATTCGGGAATAGTTTCGCGTAGGGGTCAGATGAGGCATTAGTTTCACCAAAGGGTCAGATTTCGCAAAAAATACTGGACAAGGGGAGGTGCATATGAAGCTGGTGGTCCAATTTCATTAGACGGGCGACGTACATTTGATCGTACGGTGGGGGACCTGGGGATCCGGGGATATTATCCCTCGTAGGACGCTCAGCACGGCCCTTATAAGAAGGGACAACACGTGTCTTCGGTAGAGTCGTTTCCAATCAATAACGCACGCGCCGAGTCATGCCGACCTATCTAGAAATCGATTCACTTCTTCCACCACCGCGCTGGACTTGGAGATTCTTTCCCTCCCCTCCCGTTCCTTCGGCTCTGCATTGTCACCAGTCCGGTATTCTCTCTCATCACTGGCCTGAATCCCGCCCTCATCACTCGCAACGCGGCCGTTGATCGACCCTAAAGAGACATGCAATAGTCTTGATGTAGCTGCGGCCACGGGTGACGACGCGGCCACTATCAGCAGCGCCAAGCGATCTGACTATCCGAGAGGTATTTCCACGCTCCGCCTGCGGCCTACCCCGCCCCTTGATCCTGTGACACCTCTAACCTGTATCTGTGATACCGTGCCCCAAATTGGATTTAAGGCGCTGCTTTGTTCGTCTTACAGGCCTCTCTCGCCCGCATTTATAGGAATATAATTTCCGTGTTGGTTCTCATGGTCATCTTCCCTCTGGTTGTTAGATGTGTGCAAGATTTTTCAGGGTCTATTAGTCCAGCGAGACCAACAAAGATCTTATCAGCGCTGACTGTACACCTCTTTAGGTTAGCAAACATACTGATTAGGTTCTGTTTTCATACACCTTAGAACCTTGCCTTTTTAATCTATCATCATCATCCGTAAAATCAAAACATAGGGTTTCATTCTTTTACTTAGCTCTGAATTTCATGTACTCTCCAATATTTGCAGTATGATTATTTGGGAAATGGTCAGCATTGATTATATATAAAACCTATTTTTGGTTTATTAGTTTTCCAATCCAAAGCTACACAAAAGATGTATCAACCATTTATCACAGCTAAGACACCAAAAAAGTACTTATACTTAGCTGTTCCAAAGACCATGTGAATGTTTGTTTTGACCTTGGGACTGGAATCTATTTGACTGCCACGGCTATTTGATTGTGAACTCATGATCTCATTATTTTTATTAGTAGATTTTTCTCATAGAACTGCTCTCTACAAGAAAATAGTTGTCACTGATTTTGAAGAATTTTTTCATTGTTGAAGTATAATTAACATTTCTCTCTCGATTGGCTTTCCTGTTTTCTCTAGGAGAAATGACGTTTTATTACAGTAACATTGTTTCTTGTACTGTCTAGGAAGCGACTGCTAAGTGATCTGCTGGTCCTCATCAAACCTTCACAGGTGTATAAGTTTATGGTACACTACCAATGTTGAGTTATATCCTTTTTTGCGAATAAATGTTGAGTTATGTCACTGTAGATTTAGTCGAGTTCTTGATGACATAAAGCTGAAGCTTGCAGTAAAGATCTTATCTTACGATTTGTCTTGTGGTGTTGTTGTCTGCCACATGCTATTTGAATAATAGGTGTTGTGTGACCAACATCTTGGTCCAGCAAGAATATGATATGTTTAGTATGCACTGCACAAATTTGTTCACCTTCTAGATTTTAGGATTCCAGATTATTTTGCTGTTCATCAATGGACATGCGCTTGGGATGCATCACGGTGGGTATGGATTTTGAAAGCAAAGAAGAAATTAGGCCCTTGTTATTTTTGTTAGAGTTGGGGGCTCAAGTAAGTTTTGGTGCACTTTCCTATGTGGTATAAGATATTTTCAAACTCATGATGTTGTGTTTGCATTGTCCCAGGAATAGTGATTGTTTGCTTTCTTCATACAAAGTTATCGTCCAAAAAACTTAAGTGAAGTTGAGTTATACGTTATTTTACCGCCGATGAATAATAACACTTAGGTGCATGCCATGATCCAGTATAGTTAAAAAAAAGAGGTGATATATAGTGCTCCCATTTGTCAGAGTAATTTTGAGCCATGCTTGACTGCTTTTTCAGGAGTTTGCAAGACTGAGTGTTTGCTGAACAAGTCTAATAAGATACAATTCAGATCTCATTTTAGTTTTGGCTGATTTCCCTTTTATAGGTCTGATTCGAATATCATGAAATGGAAGTACCAGGCTTTGTAGGAAAGCACACAGGCCATTTGCCTTAGCTCTGATGGCCCTTTGGCCACAACCCCAAGACATCATCTCCAGGGCGTTCAGGCCATTTGCTTGGCTTCAGACTCATGCTTGAGTGTGCAGCTTGAGGTGGATACTGAGAGCTCTGATGAGGACGATGGCAAGGAGCTTGCGCCGCGGTCGCTGCTAGCTATCGATGTTGGCACAGCTTCTCGCCCTCCTGATGGACAGTTGTGCGATTCTGCTGTGGTATTTGACGAGCTCGGGTCCCTGTCGTTGTCGTTGTCACCGGTTACCTACAGAGGCCCTATTTGTGAGGTGCCTCCTCCTGCTAGTGCACAGCTGCCACCTCCGAGTCTGCTTTGGGATGCTTCTGTGAGCGACGAGGATGACTACGATGAGGTGTTTGCTCCACAGACGCCGTTGGCTCCTGCCAAAGGTGTTGTTCCCGGCTTGGTGCTCGGCATCGTTGATGTGCGTCATGATGAGAAGGCGTTGGCGAAGCCTTGCGACGACCTCTTTGCTGATGTTGCCGCTCATGGAGAGGAGGAAGGCTGGGTGCAAATGGGTCAGGGTGGACGCCCTGACCATGGGCCATCGTCTTTGCTTCAGAAGGAAAGTCTCGAGCGTAGTCTCGCCTTCAAGCGTTGGGCTCAAGGGAGATGCTTTCGGTGCCTCGAGCGTGGCCACCAAGTCAGCACATGTCGTGGGTCCTTTAGATGCATCCGATGTCGCCGTCCTGGTCATCGGGAGCGATTCTGCCGTGCACGCTCTCCTGCTGCCCGTTCTCGCTCACCAGACTATGGTGCTCGTTCTCCGGATGCTCGTGCTACTTGCCAGCGGAGCTACTCTTCGTTCGCTCAGCCTAGTCATCCCACATTGTCTCGGAGTTGGGCAGAGGTCGTTTGCCACTCGTCGTTGCATGCAGCAGCGCCGCCAGGACCCTCTCCAAGGTGTGGCGAGGAGTTCAGTGGCAACACCAGTCTGGACTCTCTCCTTCAGTCTCAAGTTTCCTTGATGCGCATGGAGCTCCTTCACCTGGTTGATGTTCATGTCGAGGAGGCGTGTCGCCCCCTTCGTGAAGAGGTGGCAACACTCAAGCTGCTATTGGCGCGTGTTGGTGATTCTTTGGAGCCGTCGAAGGCATGCACTTCTGATGGCCTGGGGCTCACCCCCGCGTAGGCTTCATTTCCACATGACTCCACTGAGCAAAAGTCTTCTATGGTTGAGGAAGACCACCTATATGGTTGTATCTCTCCTCGTGGTAGTTCTTGCCTATCGCCCCAGCCTGTCGTGTCGTCTGCCTCTAAGAGCGAGGTCATAGATGAGATCTTTGCTCCGGTGATGCAGATCACACCGGAGCTTCACGAGTTGTGTGAGGAATATTCTGTGGAGCTTCCGTTGGAGCTTGGCTCAGTGGAGGCCTTGGCGGTGGCCTCGGTGCCCTCGCCATCGCAAAAGCCCGCCTCTAAGGTTAGTGGAGTGTTGAAGTGTATAAGTAGATTGTACTAGCCCTTTCCATCAGTTCGGACTTTTGGTTCAAGTGGCTAGTGCATGAACCTTAACATGGTATCAGAGCCCCAGGTCTCAAGTTCAAATCCTGGCTTTCACAATTTATTCTAAATTCTCCGCAGCCTCGCAGCCGCCACCGCCGCCCGCCTCGGTCTCCTGCCGACGCGCCCGGCCGCCGCCGCTGCCTCTTCCTCGCCTCTGGCGAGCTCCTGCCGCGCCCGGCCTCCCGCTGCCTCTTTGCCTCTCTACACGTGTTGACTTGTCTTCTCGTCTCCCGTCACACGTGAGAGGGGGTGTTGAAGTGTATAAGTAGATTGTACTAGCCCTTTCCATCAGTTCGGACTTTTGGTTCAAGTGGCTAGTGCATGAACCTTAACATGGAGAAGTGTTGGCGCATAGCTCTGAGGCTCTTTTTGGCACAGAGCTTTCTGGCTTGCTTGCCAGTTTAGAGGCTGTCAGTCCTGGATATGGCAAAGACATTTCCTGCGTCTTGGCGGGGAAGGCTTCAGAGGATATGATCAGGAAGGTGGAGAAGTCTCTTAGAAAGGTGTCTATTTGGGGCAGAAGAAGGAAGAAAGGCGCTGCAAAGAAATCTTTGGCAGCTACTTGAGTGATGAACCCTCTTTGGGTTATCCGTTTTGTGGATTTTCTTTATGTCGTGGTGCTCCGATGTCGTGAGTTTGTGGTTGTAGGTTGAGAGTGCTTGTTGGTTCGGAGGTTGGAGGTTTTAGGTGTTGTTTTTTTGTGGCTTTGTTGTAACGGTTTTCGCCCTGTTTTTGGTTAATTAACTGGGCAATTCTCTTCTTCTTAATTAATAGATTGAGGCAAATCTTTTGCCTCCATTTAAAAAAAAAGTGGATGATTGTTTCCATCGTCTAAAGTATTATTTGTAACCATGCTAAGGCCATTCCAACTTCTGCTTATAACTTAGGCCTCTTAGGATTTAGGATTATTTGACAAAAATCGAAAAACTAATCCTTATATTCTAGAATGGTATTACCGAACCTGCCCATTTTGAGGAAGCATCCCCTGAGACCGGTCAAAGCACAAGTCTGCTAGCAAGGAAACATCTAAAATTGAGAAAACCTGAAAACTCCTGTACGGAGGAGTTCAAAGTCATATAGCGATATCAACATCAGTCACTTTGTTTTGGCAGGCTCCTATAAAGCACCATGGTAAAAAGATATATAATTCAATCTTTATGCCAGTTTTCTTCAGCCTTCAGAACTTGGAAATCATAATATGATGGGCAGTAGTCGCTTCAGTCTATTACTAGGGTGATATATCAGAGAGGGAAGCGTGGGAGATATGTAGTAGAGCGAGAACAAAAATAACATAGTTTTCAGGCCCTTTCCAATGCAAGGTATATGGAAGACTCTTACATTGACCAAGGGGTGTGTCTTATTTTTTATGTAACTTGAAAGAATTAAGATCGGCAACCCGATGTCGATGATGCTTATGATTGCATGCCTCTCGGCACCACGCCTTCACTTCTAAGCTAGCAAATGGCCATTGATTCATTTGTATAGAACTACAGTCTACATGTCAATTACCTCATTGTATATACCCTTGCCCCAATCTTTACTGGTTGGGGACGAAGCATTATTTGACAACATGAAGTGCGTTTGTGATTCTCTCTTTCTCATTTTCTTGTTCCACTCAAAATCAACTGATGCAATGATGATTAATGTTTCCTGCCTAAAGTATTATTCACCATAGACACGTGCCCAAAGTACTCGAGTTCTTTGTCAAATATGAAGGAATCCGATCTCAAATACCTTGGGCGGGCAGGACGGGGGAGCAATTGTTACTTCTGCTCCAGTGCATTTGAGTGTGTTTACTGTTTTAGATGGGTGATGCTTCATTTGGTGATGGGTGTACGTTTTGTGTTCTTCACGCTCTTATTGTCTCTTACGATTATGGGACACAATTTTATTTTCTACGTCTCAATCGGCTAAAGTCATGGAGAAGCGGCGCGGCAAGGCGCGCATATGGTTCTAGTTCTTTGGATTTTCCCCTGTGTTTATTATTTGATTTGCAGGATTGAACCGCTTGATTTTTTTTTCCTAGAGAACCATTTGCACTACATTTTATAGGAAATCTAACATTCACTCAACCGTATAGTAGGAATCATTTACATTTTCTACCGTGAAATCGGATATATTTTGGTATAGATTTTTTGGGCTAACAGCATCTCCACCGGCGCTCCCAATAGGGTTATTGGGGCGTCGACTATTTTTCGAGCTCAAACAAGTGCCCCTCCCAATACGCAATTATTAGAGACCAATAAAACAACCAAAGCGGGACTCGCAAGTAGCTGGTCAGAGCGCCAAGACCACACGCCACATCGGCCAGCCAGCCCCGGGCCCGCTTGGCAGTCACACATCGAAACCTTACTTCTATTTTTCCTACTTCCCCCCTCTCCATCCCATTCTCGTGGCCGTCGGTCCAGTCTACGCCTAGAGCAACCTAGTCTCTCGCTGCCGCCCACGCCCTAGCTCGTCCCGGCAGAGATGCTGCCGAAGAAAACGATGGCAATGACAAAGGAGAAGTCGTGCAACTGGCCGTCGAACGAAAATCCGTGCAAGCAGCCGTCAAACTAAAAGTTGAAGAACATGACGGCGGAAGCTTGTGCGGAGGAGCTGGCCCGACGCAGATACGTGACCAACGATCACAAGAAACGCCGCAAAGCTTATTGGTATGAGACTTTGATTTATATTTTGGGATCAAAATCCTATTGGGGCGGTCATTTTGGGAGCATCGGTGTGGGCGTCGCTCACAGTACTACGTGAACGCGTGCTGATGTCAGCTACCATTTAGGAAGTAAAGATTCTCTAAACCTCCTTTAAAAATAATTTGGGACCTGTAAATAAGGTTTTTATTTGCGGCAAAAGGCCGTGTGATGATACTAAACAAGGTGCCAACTCGTCGGGACTCCAAGTGCAGAGTGTTGTAGCAAGAGTAAATTTTCTCCACGAGGGAACTCGGGGTTTAATATCGAACTCTCGGGGAACAGTCAAAAAAAGCTCTTGTTGTTCTTCTTCAAGCAACCTGTAAATCAACTTCTTTGTCTTGTGTCCCCAACTCCATCGAGTGGTAGTCAAGCACAAGGTGTAAATGTAAGTAAAATAAAACATGCAATAAAAAAATAACAATGTAATAAAGTAAATATGATGCAAGAAAGGTAAACTAAACTAATATGCAACTTATACAATGCGGTAAAGGTGTTTTTAGGTTTTGGTTGTGTATGCAAGAAAGTAAATATGTTTTTTGTATTTTCAGAATAAAATGATGCTAAAAATAAAAGTGTATGTAATTGTGTTGGAAAAGTGTTTCTTATGATTAAAATTGGACCGGATTCATGGGTTCACTTGCCTACTCTCTCATAAAGTTGTGGTGGCGTTAAGTGCAAGATAGATAACCGAAATATTGACATGATTTTTATTATGTTAACTTGATATTATTCATATGGGCATCACGTCCTAAATTAAAGATGATGCAACATATCTTACTTATACTCCAGTAGATAGGAATACACTTCAAGCAATCTAGTATTAAGAATTAACAGAGTATAGCCTTAGGTACTTTGGCAGGATGTTGAATAACAAATATGCTACCACTTGGGCATATTATGATAGAACTTTGCCTATGAATGTCACTCGGGATTCTCGGATGTCACTAAGAAATTACAACATATGCATACTTTTTATCCCTAGAGAGGTAACCATGGAAGAAGGTGATACGTCTCAAACGTATCTATAATTTTTGATGCTCCGTGCTTGTTTTTACACCATTTGCTTAGTGTTTCGTTACACTTCGTGGTGTTTTTATGCATTTTCTGGAACTAACCTATTAACAAGATGCCACAGTGCCAGTTCCCTATTTTCTGTTGTTTTTGTGTTTCAGAAAAGTTACACAGGAAATATTTTCGGAATTGGACAAAACAAAAGCCGAACATCCAAATATTTAACGAAGCTTCTAGAAGACCGAAGAGGAGACGGAACCGAGCCAGAGGGTGGTCTCACCACCAGGGGGCGCGGTCCAGGGCCTGTCCGCGCCGCCCTATGGTGAGCCCCACCTGGTCCACTTCTGACGCTGCCCCTTCGCCTATAAAGACCCCCCGACGGAAAAAACCTAAACACCCGATCAATTTTCTAGAAGCACATCGCGATCCGCCGATGTCGTCGACCCGAGATCGGGAGGGTCCAGAAGCTCTTCCCGGCACCCTGCCGGAGAGGGGAATCACCACCGGAGGTCTTTTTCATCGCCATGCTTGCCTCCAACGCGATGAGTGAGTAGTCTACCTTGGACTATGGGTCCATAGCAGTAGCTAGTTGGTTGTCTTCTCCACCATGTGCTTCATGTTTAGATCTCGTGAGCTGCCTTACATGATCGAGATCACTGTTATGTAATTCTACATGTTGTGTTTGTTGGGATCCGATGAATATTGGTGTTATGATTGAGTTGATGTGCTGAATATTATCTTATGTTATCTCTATGTTGTTTATGATCTTGCATGCTCTCTGTTGTTAGTAGCTATCTTGGCCGAGTAGATACTAGTGACTCCAAGAGGGGGTATTTATGCTCAATAGTTGGGTTCATGCCTCTATTTAATCTGGGGGAGTGACAGAAACCTCTAAGGTTGTAGATGTGTTGTTACCACTAGGGAGAAAACAACATTCTTATGTCCAAGGGCATATGCTTTGTTTACATTACACACTTTGCTTAATGCAGTTATCTGTTGCTCGCAACTTAATATTCACGGGGTCCTCGGATGATTCCCCGTGGGTGGATTATTAGTCATAGATGCAGTTGGATGGCGGTCTATGTATCTTGTTGTAATGCCCAGAGTAAATCTCATAGTGATCCTCTCGACATATGCACGTTATCTTTATTCTATCAATTGCCCAACTGTAATTTGTTTACCCAGCTTATCGTTACATATCTTATGGAGAGACACCACTAGTGAACTGTGGATCCCGGTCCAATTTCCTTTACATTGCTATCACCTGTTTACTTTACTCGCACTGTTTATTTTCTTGCATACTACTATTGCTTTCCACTCCATACGCTCATTCCTTTATTTACAGCAAACCGGTGAGATTGACAACCTCATCATAAGTTGGGAGCAAAGTTCTTGGTTGTGTTGTGTGCAGGTTCCGCGTTGCTGCTGGCAAGGCAAAAGCACTGGATGAGGCGCCCTATAAATTGTCTGGAGCTGTCGCGAAGCTAGCGGGCATCACCTTCTGGAGTTTGGCTTTTTCCTGGACTGACAAACCTTTGTTTCTTACTGAGGGAAAATTTGCTACTGTGCTCATCATACCTTTCTCTTGGGGTTCCCAACTGGACGGTGATTTACATCAACACCGTGCCGCATCAAGCTAATTTTCTGGCGTCGTTGCCGGGGAAAAAGAAGACTTCTACAAGGGGAGTTTCGCACGCACATCCTTTACTTTGTTTTAAGTTTTGCTTTACTTTATTTTTACTTGCTTTGTTTTTATCAAAAACACACAAAAAATAGTTTCCTTTTAGTTGTTATTTTTACTTGTCTGCTTTTAGTTTTGCTAGAATGGCTACTCCTGAAAACACCAAGTTGTGTGATTTTACTAGCACTAATAATAGTGATTTTATCTGCACTCCTATTGCGCCACCTGCTCCTGCTACAAATTTCTATGAGGTTAAGACTGCTTTATTGAACCTTGTTATGAAAGAGCAATTTTCTGGTGCTAGTACTGATGATGTTGCAGCTCATCTCAACAATTTTGTTGAGCTATGTGAGATGCAGAAATATAAGGATGTAGAGAGTGATATTATTAAGCTTAAGTTGTTTCCTTTTTCTTTGAGAGGAAAAGCTAAGGATTGGTTGCTGTCTTTGCCTAAAAATAGTATTGATTCATGGGCTAAGTGTAAGGATGCTTTTATTGGAAGATACTATCCTCCTGCTAAGATTATAGCTTTGCGTAGCAATATTATGAAGTTTAGCCAGTTTGATAATGAACAGTTGCTCAGGCTTGGGAAATAATGAAATCTATGATAAAGAATTGCCCCACTCATGGACTGACTACTTGGATGATTATCCAAACTTTTTATGCAGGACTAAATTTTTCTTCAAGGAACCTATTGGATTCAGCTGCTGGAGGCACTTTTATGTCCCTTACCTTGGGCGCCGCAACAAAGCTTCTCGACAATATGATGGTAAATTATTCTGAATGGTACACCGAGAGAGCTCCATAAGGTAAGAAGGTAAAATCTGTTGAGGAAACCTCTTCCTTGAGTGATAAGATTGATGCTATAATGCTTATGCTTTCTAATGATAGAACTCATGTTGATCCTAATAATGTTCCTTTGGCCTCTTTGGTTGCTCAAGAAGAGCATGTTGATGTAAACTTCATTAGAAATAATAATTTTAACAACAATGCCTATAGGAACAATTTTGCTAGTAACAATTATAGGCCGTATCCTTCTACCAATGGTAATGGTTATGGTAATTCCTCCAACAACACTAGGGCTGCGCCCTCTGAGCTTGAAGTCATGCTCAAGGACTTCATTGGTAAACAAACTGTTGGAATTATGCCCTAGAGGCAATAATAAAGATGTTATTATTATAATTCGTGTTCATGATAATGTTTATATTCCATGCTAGAATTATATTAAGCGGAAACTTTAATACTTGTGTGGTTTATGAACAACACCATGTCCCTAGTACGCCTCTATGGACTAGCTCATTGATTAATAATGGTTAAGGTTTCCTAACCATAGACATGAGTTGTCAATTAATAATGAGATCATGTCATTAGGAGAATGATATGATGGACAGACCCAAATAAAGCACATCAATTAGATCGTGTCATTGTGTTCATCTTTGTGAAGCTTTTTTCCTATGTAATGTATTGTGTTCCTTAGACCATGAGATAATGCAACTCCCTAGTATCGGAAGAGAGCTTTGAGGTCATCAAACGTCATCCTATGAGAGGGTGATCATAAAGGTGTCTCTCAGGTAATCAGAAAGTACTTGTTGGGTTGTATGTATCGAGATGGAATTTGTCCCTCCCAAGTCGGGGAGATATACTTTGGGCCCACTCGGTAATCGATATCAACACCGCTTGCAAGCACGTGGTTAAGGAGTTAATCACAAAGTGATATCAGATTACGGAACGAGTAAAGTACTTGCTGTGAACGAGATTGAACTAGGTATGCCGATACCGACGATCGAATCTCGGACGAGTAAAATATCGCGAGACGAAGGGAATACAAATACGGGATTGATTGAATCCTGACATCGTGGTTCATCTGATATGATCATCGTTGAGTGCGTGGGAGTTAATATGGATTTCCAAATCCCGCTATTGATTATTGATGGAGATCATGTCCGCGCATTCTCGAAATTGGTTGGCATGCTATAAATTGTAATCAACTTTTTTATAATATTGAAGGCTTGATCTCCATCACAATGAAGGAAATCTCCTTCTGCAGTAGCATCCAAAGCATATCTATAACGAAGAGAAAGTCCAAAGTAAAAGCTACTAAGAAGCAAACTCAAAGTCATTTTAGGTTCAGTTTTTCCATGCCAATCATAAATTCTAGACCAAGCTTCTTTAAAGCTTTCCTCATCTTTCTGCTTAAAAGTAAAGATCATGTCCTCGGGGGACATAGTAGTAGCAACTGAACTAGACATAATAAACTAAAAGTAAAGAAATAGCAACTACCAAGGATTCTAATTTTTTTGGGTTTTTGATAAAAAGAAATGCAGGTAAAATAAATAAAGTAAAGCAAAACAATAAAACAAAGTAAAGGATGTGTGTGCGAAAAACTCCCCTCGCAGAAGTCTTCTCTTCCTCCCCGACAACGGCGCCAGAAAACTAGCTGCTGCGTGTGGTGGTGTATAGTTGACGTGGGAGCAGACTGTCCTTGTGCGTGGTGGATAACCAGCCCGTTGGGAACCCCAAGAGGAAGGTATGATGAATATAGCGGCGAGTTTTCCCTCAGTTAAGATACCAAGGTTTATCGATCAGGAGAGGAGAGACAATGACGACTGAAGGTTATGTGGAACCTGCACACACACAAACAAATACTTTGTTCCCAACTTGCGATGAGGTTGTCAATCTCACCGGTTTGCTTGAAACAAAGGTTATGAGCGTATCGAGTGGAAAATAATATAGTATGCGAGTAAAGTAAACAGTACGAGTAAAGTAAACATGTGATAGCAATATGATGGAAATAGGACCGGGGTCCACAGTTCACTAGTGGTGTCTCTCCATAGATAAAATAACACATGCTGGGTAAACAAATTACAGTTGGGCAATTGATAGAATAAAGATAACGTGATATGTCAAGAAGATCACTATGAGATTTACTCTGGGCATTACAACAAAATACATAGACCGCCATCCAACTGCATCTATGACTAATAATCCACTCCCGGGGATATCAATCCGAACACCCTAGAAGTATTAAGTTGCGAACAACAGATAATTGCATTAAGCAAAGTGTGTAATGTAAACAAAACATATGCCCTTGAGCATATGAATGTTGTTTTCTCCCTAGTAGCAACAGCACATCTACCACCTTAGAGGTTTCTGTCACTCCCCCAGGTGAAATAGAGGCATGAACCCACTATCGAGCATAAATACCCCTCTTGGAGTCACTAGCAACTACTCGGCCAAGATAGCTACTAACAACGGAGAGCATGCAAGATCATAAACAACATAGAGATAACAAAAGATATAATTCAGTACAGCAACTTAATCATAAACACCAATATTCATCGGATCCCAACAAACCAAACATGTAGAATTACATAACGGTGATCTCAATTATGTAGGGCAGCTCATGAGATCTAAACATGAAGCACATGGTGGAGGAGACAACCATCTAGCTACTGCTATGGACCCATAGTCCAAGGTAGACTACTCACTCATCGCTCCGGAGGCAAACATGGCGATGAAGAAGACCTCCGGTGGCGATTCCCCTCTCCGGCAGGGTGCCGGGAAGAGCTTCTAGACCCTCCCGATCTTCGGGTCGACGGCGGCGGCAGATCGCGATGTGTTCTGGAAATCTGATCGGGTACTTAGGTTTTTTCCGTCGGGGGGTCTTTATAGGCGAAGGGGCGATGTCAGAGGTGGGGCCAGGTGGCCTCACACCACGGTGGCGCGGGCCAGGGGCTGGCCGCGCCACCTGTGTGTGTGGGCCCCTGGTGGCCCACCTCCTACTCCTCTTCGGATCTCTGGAAGCTTCCGGGTAAAATAAGACTTCAGGATGTGGTTTCGTCCAATTCTGAGAATATTTCCTGTGTATCACTCTGAAACACAAAAACAGCAGAAAACAGGGAACTGGCACTGTGGCACTTCGTTAATAGGTTAGTTCCGGAAAATGCATAAAAGTGCCACTAAGTGTAACGAAACAATAGGCAAATGGTGTAAAAACAAGCATGGAGCATCAAAAATTATAGATACGTTTGAGACGTATCAGCGAACGAAGGCCACACAAAGATCGATATGATCAATCTGATCGTGCACGCCAACGCTCAGCTCGATGCGATCGAACAAAGGCGGCGTTCTGGCGGCGGTGCAAGACAACGTGCTATGCACGTTAGGTTTTAACGAAAACTTTGCACGCGCCTATAAAAGGGACTAGTGCGGCCGGTGGCTAGTGTGATCTAATTTGCGCGAAGCCGCTGCCCGCTTTCTGAAGCCTCCTTTCTCTGTTCTTCTTCCACCACGCAAACAGGCGAAGCCCTGTCGGCGCATACTCTCCACCATAGACACCACGCTGTCGTGTTGTCGATCTCATCTACCACTCCACCATATCTCGCTGGACCGGGAAGGCGAAGTTGTTGGTGCGCTGTACGTGTGCATCTCTCAGAGGCGTCGCCACTTGCGGCATTGCATCGGATCGGATCACGAGGAGGAGATGGCTAGTACGACTACATCATCCACATTCTGTTAAACGTTTCCGCTGTGCGAATTCTTCAAGGGTATGAAGATCTCATCTATCTATCTCGTTGATTAAATCTCCTAGATTAGATCTTGGCTTTCTTGTTTGCATCCGTAGTAAATTTTTTTATTTGCTATGCTGCGAATCCCTTCAGTGGTATCAGAGCTAGATCTATGCGTAGATGTGTTTCACGAGTAGAACGCAACATGCTTGTTGCGGGCGTTGATATTTTCTGTTGCAAACCTCTATGTTGTGTATTTCTTATGGCGCGGCATAGTGAGATCGAAGCGGTCCAGGCCAACTTTACGCGACCTCGTTTGCGAGACCGGCTCCGCACTTGACGTGTGGCTTGTTCCACACATGCGGCTGGTGGATGCCAGTTTCTCTCACTACCGTAGTCATGAGATTTACAACGGATGTTAGCAACCATAATATCACCGTTATGGCTTTTCGTAGATAAGAATCGTTCTTAACTTGTTACTCCCATAAGCCACGTAAAACATGCAACAACAAAGTAGAGGCATCTAACTTGTTTTTGCAGGGAGTGTTTTTGTGATATCGTATGGCCACAAGACATGATGTGATATATATGATGTATGCGATGATCATGTTTTGTAATATTTCACGACTTGCATGTCAATGAGTTCATAACCGGCAGGAGCCATATGGTTGTCTTTATAATTATGTATGACCTGCATGTCAACTTCTTATACGCCATGTAATAGCTTTACTTTATCGCTAAGTAGTTAGCAATAGTTGTAGTTGCTATTCGTGGTGGAGGCAATCATGGTGGAGTGACGGAGATCATGCTGACGCGCACAAGATGGAGATCATTGCGCGGAGATTGGCTATACCATGTCACATAAAATTATATGCATGTGATGTTTATCTTTTATGTATCTTATTTTGCTTTGATTGCGACGGTAGCATTATAAGATGATTCCTCATGTAAAGATCAAGATAAAATTGTGTTCTCCCCTCGTATGCACCGTTGCGAAAGTTCGTCATTTTCAAGCATCTCGTGATGATCGGGCGCTATAAACTCTACGTTCACATACAACGGGTGCAAGCTAGTTTTTGCACATGCGGAGATACTTGGGTTTGACTTGACGAGCCTAGCATGTACAGACATGGCCTTGGAACCCATGAACCGAAAGGTTAAACACGAGTCATATGAATGATATGATCGACACTTCGTTGTCCACCATTGAAACCACATATCCTCGTGAAGATCGGATTAGGTGTGGTGAATTTAGATTGTGTTCACTAAACAACTTGAGGGATGTTGAATTTAGTGGGAGTTCATCTAGTAATTTGATTAAGTTGAACTAATTATCTTGAACATAGTCTAAACTGTACTTGAAAATTGTGTAGATCAAATGGATAAATCCAACTTCAACTTCAACGTGTTTGCTGAGAAAGAAAAGCTTAAAAACAATGGGTCTAACTTCACCAACTGGTTCCGCAATCTGAGGATCATTCTCGCTGGCGGGCAAAAAGCTTATATACTTGAGGAAGCGCTAGGTAACCCCCTGCTGCAACAGCGAAAACTGAAGAACTTGTTGACTTCAATCGTCGCAGAGATGATTATGATACGATTATGAGTACCATGTTGTTTTCTATGGAACCGGAACTTCAAAATCGTTTTGAAAAGTACCGTGGGCCTTTTGAGATACTTGAGGAACTGAAAACCATGTTTCAGACTCAAGCCCGTTCTAAGAGATATGTGATCTCTGAGAAGTTCTTTAACTGCAAGATGGGGGAAGGGAGTTCCATTAGTGAGCACGCAATTAAGATGTCGGGCTACACTCAACGCCTTGAGCAACTGGACTGCAAGATTCCAGAAGAGCTCAAGATTAACAGAGTTCTGCAATCGCTCCCTCCTAGCTACAAAGGCTTTGTAGTTACTCACAATCAAATTGGTTCCACTGATACGATCACTGAGCTCTTCGCTAAGCTGAAAGCTGCGGAGGTGGATATCAAGAAAGATAATCATGTGTTGATGGTCAACAAAACCACTAGCTTCAAGAAAGCTAAGGGTGCAAAGGGATCCTTCAAGAAAGGCAGCGGCAAGCGCGTTGCCCCTAATGAGAAGAAGCTCAAGTCTGGTCCTAAGCTGGACGTTGAGTGCTTCTATTGCAAGGACAAGGGTCACTGGAAACACAACTGTCCAAAGTACTTGGCAGACAAGAAGGCTGGCACCATCAAAGGTATATTTGATATACATGTTATTGATATCTACCTTACTAGCGCTTGTTGTAGTGCATGGGTATATGATACTGGTTCAGTTGCTAATATTTGTAACTCGAAATAGGAGCTACAGAATAGACGGCGGCTAGCAAGGGATGAGGTAACGATGCGCGTCGGCAATGGATCAAAAGTTGACGTGATGGCTGTCGGCACGCTCTCCTTAGTTTTACCTTCGTGATTAGTTTTAAACCTTAATAAGTGTTATTATGTGCCTGCGTTGAGCATGAATATTATATCTGGATCGTGTTTATTGCAAGACGGTTATTCATTTAAATCAGAGAATAATGGTTGTTCTATTTATATGAATAATATCTTTTATGGTCATGCACCTGTCGTGAATGGTTTATTTCTTCTGAATCTCGAAAGCAAAGAAACACACATCCATAACATTGAGGCTAAAAGATGCAAAGTAGATAGTGATAATCCAACTTATTTGTGGCACTGCCGTCTAGGTCATATTGGCGTAAAACGCATGAAGAAACTCCACTCTTATGGACTTTTGGAGTCTCTTGATTTTAAATCATTTCACACGTGCGAGCCATGCCTCATGGGCAAGATGATCAAAACCCCGTTCTCCGGAGTAATGGAGCGAGCAACAGACTTATTGGAAATCATACATACCGATATATGCGGACCAATGAGTATTTCGACGCGCGGTGGATATCGCTATTTTCTCACTTTTACTGATGACTTAAGTAGATATGGGTATGTCTATTTAATGAAACATAAATCTGAAACGTTTGAAAAGTTTAAATAATTTCAGAACGAAGTGGAAAACCATCGTAACAGGAAAATTAAATTTCTGCGATCCGATCGTGGAGGTGAATATTTGAGTTATGATTTTCTCACGCATCTTAAAGCAAGCGGAATCGTTTCGCAACTCACGCCACCTGGAACACCACCGCGCAATGGTGTGTCTGAACGCCGGAATCGAACTCTATTAGATATGGTGCGATCGATGATGTCTCTTACAGATTTGCCGTTATCATTTTGGGGTTATGCATTAGAAACCGCTGCATTCACTTTAAATAGGGCACCATCTAAATCCGTTGAGACGACACCGTATGAACTATGGTTTGGTGCTAAACCTAAGCTGTCGTTTCTTAAAGTTTGGGGATGCAAAGCTTACGTCAAGAGGTTGATGCCGAACAAGCTCGAACCCAAAGCGGAGAAATGCGTCTTCATAGGATACCCTAAGGAAACTATTGGGTATACCTTCTACCACAGATCCGAAGGCAAAGTCTTTGTTGCTAAGAACGGATCTTTTCTTGAGAAGGAGTTTCTCTCGAAAAAAGTGAGTGGAAGGAAGGTAGAGCTATACGAGGTTATTGAACCTTCTCTCGAATTGGAGAGTAGCGCAACACCCGAAGTTGTTCCGGTGCCGCCTGCACCAACAGGAGAGGAAGCTAATGACGAGGATCATGAAACTTCAAATGATGCTACTACTGAACTTCGCAGGTCGACAAGGTCGCGTGCCACTCCTGAGTGGTACGGCAACCCTGTCTTAACTGTCATGTTGTTAGACAATAATGAACCTGCGAACTATGAAGAAGCGATGATGAGCCCAGACTCTGGGAAATGGCTAGAGGCCATGAAATCCGAATTGGGATCCATGAGCGAAAACCAAGTATGATCTTTGGTGGACCCTCCTAGCGACCGTAAGGCCGTTGAGTGCAAATGGATTTTCAAGAAGAAAATGGACGCGGATGATAATGTTACCGTCTACAAAGCTCGGCTTGTCGCAAAAGGTTTTTGGCAAGTTCAAGGTGTTGACTACGATGAGACTTTCTCTCCCATAGCGATGTTTAAGTCCATTCGGATTTTATTAGCAATTGTTGCGTTTCATGATTATGAAATTTGGCAGATGGATGTCAAGACTGCGTTCCTCAATGGCAACATTGATGAAGAGTTGTATATGATGCAGCTCGGAGGTTTTGTTGATCCTAAGGATGCTAATAAAGTGTGCAAACTTTAGCGCTCCATTTATCGGCTGAAGCAAGCATCCCGGAGTTGGAACCTTCGTTTTGATCAAGTGATCAAGAGTTTTGGATTTGTTCCAAATTACTATGAAGCTTGTGTTTACAAGAAAGTGAGTGGGAGATCGGTGACATTTTTAGTACTATATGTGGATGACATATTGATTATTGGAAATGATATCGGTATGCTTAACAATGTGAAGAGTTATTTGAATAAATGTTTTTCAATGAAATACCTAGGAGAAGCTGCTTATGTATTAGGCATCAAAATCTATAGAGATAGACCAAGATGCCTAATAGGATTAAGCCAAAGTACATACCTGGACAAAGTTCTGAAAAGGTTCAGAATAGATAAAGCAAAGAAAGGTTCATTGCCCATGTTGTCAGGAAAGATATTGAGCAAGGCTCAGTGTCCAGCTACGGTAAAAGATAGAGAAACTATGAGCATTGTGCCATATGCCTCGACCATAGGTTCTATCATCTATGCCATGCTGTGTACTAGACCGGATGTGTCCAATGCTCTTAGTTTGACGAGCAGATACCAAAGTGATCCAGGAGTGGAACACTGGACAGCCGTAAAGAACATCCTCAAGTATTTAAATAGGACTAAAGAAATGTTCATGTTCTATGGAGGTGATAAGGAGTTCGTCGTAAAAGGTTACGCCGACGCTAGCTTCGACACCGACCCGGATGATTCTAAATCTCAGTTAGGATACGATTGTATTGTAGATGGAGATCTAAAGATTTGCAAGGTATATACGGATGTGAATGTCACAGAACCATTGACTAAACCTCTTCCACGAGCAAAACATGATCAGCACCTTAATGCCATGGGTGTTAGATTGTTACCAGATGAAAACTAGATTATTGACTCTAGTGCAAGTGGGAGACTGTTGGAATTATGCCCTAGAGGCAATAATAAAGATGTTATTATTATAATTCTTGTTCATGATAATGTTTATATTCCATACTAGAATTGTATTAAGCGGAAACTTTCATACTTGTGTGGTTTATGAACAACACCGTGTCCCTAGTACGCCTCTATGGACTAGCTCATTGATTAATAATGGTTAAGGTTTCCTAACCATAGACATGAGTTGTCAATTAATAATGAGATCATGTCATTAGGAGAATGATATGATGGACAGACCCAAATAAAGCACATCAATTATATCGTGTCATTGTGTTCATCTTTGTGAAGCTTTTTTCCTATGTCATGTATTGACCATGAGATAATGCAACTCCTTAGTATCGGAAGAGAGCTTTGAGGTCATCAAACGTCATCCTATGAGAGGGTGATCATAAAGGTGTCTCTCAGGTAATCGGAAAGTACTTGTTGGGTTGTATGTATCGAGATGGAATTTGTCCCTCCCAAGTCGGAGAGATATACTTCAGGCCCACTCGGTAATCGATATCAACACCGCTTGCAAGCACGTGGTTAAGGAGTTAATCACAAAGTGATATCAGATTACGGAACGAGTAAAGTACTTGCTGTGAACGAGATTGAACTAGGTATGCCGATACCGACGATCGAATCTCGGGCGAGTAAAATATCGCGAGACGAAGGGAATACAAATACGGGATTGATTGAATCCTGACATCGTGGTTCATCCGATATGATCATCATTGAGTGCGTGGGAGTCAATATGGATTTCCAGATCCCGCTATTGATTATTGATGGAGATCATGTCCGTGCATTCTCGAACCCGTAGGGTCACACACTTAACGCAAATCAACGCTAGGGTAGTTTTGGGAATATATGTGAAAGTGTTTCAGAAAGTTTCAGAATTGTTCCAGGTGGAAAATATTAGTGTTTATTAATTGTATGAATTAATAAATATTAACATTATTTATTTAGAAGAAATAAATAAAGGAAAAAAAAAGAGGTGAGCGGCGGCCAGGGAGCGACCTGGCTCGCTCGCTACGAGCGAAGCGGCCAGGCACGCGCTGCCCTGGCGCGCTCGATCGGGAGGCTCGGGAGGCCGGCTGGGCCTTGCCCGGTTCCTTGGTTAATGGGCTGGCTACAGGCCATTCAATGCTAGGCGAACGAAGGCCACACAAAGTTCAATATGATCAATCTGATCGTGCACGCCAATGCTTAGCTCGATGCGATCGAACAAAGGCGGCGTTCTGGCGGCGGTGCAAGACAACGTGCTATGCACGTTAGGTTTTAACAAAAACTTTGCACGCGCCTATAAAAGGGACTAGTGCGGCCGGTGGCTGGTGTGATCTAATTTGTGCGAAGCCGCTGCCCGCTTTCTGAAGCCTCCTTTCTCCGTTCTTCTTCCACCACGCAAACAGGCGAAGCCTTGTCGGCGCATACTCTCCACCATAGACACCACGCCATCGTGTTGTCGATCCCATCTACCACTCCACCATATCTCGCTGGACTGGGAAGGCGGAGTTGTTGGTGCGCTGTACGTGTGCATCTCTCGGAGGCGTCGCCACTTGCGGCGTTGGATCGGATCGGATCGCGAGGAGGAGACGGCTAGTACGACTACATCATCCACGTTCTATTGAACATTTCCGTTGTGCAATTTCTTCAAGGGTATGAAGATCTCATCTATCTCTCTCGTTGATTACATCTCCTAGATTAGATCTTGGCTTTCTTGTTCGCATCCGTAGGAATTTTTTTGATTTACTATGCTGCGAATCCCTTCACAAACTGCTTTTAACAAGTCTGTTGAGGAAAAGTTAGGCAAAATTGATATTCTTGCTTCTAAAGTTGATAGCCTTGCTCATGGTGTTGAACTTCTGAAATTAAAAGTGTTGCCTAATGATGTGAAAGAGAACAATACTTTTGCCACTGCTAATGCTATCCAAGTTAGAATTGATGAAAATGTTAGGATGCTAGCAGAATTGCATGCCAGGTGGGAAAGAGAAGATGAGATGGCTAGAAAGATGAAGGTATGTACCATTACTACCTCTAATGATGTTGTTCCAAATGCTAGCAATCCTCTTACTTTGATTGGTGTAGAGAAAACTCCCACTCCTTGTGTTAAAAAGCCTAAAACTGCCAAAACTTTTTCTCAAAAGAGTGCTGAAATTTTTTGGAGTGTAGGAGATGATAGCCCTATTTCCTTTAATGATTTTGATGTTGATGGCTGCAATATATCTGAAGTTATTTTGTTCTTGCAAAAGCTTGCTTTGAGTCCCAATGCTAGTTCTTCAAATGTTGCTTTTACTAAGCATATTACCAATGCTCTTATGAAAATTAGGGATGAAAAGTTGAAGCAAAAAGCTTCTATTCCCAAGAAGTTAGAAGATGGTTGGGAACCCATTATTGATATGCATGTTAATGATTTTGATTTCCATGCTTTATGTGATCTAGGTGCTAGTATTTCTATTATGCCTAGAAAAATTTATGATATGCTTGATTTACCACCGCTTGAAAAGTGTTATTATGATGTTCCTATTGCTGATGTTGCTAAGAAGAAACCTTTGGGAAGGATTAATGATGTTCTTATTATGGTTAACAATAACCTTGTTCCCGTTGATTTTCTTGTCATGGATGTTGAATGCAATGCTTCATGTCCTATTATTTTGGGAAGAACCTTTCTTCGAACTGTAGGTGCCATCATGGATATGAGGGAAGGCACCATTAAATATCAATTCTCACTCAAAAAAGGTATGGAACACTTCCCTAGAAATAGAAAGAAATTACTTTTTGACTCTATTCTTAGAGCAAATTATGAGCTTGATGCTTCATCACTTGATATTACTTGATTCGCACTTTCTGCGCCTAGCTCAAAGGCGTTAAAGAAAAGCACTCTTGGGAGATAACCCATTGTTTTACTTTCAATTCTTTTTCTTTTATTTGAGTCTTGGAAGTTATTACTATTGTAATAACCTCTCCTTATCATTTTTATTTCATTGTTGTGCCAAGAGAAGCCTCTAATTTGAGTGAGGTAAGATTTGCGGATGTTGCTGTCCTGAAACAGATTTCGGTGCTGCACCGTAACAATTTGTGAAAATTCTCAGAATATCTTTTGGACCTGCGATTTCTTGTGCATATGCCCCAGGTTATATCCAAACTTTCATTAGTTTAACACTTTTTGATTTGATCAACAGAAAACCCTCTAAAAATTCGACCTTTGTCAGCTGTTCTGTTTTGACAGATTTCTGCCACTATTTGTGTTTGCCTCTCGATCGCTTTCTTTTTGAGTTCTTTTGATCACGGAACTTTTGGGGAAGTTGCTACAGTAGTATATGCTTTATATGTGGTGATTTTGAGTTGAAACCTGAAGCAAAAAAGGGATTTATTCATTATTATGCTCACACTAATGTTGCTAATAGAATTGTGTTGAGTTTTGTATGAAGTAAGTTTTCAAGTGTAGGGATTGAAGAATGATGAGATGAGTTGAAGAATGGACAAAAGCTCAAGCTTGGGGATGCCCACGCACCCCAATAAATATCCAAGAGGTACAAGCGTCAAAGCTTGGGGATGCCCCCGAGGCACCCCTTCTTCATCGGCAAAAATCAGGTCACCTTTCAACACACTATATTTTTATTGCTTCATACACTATGTGTTTTTCTTGGAGTGTCAGTTGTTTTAGTTTTCAGTTTTGTTTAGTTTTGTTTGCTGCAATAAATGGTTGGACCCCAACAAATTTCTTCTGGAGAAGTTGCCTTGCTTTTCATTTGCCAAGAACACTCCGTTTTTCACTTTTATCGTTCAACGAGTGTTCTCTTTTTCTGATACTGCGTTTAGTTTTTGTTTTTCGCCTTGATTTGTGTTCAGATCTTGTTATATCTTTGCATCAAGGTGTATTTTGACCTCTGGTCCATGTTGGTATTCATCAAAAGAGTTGTTTTAAAAAAGGTTCAAATGGTGTTGGAAAAGAGAAAAAGTTTCATGCAAAAAAGTGGTACAAAAAGGAGCTTGTGTAGACTGCGGCCTAGGCTTTTGCATGTCGTGCTTGATGTCTTTTTGATAGTATGCTTAGTGGTTTTGCTGTAGCATGACTTGTCTCAAATGACTGAGATTGCTTAATGAGCCTTTGAAAAAATCATGCGTTGTTTTTATTATTTGGAAGCATTAATTTGGTTTTCTCCTTGATGCTTTATTTGGGTTGACTTGGCGCATGCTCACACATGTTAGACTCATACAAAGTCGCCATAGCCTCTATGATCATTTAGTTTTTGACTTTTGATGCCATCTTATGCTTCTTTTAATGTTGCTTTGTCGCTTTGCATGATTATGGATGTTATTGCTCTCTTAATTGGTCGCTCCCAGTCTTTTGCTAGCCCTCATTTTGCACTGAGTATGAGCTCTACTCGTGTATCCAACTCCTAAAAACCAAGTTGTTACAATGTGTCCACCATACATACCTATTAGCAATTTGCTATTCTAAAGTACTCCCTCCGTTTCAAAATATAAGATGTTTTAGCTTTGTGAAGCAAATGTATTTAGACGTCTTTTAGTGTGTAGGTTTACTCGAATACACACACTAAAATATGTCTAGATACATTTGCTTCATAAACCTAAAACATCTTATATTTTGAAACGGAGGGAGTACATTTGACTTACTTTTATCTATCCTTCAAATTAAACTCTTTTTGGTGTTATGCGAAAATTGGTCAGTAAAGCTCTCACGAACCTGATGGCACACTTTACTTTTCTCGCTTTAAAATTTTGACATTGTGGCTCTCTTATGTTGAGTTGTTATGCTTGCAAGTTGTAAGTTGGAAATTAGCCCAGCCATGTCGTCATGGGGCAAGCTTTCAACATTGCACTATCTTTCATTTGAGTTGATATCGTGATCTTTTGTTTATGGATACTCGCGATGTGAAATAAGTTGGGAATCTTGCGAGATCATGGAGTTCTTATATGTGTTAGGGAAACGTCTGGGCCGCTAATCTAAGCCATGCATAATTCATGGTGGAAATTTACAACATGCCCATAGTGGACATTCGACGACGCATCTCAAAATAAAAAGCTATACCAATGGTAAATAAAAGAGATGTCGAGGTGTTCATTGTCTATTTGTCTTGTTATTTTGATGTGGGCTTGTTCCATGTCATCGGGCAGGAGGTACCCCATTGGCGGTTCTCGATGATACACATATATTTACAATGACAAGAGCTTGCTTGGGACTCTAAGTCGAGTAGCATGAGGTTTGGGTATTCGTACTTCACGGGACACGAGGTTTTCAACTTATGATTTGTTAAGCATATGCTTCATAATTGTACTCGCATTAACTCTAACCATTCAAGATGCTTATGATGGGGAAAATGAGAGCTCAAAGCTAGTAAGTACCATAATTTTTGAAGGTTTATAAAACTTGCAATCACTGCTTCCCTCTGCGAAGGGCCTTTCTTTTACTTTTATGTTGAGTCACCACCTTCTTTCTTTATGCACCATTAAGAGAGCATAGTTGTCATTCTTAGTGTGATATGCATTGTCCCAAAGTTCATTGATTGATTCATATTGTTGGTTTCACTTGTTCTTAAATTATTTGTATCTAGTCGCCCTCTTAACCTTGAAGGTGTCCTATGCATTTATGTTTTGCTATTCCATGAAGGACAAGCTGAAAACCATTTGCTATGTTTTTTTCCTTATGATTTGAACACACGTTTGACTTTCATTGTTTCATTTTCATGATCTTTTGTTTGTGTTCTTTTTCATGTTATAACATGGTTGCTAAGTTTCTTTTATCAAGATTATATCTTTCATGCCGATGTTTTAAGTTCTTTTGATCCCAGCACACAATGCTTACATAGATGATCAAGATTGTGTAGGTGCATGTCACCTCAAAAATTATTTCTTTGTTATCACTTACCTACTCGAGGACGAGCAGGAGTTAAGCTTGGGGATGCTTGATACGTCTCAAACGTATCTATAATTTTTGATGCTCCATGCTTGTTTTTACACTATTTGCTTAGTGTTTCGTTACACTTCGTTGCATTTTTATATATTTTCCGGAACTAACCTATTAACAAGATGCCACATTGCCAGTTCCCTGTTTTCTGCTATTTTTGTGTTTCAGAAAAGTTACGCAGGAAATATTCTCGGAATTGGACGAAACAAAAGCCGAACATCCAGATATTTAACAAAGCTTCCAAAAGACCGAAGAGGAGACAAAACCGAGCCAGAGGGTGGTCTCACCACCAGGGGGCGCGACCCAGGGCCTGGCCGCGCCGCCCTATGGTGAGCCCGACCTGGTCCACTTCTGACGCTGCCCCTACGCCTATAAAGACCCCCCGACGGGAAAAACCTAAACACCCGATCAATTTTCCAGAAACACATCGCGATCCGCCGCCGTCATCGACCCAAGATCGGAAGGGTCCAGAAGCTCTTCCCGGCACCCTGCCGTAGAGGGGAATCGCCACCGGAGGTCTTCTTCATCGCCATGCTTGCCTCCGACGCAATGAGTGAGTAGTCTACCTTGGATTATGGGTCCATAGCAGTAGCTAGTTGGTTGTCTTCTCCACCATGTGCTTCATGTTTAGATCTCATGAGCTGCCTTACATGATCGAGATCACCGTTATGTAATTCTACATGGTGTGTTTGTTGGGATCCGATGAATATTGGTGTTATGATTGAGTTGATGTGCTGAATATTATCTTATGTTATCTCTATGTTGTTTATGATCTTGCATGCTCTCCGTTGTTAGTAGCTATCTTGGCCGAGTAGATACCAGTGACTCCAAGAGGGGGTATTTATGCTCGATAGTTGGGTTCATGCCTCTATTTAATCTGGGGGAGTGACAGAAACCTCTAAGGTTGTAGATGTGCTATTGCCACTAGGGAGAAAACAACATTATTATGTCCAAGGGCATATACTTTGTTTACTTTACACACTTTGCTTAATGCAGTTATCTGTTGTTCGCAACTTAATATTCACGGGGTCCTCGAATGATTCCCCGTGGGTGGATTATTAGTCATAGATGCAGTTGGATGGCGGTCTATGTATCCTGTTGTAATGCCCAGATTAAATCTCATAGTGATCCTCTCGACATATGCACATTATCTTTATTCTATCAATTACCCAACTGTAATTTGTTTACCCAGCATATCGTTATTTATCTTATGGAGAGACACCACTAGTGAACTGTGGACCCCGGTCCAATTTCCTTTACATTGCTATCACCTGTTACTTTACTCACACTGTTTACTTTCTTGCATACTACTATTGCTTTCCACTCGATACGCTTATTCCTTTGTTAACAGCAAACCAGTGAGATTGACAACCTCATCGTAAGTTGGGAGCAAAGTTCTTGGTTGTGTTGTGTGCAGGTTCCGCGTTGCTGCTGGCAAGGCAAAGCACTGGACGAGGCGCCCTATAAATTGTTCGGAGCTGTCGCGAAGCTAGCGGGCATCACCTTCTGGAGTTTGGCTTTTTCCTGGACTGACAAACCTTGGTTTCTTATTGAGGGAAAATTTGCTACTGTGCTCATCATACCTTCCTCTTGGGGTTCCCAACTAGACGGTGATTTACATCAACACCGTGCCGCATCAGAAGGTAAAATACCTTAGCATATCATGAACACTGTCATCTATTCAATCGCTACTACCTAGTTACTCTATCCAATACACACCATCCCCTTCTCGCGCTCTTGCATACATGTTGGATCAAAACAAGTAATAAACAATGGGGTAATAATATGCATCTACTCATACATCAAGAACATAATAACATATCACATCTCATCAATAATCCAATAAAAATAAAGATCCACCACATAGAAATTACATAATATGCATCATAATCATGTTGGGGAACTCATATGATGTCTAAACATTGAAGCATAAGAGAGAAATAGGATAAGCTACTACCACAAACCCATAGTCCAGAGGTGGACTACTCCCTCTTCATGGCGGTGATGATGGTGTTGACGTCGGAGAGGGTGGAGAATCGTCTGGGGGCGACTTCGGCAGCGTTTCCCCCTCCAATCTTTGCTGGAAAACCTATATTTCTGTGTTTTGTGTTTCTCTGCCGCCTCCTCTCAGGACCGTCGAGAGGGAGGGTCTATATATAGGCGTTTTTAGGTCAGGCTGAGGGTCAGGAGACGAAGATAGACGACATAGGAGGTCCGAGGCTCAAACGAGCCTGGGTGGCGCAGCCTAGCCCGGGCCCGTGCCACCTGATCTCGTTTGGCCCCTGAGCCTCGTCTTGTTGACTTCTTGTGCACCAGGTGCTTCTCGTGGTAAAATATTAACGCCCAAAAAATCCCAGGTTAATTTGAGTTCGGAAAGGTTCCTGAAACGCAAAAACACGCAAAACAGGGTTTTCCTGTTCTGCAGAGTTATAACCAAAATAAGGGAGATCGATGGAAAATCCCCATAAATCATTATAAAACATGATTATAACAACTAATAACATTATAATATGTAGAAATATGGATCAATAAACTACAAAGTTCATGCATGTATTTTTGCATGCATCACCGCACAAGCGGGTCCTCCTATACACCGCTCTCAGCGGAGAAGAAAGGAGGCACGCACATGCGTCGTGGGCCGTGGCCCACCTTCTTCTTTGTCCCTCTTCTTCTTCTTCCTTTGGCCGCCACTTTCCTCCCACCTCCGACCAACACCTCACCGGAACCCGACCACTTACCCCTAAGACCAACACCTCGCTAGAACCCTAAGACCACCTCCCCTAAGATTTCTTCCTTTCCTCCACCGGTGATGTTGTGGCCAGCCGAGACGTCGTCGTCCGACGATGTCCCGACCGGCCGACCATCCCTCTAAACACCTCGACTTGCACCCCTGACCCTAAGTATAGTCCTACGACATCCCTGCACCCCTAATCTCTCCAAAACCGTAAGACCCACACCCCTTCCCTAAGATTTCTTCCTCGCCTACGCCAGCGACGCTGTGGCCACCCGCGTCGCTCCGTCTCCGGCAAGGTCTTGGCCTTACCTCCGTCGCCTTAGTCTTCCTCTCGCTGCGCGGTGATGGTGGGCTGGCCCATGGTCTAGGCTGTAGAGGAAAGTGGGTACGTGGCACCTCCTTCGGGGCCGCAGCGGGCGGCATATAGGATTTGCCGCACAAGCTCTACATGTAAGGGCCGACCAACTTAGCCAAGCGGCCCAGCCCATACACTGCTTAAGCCCAAGAGGATCAACAAGCCGAATAAAGTTTTGCGGCCCAGGAGATGGATTTGCCCGTTAATCAGCCCACCAAACGAGACCCCGCCGCATCGTCTAGTTCGCGCCAGAAAAGTTAAGAAACACACTCGTTTTCGATGCTTCAATTCGCTGCCGCGCCCGCGCGCCCGCCTCCTTCATTCGTTTCCTTTCCCTCCACCTTCCCACTCCAATCCCTTTCCTTTTCCCTCCCAAATCCTCCAACAAAAACCGCCCAGACTCGAACACACAGAGAATCGAAGGAGAGAGATCGAGATCTAGGATCCTAGTCCTAGGGCATCCATGGCGCCGCCGAAGCCGACCTCTCCCCCCTCCGCCCCCGCCTCCGCCTCCGACAGGAGGAAGAAGGTGACCCCCGTGCAGGTCGCCTTCCTCGTCGAGCGCTACCTCTCCGACAACGGCTTCGCCGCCGCCCTCGCCGCCTTCCGCTCCGACGCCGCCCACCTCTTCGCCAGCAAGAACAGCGGCAGCAAGCCGGCCACCCCCAAGGGCCTCCTCCCGCTCGCCGACATCCTCCACGACTACATCTCCCTCAAGGAGTCGCGCCTCGCCGTCGACTCCGCCATGCAGGCCATGACCACCCTCGTCTCCGCATACTACGGCTCCGCCTCGTCATCCGCTCTCGTCGCCGCGCAGCCCTCCTCGCCGCCGCTCGTCCCGCCCTTCTTCGTCGGCCCCACCACCTCCTCTTCTCCCCCGCACCCGCCCGTCTCCATGCCGCCGCCTCCTGCAGGTACGTCCTTGCCTTCGGCCTTCTTTCTATCATTCTGTTCGATGCAGCCCACCTGTTCGGCGTTATGCATTCTAATTTCAGTTACTTCAGTTGCACTTGCGCTTGCACGCAGGATATTTTCTAGTAGATTAAAGCTGTTTATGTTTCACTGCATCTGATTTACCTTTTAGAGGAGAAATCTGGCACTGCCCTGTCACTTGCAAGCCTGTGATTCTATATGGGTTGCAGACTTGCAGTACAGGATAAGCTGTACTACATTGTAGTTTCTTGCATAAATACAGTACTCCCTCGGACCACTAATACTTGTACTTAAATGGATGTATCTAGATACTAAAACATGTCTAGATACATCCATATAAAGACAGGTATTAGTGGTTGGAGGGAGTAGTATATTGTTAGAATGTTAGTTATATAGATGGATGATTTGTCAGGTGGTTACAATTTTTAGAATTGGAGTGTGTGCATTGGTGCACATATGCCATAAACTTCCTCCCAAATATGAATATGAATATGCAATTTCCATGTAAAATTGGCACTTGTAGTCTTTCCCATTCAAATGCCTTGTACATGGTCACACCATTCTTGTACAGCCATGTCCTATTAAATATATGACTATGCTTCTTTCATCCAGATTTCAGTCTATTCTTTGGTACCATCATCAAATTAATCCCATCCCTTTTCTGTTATTTGCAGGCACCGCTGGATATGCTACGCCTATGATACACTACACCCAGTCATCCTCGTCGCTTGTTGTTCAGAATTCATCGAACGCCACCCCAGCGGCCAGCTCTTTGCCTGCAAAAAAGAGAAAGGCAGCACCTGCAAAGTCTGCAAAAACTTCAGCCACCAAGAAAATATGCACTGCACCTACAAGCTCGAACCCAAAAGGTATGTGTCTTCAGACTAGCGTACCTTGACCATAGTTCCCCGCAACACTGCAACTATATCGACTTACCATGTTATAGTCCCAGGTAAAAGTGCCGCTTCTCAACTGCCAACTGCTCAGCCAAGTTCAGTTGAACATTCAGCGATTGCAGAACTGCCAGTCCAAGTCTCATCTGTTGCAAAAAGCTTATTCAAACCAGTCCAGCCTCCAGTCATTTCTTCTCCTTGTACAACGCAACAAAGCAACCCCATGGGAGATGAGCACGCTTCTTATCAAACACAAAAACCATCATCTGTGGATGCAACTGCTCACACACAACAGGAGTTTGCTTCCTCCCAATACTCTATTGTTTCTTCCAAGACTCTAATCGTCAGTCCTATGAAAGGTGGCACCTATTATTCTGTTGAGAGGAGCTGCCATGTTAGCTCCCCCTTAAAATCAAGCACCCACAGGTCAAAAAGGGAACATGTGAAAGGGAGGTTAGATTTTGACAGTTCAGATGCAAGGCCAGGTTCAACTTTAAATGTTTGTGAGAAGGCCTCTACCTCTACCAGTACCTCTGCAGAAGAGCAAAACAATTTTGACATCGACTTTGATATATTTAATAATGACTTCTCGATTTCTGATATTCTACAAGACTTTGATCTTGACAATGTAGGCGTCCATTGTGAGAATCCTTCCACAAATGTTGAAATTCAAAGGTATGCTATATTTTTCGCATTGGTTGCTTGTGTTTTTGTCATTGGTGAAATTATAAATGCTAAGATGGTTCTCTTGTGTAAATCGAATGATTGCAGACTACAGCCCATTGCAAATAGTATGGCAGATCCAGTTTTTCCAGATTCAGTGAAGTCAATTGAAGCAGATACCACTGAAGCCATCAATTCACAAGGTTAGAGCAAGCTCTAACATGATCCTTCAGTGTCTTATTCATGCTTTTTTGTAACAAATCTTCTCTGCTTGCCTATTTATGCAGGAACCACATCTGTTACTTCTGTCAGAGCTATTACTAAGAGGATAAAGATTGTTAGCCCTGGTATGCTTGTACTTATCGACTACCTGGCTTCAAAACTTGTCTGGCAGATTTTGAAAGAATGTACTAATATGCAGTTGTATTTGCTTGCAGTGAAGGGCCGCACAACTTAGTGCAGCAAACAGAACTCTCCGCCACCAAGAGCAAATGTCCTCTGGATATGACTAGTAACTGACATGATCTAGATGACTAGATGGCCAGATAATTCGTTGCCACATGCTGGATTGACCAAGTTGCACCGCACCGAGTACTTTCAGCATCACATGGCTTTCTGGTGGCAAGCTTGTGCTGTTTTGTTCTTTTTCACATTTATTAGTATTAACTGTCTTCATGTATAGCTAAATGTTTGAACCTAGACACTAATTGCATTTGTCAGAAGTTTGCTATATTAAAAATTTTTGGTGATATTTTTCCTTCATCTTCTGGTGCTCCTGAAATGTAAATTTCTTGAATAAACTAGAGGGTAAACATCCTTATTGATAAGCGCAAGGGGTATCCGTGCATGTCACATGCAAGTAATTTAGGATGTTCCCCGGCCAATAAAAGCGTGCATAATCGTAGGTACTTGGGAAAGAATGTATTTGTTTTGGCCGGACCTGTCAAAGAATGTACAGGTTGCTGGCACTTGGGAAGATTAGCACCTGACCGGCTGACCCTGTGGTTTGACGCTTTCACTTAAGATTTGATGAATTTTCTGGCTTTTCCCGATTCCTGCTTATCCAGTTTCAGTTTACATGCCTCCATAGTTACTACCCTCCCTACTTCTGTGTGTATGGTTCCGTATGATCCTGTTTGCATTTAGATTTCCATTTCTCAGAGACTGCTGACTTTCAGTTGAGTAACAGAGAAGGAAATACAGTACCTAAGAGCATGTCTAACAGACCCTCTATTTTTTTGCCCCGTAAAACGCGAGTAGAGGGCCCTGTATTCACTTTCCACTGGCAGAAAACTCGTCCGAGCTAGCAGACCCCGTATCCCCACCCCGTAAAACAGAATCCTACGGAAGAACCGGCGGCAGCTGGATCAACCTCAACCACCTCCTCGTCATCGACCGCTTCGTCACCCTCACCCTCCTCCTCATCATCAATCCCTTCGACATTGTCCTCCCCATCGAACGCATCGATGCTGGCGGCCAAGTCCACCGAGGAATCGTTGAGCATGTCCATGTACGATGTTGTGGACTCAACATCGAACACCTTGTCTACGTCCATGGAGGGTGGCGGCGGCGCGGGCGACGCCGCGGACGGAACGGAGGGAGGAGGGGCCGTGGCCTTGGAGGGCGGTGGAGGCGCGAGGCCGAAGCGGCTGACTGCCTTTGTCTTCACCTTGCTCGGCGGGGCACCCCTCGGCCCGGCCGCCTTCGTCTTCGTCCTGCCCCCCCTTCTTGGCAGCTGCAGCAGTAACGGCCGGCGGAGCTGTGGCCGCCGCAGGGGCTTCAAAGAACTGCTTCGGGATCCTCTTCCTCTTCAACGGGATGGTGGCGGAGATCATGGGCGACACGTCGCCGGTGTTTGGCGGACCTCCGACGGGGATCAACCACCACGGGCGAAGGTGGTGCACCGCCGGCGGTCGGCGGGCCTTGCGGGGGATCCATGGCAGCGAGATCCGGCTGCGTCGTTGCCGGGAAGGGCGGGGCGGAGGAGATCGGGCGGCGGCGGCGGCGGTTGGGTTTCGCTGAAACCCTTCGCGCGCAGTGGAGGGGAGAATGGTGGTTAACCCTCTATTCCCCTTCCCACCCCGCACAAGTAGGGGGCGAAGAGCCGCCCTGTAGCCAAAACTGAAAAAATTCGATACGAGGGGCTGATTTACGGGGTCTGCTAGACGGCCGGGTAGAGCTCTACCCCGTATATCGGCGGTTATTTTACGGAGTTGGGCCTTTTAGGGGGTCTGTTAGACATGCTCTAAGATGCTAGTAATCAACCAGTCAAACCTAAGCTACAAAACAGTACCTAAATTAAAGCCTATGAGACAGAAAAACAAGTATGGATAAAGTACACCAACTTATAACACTCCCTCTATCCATAATAAGTGCCATAGATTTAGTACAACTTTGTACTAAATTAGCAACACTTATTGTGGATCAGAGGTGTACGTGATTGGTGTTGATAATTTGCAAATCCTACGTACTGTCGTCTGTTAGAAGTGATAGGAAAAAAGAGGCAATAATACGAGTGGTACCATCTCCGAATCAGCTTCAGAATCTCATGGGGGCAAGCGTTAGAAGAAATCTTGGAGAGAATGGCTTGGAGAAAAATCCTAAAGGATCGCATGATCCTTTCTTGATGGCATTCTGGAGGAAGGAAGAATGGATCAATGCGATCCCTTTGGATGCTTCCTCAAGTCACTTGCGCTTGTGAGGACATCCGGGTGGCTAGCCCCTCGCGCTCCTCTCGCCCTCCCCGAGGCGAGGGAGCGCCGCCGCCTCCCCCCCTCAACTAGGCCCCCTCCCTCCTCCTTCCCCCGTCGCCGCCGGCAGGAGCCGCCGGGCGAAGCCCTGGTGGCGCCGGCGCCGGCGGCCCGGCTTTCCCCGCGCGCTCGGAGGTGGGTTCGGGGCTCTTTCTTCCTGGCGGCGGTGTGGTTCGGCCGGCGGCGGTCTGGCCCGGCGGGGTGGTTCCCGCGGGCGGGTGGGCCTCGGCGCGGCGGCGCGGTCGTTGGCCGCGGGTCGTCGTGGTGGCGCAGGTGACCGGCGGCGCCCGTTCGGCCCAGGTCTGGGCCCATCTGGGCCCGATCTGGGTTGGGGCGGGCCGGCTGGGCTCTGTGCAGCGCGTGACTTCCTGGAGGTGGCGGAGGTGCGACGGTGGCACTGGTGGTGGCGGCGTCTCAGCCGGCTTGCTGCAGCGTGGCGGCGGGTTCTTTGCGGGCCTATTTGGGTCCGGCCGGGCCAGTATGGGCCTGGTATGATCCTGTTGCTGCATCCGGTCAGCTACCGAGATAGCGGTGGAGGTAGTTCTCTCCGGCTTGGTTGCGATGCTGTTGTCCGCGGTGCCGATGTCCCATTGTCTATCTTCTAGGCCTCGTGTCGGTGACCACGGTGAGACGACAAGGATGGCGCAAGACCGTGGTGGTGCATGCTGGTGGGCGGCAAGTTGGGTGGGTCACTACGGATCATCTGGGGTGGTGGTTTTTTGGGGGTGGGAGAAATCTCTGTCGGCTTGTTCGACATCGATGCGGTGACGCCTGCGGGTGCCGTCTTCCTTCCTGAAGGGCATCGAGTGTACCCCTTTCCCACTCCCCTCTGTGTACCGGAGGAAACCCTAGGACTAGTCCGGGCAGCAGCGGCGTCGTCGTCGTTTTCCTTCTTGAAGGTGTTGCTTGATACACGGTGCTTCGATGTGCTAGGAGTGTGGTGGAATTCTCCGGAGGGCACAACGGTGGCGGGTCATCTTTGTATCGTTGATCTGCCGGTGTCGGCATTTGTTTCTCTTTTCTTTCTTTCTCTTTTCTCTTTTGGGCTAGGTTGTGCTGCGGCCCCAGCAAGCTTGATGTATCGGGTGGTTGCTATATTAATATAGCGGGACGAAAGCCCACTTGCGCTTGTGCATAGAGGCTGGAATCTTCTGCACCGGGTGAATGGCTGAATGGAGATGGAAGGTACTTATAGACTGGCTCTGTCGTGTCTCGTGTGCACTCGGGCGTGTGTGTATCATGTGGCCAACTGCTAGTGATCTTAGTGTAGCTCAAGATATTTTCTTTGAATATTCGAGTGCTAAATAAAAGAAATTTTGTTTCAGAATTATCTTTTTCTGGCCACTTCATCCCACACCCGTACTTCTTTTTATCCCACACGTTCTTAATTATTCGACTAATTAACCTGTTCTACATTGATATGTTCTCGAAGATGATGCAGATTTCTTTCTTAGACCATGCCAGCAATATGACTAGGAATTTTTAAGCCTTCTGCTTAGTGATTAGACAACAAGAACATCTTACCCTCTTTTCCAAGTACGAATGTTAACAGGATTCATTTCTATGCCTGGTGTTTCTTGCTTCCTGATTCTAGAGATATTTCCACTAAGGCAGGAAAATATTTGGTGGGGAGTAGAATCTTCCAGGACAGGGAGCTCTCTGCCCTGCTTTGCTACTTTCATCTTGTACATTCATTTTGGTGGAGGCACTGAAGCAGAATAAAGGGTATGATTTGAAGTGAAGGATTCATGGTACACTCATTCGACCCATCACGAGTGCACATCTCTAAAAGCTTTGTTTCCCCTTTTACCAGACATTTCTGCTGCTTCCTGCCCCACCCTTGTCACCCAACTACATATGCTTTAGCTAGCATGTTTCATCCGACTTTTTTTTTTTGAGAGTACGCCTAAGCGTACCTTACTTTTATAGAAGATAGAGTATAATTACAAGACTCTGCCAGCGATACGGCTGGCTGAGAGGAACACCGAAAAAAGAACAATAAAGGAAATCTCAAAAAGGATCAAAAACTCCTGTACGACCTAAAGTCCAAGCTGAGAACTCGTCCCGAACTCGCGAAGCTAGCTGCATTGGCGTGAACTGAAGGTTTAGATTGTTGAACACCCAAGCGTTGCGATTTTTCCAGAGTTCCCAACACCCGAGAATGACAAGAGCGTCAAAATTCTTTCGAGTCTTGGCAGAGAACCTGGCTCGCTCCCGAAGCCACCAATCCTCTAAGGAAACATCAACCGTGGGGGGATCAGCTGCAACCGCCATGTCCTGGAAGCTGGTGTGCCAGACCTGCCGCGCGTGCACACATTGGGTGAACAGGTGCACAACATCGTCTTCCCCCTGCAGGCAGACAAAGCATGTCGAGGATTGGGCCTGCAACCCATGCCTGAAGCGTCTAGCTGAGGTCCATTGCCTGTCCAAAATTGTTAGCCACATGAACACTTTGCATTTGAGGGGCGCGCCATTCTTCCAGATAGCCTCTGCAGCAGCAAAGTCGATTGCGCCAAGCTGTAGACGCTCATATGTTGATTTGGCCGAGTACACACCTTTCGAGGAGCAGGGCCAACTGAACACATTATCCTGATCTGCATCTCGGTCAACAGAGAAGTTCTGGATACGGAGCCAAAGTTGCACGCATTCCACTGCCGCCACTGGGGATAGGGCACCTTGGATATCCTCAATCCATCTATTCTGCAACAGGGCCACCTGAACTGTTCGACGGTTGCGCCTCCGTGTGCAGATATGCGCAAGCACATTTGGAGCAATGTCCTGAACCGAAAGGCCCGAGAGCCATCGGTCTTTCCAGAAGTAAACCCTGTTTCCTTTGCCCACCTGAATATGGATCAGGCTATCGAAAACCGTGACAGCTAGATCATCTTTGAGCATAGGGAGGCCAGCCCAAGGCCGAGAACTGTCAGTTCGCCGTAGCCATTCCCACCGCACCCTGAGCGCCAGCCCTTGCAGCGCTAAGTTTTTGATGCCTAGACCACCAAAGCGTGTCGGTTTGCAGATCATGTCCCATGCGACAAGGCATTGGCCTCCATTGATCTCGTTCTTGCCAGCCCAGAAGAACGCTCGCATCCACTTGTTCACTTCCTCGAGAAACCAACCTGGTGCTTCTGCAATCATGAGAAGGTGCGTAGGCCTAGATGTGATCACGGCCTTGATTAGCAGAAGTCTTCCCTCCCTGGCGATCATCCCACTTTGCCAAGTAGGCAAACTTGCAAGGAACTTGTCGAGGGCAGGCTGCTACTCATTCCTTGTCAGGGGGCGTAAAGCGAGCTGCAAACCAAGGTACTTGATGGGGAACTTCTCAATTCGACAGAGTAGAATGTCAGACACCCGAGCTGCATCCAGGTTGCTTCCCCTAATCAAGGTTGCCGAGGTTTTCTAAAAATTGACCCTAAGGCCTGAGGCACCACCAAAAATTCCCAGGGCCTCTCTAGTCACAAGCAAGTCTCCAAGTGATGGCTTGATGAAAAGCACAACGTCATCAACATACAGGGAGATTCTCTGAATTGGCTGACACCCTCTGATATTGTCAAGCAAGTACAATTCAGTACATCTAACCAGAATCGTCGACAACACCTCCATGCCGCAGACAAACAAAATTGGGGACAGGGGGTCCCCTTGCCGAAGGCCTCGAACATGGCAAATTCTCCTACCAGGGCAGCCGTTAACCATCACTTCAGTGCTAGCAGATTGGAAGAGAATGATTACCCAGCTCAAGAATCTGTCAGAGAACCCCATATGACGCAGGACATTGAACAGAAAGGTCCACGAGATAGAATCAAAGGCTCTCGAGATGTCCAACTTGAGAAGCACTCCTGTCTCCCGGTTAGAGTTTATTCTGCGCGCAAGTTGGCGAACAAGCAAGAAGTTGTCATGCAGGTTACGACCTTTAATAAACGCAGACTGGTTTACACTGATGAGGGCATTCATTTTCGGTCTGAGCCTGACAGCAAGCAGCTTCGAGAATAACTTTGCTATACTGTGGATTAGGCTGATTGGTCTATAGTCCCCAACCTCCGAGGCATCCTGCTTCTTGGGAATGAGCGTGATCAGAGCCCGGTTCAACTTCTGAAACCCTCTGCCATCGCCGACGTACAGCTTATGGATCACAAACATTATATCTCTTTTTAGGCCACCCAGTGTGAGGCTGTAACAATCAGTCTTCCTTGAACAAAATCACATGACAATAGAGAGAGGAAAGGAATTCTACACACATAAAAAATCATTAACTATTTTGCAACATACTAGTAGATCGCGCGGAACGAGTATTATACAGTTTTTTCCCTCTAATGCTTGAATAAATTAACTACTAGCAAACTTCAGTGAAGCTAGTTAGTACTGCAGTAGACAAAATCATGGACTCGTGTAACTCAGCTCTTTTGGGGATGGTGAAAAGCAACCAATAGCGATGACATCGATGAATCAGTATACACTATAAGCTTAGTTTTAATGTTGTGTTTGAGGATGTATCTTCACTAATATAATAAACTACCGAAAGCTAAGAGAAGCAACACTGCAAAAGGGACATAATGACAAAAGAGAACACCTAAATTGTAATTTATAACGTGGCACAATTTTAGCTTTCTTCTGCTTTGCCACTAGCCGTGGCCCACCAAATGAGTACAAGACAATGGTCCATTAACAAATTAGTCGGGATGTGGCCGATAAATCACTGATGCCAAACAGAATAATCATCACTTATCCAATCTTCATGATTTGTGTGCACAAAGCAACAAAACCTTGGCTAATATGGTAAGTTGATAACAAGGAAAAGAATTACGCCATCAATATGGTTTGTCACTTATCCAATCGAGTCCTAGTGACAAACCAAGAGGCGATCATAGCCGTCAGATTCTTCAAATTCTTTGAGTTTAACTAGGTTCCAACTTGGTAATGCCCATGCTTGAGGGCTTTCAAATCATGGAGAGAGCGTGGGATTCGGAGAACTCGACGGCGGTCAGACAGGGACAAGGGCACACGAGAGTTTACCCAGGTTTGGCCCCCCAAAGGGTAAATACCTACGTCCTGCTTGTCTGACTTTGTATTGATGAGGTGTTTATAGGGAGGTGTTACAATGACGGCGTAGATTGGATCTAGCCAGGGGTGGTAAGCACTCGAGATTACGAGCGCTCAGGTGGAGGCAAAAAGTGAATCGAGAGACAATCCTGGAGGTCCGTCCTAGCCTTTTATAATGGAAGACTGGGTCTCAGGATCCTTATTCAGGTCGGTTACAGATTGACGGTAGGTGAAAACCTAGATAAGCAGGAATACGACTAAGTCTTCTCCTTCGAATCCTTGCAGTGCACGCCAAGCTCCGGCTTCATGGGCTTCGCCATTCACATGTTTCGGTGGGCCTTAATCACCCCTTCGACGGGATTGCTGATACGTCTCCAACGTATCTATAATTTTTGATGCTCCATGCTTGTTTTTACACCATTTGCCTAATGTTTCGTTACACTTAGTGGCACTTTTATGCATTTTCCGGAACTAACCTATTAACAAGTTGCCACAGTGCCAGTTCCCTGTTTTCTACTGTTTTTGTGTTTCAGAAGTGATACACAGGAAATATTCTCGGAATTGGATGAAACAAGTTCCTGAAGTCTTATTTTGTCCGGGAGCTTCCAGAGATCCGAAGAGGAGTAGGAGAGGGGCCACAGGCCGGTCTCACGCCTGGCTGGCGCGGCCCAGGCCCTGGCCGCGCCGCCATGGTGTGAGGGGGCCTGGGGCCACCTCTGACATCGCCCCATTCGCCTATAAAGACCCCCCGACGGGAAAAACCTAAGTACCCGATCAGATTTCCAGAACACATCGCGATCCGCCGCCGCCGTCGACCCGAAGATCGGGAGAGTCCAGAAGCTCTTCCCGGCACCCTGCCGGAGAGGGGAATCACCACCGGAGGTCTTCTTCATCGCCATGCTTGCCTCCGGAGCGATGAGTGAGTAGTCTACCTTGGACTATGGGTCCATAGCAGTAGCTAGATGGTTGTCTTCTCCACTATGTGCTTCATGTTTAGATCTCATGAGCTGCCATACATGATTGAGATCACCGTTATGTAATTCTACATGTTTGGTTTGTTGGGGTCCGATGAATATTGGTGTTTATGATTAAGTTGCTGTACTGAATATTATATCTTTTGTTATCTCTATGTTGTTTATGATCTTGCATGCTCTCCGTTGTTAGTAGCTATCTTGGCCGAGTAGTTGCTAGTGACTCCAAGAGGGGGTATTTATGCTCGATAGTGGGTTCATGCCTCTATTTCACCTGGGGGAGTGACAGAAACCTCTAAGGTGGTAGATGTGCTGTTGCTACTAGGGAGAAAACAACATTCATATGCTCAAGGGCATATGCTTTGTTTACATTACACACTTTGCTTAATGCAATTATCTGTTGTTCGCAACTTAATACTTCTAGGGTGTTCGGATTGATATCCCCGGGAGTGGATTATTAGTCATAGATGCAGTTGGATGGCGGTCTATGTATTTTGTTGTAATGCCCAGAGTAAATCTCATAGTGATCTTCTTGACATATCACGTTATCTCTATTCTATCAATTGCCCAACTGTAATTTGTTTACCCAGCATGTGTTATTTTATCTATGGAGAGACACCACTAGTGAACTGTGGACCCTGGTCCTATTTACATCATATTGCTATCACCTGTTTACTTTACTCATACTGTTTACTTTACTCGCATACTATATTGTTTTCCACTCGATACACTTATAACCTTTGTTTCAAGCAAACCGGTGAGATTGACAACCTCATCGCAAGTTGGGAACAAAGTATTTGTTTGTGTGTGTGCAGGTTCCACAACACCTTCAGTTGTCATTGTCTCTCCTCTCCTGTTCGATAACCTTGGTTTCTTAAACTGAGGGAAAACTTGCTGCTACACTCATCATACCTTCCTCTTGGGGTTCCCAACTGGCTGGTTATTCACCACGCACAAGGACAGTCTGCTCCACATCTACGAGGGATCAACAAGCTTTTTCTGGCGCCGTTGCCGGGGAGGAGAGAAGACTTCTGCGAGGGGAGTTCTTCGCACACACATTCTTTACTTTGTTTTATTGTTTTGCTTTACTTTATTTATTTTACCTGCATTGCTTTTTATCAAAAACCCAAAAAAATTAGAATCCTTAGTAGTTGTTTTTACTTGTTTACTTTCGTTTTGCTGAAATGGCCAATCCTGAAAACACCAAGTTGTGTGACTTCACTAGCACGAACAATAGTGATTTTATCTGCACTCCTATTGCACCACCTATTCCTGCTGCAAACTTTTATGAGATTAAGCCTGCTTTATTGAACCTTGTTATGAAAGAGCAATTTTCTGGTGCTAGTACTGAAGATGCTGCAGCTCATCTCAACAATTTTGTTGAGCTATGTGAGATGCAGAAATATAAGGATGTTGATAGTGATATTATTAAGCTCAAGCTGTTTCCTTTTTCTTTGAGAGGAAAGGCTAAAGATTGGTTGCTGTCTTTGACTAAGAATAGTATTGATTCATGGGCTAAGTGTAAGGATGCTTTTATTGGTAGATACTATCCTCCTGCTAAGATTATATCATTGCGTAGCAATATTATGAAGTTTACTCAGTTTGATAATGAACATGTTGCTCAAGCCTGGGAAAGAATGAAATCTATGATAAAGAATTGCCCCACTCATGGACTGACTACTTGGATGATTATCCAAACTTTTTATGCAGGACGGAATTTTTCTTCAAGGAACCTACTTGATTCAGCTGCTGGAGGCACTTTTATGTCCCTTACCTTGGGCGCCGCGTCAAAGCTACTCGACAACATGATGGTAAATTATTCTGAATGGCACACCGAGAGAGCTCCACAAGGTAAGAAGGTAAATTCTGTTGAGGAAACCTCTTCCTTGAATGATAAGATTGATACCATTATGGCTATGTTTGCTAATGATAGGACCCATGTTGATCCTAATAATGTTCCTTTGGTCTCTCTGGTTGCTCAAGAAGAGCATGTTGATGTTAATTTCATTAGAAACAACAATTTTAACAACAATGCTTATAGGAACAATTTTGCTAGTAACAATTATAGGCCGTATCCTTCTACCAATGGTAATGGTTATGGTAACTCTTATGGTAATTCCTACATCAACACTAGGGCCGCGCCCTTCGAGCTTGAGGTAATGCTCAAGGACTTCATCGGTAAGCAAACTGCTTTTAACAAGTCTGTTGAGGAAAAGTTAGGCAAAATTGATATTCTTGCTTCTAAAGTTGATAGCCTTGCTCATGATGTTGAACTTCTGAAATTAAAAGTGTTGCCTAATGATGTGAAAGAGAACAATGTTTTTGCTACCGCTAATGCTATCCAAGTTGGAATTGATGAAAATATTAGATTGTTAGCGGAATTGCATGCCAGGTGGGAAAGAGAAGATGAGATGGCTAGAGAGATGAAGGTATGTACTATTACTACCTCTAATGATGTTGCTCCTACTGCTAGCAATCCTCTTACTTTGATTGGTGTAGAGAAAAACTCCCGCTCCTTGTGTTAAAAAGCCTAAAACTGCCAAAACTTTTTCTCAAAAGAGTGCTGAAATTTTTCGGAGTGTGGGAGATGATAGCTCTATTTCTTTTAATGATTTTGATGTTGATGGCTGCAATATATCTGAAGTTATTTTGTTCTTTCAAAAGCTTGCTTTGACTCCCAATGCTAGTTCTTTAAATATTGCTTTTACTAAGCATATTACCAATGCTCTCATAAAGATTAGGGATGAAAAGTTGAAGCAAAAAGCCTCTGTTCCCAAGAAGTTAGAAGATGGTTGGGAACCCATCATTGATATGCATGTTAATGGTTATGATTGCCATGCTTTATGTGATCTAGGTTCTAGTATTTCTATCATGCCCAGAAAGATTTATGACATGCTTGATTTACCACCGCTTGAAAAATATTATTTTGATGTTCCCATTGCTGATGTTGCTAAGAAGAAACCTTTGGGAAGGATTAATGATGTTCTTATTGTGGTTAACAATAACCTTGTTCCCGTTGATTTTCTTGTTATGGACGTTGAATGCCATGCTTCATGTCCTATTATTTTGGGAAGACCCTTTCTTCGAACTGTAGGTGCTATCATTGATATGAGGGAAGGCACTATCAAATATCAATTCCCTCTTAAGAAAGGTATGTAACACTTCCCCAGGAAAAGAAAGAAATTGCTTTTTGACTCTATTCTTAGAGCAAATTATGAGCTTGATGCTTCATCACTTGATATTACTTGATTCGCAATTTTCTGCGCCTAGCTCAAAGGCGTTAAAGAAAAGCACTCTTGGGAGATAACCCAATGTTTTCTTTTCAGTACTTTTTATTTTATTTGAGTCTTGGAAGTCATTACTACTGTAATGACCGCTCTTTATCTTGTTTATTTCGTTTTTGTGCCAAGAGAAGTCTCTAATTTGAGTGAGGTAAAGATTTGGGGATGTTGCTGTCCTGAAACTGTTTTCGGTGCTCCACCGTAAAAATTCGTGAAAATTCTCTGTTTATGTTTTGGACTTGCGATTTCTCGTGCATATGCCCCAGGTTATATCCAAACTTTTCTTAGTTGAACACTTTTTGATTTGAGCAACAGAAAATCCCTCGAAAATTCGACCTTTGTCAGCTGTTCAGTTTTGACAGATTTCTGCCAATATTTGTGTTTGCCACTTTATCGCTTTCTTTTGAGTTCTTTTGATCATGGAACTTTTGGGGAGGTTGCTACAGTAGTATATTCTATATATGTGGTGGTTTTGAGTTGAAACCTGAAGCAAATAGAGGATTGATTATATGTTATGCTTACACTAATGTTGCTAATAGATTTGTGTTTAGTTTTGTATGAAGGAAGTTTTCAAGTGTAGGGATTGGAGAATGATGAGATGAGTTGAAGAATGGACAAAAGCTCAAGCTTGGGGATGCCCATGCATCACCCCAAGAAATATCCAAGAAGTACAAGCGTCAAAGCTTGGGGATGCCCCTGAGGCACCCCTTCTTCATCGGCAAAAATCAGGTCACCTTTCAAAACACTATATTTTTATTGCTTCATGCACTATGTGTTTTTCTTGGAGCGTCAGTTGTTTTAGTTTTCTTAGTGGTTTAGTTTGTTTGTTTGCTGCAATAAATGGTTGGACCCCAACAAATTTTCTTTGGAGGAGATGTACTCGTTTTCATTTGCAAAGAACGCTCAGTTTTTCACTCTTATCGTTCATCGAGCGTTCTTCTTTTTCTGCTACTGCTTTTGGTTTTCATTTTCGCCTTGATATGCGTTCAGATCTTGTCATATCTTTTCATCAAGGTGTATTTTTGCCTCTGATCTTTATTGGTTTTCATCAAAAGAGGTGTTTATAAAAGTTTCAAATGGTGTTGGAAAAGAGAAAAAGCTTTGTGCAAAATAGTGGTACAAGAAGGAGCTTGTGTAGACTGCGGCTTAGGCTTTTTCATGTCATGCTTGATGTCTTTTTGATAGTATGCTTAGTGGTTTTGCTGTAGCATGACTTGTCTCAAATAACTGAGATTGCTTAATGAGCCTTTGAAAAAAATCATGCGTTGTTTTTATTGTATGGAAGCATTATTTTGGTTTTCTCCTTGATGCTTTATTTGGGTTGACTTGGCGCATGCTCACACATGTTAGACTCTCACAAAGTCGCCAATAGCCTTCATGATCATTTAGTTTTTGACTTTTGATGCCATTTTATGCTTCTTTTAATGTCGCTTTGTCGCTTTGCATGATTATGGCCATTACTGCTCTCTTAGTTGGTCGCTCCCAGTCTTTTGCTAGCCCTCGCCTTGTACTGAGTATGAGCTCTACTCGTGCATCCAACTCCTAAAAACCAAGTTTGTCATTGTGTCCACTATAAATTCCTATGCATGGTATTTGTAAGCCATTCCAAAGTAAAATTTTCTTGTGCTACCTTTCAAAAAAAAACCTTCAAAACACTTCTCGTTTTGTGATACTGTTTTCAGCTCATGGGGACGTAGTGGTCGGATTTGATATCTTCCATATTGTTTATTCCAAAAAGAAAAAAAAAGAAAAAAAAGGCACTCCTCCAAAGAATGTGAATGTTGGTAGGCACCCGATGGAATCGGTTAGCCATGGTATGTGAAAGGAAAAAGGTGGGGAGGAGTGCCAAGCTTTATAAAAGAGCACAAAAGTGCCAATCTCTCTCTCAAAAACTTGCTTCATTTTTGTATGGAAGATAGTAAGAACCCCATTGCCAGTCGTTGACAAAGACAACCACCTCTCAAAACCAATTTTTATCTCTCTGTTTTACAAATGAAAAGCTCTAGCACTTGTTTAATCACTGCTTCCCTCTGTGAAGGGTCGTTCTTTTACTTTTATGTTGAGTCACCACCTTCTTTCTTTATGCAACATTAAGAGAGCATAGTTGTCATTCTTAGTGTGATATGCATTGTCCCAAAGTTCATTGATTGATTCATATTGTTAGTTTCACTTGTTCTTAAATTATTTGTATCTAGTCGCCCTCTTAAACTTGAAGGTGTCCTATGCATTTATGTTTTGCTCTCTTTGAAGGACAAGCTGAAAACCTTTTGTATGTTTTTCCTTATGATTTGAACACACGTTTGACTTTCATTGTTTCATTATCATGATCTTTTGTTTGTGTTCATTTGCATGTTTACAACATGGTTGCTAAGTTCTTATTGTCATGATTATATCTTCATGCCCATGTTTTAAGTTCTATTGATCCCAGCTCACCAATGCTTACATATATGATCAAGATTGTGTAGGTGCATGTCACCTCAAAAATTATTCTTTGTTATCACTTACCTACTCGAGGACGAGCAGGAGTTAAGCTTGGGGATGCCTGATACGTCTCAAACGTATCTATAATTTTTGATGCTCCATGCTTGTTTTTACACCATTTGCCTTTTGTTTCGTTACACTTAGTGGCACTTTTATGCATTTTCCGGAACTAACCTATTAACGAAGTGCCACAGTGCCAGTTTCCTGTTTTCTGCTGTTTTTGTGTTCCAGAGTGATACACAGGAAATATTCTCGGAATTGGACGAAACAAGTTCCTGAAGTCTTATTTTACCCGGAAGCTTCCAGAGATCCGAAGGAGAGTAGGAGGTGAGGGACCAGGGGCCCACACGCACAGGTGGCGCGGCCAGCCCCTGGCCCGCGCCACCCCAATGTGTGGCCACCTGGCCCCTCCTCTCACAACGCCCCTTCGCCTATAAAGACCCCCCGACGAGAAAAACCTAAGTACCCGATCAGATTTCCAGAACACATCGCGATCCGCCGCCGCCGTCGACCCGAAGATCGGGAGGGTCCAGAAGCTCTTCCCGGCACCCTGCCGGAGAGGGGAATCGCCACCGGAGGTCTTCTTCATCGCCATGCTTGCCTCCAAAGCGATGAGTGAGTAGTCTACCTTGGACTATGGGTCCATAGCAGTAGCTAGATGGTTGTCTTCTCCACTATGTGCTTCATGTTTAGATCTCATGAGCTGCCATACATGATTGAGATCACCGTTATGTAATTCTACATGTTTGGTTTGTTGGGATCCGATGAATATTGGTGTTTATGATTAAGTTGCTGTACTGAATATTATATCTTTTGTTATCTCTATGTTGTTTATGATCTTGCATGCTCTCCGTTGTTAGTAGCTATCTTGGCCGAGTAGTTGCTAGTGACTCCAAGAGGGGGTATTTATGCTCGATAGTGGGTTCATGCCTCTATTTCACCTGGGGGAGTGACAGAAACCTCTAAGGTGGTAGATGTGCTGTTGCTACTAGGGAGAAAACAACATTCATATGCTCAAGGGCATATGCTTTGTTTACATTACACACTTTGCTTAATGCAATTATCTGTTGTTCGCAACTTAATACTTCTAGGGTGTTCGGATTGATATCCCCGGGAGTGGATTATTAGTCATAGATGCAGTTGGATGGCGGTCTATGTATTTTGTTGTAATGCCCAGAGTAAATCTCATAGTGATCTTCTTGACATATCACGTTATCTCTATTCTATCAATTGCCCAACTGTAATTTGTTTACCCAGCATGTGTTATTTTATCTATGGAGAGACACCACTAGTGAACTGTGGACCCCGGTCCTATTTACATCATATTGCTATCACCTGTTTACTTTACTCGTACTGTTTACTTTACTCGCATACTATATTGTTTTCCACTCGATACACTCATAACCTTTGTTTCAAGCAAACCGGTGAGATTGACAACCTCATCGCAAGTTGGGAACAAAGTATTTGTTTGTGTGTGTGCAGGTTCCACAACACCTTCAGTTGTCATTGTCTCTCCTCTCCTGTTCGATAACCTTGGTTTCTTAAACTGAGGGAAAACTTGCTGCTACACTCATCATACCTTCCTCTTGGGGTTCCCAACTGGCTGGTTATTCACCACGCACAAGGACGGTCTGCTCCACATCTACGAGGGATCAGCAAGCTTTTTCTGGCGCCGTTGCCAGGGAGGAGAGAAGACTTCTGCGAGGGGAGTTCTTCGCACACACATTCTTTACTTTGTTTTATTGTTTTGCTTTACTTTATTTATTTTACCTGCATTGCTTTTTATCAAAAACCCAAAAAATTAGAATCCTTGGTAGTTGTTTTTACTTGTTTACTTTCGTTTTGCTGAAATGGCCAATCCTGAAAACACCAAGTTGTGTGACTTCACTAGCACGAACAATAGTGATTTTATCTGCACTCCTATTGCACCACCTATTCCTGCTGCAAACTTTTATGAGATTAAGCCTGCTTTATTGAACCTTGTTATGAAAGAGCAATTTTCTGGTGCTAGTACTGAAGATGCTGCAGCTCATCTCAACAATTTTGTTGAGCTATGTGAGATGCAGAAATATAAGGATGTTGATAGTGATATTATTAAGCTCAAGCTGTTTCCTTTTTCTTTGAGAGGAAAGGCTAAAGATTGGTTGCTGTCTTTGACTAAGAATAGTATTGATTCATGGGCTAAGTGTAAGGATGCTTTTATTGGTAGATACTATCCTCCTGCTAAGATTATATCGTTGCGTAGCAATATTATGAAGTTTACTCAGTTTGATAATGAACATGTTGCTCAAGCCTGGGAAAGAATGAAATCTATGATAAAGAATTGCCCCACTCATGGACTGACTACTTGGATGATTATCCAAACTTTTTATGCAGGACGGAATTTTTCTTCAAGGAACCTACTTGATTCAGCAGCTGGAGGCACTTTTATGTCCCTTACCTTGGGCGCCGCGTCAAAGCTACTCGACAACATGATGGTAAATTATTCTGAATGGCACACCGAGAGAGCTCCACAAGGTAAGAAGGTAAATTCTGTTGAGGAAACCTCTTCCTTGAATGATAAGATTGATACCATTATGGCTATGCTTGCTAATGATAGGACCCATGTTGATCCTAATAATGTTCCTTTGGTCTCTCTGGTTGCTCAAGAAGAGCATGTTGATGTTAATTTCATTAGAAACAACAATTTTAACAACAATGCTTATAGGAACAATTTTGCTAGTAACAATTATAGGCCGTATCCTTCTACCAATGGTAATGGTTATGGTAACTCTTATGGTAATTCCTACATCAACACTAGGGCCGCGCCCTTCGAGCTTGAGGTAATGCTCAAGGACTTCATCGGTAAGCAAACTGCTTTTAACAAGTCTGTTGAGGAAAAGTTAGGCAAAATTGATATTCTTGCTTCTAAAGTTGATAGCCTTGCTCATGATGTTGAACTTCTGAAATTAAAAGTGTTGCCTAATGATGTGAAAGAGAACAATGTTTTTGCTACCGCTAATGCTATCCAAGTTGGAATTGATGAAAATATTAGATTGTTAGCGGAATTGCATGCCAGGTGGGAAAGAGAAGATGAGATGGCTAGAGAGATGAAGGTATGTACTATTACTACCTCTAATGATGTTGCTCCTACTGCTAGCAATCCTCTTACTTTGATTGGTGTAGAGAAAACTCCCGCTCCTTGTGTTAATGATTTTGATGTTGATGGCTACAATATATCTGAAGTTATTTTGTTCTTGCAAAAGCTTGCTTTGACTCCCAATGCTAGTTCTTTAAATATTGCTTTTACTAAGCATATTACCAATGCTCTCATGAAAATTAGGGATGAAAAGTTGCTGCAAAAAGCTTCTGTTCCCAAGAAGTTAGAGGATGGTTGGGAACCCATCATTGATATGCATGTTAATGGTTTTGATTGCCATGCTTTATGTGATCTAGGTGCTAGTATTTCTATCATGCCTAGAAAGATTTATGACATGCTTGATTTACCACCGCTTGAAAAATGTTATTATGATATTCCTATTGCTGATGCTGCTAAGAAGAAACCTTTGGGAAGGATTAATGATGTTCTTATTGTGGTTAACAATAACCTTGTTCCCGTTGATTTTCTTGTTATGGACGTTGAATGCCATGCTTCATGTCCTATTATTTTGGGAAGACCCTTTCTTTGAACTGTAGGTGCTATCATTGATATGAGAGAAGGCACCATCAAATATCAATTCCCACTAAAGAAAGGTATGGAACACTTCCCTAGGAAAAGGAAGAAATTAATTTTTGACTCTATTCTTAGAGCAAATTATGAGTTTGATGCTTCATCTATTGATATTACTTGATTCGCAATTTTCTGCGCCTAGCTCAAAGGCGTTAAAGAAAAGCACTCTTGGGAGATAACCCAATATTTTATTTTCAGTACTTTTTCTTTTATTTGAGTCTTGGAAGTCATTACTACTGTAATGACCGCTCCTTATCCTTTTTATTTTGTTGTTGTGCCAAGAGAAGCCTCTAATTCGAGTGAGGTAAAGATTTGGGGATGTTGCTGTCCTGAAACTGTTTTCGGTGCTGCACCGTAAAAATTCGTATAAATTCTCTGTATATCTTTTGGCCCTGCGATTTCTGGTGCATATGACCCAGGTTATATCCAAACTTTCGTTAGTTGGACACTTTTTGATTTGAGCAACAGAAAACCCCTCAAAAATTCGGCCTTTGTCAGCTGTTCTGTTTTGACAGATTTCTGCCAATATTTGTTTTTGCCACTTTATCGCTTTCTTTTGAGTTCTTTTGATCACGGAACTTTTGGGGAAGTTGCTACAGTAGTATATGCTATATATGTGGTGGTTTTGGGTTGAAACCTTAAGCAAAAAGAGGTTTATTATATGTTATGCCTACACTAATGTTGCTAATAGATTTGTGTTTAGTTTTGTATGAAGGAACTTTTCAAGTGTAGGGATTGGAGAATGATGAGATGAGTTGAAGAATGGAAAAAAGCTCAAGCTTGGGGATGCCCATGCATCACCCCAAGAAATATCCAAAAAGTACAAGCGTCAAAGCTTGGGGATGCCCCCGAGGCACCCCTTCTTCATCGACAAAAATCAGGTCACCTTTCAAAACACTATATTTTTATTGCTTCATGCACTATGTGTTTTTCTTGGAGCATCAGTTGTCTTAGTTTTCTTAGTTAGTTTAGTTTTGTTTGCTGCAATAAATGGTTGGACCCCAACAAATTTCCTTTGGAGGAGATGTATTTGTTTTCATTTGCAAAGAACACTCCGTTTTTCATTCCTACAATTTCACCGAGTGTTCTTCTTTTTCTGCTACTGCTTTTGGTTTTCGTTTTCGCCTTGATTTGCGTTCAGACCTTGTCATATCTCTTCATCAAGGTGTATTTTTGCCTCTGATCTTTATTGGTTTTCATCAAAAGAGGTGTCTTTAAAAATTTCAAATGGTGTTGGAAAAGAGAAAAAGCTTTGTGCAAAAAAGTGGTATAAGAAGGAGCTTGTGTAGACTGCGGCTTAGGCTTTTTCATGTCATGCTTGATGTCTTTTTGATAGTATGCTTAGTGGTTTTGCTGTAGCATGACTTGTCTCAAATAATTGAGATTGCTTAATGAGCCTTTGAAAAAAATCATGCGTTGTTTTTAATTATTTGGAAGCATTATTTTGGTTTTCTCCTTGATGCTTTATTTGGGTTGACTTGGTGCATGATCACACATGTTAGACTCTTACAAAGTCGCCAATAGCCTTTATGATCATTTAGTTTTTGACTTTTGATGCCATCTTATGCTTCTTTTAATGTCGCTTTGTCGCTTTGCATGATTATGGCCTTTATTGCTCTCTTAGTTGGTCGCTCCCAGTCTTTTGCTAGCCCTCGCCTTGTACTGAGTATGAGCTCTACTTGTGCATCCAAGTCCTTAAAACCCAAGTTTGCCAAAGTGTCCACCATACATACCTACTAGCAATTTGCTATTTCAAGTAAATTTGACTTGCTTTTATTTTCTCTTCAAATTAAACTCTTACCAGTGTTATGCGAAATTCGGTCAGTAAAGCTCTCACGAATCGGAAGGCACACTTTACTTTTTCCTGTTCTTAAAAATTTGACATTGTGGTCTCTTATGTTGAGTTGTTATGCTTGCAAGTTGTAAGTTGGAGACTAGCCTAGCCATGCAGTCATGGGCAAGCTTTCAACATTGCACTTCTTATTTGAGTTGATATCGTGATCTTTTGTTTATGGATGCCCGCGGTGTGAAATGAATTGGGAATCTTGTGGGGATCATGGAGTTTGTATATGTGTTAGGGAAACGCCGGGCCGCTAATCGAAGCCATGCATAATTCATGGTGGAAATTTGCAGCATACCCATGGTGAACATTCGACGACGCATCTCACAATAAAAAGCTAAACAAATGGCAAATAAAAGAGATGTCGAGGTGTTCATTGTCTGCTTGTCCTGTCATTTTGATGTGGGCTTGTTCCATGTCATCGGGCACGGAGGTACCCCGTTGGCGGTTCTCAATGATATGCATATATTTACAATGACAAGAGCCTTGCTTGGGACTCTAAGTAAAGTAGCATGAGGTTTGGGTACTCGTATTCACGGGACACGAGGTTTTCAACTTATGATTTGTCAAGCATATGCATCATAATTGTTCTCGCATTAACTCTAACCATTCAAGATGCTTATGATGGGGGCAATGAGAGCTCAAAGCCGGTAAGTACCATAATTTTTGAAGGTTATAAAACTTGCAATCACTGCTTCCCTCTACGAAGGGCCTTTCTTTTATTTTTATGTTGAGTCACCACCTTCTATCTTTATGCACCATTAAGAGAGCATAGTTGTCATTCTGAGTATAATGTGCATTGTCCCAAAATTTTCATTGATTGATTCATATTGTTGGTTTCACTTGTTCTTAAATTATTTGTATCTAGTCGCCCTCTTAAACTTGAAGGTGTCCTATGCATTTATGTTTTGCTCTCTTTGAAGGACAAGCTGAAAACCATTTGTATGTTTTTCCTTATGATTTGAACACAAGTTTGACTTTTATTGTTTCATTTTCATGATCTTTTGTTTGTATTCATTTACATGTTTACAACATGGTTGCTAAGTTTCTTATTGTCAATATTATATCTTCATGCCCATGTTTTAAGTTCTTATGATCCCAGCTCACAAATGCTTACATATATGATCAAGATTGTGTAGGTGCATGTCACCTCAAAAATTATTCTTTGTTATCACTTACCTAATCGAGGACGAGCAGGAGTTAAGCTTGGGGATGCTTGATACGTCTCCAACGTATCTATAATTTTTGATGCTCCATGCTTGTTTTTACACCATTTGCCTAATGTTTCGTTACACTTAGTGGCACTTTTATGCATTTTCTGGAACTAACCTATTAACAAGTCGCCACAGTGCCAGTTCCCTATTTTCTGCTGTTTTTGTGTTTCAGAAGTGATACACAGGAAATATTCTCGGAATTGGACGAAACAAGTTCCTGAAGTCTTATTTTGTCCGGGAGCTTCCAGAGATCTGAAGAGGAGTAGGAGAGGGGCCACATGCCGGTCTCACGCCTGGCTGGCGTAGCCCAGGCCCTGGCCACACCGCCATGGTGTGAGGGGGCATGGGGCCATCTCTGACATCGCCCCTTCGCTTATAAAGACCCCTCGACGAGAAAAACCTAAGTACCCGATCAATTTTCCAGAACACATCGCGATCCGCCGCCGCCGTCGACCCGAAGATCGGGAGGGTCCAGAAGCTCTTCCCGGCACCCTGCCGGAGAGGGGAATCGCCACCGGAGGTCTTCTTCATCGCCATGCTTGCCTCCGGAGCGATGAGTGAGTAGTCTACCTTGGACTATGGGTCCATAGCAGTAGCTAGATGGTTGTCCTCTCCACCATGTGCTTCATGTTTAGATCTCATGAGCTGCCCTACATGATTGAGATCACCGTTATCACTAGTAGGAAAACCCTTATAGGTGGGATGCAATTCTGTGGCGCACTAGCCAGCAGTGCGCCACAGAAATTATTTCTGTGGCGCACCAAACCAGGTGCGCCACAGAAATATGTCATTTCTGTGGCGCACCAAAAGACCATGCGCCACAGAAATAGGGTGGGACCCACGCCCTATCAGCCCTAATCATTGGTTCCTCTATTTCTGTGGCGCATCAGGGCTAGTGCGCCACAGAATTAGAGCATTCTGTGGCGCACCAAGACCAGTGCGCCACAGAATTCGGGTAATTCTGTGGCGCACTGGCCCTGGTGAGCATTCTGTGACGCACCAAGACCAGTGCGCCACAGAATTAGGGTAATTCCGTGGCGCACTGGCCCTGGTGCGCCACAGAATTAGCTCGTCCCACCCCCCCTGTGGGTCGCCTTTTTAGTCTTTTAAAAAATAAAAGAAAATGATAAAAGGTTTGAAAAAAATTCAAAAAATCAGATTTAGTTATGTTATGTGATCTAGTAAGTAAGAAAAAATAATAAAAATGAATTTTGATATTTTTTACAAAAAAACTTTATGTCTCGGTAAAACGGCCATAACTTTTGCATACGAAGTCGGATTACAAAGTTTTTTATATGAAAAAGTATCTACACGAAAAGTTACATCCGAATTCAACGACCTATGGTCGTTTCGACAAATTTTAGAATCTCAAAATTCAAAAGGGAAAATAGACTTTTTCGCACTTTTATATTTTCAATTTTTTTTTAAATTTTTATTTTTAGATCAAAATTTATATTGGATTAAACTTTTGGATTAGTTATATACACACATATAGCACACATGCAGATATATACACACACATATACACACATGCAGATATATACACACATATACACACACATATACACACATACACACACATATATGCACACATACACACACATATACACACATATACACACACATACACACACATATACATACATATACGCACACATACACACACATACACACATATATGCACATATACGCACATATACACACATATACGCACATATACGCACATATATATGCACACATGCATACATATACACACACATACACACATATACACACATATACATACATATATACGCACATATACATACATATATACACACATATACGTGGACATACATACACATATACGCACATATATGCGGATACACACATATATATACGCACATATACACACATATACGCACATATACATACATATATACACATATATATGCACACATGCATACATATACACATACATACACACATGTACACACATATACGCACATATACACACACATAGACGCACATATACGCGGACATACATACACATATACACACACATATACATAATATATATACACATATATACACATACACACACATATACACACATATACGCATATACACACACAAGCACACATAGGCCTTAAGAGGATTGATATGATAGTAATATCAATAAGAACTTGGGTAGGTTAGGGATAGCTCATGCACATAGAATGGAGAAGTTAAGCGTGCTCAGCCTGGAGTAGTCTAAAGATGGGTGACCTAGCGGGAAGTCAAGAAATTCGGTGTGATTTGAATATGTTCCTCATGTGATAAAATCCTACAAAAATTGAAATAAAATAGTTTTTTCACATTATTTCGATTTTTTTTTTATTTTCAAAAAATAATAATATTTTTTTCGATTTTTAAATTTTTTTGAATTTTCTGTGGCGCACCTATTTCTGTGGCGCACCTAGTACTCATGCGCCACAGAATTCCTTAATTCTGTGGCGCATTATGGCTTGGTGCGCCACAAAATTCCTTATTTCTGTGGCGCATGTACTGGTGCGCCACAGAATGCTTATTTTTGTGGCGAAGATTCTGTGGAGCACCACCCATGCGCCACAGAATGCATATATGGGTGCGCCACAGAAGAAGTTTTCCCTACTAGTGTATGTAATTCTACATGTTTGGTTTGTTGGGATCCGATGAATATTGGTGTCATGATTGAGTTGCTATACTGAAATTTATCTTTTGTTATCTCTATATTGTTTATGATCTTGCATGCTCTCCGTTGTTAGTAGCTATCTTGGCCGAGTAGTTGCTAGTGACTCCAAGAGGGGGTATTTATGCTCGATAGTGGGTTCATGCCTCTATTTAATCTGGGGGACTGACAACAACCTCTAAGGTTGTAGATGTGCTGTTGCTACTAGGGAGAAAACAACATTCATATGCTCAAGGGCATATGCTTTGTTTACATTACACACTTTTCTTAATGTAATTATCTGTTGTTCGCAACTTAATACTCATGGGGTGTTCGGACGATATCCCCGTGAGTAGATTATTAGTCATAGATGCAGTTGGATGGCGGTCTATGTATTTTGTTGTAATGCCCAGAGTAAATCTCATAGTGATCTTCTTGACATATCATGTTTATCTTTATTCTATCAATTGCCCAACTGTAATTTGTTTACCCAGCATGTGTTATTTATCTTATGGAGAGACACCACTAGTGAACTATGGACCCCGGTCCTATTTCCATCATATTGCTATCACCTGTTTACTTTACTCGCACTGTTTACTTTACTCGCATACTTCTACTGCTTTCCACTCGATACGCTCATAACCTTTGTTTCAAGCAAACCGGTGAGATTGACAACCTCATCGCAAGTTGGGAGCAAAGTACTTGGTTGTGTGTGTGCAGGTTCCGCGTTGCAGCTAGCAAGCAAAGCTTGGACGAGGTGCCATATATAAATTGTCCGAAGCTGTCGCAAACTAGCAAGCATCACCTTCAGTCATAATTGTCTAATTTTCTCCTGATCGACATAACCTTGGTTTCTTAACTGAGGGAAAACTAGCTGCTATACTCATCACACCTTCCTCTTGGGGTTCCCAACGGGCTGGTCATTCACCACGCATCAATTGCTTCTAGGCCAGGACCATATAGGCCAAAGATGAGGACCCAATGGGTCATTCCTTCATCACCGACGCTCCACGCGGCCTGGCCCTGTTCGGACCGGTGACGGGGTTGGTCGTGATCGTCATTGAAAGTCTGTGCGAGAATAAGTTTCATTTCTAGCTGGCGATAATGCTTTGTAATAAGAATTTCTCGCCCTAGCTTTATAGCTCATGTTTTCATAATTCCTTGATTTAGCATCCTAATTATGAATGTGAATGTATTTTAACTAAAATTACATTTTACCATTTTTCTCGAGTTGTTTAGCAGAAAATATCTAAAATAACATGTCAAAAAACTATTACTATTAGTTCTGCATTTGTTGATGAGTTGCATATATTTAATATGTCTAGATCTCATAACTTAAACAGTGTGGTATATCGCAATATCTTATTAATAGTTAGGTACTTAATTTGCTTGTGTGGCACTATATTATATATGAGGAGAAAGAGATTGCTAATGTACCGCCGGTTAAAAAATGCCAGTATGAACACTTGCGTAGTTCATAGGCAAAAAAATCTTTTAGCCCAATCATATTCATGCATGTATCCAAATCATTAAATTCAAGCTTGTTTTCACACTATAACTTTTAAGAGACAATGCATTTTCAGAAGTAGTTTCTATAGTTTTTATATATTCCTATGATAATGTGCTAACCGCGACGATGCATTGTAAAAGGCATCAGTCTAGCTAATTGGATTTAACTAGATTTTAGATAGTTGAAAATCATCCAAAATCTAATTACAACTTGTATTTGCAACTCATGTGCAACTGTCCAACACAAATATTAAAGCAAATTTAATAACCTGGATATATTATCTCGTTATAACCTATGCATGACTATGAAAATCACTATTGCATCGCATCTGCAAACTAGGGTAATATCAGTTGCAACCAATTGCAACTTTCATAAACACGGACCGTGAGGCAAATCCAATGGCTTATGAGTCACATGTTATTTATTAAATCCCATTCGCCTATAAATTAGCAAAAGGATGTAGGCCAAGTTTTTCTCAAAAGTATGTTGAGTCAATTGAAAGTGGGAAGTTTGCACTTTATTCTTTAACTAGTATATATTCCTATGAGATGGTCAATTCTAATATTAATGAAAAGATAGTTCAATGTTCTTGTATTATTTTGGCTTTCCTTTATTTATATTTATATACTCCCACAGTAATTACCCTTCATTGTAGGTTTAATCTAATATTAAAATTCTTAAATTAAAAATGTTAATACAACTATTATAGACAATAATTTCATATTATTTTATAATCTGTTAAAGATGTTGATATTTTCTCTAGAATGCTTAATCAAAATTTATAAATTTAAACTTTGACTAAACTGTAATGCAAGGTAATTCTAGACGAATGAATTATATATTTTCCATTTTGAAATTAACTACGTGCAAAAGGGGAACGATTGCTCCTTCGAATTCATATGAACATGTTTCCCAATCTATATATATGCCGCCTATATCAAAACATACTATATGATCACTTTTCATGAGAAGGAGTGAGATTTTCATGCGATATTCGTATTTTTATGTTAAAATAAGTCATATGAAGTGCTCTTGCGAGCACATAGTACAAGTAGTGACATAAGTTGGTTCAGGTGCTTAGTAATAGGAGTTTTCCATTTTAGTCTAGCATCTTTCATCATGATAAACCAGCAATGCTTATGAATGAAGTGCTAAGAAGGCTTGTTTTGGTTCTTAGCTAGTGTTTCACATGAACCATGTACATACATACCACATACACACTCCATACTAAAAAGACCAGTACATAGTTTCTCGACTCTTTTGGTGTGGATCTAGTTCCAACCCCTTCTATATGCCCCCACCTCCCCATATACGTAAATGCGCTAGGTTTCCACCAGAAATGATGAATTGTATATCTTTTTGCTTTGTTATGTCGAACTAATATAAATTTGTAGCTATGAAAAAGGGTGACAAATAAAATTATGTTATGTTGTTACTATAGTTTGTTTCCTCCGTTTCAGAATGGGATTTTTCATTTTCATTACTCATGTTTTTACTTTTGCGATGTTCATCATGTTTTTAATTGAAATTTAGTGAACTATCTAACATTCTATATGTATATTTGATTTCCTAGCTAGTCATGTATTACTCATATAAGGATCCATGCTAGCTAAGAAAAAGGGTTATTGCAAGCTATATTTGGCTTATGTGCATGTGTCCAACAATTTTACACCCGATCTTAAAATACAGCTCTATATTTTCTTCTGAAATGATGGCTTCATACGACTTGCCTCCTCTTTGGAAAAAATGTGCTACATTTCCTTTGATGTGTGGGAGTTTCCATGTTAATTTAGGCCCTCTTCTTATATGGTACATAGGAGACATTTTTTTATCATATCGTAGTATCATGCATATGATACTACGTCCATAATGCATAGTATCATGGAGTAGTATATACTCATTGTACTTATTGATTTTTAGTATCACAATGGGAATTTGTGAATAAGATTTACCTGGCATCAGGCTAAGTCAGAGGATTCGACTAGCCTTATATGTGAACTAAGCCATCGCTATTGTGGTCTAATTGGCACGTCGTTCCTGCAAATCGGTGCTTTTACCAGTCAAAAAACATCACTTCTTTTACTTATATTATATATTATACTAGCATGATTGCCCGCGCATTTGCGCGGTGTCTAGATCTTGTTCCTATTGTTAGAAACACTATTTTGTATTTTGATTGGTTATTCCATAAATAAATTTTACAATAGAATGGTTAACAAATATTATATGATAAAATTGTAAATTATAGTATCTTAAAAAACCACATAAAAAACAACTGAAAAAACAACAGTACTACTCGTACTATTTCTTGTGAAAGTTTTAGATATATTTGTCTTGTATGTAAACTTTGAGATAACCCTATCAGCAGGCACATTATTATCAGCATCTATTTAGTCTTTTCCGCAAAAAGAAAAAAGCATCTATTTAGTCTGGTGGATGAACACCCAGTTAATGTATTTTTAGGCTCACGGATTGATCTCATGTTAATTTAGGATGAATAATAATGGAGTAAGTCTTAAGTGGAAAAGAAACAACCTGATATGTATAACCGCTAAGCTTTGGTATATTCCATCTAATTCGGGGCCTGCTCCGCATGGAGTTCACACGCCTCATCGGTCATCGCATCGCACTGAATTCTTCAACTAATTTGTCGTCGAAACCTGTGGACTGACCCGGCTACCTAGTATGTGCTCTAGCCTCTAGCTCTATGCGCCTCCGCCCGAGGACATCTGAATTCTAGAGTAGTGTCGTGTAGCGGATGCATCATACTCCCTCTGTTAAGAATTACTCTGCATTCTGGGTTTAGTCAAAGTCAAATGTTATAAATTTTGATTAAGTGTAGAAGAAAAGCTATCAACATTTATAATATAAAATAAATATCATTATATTTGTTATAAAATATATTTTCATATTATATGTATTTGATTTCATAGTTGTTGATAGTTTTACTAATATACTTGGTCAAATTTTATAAAGTTTAACTTTGACTGATCCTAGAATGCAGGGTAATTTCTGACGAAGGGAGTATGCGTGAAACCTTGCTCACCTTGCAATGACAGGCGGTCGAGCCATGCTGGTGCCTGGTGGCATATTGAACTCGCCATGGACACTATGTTTTGGACTCGTCATAGATTAGGCAAAGAATTGGTCGACTGCCATCCCTTTATTAGAAAAAGATGTTCATCTAGCAGAAACGCCTGAAGGTTTCTGAAAAAAGAATTTTCTTGGTCCTTCGGAATACACCAGTAGTCGAGGATGGAGGTGCCCCTACCTGCTCCCCGTACGCCTTTTGACGATCAAATAAGGGCCGACCGGAAGAACGCCCACTGCGGCCGCTGGCCGGGGTTATCGATCGGGAGGGTGCCGTAGAATTAAAATGTGGTATGTCAGCAACACAGCTATTCGAGAACGTCAATGGAGAGACCCCACTGCAGACAGTCCATGGACGCACGATACATCAGAATATATGCTAGTACGTCAATGTAAGGAGTATATACGTAGATGCCAGCCATTACCAGTCCGATCGGGACTCTTTTTTCTAGCTGTATTTTTTCAGCGTCTAGACTACATCGTGGAGATCCCATATCAATTTAATCGGAACATGTGGACGAAAGGTAATCACGTGCACATCCTAATCTCTTTTTACTTCTTCTACACAATCTTGCTTGCGTACGTCTCCTATCTTGACCGAATTAGATCGCTATTTTTTCGGTAATAAACCCAAGCCTGTGTTATTCCAAATTTTATCATCATTAAATCTGAGGCGTTCAAATTGAAGTGTTTAATCTCTGCCGTCGGTTGTTAGTTGTTTTAATAATATAATAGATAGACTAGAAGAATACCCCACACGTTGCAGCAGGAATTTCTTTAAAAGCTTTTGTCAAATTGTCTATTAAAATTTAAAGATTCAATTGGCCATAATATTTAAGGGCTAAATTTAATTAAAGTGAAATTGTTGTGTATTTGCCAACAAAAAATGGTGAAGTGGTCAATTGTACTCCCTCCATTTCAAAATATAAGATGTTTTAGGTATGTGAAGCAATTGTATCTATACATTTTTTAGTGTGTGTATTCGAGTGAACCTACACACTAAAAGACATGTCTAGATACATTTGCTTCACAAAGCTAAAACATCTTATATTTAAAAACTAAGGGAGTATTTCTTAAAATAATTAATGAGGTGGATATATTGCATGCAAATATAGAATATAATTAATTAATAGTGTTGAGATGACATGGACAATTGATTGGCTAATATAGTGGGTGATGTGGATAGCCTGCATGTTGAGATTAAATGACCTCTTAGAGCAAGGACAATAGTATAGCCAGCTGCTGGCTATAAGTCAAGTGTCATGTCATCCATAGCCAACTTAGAGCTAGCATGTACAATAGTGCGCTACAAAAATATACTCTTTTAACACTATATGGCCCACCTTTCACTCTTTCAAAGTGTCTAGGAGCATGTGCTAGAGCTGGCTCTTGCATGAGAGCCCACTTTTCTTCTCTCTCCTCTTCTCTCTCTTCCAACTAGGCAAGGAAATAATATTTAATCTTTATAGCCAGCTGACTAGGACTTATTATACTTGCTCTTAGTGGGGTTTTGCTTTATAAGAAGTAGAAATGGCAGATGTGGTCATAAATCTCCCCCTTTCTACATCTACCATTTTTCTACTCCAATCGCCTGCGCCTCCCATCCACAACTGCCGTTCATAGATCTCCCTAGCAGCCGATGATGACCTCGAGGGGAGTTGGAGTCTACACTGGGGCGCGCCTCACTGACGCCCCCTGTAGGGGCAGCGCTAGGAACTCGTCGTCGACGCCCCTCTCAGCAATAGGAGGTCTCCGTGCTATTCGACATGGCCTCACGGCAGCAGCGAGAGCACGACGACCTCGCCGCACACGCCAACGTGCCAGCCCAATAGCAACACCACAATAAAGATGTCAGATCTGACGAGGATCCTCAGCAGCAGGCGCCCAAGGTTTGTGATAGTTCCTGGTGAACACTTAGTTCTAGTTTTAATCCCAGTGTTAGGTTTGGTTCAGTACGAACCTTATGTTTGTTGCACACTGAATTTTTTACATAATTTTAGAAATTTAGATCTGATCTACTTCCTCCATTCCAATTTAATGGACACAACTTTTTATAGATTTGTGTGTATATCTAGCACTAAAACACGTCTTGATACCTTTGAATCTAGATAAAGTTAAGTAATTAATTTGGTATGTAGGTACTAGAAGTTGTTGTAAATTTAGAATTTGTGTAATGCTGAATGCATAAAACCAAACAATTATTGTGGTGGAATTTGCGTTCATTGGGTATATCATGTGCAATAGGATACTCTTAATTATGAGGATTTTCAATGCTAATAGCATAAGGCCGCCCTATGGCTTTGGTAATTTAAGACAGTTTCTCCGTTAATATCTTATTCTCTTCACTCCATTGTAGATTTGCATGTTATGTATTTCTAGAAATGGCATTGGCATTACATATTTCTAAGAAATGGAACTAGCGTGCATGAATGCTTGTACGGTATCAGAAAATACATGGATAGCAGCGGCAGCTGCTTGAACTGCAGCGGAGGTACTTGCAATATTGCAAGTGATGCTTGGAAAGCGTGGGCGGATGCTTTGAAAGCATCAAAGGATATAAGGAATACAACTTTGAATGCTTATAATGCACTTAAGCTTGAACCTTCATCCTCGTTGGTAGATGCTAAACTTTTGGAGGCTTTGAAAGCGGTGTATGAGTCTCTGGCCCATCATTCCTTTGGGGAGCACGGTCCACATGCTTAGAACTTGTTGGCCAGTAGGTAAGTTCTGCCTTCCCCAAGTCCAAAATAGGCTAGATTTGTACGATTGGGGTTTTAGGCCAAACCCGGTGTGATGTTGCATTATGTTTTCTTCAAGGTTTAGATGATATGCCTGTTTTTAGGTAATTTTGACGACACATTCTTCTTTTAAGGTAATTTTGCTGATGCATTTGGCTGCTTAGTCAAAATAGGATGATGTATTGTGCTGGTTTGGTAATTCGAGATGCAGTGTTTTGTTTAGCAAACTTGGGTAATCCAACCAGCTTAGGTACACACAGACAACAATCAACTATCTGCCAGACGATCTTGTAGACGATCTGCCAGGTGACGATTCTAGCTCTGATTATAGTAGTATCTACTACAGTGGTCCATCTGACTCTAATAGTGAAAAACAGGTCATTGTGGCTGAAAGGGGTAAAGTTATATTTGGATAATATTGTTCCACTATGCAACAATGTACTACCCTCTATTTTTTCCTTTTCTTTCATGTTAGGTCCTAATCACGACATGGAAGCATGGTTCGATTATTACGTCGTTTATGGCAACAATGTGCCTTTGTCCCATAGAAGGTGGAATTTTCTCGCTCAACAAGTCGCCCGGCTAGAACCTGATATATCATTTTATGTCTTCTGATGCTGACGAGTGTAAAAGCAGGATGGTAGGAACTTGTACTTACTTTTTATATCTCGTCTCACCAATCAACATTCCTTAAAATTTCTAATCACTGGTTTATTCTTGTTTTAGTACTTCTCAGTAGATTACAATCAAAATTACTTGAAAACATATCTGCAGAACCAAAGCCGTATGCGTTTCACAAACGAATTAATGCAACATCCTATTCAAGTCAAGATTATGATGGACAATCATAGCGGGCATGCGGTCATCACTTTGAACTGGGGACAAGTTAGTCCGCCGAGCTCCTAGAACATGAAATGACCGTCTTCTTTTTCAAGGAACAAGAAGACAATTTTCTTTGTCTCAACGTGTTTAGTGGTATCCCAACATATCCATAAACTAGTTGAACTATGTTAGCTTGTTATGTTGGGAGTGGTGGATGAACTCCAAGGATATCTGTCTAGTTTAGGGGCTTTAGGTGCTATGTGTAGATCTATAAATCAAAACCAAGGATGATGTTTAATTAACTGTTATCTATTGAACTATGTGGAAATATTGATGTGTATGTGCTAGCAAACATTACATCTGTCTACACCCAAAGAAACCTCAAGTGCTTCTGTTTGGTCTACTACAGATAGTTACCATATACACAAAGCAACATATACACGTGGTGTTTAATGTCCCATTCTCTTACGGTTCAATCCAAACTATAAATTCATCAAACAAGGATGAAACAACTACACACAATAAATACAAATTGAATATTCATCAAACAACATATACACGTGCATGAGCTAGGAGAAAAGTTCTAAAGGACATTATTTTAGCAACAGACATAGTTCTAAATTAATCGATAAATTTCAACACATTATAACCAATGTTGTTGGAAATCAGAAGCTAGCTGTTGTAAAAAACCGAGCAACGTACGCTGGTTCTTACGTTGCCAGTGATATATTATGCAAGATAGTTGTATCCCGTTGGTTGTACTCGAGTTGATTCAAACGATAGATGATTTGTTGACCTCATCCGCGTTATACCTATAAGCAATGACAAACGAGAAAACGGGGTCGTCGGTAGTTATCGATCCGAAGCAGTGACGCGCTATTAATTTTCCATCGTCATCGCTATGCTCTAAAGCCATGACAGATGCAAAATACCGCGGACACTGCCTTTTTCACGAGCCTAGACCGACCACGGAACGAACTTCCAATGACGCGTTTTTATTTCGGACGTCATCGTTAGGTGCGGCGGAGACCAGATCGGGACATATAGGTGACGAGTTTTTCTAGGCCCATTATCTATACCGGTTATCAGTGACTATCTTTCTTTTTTCGTTACCAGTGACATCACGGCTATAAGCCTTTTCCCAGTAGTGGATGAGTCGCCTGCGCCTGCATTATCGGGGCCTCCTATTTATCACCACCAGAAGAAATGTTTTCTTCATCCTCTCCATCACCAGTGACATCACGGGAGAGTGGACGTCAAATGTTGATGATAACCTCTGTGGGAGGCAAGGACTTTGATACGTCTCAAACGTATCTATAATTTTTGATGCTCCATGCTTGTTTATGCACCATTTGCTTTGTATTTTGTTACACTTCGTGGCGTTTTTATGCATTTTCCAGAACTAACCTATTAACGAGATGCCACAGTGCCAGTTTCTGTTTTCTGCTGTTTTTGTGTTTCAGAAAAGCTATACAGGAAATATTCTCGGAATTGGACGAAACAAAAGCCAAAGTTCCTATTTTTCCCGAAGCGTGACGGAGTCCAAAGCAGAGATGGAGGGGAGCCAGAGGGCAGCCGCACCATGCCATGGCGTGGGCCACCCCCTGGCCACCCCGGGCTATGGTGTGGGCCCTTGTCAACCTCCTGACGCCGCCCTTCCGCCTATATATTCCCCTCGACAGGAAAACTCTAAGGACCCGATCAATTTTCCACGAAACATACTATAAGCCACCGCCGTCGTCGACGCGAGATCAGGAGGGTCCAGAAGCTCTTCCCGGCACCTTGCCGGAGAGGGGAATCACCGCCGAAGGCCTTCTTCATCACCATGCCTGCCTCTGGAGTGATGTGTGAGTAGTCTACCTTGCACTACGGGTCCATAGCAGTAGCTAGATGGTTGTCGTCTCCTCCATGTGCTTCATGTTTAGATCTTGTGAGCTGCCTATCATGATCAAGATCATTGTTGTGAAATTTTACATGTTGTGTTTGTTGGGATCCGATGAATATTGGTACTTTATCAAGTTGATCTATTGATTTATCATCTTTATGTTATCTCTATGTTGTTTATAATCTTGCATGCTCTCTGTTGCTAGTAGATATCTTGGCCGAGTAGATGCTAGTGACTCCAAGAGGGAGTATTTATGCTCGATAGTGGGTTCATGCCTCTAGTAACTTGGGGGAGTGACAGAAACCTCTAAAGTTGTAGATGTGCTGTTGCTACTAGGGAGAAAACAACAATCTTGTGTTCAAAGACATTTGTATTGTTTACATTACACACTTTGCTTAAGGCGATAATCTGTTGCTTGCAACTTAATACCCAATGGTTGCTCGGACGACATCCGGCGGGTGGATTATTAGTCATAGATGTAGTTGGATTACGGTCTATGTATTATGTTGTAGGGATTTCTATTTTCGTGCCCTCGGGTCCTTAGTTGTGCTCAGTTTTCCCCAGCCGCTTAGTTTTTCCTCAGTTTTGCCCAAGCGCTTATCTGAAACCCTCACAAGGAGCTCGGACGGGAGGAATCCCATTTAGTTGACCGTTTGTTGGTGCTGGCAAGTGGGGCCGCTGTTGGTGCCCCGCAGTGGACACGTCTCCACTTATCCAGATCATCATGGGACCCACAACTTGTCCACGTTAGCGCGCCGGACCCACAGCTTACCCAGGTGACCGTTGCAAAATGGGAGCCCGAGCCAGCCCCGCGCCCTTGCCCGTGCCATTGCTTCCCCTTTCTTTCCCCACGCCCCATTGTTCTTCTTCTCCACCAGCGGCAGCCCTTCTCCGGCAGGCGGGTGATGTCTAGTTTCTCTTCGACCTCCCGTTCTTCATGGCCGCAGTATAGACCCGTGCCTTTGACAAGATGCCCAGACTGCCCACACCAGGAGCCTCTGAAGCAGTCGATCTGTAAGACGGATGACAACGGCAACTGTGGACATGAGTTCCTTGCATGCGAGAGCTTGCCATATAGAGAGGGGGATAAGGTTAGATCTCGCTCCAATTGCTCTGTTTTCTCTCGATTTTCTTGTTATTCCCTCGAATTTGGGATTTAGGGTTCACGTTGTTGTTTTCAGATTCTGAAGAAATGCAGGTATTTCGAGTAGATCGATGTGTACGTTCAGAGGCTTAAATTGCAGGAATTAATTGGCGCTATTGGGGAGCGCAATTTGGGAGGTAGGGACTTGCTGTAGAGAATGCGGCAGAGAGAGGAGCCGTTCTGATTATGCCTAATGCTCCCAATGCAGAACTGGTGGAAGTGAAGGGAGAACTGAAGAAAATGAATAAGCAGTTAAAGCAGCTGATCGAGTTGAAGAAGCAAGCTAATCTGATGGCTGGTTTTTTTTTGTTGTATAATTGCGATCGGATTCTTATCATTGCTCATCAAGCGCTAGAAGTTGTTACAAGGGATCCCTTGTTACAAATCCATTATTCAGTTACATGTACTTGTAATTGTTTTCAAAGTTAGTGTGTGCATTCACCGAAATTACCAAAAAAATAAAAGTGTTAGGGAATATAGGAATGCTAAAGATAGTTGATAATTGTTAGAGGGGTGACAAATAATGCATTCACCGAAATCCCACAAATATGTATGTCTCATGTTTATACCAAAATTATACCACTTTTGGGACGTTTCAAATAACCAAAACTATATCCCAAACTATATTTCCTAAAAGAAAAGGAATGCTAAAGAAAGTTGATAATTGTTAGAGGGGTGATAAATAATCCATTCACCGAAATCCCCCAAATATGCGAAATATGTATGTCTCATGTTTCTACCAAAATTATACCACTTTTGGGCCGTTTCAAATTGCCAAAACTATATTCCCTAAAAAAAGGAATGATAAAGAAAGTTGATAATTGTTAGAGGGGTGATAAATAATCCATTCACCGAAATCCCCCAAATATGCCAAATATGTATGTCTCATGTTTCTACCAAAATTATACTACTTTTGGGCCATTTCAAATTGCCAAAACTATATTCCCTAAAAAAAAGGAATGCTAAAGATAGTTGATAATTGTTAGAGGGGTGATAAATAATCCATTCACCGAAATCCCCCAAATATGCCAAATATGTATGTCTCATGTTTCTACCAAAATTATACCACTTTTGGGCCGTTTCAAATTGCCAAAACTATATTCCCTAAAAGAAAAGGAATGCTAAAGATAGTTGATAATTGTTAGAGGGGTGATAAATAATCCATTCACCGAAATCCCCCAAATATGCCAAATATGTATGTCTCATGTTTCTACCAAAATTATACCACTTTTGGGCCATTTAAAATTACCAAAACTATATTCCCTAAAAGAAAAGGAATGCTAAAGATAGTTGATAATTGTTAGAGGGGTGATAAATAATCCATTCACCGAAATCCGCAAATATGTATGTCTCTTATTTACACCAAAATTATACCACTTTTTAGTTTAACATTTTAAATCATGGAAAATAATGCATAAATAGAGGGAATATAGTGACGTGGCAAAATAATCCATAAATGTGTGTCTCTTGTCACACGGATCGACTCCACCAACCATTGATCCACCGACAGAGAGAGAGAGAGGGGTGGCCACGAAGAGACGGAGAGGGGTATACTGCCCGTTAGATCAGTGGATCAACGGTTGGTGGAGTCGATCCGTGTGACAATGGCTCAACCAATCAGGATACGTTTGGGCTTCTGTGAGCATTTGTGACAGTACTTGAGAGCAAAACTGAGTAGTACTAAGAAACCAAGGGCACGTAAATAGTAAATAGACTAAGGGATTCAAACAAAAGAATTACAAAATGAAAAATGCGTGTTTTGTACAATATAATTCATATTGGGCTACATCAAATTATTTGCAATTCAAATATGCATGAGTGTGATAATTATGGCCTCATTTAGACAAACTATGTTTTGGGGAAGATGTTTTGCAAAGGGGTTTGAGTGGAAAACCATGCATCTTCATAGCTACTAGTAATTCTGAGAAGTGGCAATTTGTGGTAAAACTTGATTTATCTATGTTTGTTAAGGTTTCCTAGGTGGCAGGTTGCGTAGGAAGACTCCATGAGTAGGTGCCACTATGTTTTTATTTTTTTTGGATTTTTTTTGCGCATGAAATGACTTAATTAGCTATGTTAATCTCATTTGTTGACTCTCTGTTGACCATCTACTTGAGGGTAGAACTGAGTATAGTGCACTTACCAGTCCAAGTACTCGAGGGGAAAACTGAGTACAGATAAAATTTCTGTATAAGGCCCGAGGTTAGAACTGAGTACACCAAACGTCGAAGGGTTAGCCTCGTGTCGCGGTGCACGCCACAGCCGTGCATAGCGGACACGTGTTGCGGTACACGCCACCTTCATCTTTATAGAGCCCCTCTTTCTCTCCCTCGACGCTCGCCCACTCTCTCATTCTCACTGCAACCGCCTCTCCTGTCCCATCATCTTCTCCACCTCGCGTCGAAAAAACCCCGGCAATGGAGAAGAATGAGATGCCCATTGTCGGCGCTTCCGACGTAGCTGCCGGCGCATCGGCCGCCGCCCCCGTCCAGGCCCCCGTCGCTGCTTCGAACGTAGCCGCCGGCGCATCAGCCGCCAGCGCATTGGCTGCCGTCCCCGTCCAGGCCCCAGTCGCTGCTTCCGACATAGCCGCCGGCGCATCGGCCGCCGCCCCTGTCCAGCCCCCCGTCCAGGCCCCCGTCGATTGGGACCCATATGAACAAGAGCCGTACGTCGCCCTGGAGAACCCCTACGACACCAGCATCATCGACGACGAGGAGGTAACCCTTTGTTCCCTTGTTCTTATCCCATTTCAATCCTTTTTGTGTTAGATCTTGCGTTATTAGGGTTCGTCTGTTCCTAGTTCTATCATTTTGTGTTAGATCTTGCGTTATTAGGGTTCGTCTGTTCCTAGTTCAATCCTTTTGTGTTAGATCTTGTGTTATTAGGGTTCGTCTGTTCCTAGTTCTAGATCTTGCGTGTTAGATCTTGCGTTATTAGGGTTCGTCTGTTCCTAGTTCTAGATCTTGCATTATTAGTGTTTGTGATTTGCTTTTGTTTAAGATTCGGTTAACTTATGTGAGTAATCAATCCCATCCAGTTAATTTGTGCCAATGATGATGAATATTTGGGCACAAATTGATTCAGGGTTTGGTCAGTGAACAATTGGTGTGTACAAATTTGTTGTGCATGATCTTTGGTTCACTGACTCAAATCCTGGATATAAGTGTGTCCAATGTAACTGAGGCTACCTCTTTTTTTTCGTGCCCATATTATCATGCATGATCTTTTGTTCACTCTCTGTTCCATCATCACTGCAATTGACTCCGTGTTTTTCGATCTTTGGTGCTACGTGACAGGTGCAGAGCAGCGACGTCGACAACGACGACAAGTCCTTCCACGCCAAGACTCATCACGTCCTCAGGAGGCTGTAGTCCGGCCATTACGATCGCCACTTTGCTCGAGGCGTTTACAAGTGCCCCTTCTGCAACAGGAGGCTCTGCGCCACCGACTTCAATTGCCTGGTGAACCATGCCGAATCCATTGGCAGAGCCATTGGCGGCGCTAGAGTTGGAACGACCGTGAACATGCATGCGTTCATGGCCAAACACAAAGCACTTGGGATTCACCTGCGCAGCCTCCAAGCTTAATCCCATTCATGTAAAATGTAGCTTATGTTGGATCTCGGTCGGTAGTACTATTATGGGTCCCTACTGTTATCTATGCTATGTTGGCTGCTGTATGCAGCTTATCGTATATTTTCTCTGGATTTGTGCCCTAGATTTCCTACTCCCTCCGATCCATATTACTCTTCGCTAATGTGGTTGTATCTAAACACATTTTAGTGGTTGATACATCCGTATTAGTGAAGAGTAATATGGATCGGAGGGAGTACCTGATTGGGTAAAAACGAAGGCATAAAGAAATGAATGGCGTTAAAAAACAGAAGAAGAAGCTGCTCTAGATTTGCTACCAATTTGGGCAATCAAGAATGAATGAGATCGAGCAAGAGAGAGGAAAAAGGTGCATTGAAAACTGCTAATCTGGGCGAACGAGGCAGAAACCACTCGTGCCCACGTCCCGGACCCACACGGCTCCACACGCTATGGCCCCACATGCTACGTCCCCAGCTTCGCTCGTATGACCAAACACGGTCTCGTCCTGTCCCACGCGGTCCCTTTCTACCAGCCCCACACGACGTGGCCCCACATGACGTGGCCCCACTCGTCAGCACGGAACGGTCAACTGAACGGGATTCCTCCCGTCCGAGCTCCTTGTGAGGGTTTCAGACAAGGGCTTGGGCAAATCTGAGGAAAAACTAAGGAGCTAGGGAAAACTGAGTACAACTTAGGACCCGAGGGCACGAAAATAGAAATCCCTATGTTGTAATGCCCAAGTGAATCTCATAGTGATCCTCCTGACATTTGTATGCTTGCTTTATTCTATCAATTGCCCAACGGTAATTTGTTTACCCAGCATGTTATTTATCTTATGGAGAGACACCACTAGTGAACTATGGACCCGGTCCATTCTTTTACATTGTTATTACCGTTTACCATTTACTCGCTTTATTTACATTCTTGCAAACTACTATGTTTTACCACTCGATACGCTTAATCCTTGGTTTAGAGCAAACCGATGAGATTGACAACCTCACTATAAGTTGGGGCAAAGTACTTGGTTGTGTTGTGTGCAGGTTCCACATTGCTACTAGTGCAAAGCTACGCCCTGGACGAGGCGCCATTTATAAATTGTCCGGAGCTGTCGCGAAGCTAGCGAGCATCAACCTTCATAAGTTGGTTCTTTCTCCTACTGGTTCGATAAACCTTGGTTTCATACTGAGGGAAGACTTGCTGCTGTGCTCATCATACCTTCCTCTTGGGGTTCCCAACTGGGCGGTCATCTACACGCCATCAAGCAATTTTTCTGGCGCTGTTGCCGGGGAGAAAGATGATTTCTGCAAGGGGAGTCTCATGCTTCCAATCTTTTACTTTGTTATTGTTTTGCTTTATTTTATTTTATTTTTGCTTGCATATTTTTATCAAAAATACAAAAAAATAGTTCCTTTATAGTTGTTATTTTTACTTGCCTGCTTTTAGTTTTGCTAGAATGGGTACTCTTGAGAACACTAAGTTGTGTGATTTTACTAGCACCAACAACAATGATTTTATCTGCACTCCTATTGCGCCACCTGCTCCTGAGGCAAATTTTTATGAGATGAACCTACTTTGCTGAATCTTGTTATGAAAGAGCAATTTTCTGGTGCTAGTACTGATGATGCTGCAGCTCATCTCAACAATTTTGTTGAGCTATGTGTGATGCAAAAGTATAAGTATGTAGATGGTGATATTATTAAGCTTAAGTTGTTTCCTTTCTCTTTAAGAGGAAGAGCTAAGGATTGGTTGCTATCTATGATAAAGAATTGTCCCACTCATGGACTGACTACTTGGATGATTATCCAAACCTTTTTTGCAGGACTAAATTTTTCTTCAAGAAATCTTTTGGATTCAGCTGCTGGAGGTACCTTTATGTCCATCACCTTGGGCGCCACAACAAAGCTTCTTGATAATATGATGGTAAATTATTCTGAGTGGCACACTGAGAGAGCTCCACAAGGTAAGAAGGTAAATTCTGTTGAGGAAACCTCTTCCTTGAGTGATAAGATTGATACTATTATGGCTATGCTTGTTAATGATAGATCTCATGTTGATCCTAATAATGTTCCTTTAGCCTCTTTGGTTGTTCAAGAAGAGCATGTTGATGTGAACTTCATTAGAAATAATAATTTCACCAATAGTGCTTATAGGAACAATTTTGCTAGCAACAATTATAGGCTGTATCCTTCTACCAATAGTAATGATTATGGCAACTCTTATGGTAATTCCTCCAACAACACTAGGGGCGCGCCCTCTAAGCTTGAAGTCATGCTCAAGGACTTCATTAGTAAACAGACTGCTTTTAATAAGTCTCTTGAGGAAAAGTTGGGTAAAATTGATGTTCTTGCTTCTAAAGTTGATAGCCTTGCTCTTGATGTTGAACTTCTAAAACTAAAAGTTTTGCCTCATGATGTGAAAGAAAGCAAGACTTTGAATACCATCCAACTTAGAATTGATGAAAATGTTAGGATGTTAGCAGAATTGCATGCTAGGTGGGAAAGAGAAGACGAGATGGCTAGAAATATGAAGGTTTGTACTATTACCACCTCTAGTGATGTTGTTTCAAATGTTAGAAATCCTCTTACTATGATTGGTGTAGAGAAAACTCCTACTCCTTGTGCGAAAAAGCCTAAAACAGCAAAAACTTTTTCTACAAAAAGTGCTGAAATTTTTCGGAGTATGGAAGACAATAGTTCTACTTCTTTTAATGATTTTGATGTTGATGGTTGCAATATATATGAAGTTATTTTGTTCTTGGAAAAGCTTGCTTTAAGTCCTAATACTAGTTCTATGAATGTTGCTTTTACAAAGCATATTACAAATGCTCTCATGAAAATTAGGGAAGAAAAGTTGAAACAAAAGGTTTCTATTCCCAAGAAGTTAGAAGATGGTTGGGAGCCCTTCATTGATATGAATGTGAATGATTTTGATTGTCATGCTTTATGTGATCTTGATGCAAGCATTTCTATTATGCCTAGAAAGATTTATGATATGCTTGGTTTACCACAGCTTGAAAATTGTTATTTTAATGTTCCTCTTGCTGATGTTGCTAAGAAGAAACCTTTGGGAAGGATTAATGATGTTCTTATTATGGTTAACAATAACCTTGTTCCCATTGATTTTCTTGTTTTGGATGTTGAATGCAATGCTTCATGTCCTATTATTTTGGGAAGACCTTTTCTTAGAACTGTTGGTGCCATCACTGATATAAAGGAAGGCACCATTAAATATCAATTCCCACTCAATAAAGTTATGAAACACTTCCCTAGAAATAGAAATAAATTACTTTTTGATTCTATTCTTAGAGCAAATTATGAACTTGATGCTTCATCGCTTGATATTACTTGATTTCCCCTTTCTGCGCCTAGCTCAAAGGCGTTAAAGAAAAGCACTCTTGGGAGATAACCCAATGTTTTCTCTTCAGTACTTTTTCTTTTTGTTGAGTCTTGGAAGTTATTACTACTGCAATGACCTCTCCTTATCATTTTTATTTCGTTTTTGTGCCACGAAGAACCTCTAATTTGAGGAAGGTAAGATTTTGGGAAGTTGCTGTCCTGAAACAGATTTCTGCACTGCACCGTAAAAATTCGTGAAAATTTTCAGAATATATTTTTGATCTGCTATTTCTTGTGCACATGCCCTAGGTTATTTCCAAACTTTTATTAGTTTTGCACTTTTCGATTTGAGCAACAGAAGGTCCTCGAAAAAATCAATCTTTGTCAGCTGTTCTGTTTTGACAGATTTGTGCCACTATTTGTGTTTGCCCCTCGATCGCTTTCTTTTTGAGTTCTTTTGATCACGGAACTTTTGAGGAAGTCACTACAGTATATTATGCTTTAATGGATGGTATATTTGAGTTTGAAACTGATCCAAAAGAGTAGATTTACTATCATGCTTACACTAATGTTGCTAATAGAATTGTGTGAAGTTTTGTATGAAGGAAGTTTTCAAGTGTAGGGAAAGGAGAGTGATGAGATGAGATGAAGTATGGAAAAAAGCTCAATATTGGGGATGCCCATGTCACCCCAAGAAATATCCAACAGGTACAAGCGTCAAAGCTTGGGGATGCCCCCGAGGCACCCCTTCTTCATCGGCAAAAATCAGGTCACCTTTCAAGACACTATATTTTTATTGCTTCATGTACTATGCATTTTTCTTGGAGCGTCTTTACTTTCGCTTTCAATTTTTTTGTTTTGTTTTCTGCAATAAATGGTTGGACCCCAACAAATTTCTTTTGGAGAAGACACACTCCATTTTTCATTGCCAAGAACACTCTAGTTTTCACTCTTATCGTTCAACGAGTGTTCTCTTTTTCTAGAACTGCGTTTAGCTTTCGTTTTTCGCCTTAATTTTTGTTCAGATCTTGTTATATATTTGTATCAAGGTGCATTTAGACCGCTGGTCTATGTTGGTTTTCATCTCAAAGTGTGGTTATAAAAAGGTTGAATGGTGTTGGAAAAGAGAAAAAAGTTTCATGCCTATAGTGTTTTGTTACACTTCATGGCGTTTTTATGCATTTTCCAGAACTAACCTATTAACGAGATGCCACAGTACCAGTTCCCTATTTTCTGCTGTTTTTGTGTTTCAGAAAAGCTACACAGGAAATATTCTCGGAATTGGATGAATCAAAAGCCGAAGTTCTTATTTTTCCTGAAGCGTGACGGAGTCCAAAGCAGAGACGGAGGGGAGCAAGAGGGCAGCCGCACCATGCCATGGCGCGGGCCACCCCCTGGCCGAGCCGGGCTATGGTGTGGGCCCCTGGTCCACCTCCTGACGCCGCCCTTCCACCTATATATTCCCCTCGACGGGAAAACCCTAAGGACCCGATCAATTTTCCACGAAACATACTGTAAGCCACCGCCATTGTCAACGCGCGATCAGGAGGGTCCAGAAGCTCTTCCCGGCACACTGCCGGAGAGGGGAATCACCGCCGGAGGCCTTCTTCATCACCATGCCTGCCTCCATAGTGATGTGTGAGTAGTCTACCTTGGACTACGGGTCCATAGCAGTAGCTAGATGGTTGTCATCTCCTCCATGTGCTTCATGTTTAGATCTTGTGAGCTGCCTATCATGATCCAGATCATCGCTGTGTAATTCTACATGTTGTGTTTGTTGGGATCCAATGAATATTGGTACTTTGTCAAGTTGATCTATTGATTTATCATCTTTATGTTATCTCTATGTTGTTTATGATCTTGCATGCTCTCCGTTGCTAGTAGATATCTTGGCCGAGTATATGCTAGTGACTCCAAGAAGGAGTATTTATGCTCGATAGTGGGTTCATGCCTCTAGTAACTTGGGGGAGTGACAGAAACCTCTAAAGTTGTAGATGTGCTGTTGCTACTAGGGAGAAAACAACAATCTTGTGTTCAAGGACATTTGTATTGTTTACATTACACACTTTGCTTAAGGCGATAATCTGTTGCTTGCAACTTAATACCCAATGGTTGCTCGGACGACATCCGGCGGGTGGATTATTAGTCATAGATGCAGTTGGATTATGGTCTATGTATGTTGTAATGCCCAAGTGAATCTAATAGTGATCCTCATGACATTTGTATGCTTGCTTTATTCTATCAATTGCCCAACTATAATTTGTTTACCCAGCATTTTATTTATCTTATGGAGAGACACCACTAGTGAACTGTGGACCCCGGTCCATTCTTTTACATTGTTATTACCATTTACCATTTACTCGCTTTATTTACATTCTTGCAAACTACTATGTTTTACCACTCGATATGCTTAATCCTTTGTTTACAGCAAACCGGTGAGATTGATAACCTCACTGTAAGTTGGGGCAAAGTACTTGGTTGTGTTGTGTGCAGGTTCCACGTTGCTGCTGGTGCAAAGCTACGCCCTAGACGAGGCGCCATATTTAAATTGACCGGAGCTGTTACGAAGCTAGCGAGCATTAACCTTCAGAAGTTGGTTCTTTCTCCTACTGGTTCGATAAACCTTGGTTTCATACTGAGGGAAGACTTGCTGCTGTGCTCATCATACCTTCCTCTTGGGGTTCCCAACTGGGCGGTCATCTACATGCCATCAGACTTGACCTATAAAAGAATGCTCATCTTAAAGTGCGCTCATGGCAGAAGCTGAAAATATAAATGGAACAATGACAAAGTCACAGACAAACCTTGGGACAGCTGCCATTCTCGTATATTCCCAAGCCAAACTTGAGAGTTTTTTTTCCTTTTGAGGAATCTTCATTAAAGAGTGGATCCATTTGGCCGCCATCTCCTCAGTCATTTCGGCCCCTGAGCAACACATGCCATCATTTGCACCAGTGTATTGATGCATTAGGCGATCACGGTGTTGCAAGGGTTGGATCCATCGGGACACCCAATAGTTGATAGTATTGATGCCTTCAAGGCCGTCACGGGTGTGCTTGGCGATCAGCCGTGCCAGGAGTTTGACATAAGGAGTGGTGGATTCATCATTGACCGGTTTCCAAGAATCTCGAGGTTTGACAGGGATGTTCTCAAAGGGGCGAAGTCCAAAAGATCATTCAGGTGCAGTTTTGTTGGCCATATAGAACCAGGAGCCTCTCTAGCCTTTGGCAGAGTCCAATGGCGTGACAAAGGGATATTCCTTTATGCTCCACGGGATAAAGCAAATTGCCCCGCAGGTGCGAACAGACCCGTCATCTTCAATGTTGGGCTGAACACATAAGAAGAGCTGGAAGAGATCGATCCTCGGCAGGATCCCGAGGTAGCCCTCGCAAAGTGCAGCATATCCCGCTATGGATACCAAACTATTTGGTGGGATGTGTGGTGGAGTTGCAGACCATAAAATTGGAGGAGGTTTCTGGAAAAGTGAGATGGCGGCATGCTGAGGCCTCGTTTCACATGCGACTTGAGCATTAAGATCTCAGTCATGTGGGGAGCTGGCACTGCAGCCTTAAAATCTGTCCGCCATTGAGATTCTGCCCTGGCAGCCACTGTTCCTTCCTTCTCCAAAGCGAGGATGTTTTTGTCTTTGACTTTACATTGCGCCCAACTGCCTAGAAGTTTGATGGGGATTTGTTCTGGTTCTTTGGCATCTGATCCACCATCATTGGAGAGATCTTCCTCAACCACATCTTCATCAGCTATTTCTTCTTCAGTAACATCCTCAGCTTCAGAAAAGGAGTCTCCAAGGTATTGATCCGCCATGCCTTGAGGAGGAGGCGATCTCTCTGACTGTTGGAGAGGAGATTCCTCTTCCTCTATGTGTGTTGCATGGCGAGAAGATACCTCTGGATCCATGGCGGCCAAGGGTGTAACAAAAAGTACCTCGAGGATTTTGATCGAGGAAGACGACGACGCTAGACTGTTCACTATTCTGATAAGGGAGTTCACCGGCGATGAGGATTCCGTGCGGTGGCTCACCGGAATAGTAGAGAGCTCACGAGCGGCGCTAAAGAGAGAGATAGTAAGAGGGGGCAAATGAGCTAAGGCTCACTGCTCGAGGTATATATAGACCCTGACACGGAGATGCATGCCTGCCATTTCTGCCATCCATGTGGCACTCACGTGCCCTAGATTGCTGACATGTGTCCTTGAGTAAAACGGTAATATACACCAACATGTGTCTAGACCGCAAAACTTAACCTAGAAGGAACTATTAGAAGTAAAAACTATGGCAGATTTCATGGTAAGATCTTTATCAGATCCCGGGAATCCCGCTAGCGAAGTTAACATCGCTGAGCCGCCATACCATGGCGGATTGAGACAAAAAAAATGAAGGACCTACAAGATCTGCCATCAAGACACAAAGTGAAGAGTTACGATGGATGTATTTCAAAGTGAAGACATGTCGGATTGAAGATCTTGAAATTCTCTGGGGGGCTACTGTTAGGGATATACCAAATGGGTCTGCCGGCGATGTAGTCCTAAGCCAACAAGCCAACAAGCCCGGGTGGCCCATAGATAGTGGTCAGGCCTATAGCCTGACCGGGCGGCCCAGTTGCTAGAGGCCCATGGCAGATTCCGAGAACAGTAGGAGTTCATGGTGGATTCCTCCTGGATAGGCCCATGGCGGACTGGCTTGTGGTTACAATGATGGTGTTGAACTTAGCCTTTATAAGCCGGCGTGGGGGAGTCCTTGAGGCTAAGTTTAACACCATCATTGTAACCAAGCACCTGTTGCCATTATAGTGAATTATAGCAGCACGTAGGATTCCGCCACCGCCGCGGGATATGAAGTTGGGTAAAATCATGCTACTCCCATCCCAGATTGCTCTGCGGTGTTCACACCCCTACACAAACCGCCATACGTATACCTACATGGCTGATCAGTTGATAGAACCACGACAGGTGGGTGGCGAGCTGGGTTGGCAAGAGGCTTGCGACCGTCGTCATCTGCTGTGGAGCAAGCCGCCATCTTCTCCTTGTTGTGAGAGGGATGGTAGTGAGACTAGGCTGTACCTTGCCTTCAAGTTGAGGACTTTCGGCCTCTTTTTCTGATGTCTAGCATCGGGCCACTTCGTCACTGATTGCCGAGGCTCCGTCCGGTGCTTAGGTTGCAGCCACTGTGGCCATAGCGAGCGGGACTGCAAGGCATGCCATGCTCCTGGTTAGGCTCCTCGCCTCTGCCCCCGCGTGTCTCCAAGGCCTCCTGGTCGTCCTAGTGGCATGCCTACCTGCCAAGCGCCGCTCCCTTGTAGCGTCTCGCCTCTGGTCCATCGACCTTCGCCCTCCTTGGCTGCGGTTGTTTCCCAACAAGGGGACTATGCGGCTAATCCCGGCGCATCTGCAACTAATCTGAGTGTGCCTGCTATTGTTTTGGGGCCACTAAATCGTCTCCTTGCAGCTCTGGTGGAGGAACTAAGCACGAAGCTATAGGCATTGTTCGCTGCTCGTTTGGAGGAGGTGTTCCAACCTGTTTGCGACCTGGTTGCTTTTCTGCAGGGATGGACTAACCAGGTCTCAAGAATTAGGGATCTTATGAAAGCGCTGGGTGGCAGCCTTATTCTCGCCAATTTCCCATTGTTGTGTTTGTGTCGAATATTTTGTACTAGTTACGTTACGTTAGGACTCTAGTTATATTAGGTGTGGATAGATACAAGTAGTATCGGAGTCAGACTCTTGTAGCCTGGGCCTCCCATATAATGTGAGGGGGTGCCACACCATGTAACAATGACGACTTGATAGCAATAGGCTCGCAGGGGGAGCCATCGACTTGTGCCGACGCCTAGGACGGCCGTTGTAGTATCAGATGGGGAGGAGCGCATGTAGTCATGCCCCGCAGATGTAGGCGAGTTCGCCGAATTGCATTAACAAATCTCGGTGTCGTTATCATGCTGTGATTGCTTGGGTCCTCGATAGATCGACTATGCGCCTACGACGATAACAAGTAGTATCAGAGCCAGATTGAAGGCTGCAATATGTTGATTTCGAGGTGAAGTGAAGTTGTGCCAAGATCGGATCGTGTTTCGCAATTCTCTGTCAAAAATCGATCTGACGGCGAGAAGTGATAGGAGATTCGAGGGAGCAGCATTGTCGGCCATGCGGAAGACGAATCGATCTTGTTGAGATCCAACGTCCGTGAGCGGCATGGTCAGGTTGTGTTAGCAGCGTGGATCTAATCTGGCAAAGCAAGGATTCCACACTCCTATCTCATCAGGTTTATCTTACAAATTCAGCACGAAGACTGAATCGAGAACATCGACCGTATCAACTGAATGTTCAGAGAGAGAGAGAGAGAGAGCATTGGCCTCAGCCAGGTCCTATCCGCCGCCTAATGCTTCCCGAGACGTGGATCATATATTGATGGCCAATGACCTGATGCCAGCTCATCAGCGGGCCCAGTCCTTAGCAGGGTAGCGAGTGCTTTCCTTGCGATCACGCTGTTCTCGTATCGCCACCGCTTGTGGGTCTCCGGTGTCAGTGCCAGGGTTAACACTGCCCCCTTCTTGGAAACCGGCCTGCCCCCAAGCCGGTGAGCGAGGAAACCTTCGCTTCAGGTCAACAACATCTTCCCAGGTAGCCAAGGATTCAGGCAACCCTGACCACTGAATGAGAGCTTGGGTCACAGCGATCGGCCCTTGCTGGCGAAGCCGACGTTGCAGCACTCGTGAAGGAATCTGGAGAACATCCAGAGGAGAAGGTAATTGAGTTTGAACCTGCACGTTAGCACCAATTGCTTGTTTAAGTTGAGAAACATGAATTACCGGATGAATTCGGCTTGTTTCCGGCAACGCTAGCTCATAGGCCACCTCTCCCACACGAGCAATGATCTTGTAAGGCCCGTAATACTTAAAGAGCATCTTATGATGCACCCGTGGAGCAATGGAAGATTGAACGTAGGGCTGTAGCTTGAGATAAACGAAGTCACCCACTTTGGACACGCGTTCAATGCGATGCTTATCTGCTTGTGACTTCATTCACTGACGAACTCGTTCTAACTGTTGCTTCATCAGATCTTGCATTAGCCGTCGTTTGTCAAGCCAAGCTTGTAAGTCAGGAACAGAGCAGGTTCCTTCTGGAGTAATGCCGAGCTGGCGAGGAGTTCGACCGTAAAGAACTTCAAAGGGAGATCTACCCAGAGCAGAATGCAGACTGGTATTGTACCAAAATTCTGCAAGTGTTAACCACTGAATCCACTTCGTAGGGCACGCGTGAGCAAAACATCGTAGATATCCTTCAACGCACTGGTTAACACGTTCTGTCTGTCCGTCAGTTTCAGGATGGTAGGACGAACTCATGCTCAGAGTGGTACCAGTGAGAGTGAACAATTGCTTCCAGAACTGACTATTGAATATTTTGTCACAATCTGAGATGATTTGTTCAGGAGCCCCATGAAGTTTGTACACGTGATCCATGAATGCAATGGCCACTATCGCTGCAGAGAAGGGATGAGCCAAGGGTATGAAATGAGCAAATTTACTGAATCGATCAACGACTACCAGAATGCAATTATATCGTCCAGAGCGTGGCAATCCTTCAATGAAGTCCATGGATATGATTTGCCCAGCAGAATCTGGGACCTTCAGTGGCTGCAGGAGGCCAGGGTACTTAGCACGATCTGGTTTAGCTTGCTGACAGACAGGACATGAGCGCACAAATGCGTGGACTGCAGCTGCCATTCCTTTCTAGACAAAAAGTTACTTGAGACGGCGCAGCGTCACTGGTATACCAGAATGGCCTCCCATGGGAGATGCATGGAATTCCCGGATGATTTGAGCACTTAAGGAACAATCCGAAGGAAGCCATATCCGACCTTTCTGACGAATCAAGCCATCACGGAGGGAGAACACATCATCAGGTTCAGAGGCAATTGCTAAACGTTGCAGTAATTCCTTAGCTTGTGCATCTTGCTAATAAGTATCAAGAATTGCTAAAATCCAATTTGGTTGACAGCGAGATAGAGCATGAACCTCCATGTCAGGATGTGGTCGGCGAGACAACGCATCAGCGACTCAATTGTGAGCACCCTTTTTGTACACAATGCGATACTGCATTCCCATCAGCTTTGAGAGAACCTTGTGCTGCTAGGGTGTGTGTAAGCGTTGATCAGCAAGATGAGTTAGACTAGCATGATCTATTCTAATGACAAACTCCCTATGCTAGAGATAAGCATGCCATTGCTCAACGGCTAGCAGTATTGCCATGTATTCCTTTTCATAAGTAGAGAGGCCACGGTTACGAGGACCCAAGGCTTTGCTAACAAATGCCAGTGGGTGCCCTCACTAAAGCAAGACAGCTCCAATATCTTGATCACTCGCATCAGTCTCCACCACAAAAGTGCAAGTGAAATCAGGAAGAGCTAGCACTAGGGCAGAAACCAGAGCTGACTTAAGAACTGTAAAGGCCAATTGGGTTTTTGAAGTCCAAATGAAGGGAATATGCTTCTTAAGTAACTCTGTCAGTGGTTTGCTGATGGAACCATAGCCTTGAACGAATTTCCTATAGTAACCCGCAAGACCAAGGAAACTACGCAGTTGCTTCACATCAGTAGGAACAGGCCAATCACGGACAGCTGCAATTTTTGCATCATCAGTGGCTACTCCTGTAGAAGAGATAACATGGCCCAGATAATCGACACTTTGCTGAGCAAATGAGCATTTGGACCTTTTGACTTTCCACTTGTTATCAGCAAGCAATTGTAACACTTGTCGAAGATGTACCACATGCTCAGAATACGTCTTGCTGTACACCAAAATGTCGTCAAAGAATACTAGGGCACACTTGCGTAGAAGGGGAGAAAGTGTCCTGTTCATCTCGGCTTGAAATGTGGCCGGGGCACCTGTCAACCCAAACGCCATGACAGTGAACTCGAAATGTCCATGGTGGGTGTGAAAGGCTGTTTTATGCTCGTCTCCTTCAGTAAGACGTATCTAATGATATCCCGCTCGTAAGTCAAGCTTGGAGAACCAGGCAGCACCATGGAGTTCATCCAATAGCTCATCTATCACGGGCAACGGGTACTTCCCCTTGACAGTTAAAGCATTTAACTGTCTGTAATCGACGCAGGGGCGCCAGGAGTGATCCTTCTTCTTAACCATGATTAGTGGTGAAGCAAAGTTACTGGAACTTGGGCGAATGACTCCGGAGTTAAGCATCTCGGTGATTTGCCGCTCGATTTCGTCTTTCAATTTTGGCACAAATCGGTATGGCCTGGTGTGTACTGGTCGAGCACCTTCAAGCAGAGGAATGGAATGAGTAACTGCATGTTTTGGTGGCAGCCCTTCAGGTGGTGCAAATAATTCAGCAAACAATGCTAGCAGATCTTGCACTTCTGAAGGAAGAGGAGTATCAGTGACAACGCCAGACTGCAGCAACTGAACTTCGATCAGGTTATAGCTCAAATCTGATGGAATATGGCCTTGCAAACATGTCCAAGCTCCTTTGTGCTGAAATGCTAGCCACTTGTGCTGGCAATCAATCACCTGAGTACTATGAGAAGATAACTAGTCCATGCCAATGATACCATCATAGCCTGTCAGAGGTAGAATCTTGAAAGGTGAACAAAATTCCACACTGCCACAAGACCACTTGCATTCAGGAATATATTGATCACAAATCAAAATGCTTCCATCTGCAACTCGCACTTTCCGTGGATTAGGAAGGATAGCATGTCCTGACAGGTGTGTTGCTACCTTGGTGCTGATGAAGGAGTTGTTACTGCCAGAGTCGAGGAGAAAAGTGACAGCATGTTTTGAATAGCACAAGAGAGAACAATGGATTTAGCAGGAGGTGCTATAGCTGGATCAATATCTGCCAATTGCATTAGTTCCATGTCGTCATTGCCATCTATGGAGTCACTGTAGTGATCAAGTGGAGAACTGAAAAATTCTACCAATTCCTGAACCACATGAAGCTGAACTGTTGGCTGACACTTGTGGTCACGAGCCCATTTTTCACCACAGGTGAAGCACAATCCCTTAGCTTTGCGGTAGCTCTTCAAGGCTGCAATCTTGTCATCAGTTGTTCGGGTTTGCTCATGAGAACGAGTTGGAATACGTTCTTCAGGTGCCTTGACCACTGGAGCATGCTGAATATAATGCTTACGAGGAGCTTGATTGATTGGGGCATTAAGAGCAGTAAGGCCATCGCCCACCTCTTCCTGCACCAAGGCAATTGTATACGCAGCATCCAAATCTTGAGGAAGTTGTACAACAACTAAAATGCGAACAACAGGTTTAAGGCCCTCTAGAAAGCGTGTTACATAGTGCAAGGGATCAGGTTTAGCTTCGTATGCAGCTAACAGATCAATTAATTCAGAAAATTGTGTGACATACTCCTCTACTGATCCAGTTTGAACGAGCTTGTACAAGCGTTGAATCAGGGACTGATGTTGATTTCTACCAAAACGAATGAGGACTTCCTGACAAAACTCTGACCAAGTGTATTTGCGAATTGTCGACTGAATGGAATTCAGCCAACGGGATGCAGGGCCTATGAAATGCATCGAAGCAAGCTTCACCCACAGATGCGGCGACGTCTCATACAACTCGAAATAATCCTCACAAAACGTTTGCCATAGGCGAGGATTTTCGCCGTCGAATTTTGGAAAATCCACATGCGGAACACGGCCGCGACTATGCTCAGAAAATTCCTCATGAACATCGAATGAATGAGGAGGACCGGGGTTGCGAGCTAGGCGGGTACCTCGTGCCGGAGGCACATGTAAGAAGCAGAGCTCCTCGCGACCGGCCCCCGTGTAGTCGATGCAGGACGGCGCCCGTCAGGGCCGGTCTCTGCGTCGCTCCCCCGCTGCCGCTGATGCGGATCTGGGTCGTCGGAGGAAGCGGCGAGACCCACTTGTTCTCGCAACTCCGCAAGGTGTTGCTGAAGCGAGGATTCGACGCCATCAGCATAGAGCTGCATGTCGCCGATGGCCTTGTTGACGGAGGAGCGGATCGCAGCGTCCACCGCGGCGGTTACGGACTGCACGATCATGGCGTCGATCTCCTTGCGGTGCCGCTCATGCTGCCCGGCAGCGGCAACAGAGAGAGAGTCGAGGATGGCTTGGCCCTCTGGGGATAGATGCTCCATGATTTGTTGGTGACGAAGAGCGGCAGCCCAGCGGGAGCGCATCTCCAGGATGAAGAGGGGAAAAATGGCTGGCTCTGATACCAAAATGTTAGCAGCGTGGATCTAATCTGGCGAAGGAAGGATTCCATACTCCTATCTCATCAGGTTTATCTTACAAATTTAGCACGAAGACTGAATCAAGAACAGCGACCGTATCAACTGAATGTTCAGAGAGAGAGAGAGAGAGAGAGAGAGAGAGAGAGAGAGAGCATTGGCCTCAGCCAGGTCCTATCCGCCGCCTAATGCTTCCTGAGACGTGGATCATATATTGATGGCCAATGACCTGATGCCAGCTCATCAGCGGGCCCAGTCCTTAGCAGGGTAGCGAGTGCTTTCCTTGCGATCACGCTGTTCTCGTATCGCCACCGCTTGTGGGTCTCCGTGGTCAGTGCCAGGGTTAACAGGTTTATCCGATCAGGAGTTAGTTCTAGATTGTATGTGTTCAACTATTGAAAGTTAGCCCAGGTGGAGCTACTGCAGAGCGGGATCCAGGCGGTGCATGGCCGAGACGCAAAGTGACCTCGCGCGGCAAGGAACGGTCCAGCTACGTTGTGCCTGCAGTCGGTACAGGCGGGTGCAAGCTAATGGGATGAAAGGCATGCGTATATGTGAGAAGCACGGCACGGGACAATACTACTACAAGGGATCAAAGGCAGCAGGAGCGTCCTAGGTGTGCACTAGTAGGTGGAATTTCCTGATCGATCGGAAGTAACCAAAGAAGCAATCAGCTAGGAGGAGATTTGTGCAAGTGAAAAAAGGTTGCAAGGTCTAATGCGTGTGCATGTGCTATGGTACATGGTGAAGCTATATTCAAACCTTGACAAGAGAAGAAAAAATGTGCAAATAAGAGGTTCGTACAGGTCTAGTTCGCACAAAGGTTTATTCTGGGTCGGTTTGATGATATGGCTTTAGAACGCATGGATGAGCAACAATTGACAGGCGGCGTGCATATAAGGCTCGTGGAGTCTGGAGTGCATCATGAAGGATCATGCATACATAGGGTGTCAGACAGTGCATGGTAATGTGGCCGGTGGGCTAGGCACATGTTGGCGCATGTACAGTCTGACGGATACAGAAGACGGTGAGAATCAGCAACAATGACGTAGAAGCGTGAGGGCTGATGGTGTCCGTATTCTGTGGGCGTGGAGACACATGGTGCATGCCTAAGGGGTGCGTTCTTTGACATGCAGTGATGCAAAGTTGATTCAAGATGGTATACCAAGGAGAACTTGAAGTCGACAGGGCACGGGGTAGACTGATCCTCTACCAAGGAGTAATGTTGAAGGTGGAGCTGGAGTCTATGGAAGATTCTGCTCTGGCTGATGGAGGGGCTACGACATAAGCATGCGGAGAGTCGAAGTCTCGTCAGCAAGGAGGCAAGAGGCACATGATCTGGGCTAGAGCTCATGGTTCGGAGAGAGGCGTGGAACGCGACATTGGTCGGGAATGACTGATGGATTTGGAGTGGGGCCTGAGATGGTGTGGGTTCACGGCCCAGGAGATCTTGGCCAAGATTGCGGATTCTTGATGTGGTAATAGCGGCGAGGCGTGCGGTAAGCATGGGACATGGAGACAGACTAGGGCATAGGCGGTCAGATAGTTGGTTTGACATGTGTGCAGGGGTGCTCAAGCAGTGTTGGCGAGTATTAGGTTAAAGTTGGTGAATGGGTCTATCAAGACTGACGTCAAGTGATGGACATGAGTCGGCTATAAGGAATATGTGAAAGTGTTGATAAGGCAAATGTGAATTTTACTCAAGGTGATTCAAGAGCGATGATGAAATTCCTTCAAGTCGGAAGTACTTTCACGCAGATCAGCGATCGGTGTGTGAAAGTGTTGAATGAGAAGAAGGAACTGCATTTGCAGGTGGAGACACATAGAGTCTGGGAGTAGCAGTTGAGCTCATGGAAGACAACTTGAGTCCGGAGTACATGGAGGTTTGATGCTAAGACAAACTCAACGTGACGGACAATATTCGCCAAGGTGGAGTTTGTTGTGTTTGTGTCGAATATTTTGTACTAGTTAGGTTACTTTAGGACTCTGAGTTATATTAGGTCTGGATAGGTACAAGTAGTATTGGAGTCGGACCTTTGTAGCCTGGGCCTCCCATATAATGTGAGGGGGTGCCACACCATGTAACCATGACGACTTGATAGCAATAGGCTTGCAGGGGGAGCCGTTGACTTGTGCCGGCGCCTAGGATGACCGTTGTAGTATCAGATGGGGAGGAGCGCCCGTAGTCATTCCCCGCAGATGTAGGCGATTTCGCCGAACTGTGTTAACAAATCTCGGTGTCGTATCATGCTGTGATTGCTTGGGTCCTCGGCAGATCGACTACACGCCTATGATAACACCCATGTAGTGGCAATCGCCCATGGTTCTGTGCGGTCACCATGGCTTTAGCAGCAAACACAACATGGGATCAGTGGGAATTCTCTAATGCTCGATAGGATAAAGTTCAAAAACACCAGTCTAAAGAAAAAGAAGGGTAAGACCGCTAGCAATTAATGACTCAAAAATCTCATGGTGGTGTAACTACCACAACATCCAAAAGGTTTTGGTCACCAAAAGACTGCATGCACTCCTCCATAATTTGTTTCATTTGCACTTTCGTTGAGCATGAAGTGGATGTTTTCCCTATCAATAAACAACCACAACAACTAGGTAAGTTTGTGGGTAGTGTTGCATCTGGTCTTGGCTTCTACCACATTGAGTTTCCTTTACAAATTATTGATAACCCATGTCCTAAGAACATCGGTTGGTCTACATTGACCATGGTGAGGCTTCTACAATATCAAGGATTGGCTACCATCGAATGGTAGCGGTTAACCCTAAGGGTTGCACCGATCTTCATAGATTTGAGCGGGGTTGGGGGAAGAACATGGCAAATGCAACACAACAAACGAACACCACTCACCCAATACACAATGGTTTCTCCCAATATCCCGATCCATTGAACCAACAGAAATCCCAAGGGAATGATTGCAAAGTATAGAATCCCAAGGGTAATATTACAAGCAATAGAATCCCAAGAAGAAAGATTGGCAAGCAACTAGATAAAATCTTAAGAGGGAGGAGATTTCCTTGATAGAATGCAAGGGGAAAGATAGAAAACAATACATATCACTCATAGGAAAGATCCAATCAGAAGGGAAGATTTTGTACAACTCCAGAGTCAATTAAGGAGGGGTCTTGTCATCCACATAGGGATCTCTGGTTAGGAGGGTGGGTGCGTATTTATAGTCCAAAGGGCGAAGGGGTAGGAGGGAGAGGAGCAATGGGCATACATGGGCCGACCAAAGAATACATGTGCCATGACCCTACATTACGCGATGGGTAGGGTCGAAGATTCTGGTGTGAGTGGACCGGAGACTCTAGTGCTCGGATGGATGCTAGAAATTTCGGTCTTGTAGACCGGAGTCTCCGGTGCATTAGTTTAGGTTTCTCCCATGCTCTCATACTTCTTGTTACCAACATAGCATTGCCACAAGACAAAGTAGGAAGTAGTATACCATTCAATAGAGGAATGTGTAGACATGCAAAAAGGAGAGGATTCACCTTTGAGTGATACTGATGTGTGTCACTAGGTGTTGAAGCACTTGGTATGGTGAGGGATGGCTTCGTAACTCTTCAATGTTCATTCACCTTCCATGAAGCCTACAAACTTTACAACAAACATGAAGCATGATTCCTTAAGTAGAAGGAGGTCACCTTAGGAAGATGGAGGTTTACCCTTCTTGAAGGTCTTGTTTTATAGAACTGTATGGTCCAAACCATTCGTTGATGCTCATCCGAAAGTAGCCTCTATAGCTTGTTTCGTCAACTCATCTTCCATAGGTTGACACGTATGCATGTGTACCTTCACACACTAAAGACCAAGCAAAATACGTGTGTGCGTGATAAAAGAGCACATCAGTTATGGAATTCCATTCTTGTTCATAGCACAATTAGCACAACAAAAAATATCAAAGATATTGCAAATGCAAGGTCAATATGCAAGCAATTTTTTGATCATCTTCCAAATGTAGGAACTCAAAAAATCCATGTAAATTTGATACGACAATGTTGTCCATCTATCTCATGTTGAAACACATGTGCAATATTGCACTCAATGCATCGGAAAGAGAATTTTGCCAACATCTTTGATGCTATAAGAGGAGAATTTGGCAAAAATAAATGAGGCAAAATGCCAAAATCATCATCAAGTGTGAAAACAAACCATCAAGAAGTGTAATTTTTCATTGTATTTGTTGCAACAGTAATCACATTTATCAAAAAGTTCACTGAAGCATCATTGACACAAGTGTGCTTGCAAACAAACCAAATGAAAGAGGAAATTTTCAACTTGTTTGATACAACATCAGCGGGGGGAAAATTGATAACAATCATGACAAGACATGTCCAAAATAGCATTATGGTTGCAAACAAAACATAGGAAAGAGAAATTGTCCATCATGTTTGTTGCAATGCACAAAGCATCATTATTCAAGATTATGGAGACATGATTGTCACAAGGGAAATCTATATCATCAACATGATTGCAAAGAAATTAAAGAGAAATTTTTCAAAATATTTGATGCAAAGCATGCAAGAGGTTGTCACAATATACATCACGAAACAAATATCAGAGTTCCATAATTTTCTACACCCCCTTTCAAAGATAATAAATGAAATCACACATGCAAAGCATAACATAAAGAATCACTGATAGGGCATTTCCTTTATCAGTTGTGTCACATATTCTTCAGTGGTAATATATGAGTATTTAGCTTGTTCTTAAGAAAGTCGAGCCCCCTAATATCTAGCAGTTGTTGTAGGTGAGATGTTGGTTCGTTCTAAAGAATAGTAGGAGAGAATTGTAGAGACAATTAAAGATAGTGTAAACCAAAGAATTCATTCTAAATATGGTTATGTGCATCTATTGATGTGGAGCCAAGGCAGGTTTCCTTTTTGTAGAGAAAAGAAGAAGAAACACATGCATAGTGTAACATAAAGAATCATCGACATGGCGTTTCTTTTCTGAATAGAGTTACATGTTCTTCGGTGGCAATATATGGATACTTAACTACTCCCTCCGTTCTAAATATAAGATGTTTTAGACTTTTTCTGACACACGTGTATCTAGATGTCTTTTAGTGTGTAGATTCACTCATTTTGCTTTCAACCTACATACTAAAAGATATCTAGATACATAGTATTAGAAAAAAGCTAAAAACATCTTATATTTTAGAAGGGAGGGAGTAGTTCCTAAGAAAGTCTAGCCCTACAAGATCTAGGAGTTGCACTGCAGTCGGTAGGCGAGATGCCGTGTTCGCTCTAAAGAAGAGTAGGAGAGAATTGTAGCGACACTTAAGGATATATGTGTGTTAGTTATGTACGCCGTACCTGCCACATTAAGGAGCAAAAATGATTGAATGAAGAGGATTATTCACCCTGCCTGCGGTTGGACCAGCAATGACTAACTTATCATATATTTATCTCCATCGGAAGAGCATGCAGCTCCGAATATTATGTGGATCCCCCTCTTGCCACAGATTTTGATCGATGTTTACTTGTGGCTTTGTAGTTTCTTTGCACTAGGGTCAAAATATATCACGTGATATCCATGCATGCATGTTGGAGTGATTTATATAATTTATACAGCTTTGACATCGACCGAGATATATAAAACACCGCGACAGGGACAGCTTAGCCGACGAAATAGCTTTAGTTCCTATTTCAAACTGAACATTTCGGAAGATGCATGGATTAATTTATCTGACCACACCAGTAGTCCACCAACTGAATATTTCTGTAAACTAACCCTCTCAATTTTACTACAAGAAAATTAGGCTTGGATGCCTTTAAGCAAAGGTACATGTTTATACTAGTAAGTGTGACTAATTCTCAGTCAAATAAAGATTAACTTACCTCTCAGTTAGCGAACACCATGGAATGTAATTGCAACCTGTATTGCAACTTATTACTAGCACAAAGCACAATTTTTTTTTACAGTTGCAACTTAACATGCAACTCATAGGTGCAAAAATCGCAGTACAAATCCAGTGATGTATAACTCAATTGAGAACTAAGTTAATTCTCAAGGTTTCTATCTGGGCAGAAAAAGAAAGAAACGCGTAGCAAGGAAATCTTCGGCAAGAGTGGTAAACCTTCTGTGGATTGTTCGTTATGTGGATCTTCATTGCATCGTGGTGCTCCAGCTTCACGGTTGTAGGTTGTGAGCTTGTTGGTTTAGAGGTTGCGGGTTATAGGTATTGTTCTCTTGTGGTTTTGTTGTAACGTTTTTTATCTAATTTTTTATTAATTAATTGGACATTTTTCTTCTTTTTAATTAATAGATAGAGACAAATCTTTTGTCTCCATTTTAAAAAATATTTAATTCTCAGCTAGCAGTTCTGATACTGCTAGTATATAGTATGGATATTGATGTGGCTATCTATAGGTAGAGTGTCTATCGATCGTTGCCCGTGCCATCCTCTAGTTGCCCACCCTGATCTATCGAGATTCGAGATGCTCGTGTTCCACACGTAGACTTCATGCACCCGTCCCAGAAACAGACTATCTACCTGCAGCCAGCTAGCTTTTCTTATGTATTGATGCAACTATAGTCGGTCGATCGTCGATCCTGGTGTTGCCTTATATAACGCATGAGTACAGTCCAGCAGGCAGCAGCACATTGGAGGAGCAAAGTTAAGTTAAGATGGATCGACAAATGTTTAGTCTTGCATATGTTGTCGCTCTTGTCGGATGCTGCTGCTGCCTCCTGGCTGACGCTGCCGTCATCGAGCACACATTCCACGTACGTACGAGCAATCTCTTACATGCATATTCATTCGACCTGCAACTCTGCTCATATCTTTCATGCATTATTCAGGTGGGCAACCTGACGATCAACCGGCTGGGACAGCGTCAGCTGATCACGGCGGTGAACGGGCAGTTTCCGGGGCCCAAGTTGGAGGCTCGCGACGGCGACACCGTCGTGGTGCACGTCGTCAACTACTCCCCCTACAACATCACCATCCACTGGCACGGCGTCCTGCAGCGCCTCTCCGGCTGGGCCGACGGCCCCAGCATGGTGTCGCAGTGCCCAATCCGCCCCGGCGGCGCCGCCTACACCTACCGCTTCAACATCACCGGCCAGGAGGGCACGCTCTGGTGGCACGCCCACGTCTCCTACCTCCGCGCCACCGTCTACGGCGCCCTCCTCATCCGTCCAGGCCCGGACAAGCCCCACTACCCCTTCCCCACGCCGCACGGCGAGGCCACCCTCCTCTTCGGCGAGTGGTGGAACGCCAGCGTCGTCGACGTCGAGAGGCAGGCCATGCTCGCCGGTGGCGCGCCCAACAACTCCGTCGCGCTCACCATCAACGGCATGACGACCGGTGGCTACGAGCTGGCAGTGCGGCACGGCGAGACCTATATGCTACGCCTCATCAACGCTGCGCTCAATTACCAGCTCTTCTTCAAGGTTGCCGGCCACGCCTTCACGGTCGTCGCCGCCGACGCCTGCTACACCGACCCGTACGACACGGACGTCGTCGTCCTCGCCCCGGGACAGACGGTGGACGCTCTGATGCGCGCCGACGCCACTCCGGGCCGCTACTACATGGCCGCCCAGGTGTACCAGAGCCTCGCCAATGCCACCTACACCGCCACTACCACAGCGCTACTCCGGTACGAGCATACCAATGCGTCCGCAGAAGCCACTCTGATCAGCAGTACGAGTAAGATAAAAATGCCGATCATGCCGGCGTTCAACGACAGCGAGACGGCTCAGGGCTTCTACGGAAGCCTGACGGGGCTACTGCCGGACGGCAAGCCGACGGTGCCCCTGCACGTGGACACGCGGATGTTGGTCACATACGGCCTGGGCGTCATGCCGTGCGCGCCGACGCAGACGCTGTGCAACCGGACGCGGGGCTCCGTGGCGGCCAGCATGAACAACGTGTCGTTCCAGCTCCCCACGACCATGTCGCTGCTGGAGGCGCACGCGAGGGGCAACGTCGACGGCGTGTACACCCGCGACTTCCCCGACCGGCCGCCGGCGATGTTCAACTTCACGAGCGCCTCGGCGAGCAGCAACAGGAGCGTGATGCTCACCTCCAAGGGCACCAAGGTGAAGACGCTGCGCTTCAACACGACGGTGGAGGTGGTGCTTCAGAACACGGCGATCCTGGGGTCGGAGAACCACCCGCTGCATCTGCACGGCTTCAACTTCTACGTGCTCGCGCAGGGCGTCGGCAACTTCCGCGCTCGCGCGGCCGTGCGCTCCTACAACCTCGTCAACCCGCAGCAGCGCAACACCATCGCCGTGCCGGCCGGAGGGTGGGCGGTCATCCGCTTCACGGCCGACAACCCAGGCGTATGGGTCATGCACTGTCACCTGGACGCGCATCTGCCTTTCGGGCTAGCCATGGCGTTCGAGGTGGACGACGGCCCCACCCTAGACACCGTTCTTCCCCCACCACCGCCCGATTATCCCCAGTGTTAGCTGTTAGATCATCCATCCATCGTTCATGTCTAGCAGTTTCTGCATGCCGCCCTCCTCCGAGGAGATGTAGTCTTGACTCCCGAATCTTAATTAAACTCGTTTCATTCATTCTACCACGTAGGGTCTTCAGGACACGAACGTCGAGCAAGGCTAAACGATACAAGTGCAACTCTTTGGTGGGCGAAGCTGGAAGATCAAACTATTGGGTTCAGCTCCATTAAACGTATGCACTAACCAGTTAAATTAAAAGTTTAAACTAATAAAAAGGGATAGGCAACATATTTTAATACTCTCCCTCACATCTAGGTTGTGGAAAGTTGTGGAACCTTAAATATGGGAGCAAGATTAGATGATCCGCGACCTGACAGGAGCATCTATTTTATATTAATAGTGTCTTGGACAGGATTTGGTCCCGAAACCTTTTGGCTCTCATACCATATTGAACGTATGCACTAAATTCGAACTGATGGAAAGGGCTAGACACCATATTTTAACAAGCTCCATCTATAAGTGCAATCTTTCACTTTATTAGCAATCATAAGAAATAGATTAGTGAAGAACTTGGCAATTCTATTGGGTTCACCAGAACCCAACGGTTGTACACCAGTTTGTGCACTTTTCCTCACAATAGTATTTAGAATATGATTATTTTATCAAATCTTAGCAGTACATGGTGGCTTCTCATAGTAATCATTAGCCCCTATAGTTGCAACAAGCTCAGTTGGAGGATCATAAGCATGCGCCATATTAGGTGGTTTCACAGGTTCAACATATATGATGAAATTTTCCTTAGGTAAATCAACATGAGCAGCCAAGGTTTTAATTATTTCAACCAAAACGTGAGAATCAAGGCCAAACTTCTCACCCATATCATTAAAAATCGGAAAGGTAGAGAAATCTTCAATGCAAGTGTAGTTATAATTTATACCTTGTTGTTTATCTTTATCTAGCATTCGATTATCAGTATTTGCAGCAATGGTCCGATAAATCACAAGATTGTTTATTTTTATTATAAAACTTCCTCTAGAAGAATTATCCAGGAAATCCTTATCACATGGCGGCAGTCTTGCATAAAAAATTGTCAGTATAAGACCTCAGGTAAATTGTGAAATATGTTTGTTGCAAAAAGCCTTTTTAACCTCCTCCAAGTTTGAGCAATACTCTCTCCTAGATGTGGCAAAAAAATACATATATATGACCGAGCAATATAAGCTTGCACGGGAGGATAATATTTCATATATAAAGCCTTTTTAAAATATTCCCAATCAAGTATTGACGAGGGTTAACTCGACAAATGTCCAATATGAAGGACTTAAGATCGGGGGAGTGGGGCGTCGGATGAACTCGAAGGTAAATCAGTCAAATAAGGTGTGTATCGAAAGTAAACGTAAGAGTAAACTTGGCTTGCTTTCAATCTGTCCCTTACCGTCCTCTCCTGGCCCCTATATATAGGTGGCCAGGTCTCAAGGAACGGGAGGGGTCCGACACAGATTACAGTATCAACATACGACATGAACTCGTATGTCGACTAGTATTACAATTGGGCCTAGCTTAACGGGCCTCAGGGGTACTTTAACTGACGGGCTCTATTATCTATACCCTTGTCAGTAGCCCCCGAGATTCTACCAGAATTATAGATTCGAGTTGAATCTCAGATCTTTATTTCTTCGACTTGACCAATCTTCGACTTCTTCATATCTTCAAATCTTCGACTTCGAATATTTTTAAATCTTCGACTTCGAATATCTTTCATTATACTGTCTCGCAAGGGGTTTTGATGAACACGTCTGACAACTCTGACGGATCAAGAGGCCAGTTAACTGCCGGAACAGATACTTGTCACCTACTTCAAATTCAATCCCCTTAGACTTGAATTCGGGAAACCGGTCAAACCCATCCTTTTGCCGCATTTAGGACTTATAAAGAATGAATCACAGTGGTTCTCAAGGTACCCAGTGCGTCCACCAGGATTTTCTTCGCATCGTAGACACGAATAATTTCTAGCAGAGCGCATTTATGTGCGTATACCAGACCACAAAGGACGGATCCTAGGGTCTTACCTTCACAATATATTTCAATCATGGCATTCGAATTTTGTCACGATGACGCAATTCAAGAATCATATGTCGCAGCCTTGTTTGACTGTTTGAATGTGCAAACTATTCGAGTTTACTATTTTTTAGATTCTCATAAATAACTCCCGATGGGAGTAATCGATCTTTATTTTGTCGACAATGAAGTCGAATGTCGTTGCCGATGAAAAGTAGTTGATTGCGCCTGTACCGGTCGACGACCATCTGGCCCTTAATTATTAAGTGCACCACCAGTGCTCCTGATGTAAGAACGTCCGAAACTATGGGCAGTTATTTGTAGCCGATAATAGGCTTTAATCTCTTCGTCTTCTTTCTGTCGACTTCTTTTTATCGGGTGCGCGACTAGCGCTCCCGATGGGAGTAGCCCCCGAGGCTATAGCCGAAATTTTTCAGGTATAGGCTCAAAAATATAAACATGTCTATCAGAAGTATTGTCTTCTTGTGATACTTTTTTGGCACGATTTTGTGCTTGATTATTCATCTCTCCTCTTCTTATGATGCAAGCCCCCGAGTCCATGACGAGGTGCATTGTGCTCCTTTGATGTATACTTTTTCACTGTTTACACGTATCTTTGTTTTTGATACGCTATTTCTTCCTTATCGTCTGCTCTGGGCAGAATATAAAAGCCCATAAATGTACTTTGGACCTTGTCTCTGCGGAGGCCCATTAAGATGTGCTTATAAATAAAGCATGCTTGGCGAGGGTGAAAAACCCTAATTCCTTCATCACCATCTTTCTCCGTCGCATCATCTTCCGTTTCCTCATCTCATGTAGGGTTTATCCTTCCAGCACATATTTCCATGGCCGATGCAGGTGGATCGCAGCTGAACATCGATGCGCCGATGGAAAAGCGAGGTCGTGGCCGCCCTCGCGGTAGTAAAAATAAATCCAAGGACCCAGCTGTAGCAGCCTTGCCATCTGCTCCTGTTAGGCGGCGCCCTGGCCGGCCCCTGGGAAGCAGGAACAAGACCAAGATGTCTACTGCTGCTCTAGGTCCAAGCGCTCCGCCACGTAATGCTTCTCCTCCTTCTTTTCCCAGGATATACTCTTTCTTCTGCATCGCCGACGCTCAATGCCGCGAGATTCAGCGGGTTCCACTGAAGTTTACCAATTTCATAGACGGGCGAGAGCTGCGAGAAGCAGTTCTTCGCGAACACTCTGGGGAAGGAACTCCCTATGAAGTAGAGGTCTGGTATGACGGGGACGGCGAGATGTACTTCAAGGGCGGCTGACCTCAGTTTGCAGAAGACCATGACCTCCATCAGGGTTTCTTCACGATCTTCGACTACCATATCGGTACGTCGAAGTTTGACGTGAAGATTTATGATGGTACTCAATGCCAGAAGGAGTACGAAGCTGAAGTGCATTTTCATTAGTCATCTCCTTATGTAATCTCGTGTTCTGTTTATCCTTTGGGTTGTTTATCTGTAATAAAAACTGAACTTTTATTTTGTGCCTTCTCCGACTTATTGATAGACCATGGGAATGAATCGTCGTTCCAAGGTGTGCTTTTGATATATTATCAGGTTACCTGGAACCGTACTTATTTTGTCAAATATCGGGTTGTGAACAACCTAGTAATATGTCTCGAATAATCGCAGATATCGAATCTTCAATAACTTATTTATTTGATTCGGTACGACTCGAGGGTCTGAGTCCCCGAGTGGAAGGAAAAATATTCATACATATTGTCGAGTTGACCCAAAGAACCCGACCTATGGCCTCATGTTCTGGGTTCAGAGGGTCATATATCGAAAGTTTCTTGTCGCCATACTCCTTCTATGCATAGAACCGCCGAAGTTGCTCCGTGTTCCACGGGTTGCTCTCGTCTTTCCCTATTTTCTTGTCTTGTAGTCGATAAGCTCCTCCTGGTATTACCTCTGTTACGATGTAAGGTCCCACCCATGGGGACTCTAACTTTCCATGACCATCTTGCTTTAATCGCAGGACTAAATCTCCCACCACGAAAGATCGTGGACGAACTCGACTACTATGGTAGTTTTGTAGATTTTGCTGGTACTGTGTTGCTCTGGCAAGTGCTACGTCTCTTGCTTCATCAAGTTCATCGACATCATCTTGAAGTGCTTCAGTAGAGGTTGTCTCGTCGTAAGCCACGATTCTTGGGGCTTCATGGGTGATCTCGACTGGAAGCACGGCTTCTGGACCGTGGACCAGAAAGAAGGGTGTTTCTTGATTAGCCGCGTTGGGTGTCGTTCTAAGACTCCATAGCACGGAGGGTAGTTCGTCTCCCTTACCGTCCTCTCCTGGCCCCTATATATAGGTGGCCAGGTCTCAAGGAACGGGAGGGGTCCGACACAGATTACAGTATCAACATACGACATGAACTCGTATGTCGACTAGTATTACAATTGGGCCTAGCTTAACGGGCCTCAGGGGTACTTTAACTGACGGGCTCTATTATCTATACCCTTGTCAGTAGCCCCCGAGATTCTACCAGAATTATAGATTCGAGTTGAATCTCAGATCTTTATTTCTTCGACTTGACCAATCTTCGACTTCTTCATATCTTCAAATCTTCGACTTCGAATATTTTTAAATCTTCGACTTCGAATATCTTTCATTATACTGTCTCGCAAGGGGTTTTGATGAACACGTCTGACAACTCTGACGGATCAAGAGGCCAGTTAACTGCCGGAACAGATACTTGTCACCTACTTCAAATTCAATCCCCTTAGACTTGAATTCGGGAAACCGGTCAAACCCATCCTTTTGCCGCATTTAGGACTTATAAAGAATGAATCACAGTGGTTCTCAAGGTACCCAGTGCGTCCACCAGGATTTTCTTCGCATCGTAGACACGAATAATTTCTAGCAGAGCGCATTTATGTGCGTATACCAGACCACAAAGGACGGATCCTAGGGTCTTACCTTCACAATATATTTCAATCATGGCATTCGAATTTTGTCACGATGACGCAATTCAAGAATCATATGTCGCAGCCTTGTTTGACTGTTTGAATGTGCAAACTATTCGAGTTTACTATTTTTTAGATTCTCATAAATAACTCCCGATGGGAGTAATCGATCTTTATTTTGTCGACAATGAAGTCGAATGTCGTTGCCGATGAAAAGTAGTTGATTGCGCCTGTACCGGTCGACGACCATCTGGCCCTTAATTATTAAGTGCACCACCAGTGCTCCTGATGTAAGAACGTCCGAAACTATGGGCAGTTATTTGTAGCCGATAATAGGCTTTAATCTCTTCGTCTTCTTTCTGTCGACTTCTTTTTATCGGGTGCGCGACTAGCGCTCCCGATGGGAGTAGCCCCCGAGGCTATAGCCGAAATTTTTCAGGTATAGGCTCAAAAATATAAACATGTCTATCAGAAGTATTGTCTTCTTGTGATACTTTTTTGGCACGATTTTGTGCTTGATTATTCATCTCTCCTCTTCTTATGATGCAAGCCCCCGAGTCCATGACGAGGTGCATTGTGCTCCTTTGATGTATACTTTTTCACTGTTTACACGTATCTTTGTTTTTGATACGCTATTTCTTCCTTATCGTCTGCTCTGGGCAGAATATAAAAGCCCATAAATGTACTTTGGACCTTGTCTCTGCGGAGGCCCATTAAGATGTGCTTATAAATAAAGCATGCTTGGCGAGGGTGAAAAACCCTAATTCCTTCATCACCATCTTTCTCCGTCGCATCATCTTCCGTTTCCTCATCTCATGTAGGGTTTATCCTTCCAGCACATATTTCCATGGCCGATGCAGGTGGATCGCAGCTGAACATCGATGCGCCGATGGAAAAGCGAGGTCGTGGCCGCCCTCGCGGTAGTAAAAATAAATCCAAGGACCCAGCTGTAGCAGCCTTGCCATCTGCTCCTGTTAGGCGGCGCCCTGGCCGGCCCCTGGGAAGCAGGAACAAGACCAAGATGTCTACTGCTGCTCTAGGTCCAAGCGCTCCGCCACGTAATGCTTCTCCTCCTTCTTTTCCCAGGATATACTCTTTCTTCTGCATCGCCGACGCTCAATGCCGCGAGATTCAGCGGGTTCCACTGAAGTTTACCAATTTCATAGACGGGCGAGAGCTGCGAGAAGCAGTTCTTCGCGAACACTCTGGGGAAGGAACTCCCTATGAAGTAGAGGTCTGGTATGACGGGGACGGCGAGATGTACTTCAAGGGCGGCTGACCTCAGTTTGCAGAAGACCATGACCTCCATCAGGGTTTCTTCACGATCTTCGACTACCATATCGGTACGTCGAAGTTTGACGTGAAGATTTATGATGGTACTCAATGCCAGAAGGAGTACGAAGCTGAAGTGCATTTTCATTAGTCATCTCCTTATGTAATCTCGTGTTCTGTTTATCCTTTGGGTTGTTTATCTGTAATAAAAACTGAACTTTTATTTTGTGCCTTCTCCGACTTATTGATAGACCATGGGAATGAATCGTCGTTCCAAGGTGTGCTTTTGATATATTATCAGGTTACCTGGAACCGTACTTATTTTGTCAAATATCGGGTTGCGAACAACCTAGTAATATGTCTCGAATAATCGCAGATATCGAATCTTCAATAACTTATTTATTTGATTCGGTACGACTCGAGGGTCTGAGTCCCCGAGTGGAAGGAAAAATATTCATACATATTGTCGAGTTGACCCAAAGAACCCGACCTATGGCCTCATGTTCTGGGTTCAGAGGGTCATATATCGAAAGTTTCTTGTCGCCATACTCCTTCTATGCATAGAACCGCCGAAGTTGCTCCGTGTTCCACGGGTTGCTCTCGTCTTTCCCTGTTTTCTTGTCTTGTAGTCGATAAGCTCCTCCTGGTATTACCTCTGTTACGATGTAAGGTCCCACCCATGGGGACTCTAACTTTCCATGACCATCTTGCTTTAATCGCAGGACTAAATCTCCCACCACGAAAGATCGTGGACGAACTCGACTACTATGGTAGTTTTGTAGATTTTGCTGGTACTGTGTTGCTCTGGCAAGTGCTACGTCTCTTGCTTCATCAAGTTCATCGACATCATCTTGAAGTGCTTCAGTAGAGGTTGTCTCGTCGTAAGCCACGATTCTTGGGGCTTCATGGGTGATCTCGACTGGAAGCACGGCTTCTGGACCGTGGACCAGAAAGAAGGGGGTTTCTTGATTAGCCGCGTTGGGTGTCGTTCTAAGACTCCATAGCACGGAGGGTAGTTCGTCTACCCAAGCGTGTTTGGATTTTTCGAGAGGTGCTAACAGCCTCTTTTTTATCCTGTTGCATATTAAACCATTGGCTTTTTCGACTTGTCCATTTGTTTTTGGATGCGCTACAGATGCAAATTTCAGTTTGATTCCCATACTTTCACAGTAGCTCTTGAACTCTTTTGATGTGAAGTTTGTCCCATTGTCCGTGATGATGCTATGTGGTACTCCGAAGCGAAAAACAATAGACTTGATGAAGTTGACTGCGGCTGTGGAATCTTGGGTTGTTACGGGGGCTGCCTCTACCCATTTGGTAAATTTGTTGACTGCCACCACCATGTAGACATGTCCTCCTGGCCAAGATTTGTGCAATTTTCCTACCATATTGAGACCCCATTGTGCGAAGGGCCAAGACAGTGGTATTGGTTGCAATTCTGCTGCTGGTGTGTGTGGTCGAGATGCAAAACATTGACAAGCCTCGCATTTACTTACTATATCCTTCGCATCCTCAATTGCTGTTAACCAGTAGAACCCTGCGTGAAAAGCTTTAGCTGCGATGGCTCTGCTGCTAGCGTGATGTCCGCATACTCCTGTGTGGATGTCTTTTAATATTTCTTGTCCTTCTTGAGGAGTGACGCATCATTGCAGGATGCCTATTATACTTTTCTTGTATAGTTTCCCTTGTAATACGACAAAGGCCTTGGATCGTCGTACTATCCTCCTTGCTTCTACTATATCTTCGGGTAGTGACTTGTTTATCATGTATGCCAAATATGGCTGCATCCAGGTTTCTTCGATCATCATAACTTCTTCTGGTTCTGCCGTGCTTCCTTGGCCATACTTGCCAGCCCCCGAGCCTGTTGCTTGGTGCTGGGCTTGTTCTTCTGTAGTCGAAGTTTTGTTGCTCTTTATTGATCTCTCTATGATTTCTTCCCAAAAGACTCCTTGTGGTATGGGTAAGTATTGGGACCCGATGTTTGCCAGATTGTCGGCTTCCTCATTGCTGGCTCTGCTGATGTGCGAGACTTCGCATCCATCGAACGTTCCCTCTAAATAATAGTATAAGTTTCTATATGCTATCATATTGTCACTTATGGCGTCACACTTGTTCATCACTTGTTGGACGACGAGATTCAAGTCCCCAAATATTTTCAGTCGAGTTGCTCCGCATGCTTTGGCCATTTTCATTCCGTGGAGCAGAGCCTCATATTCGGCTTCATTATTAGAAGCTTGGGGATAACTTATCCTTAAAACATATTTCAATTTGTCGCCTTGTGGTGATATCAGGACTACTCCTGCCCCTGCGCCTTGGATTCTTTTTGATCCATCGAAGTACATTGTCCATACGCTTGATAGGTCTGGCGGTCCTGTGTTTTGTAATTCTAGCCATTCTGTTGTGAAATCTGGCAGAACTTGTGATTTTATCGCCTTTCGCTTTTTCATACGTGATGTCCAGGGGTGATAATTCGATTCCCCATAAGGAGACATGTCCTGTCGCTGAAAAATTATTCAATATGTTGGATAGTGGTGCTTCATTAACCACTGTAATTGGGTGCACCACAAAGTATTGCTGTAGCTTTCGCGCTGTTGTGAATACACTGTATGCAAGCTTTTGGTAGTGCGGGTACCTCTATTTTGTTGGAGATAGTACTTCGCTGACGAAATATACTGGCCTTTGTACTCCGTGAGCTTTTACTTCTTCGCTTCTTGCGACTACTAATACTGTGCTCACCACTTGATATGTTGCTGCAATATATAGTAGTAGCGGCTCCTTTTCCTTTGGCGCGACCAACACCGGTGGTGTGGAAAGCACTTTTTCAGTTGTGCGAAGGTTGTATCCGCTTCTTCTGTCCACTCGAATTTGTCATCTAATTTTTTCATCAGAGCATAGAAAGGAAGTGCCTTTTCTCCCAACCGTGCGATGAATCGACTTAGTGCCGCGACGCGCCCTACGAGCTTTTGTACGTCGTGCAGCTTTGTTGGTTTCCCCATCGTTAGTATTGCTTGGATCTTCTCTGGGTTTGCCTCTATTCCCCTTGCTGATACCAGGAATCCCAGAAGTTGACCTACAGATACCCCAAAAGAGCATTTATTCGGGTTAAGCTTGAGCTTATACCTTTTTAAGTTGTCGAATGTTTCTGCCAAATCGCTGATTAGGGACTCTTCTTTTCTTGTGGTGATGACCATGTCGTCGATGTAAACTTGAATGTTGCGCCCTATTTGACTTCCGAGGCAGTTTTGCATCATCTGCTGGTATGTTGCTCCTGCGTTTTTTAAGCCGAAAGGCATGACTTGATAGCAGAACACGCCATATGGTGTGATGAAGGCTGTTTTTTCCTCGTCTTCTTTCTTCAGTTTGATCCGGTTATAACCAGAATATGCGTCCAGGAAGGAAAGCCTTGCGCACCCTACCGTTGAGTCTATTATTTGATCAATGCGAGGTAGAGGGAAGGGATCCTTTGGACAGTGTTTGTTGAGAGATGTGTAGTCGACGCACACTCTTTGTACGTCTGTGTTTTTCTTGGGTACAATGACTGGGTTAGATACCCAAGTCGACGATTTGATTTCTCGGATGAATCCTGCATTTTCTGGCCTATGTAGTTCGGATGCTATGGCTTTCCTTTTAGGCTCATCAAATCGTCGCAGTGGTTGCTTGACTGGCTTTGCTTTGGGATCCACATTTAGTGCGTGCTCGACGAGTTCCCTGGGAACCCCTGGCATGTCTGAAGGACACCAGGCAAAGATTTCCTAGCGCTCATGGAGGAACTCGACGAGCGCGCTTTCCTATGCGGGATCCAAGTTTACCGCTATGGAGGTGGTCTTGTTCGGGTCCGTGGGGTGGACCTGGATTTTCTTTGAGTCTTGAGTTGCATCGAAAGCCTGGTCTGGCAGGGATCGCCCAACGTCGGGTAGCACATTATGGTCGGTTTCACCTTTTAGCCTTGCGTACTCTGCTGTCATGCCAAAAGTTTGCGCCAACCTGTTGAATTCTTTGTCACAAGTGTTAGATACTTCGAAGCTACCTTGTACCGTGATTGTTCCTTTGGGTCCTGGGACTTTGAGCGTGAGATATGCGTAGTGAGGTACTTCCATGAACTTTGCAAATGCTGGGCGCCCCAGGATTGCATGATACTGTGAAGGTCAGTCCATGACTTCAAACTCCAACTTTTCTCTACGATAATTGCTACTATTGCCGAAGCAAACGTCGAGTTCTATTTTCCCGAGAGGATAATTTGCGCCTCCTAGTACTATTCCGTGGAAAGAGCAGTCCGTTGGCTTTAGGCTTTCCAATGAGATGCTCATTGCCTTCAGAGTTCTTGCATATATTAGGTTTATGCCGCTTCCTGCGTCCATGAATACTCACCCGACGTCATATCCTCCTATTTGCGCCCTTAGTACCATCGGCGAGTGCCCCGACCTGGGCACTTTCCTCGGGTGGTCTGCTCTACTGAACCTGACTGGTTGATCGGACCACTGCAGGTACTCTGTAGTGGCTGGTGGTGATGATATTGCAAAGTTTACTTGTCTGGATATGCTTTTCCGCTCTTTCTTGGACTTTGGCACCGGTTGGATCATTGCAGATATATATACTTTTGACTCCAAATGCTTTGCGAGTCGCTGTATTTGGTATCCCTGACTCATGCTTTTTCCTCCCTGTCGTATTCCTTGGCTCGAGTCCATGGCACCTTGCAATCTCAAGAAGGTTCTGCAATCCTTCATCTGGTGGTTAGAAACTCTTTTCCCATCTAGGTACGCATAATGGATGCGACAAGGTCCATATAGCATGTCCTCTGCCGATGGGCCGGAGTATTTTTGTTTTTCTGTTCCTTGATTGTCTCTTGTCTGAATTTCCCTATTTTCATGGCCTTCTTGGTCCCTTCTATCATATCATGCGGCTATCTGATTTCGCCTTGCGTGGCCTTCTCCGTTGCGGTATCTTCGCCTTTACTTGCTTGTTCTGTCAACTTCTGGTGAGCGCCCCCTCTTGTTGTTGTATGCGTCCTCTCCATCGGTAAATCTGTTGGTATATGAGATGGCTAGAAATACGAAGGTATGTACTATCACCACCTCTAGTAATGTTGTTTCAAATGCTAGCAATCCTCTTACTTTGATCGGTGTAGAGAAAACTCTTACTCCCTGTGCTAAAAAGCCCAAAACTGCAAAAACTTTTTCTACAAAAAGTGCTGAATTTTTTTGGAGTATGAAAGACAATAGCTCTACTTCTTTTAATGATTTTGATGTTGATGGTTGCAATATCTCTGAAGTAATTTTCTTCTTGCAAAATCTTGCTTTGAGTCCTAATGCTAGTTCTATGAATGTTGCTTTTACAAAGCATATTATAAATGCTCTCATGAAAATTAGGGAAGAAAAGTTGAAACAAAAGGTTTCTATTCCCAAGAAGTTAGAAGATGGTTGGGAGCCCATCATTGATATGAATGTTAATGATTTTGATTGCCATGCTTTATGTGATCTTGGTGCAAGCATTTCTATTATGCCTAGAAAGATTTATGATATGCTTGGTTTACCACCGCTTGAAAAGTGTTATTTTGATGTTCCTCTTGCTGATGTTGCTAAGAAGGAACCTTTGGGAAGGATTAATGATGTTCTTATTATGGTTAACAATAACCTTGTTCCCGTTGATTTTCTTGTTATGGATGTTGAATGCAATGCTTCATGTCCTATTATTTTGGGAAGACCTTTTCTTAGAACTGTAGGTGCCATCATTGATATGAAGGAAGGCACTATTAAATATCAATTTCTACTCAAGAAAGGTATGGAACACTTCCCTAGAAGGAGAAAGAAATTACTTTTTGACTCTATTCTTAGAGAAAATTATGAACTTGATGCTTCATCGCTTGATATTACTTGATTTCCACTTTCTGCGCCTAGCTCAAAGGCGTTAAAGAAAATCACTCTTGGGAGATAACCCAGTGTTTTCTTTTCAGTAATTTTTATTTTATTTGAGTCTTTGAAGTTATTACTAGTGTAATGACCTCTCCTTATATTTTTTTATTTCATTTTAGTGCCAAGAAGAACCTCTAATTTGAGGAAGGTAAGATTTGGGGAAGTTGCTGTCTTGAAACAGATTTCTGCGCTGCACCATAAACATTCATGAAAATTCTCAAAATATCTTTTTGATCTGTGATTTCTTGTGCATATGCCCCAGGTTATTTCCAAACTTTTATTAGTTTTGCACTTTTCGATTTGAGCAACAGAAGGTCCTCAAAAAATCGATCTTTGTCAGCTGTTCTGTTTTGACAGATTCTGCCACTATTTGTGTTTGCCTCTCGATCGCTTTCTTTTTTAGTTCTTTTGATCACGGAACTTTTGAGGAAGTTGCTACAGTATCTTATGCTTTAATGGATGGTATATTTGAGTTTGAAACTGAACCAAAAGAGTAGATTTATTATCATGCTTATACTAATGTTGCTAATAGAATTGTGTGAAGTTTTGTATGAAGGAAGTTTTCAAGTGTAGGGAATGGAGAGTGATGAGATGAGATGAAGTATGGACAAAAGCTCAAGTTTGGGGATGGCCATATCATCCTAAGAAATATCTAAGAGGTACAAGCGTCAAAGCTTGGGGATGCCCCCATGGCATTGATATGTCTCAAACGTATCTATAATTTTTGATGCTCCATGCTTATTTTTACACCATTTGCCTTGTGTTTCGTTACACTTCGTGGCGTTTTTATGCGATTTCCAGAACTAACCTATTGACAAGATGCCACAGTGCCAGTTCCCTGTTTTCTACTATTTTTGTGTTTCAGAAATGCTACACAGGAAATATTCTTGGAATTGGACGAAACAAGTTCCAGAACCCCTATTTTTCCCGGAAGAGGACCGAAGACCGAACGAGAGTCGGAGGGGGGCCAGAGGGCAGGCACACCATGAGGGGGAGCACCCCCTCCTTGCCGTGCCCAGGGGTGGTGAGGCCCCCCTGGTGGCCCTCTGACGCCGCCTCTCCGCCTATTTAAAGCCTTCCGAAGACCAAACCCTAAATCGATCGGTGTTTTTCCCATAACAGTTCCGCAGCTCCGCCGCCATCGAAGACAAATTTTGGGGGACAGAAGTCTCTGTTCCGGCACCCTGCCGGGACGGGGAAGTGCCCCCGGAGCCATCTCCATCGGTCTCCATCGCCGTCTCCGCTGTCTCCATCGACCTCACCGCCATCTCCATCAACCTTGCTGTCTCCTATGATGAGGAGGGAGTAGTTCTCCCCCGGCGCTGAGGGCTCTACCGGTAGCTATGTGGTTCACCTCTCTCTCCCATGATGTGATCTTTATGTGATCGTGAGCTTTGTATCTAGTTGAATTGGTAGATGTTATTATTCAGATATTATGCTACTCCCGTGCTTATTATTTGTAATCTCCGGAGATACCTTGTATCATGGTGTGAAGGTGACTAGTGTGCGCATCATGTGTATCTTTTTGGTTAATGTCTCTATGAATTGTTGGTGTTTGTTGGAACCATCTAGTGCGTTCACAGTGATAGTGTTGGACAATCTAGTTTGGGTACATACGGACTTTGAGGAAAGTGCTTCGTAGCCCTACGCATGATTAGTGTTCGTTTTCCATTGGAGAATTGTTTTGAGTTGCATATTGATGATAGTATCTATTGGTTCAATTATGTTATATTTGTTGAGAGTGTGTCCACTAGTGAAAGTATGATCCCTAGGCCTTGTTTCCAAGCATTGCACACCGTTTCCTTTCAGTTTTGTTACATGTTTGCTCGCAGTGATACTTATTTCATATTACATTTACTACTCATAATCATCACTACTACTTGTATTTCACTATCTCTTCGCCGAACTAGTGTACCTATACATCTGACAAGTGTATTGGGTGTGTTGGGGACACAAGAGACTTTCTGTATCGTAATTGAAGGGTTGTTTGAGAGGGATAGATTTGACCTCTTCCTCCCTGAGTTCGATAAACCTTGGGTGATCCACTTAAGGGAAACTTGCTGCTGTTCTACAAACCTCTGCACTTGGAGGCCCAACACTGTCTACAAGAACAGACACGTGAGTAGACATCAAGCTCTTTTCTGGCGCCGTTGCCGGGGAGGTAAGGTAAAAGGTACTCACATTCTTTGGTTACTAAGTCTTTTAGTTGCTGGTGAGTGCTCGAAGTTATTTCCTTTAGATTCTGCAATTATATCTTTTTGTTTCTTGTTTTTATTTTCACTAGTTAGGCTTAATGGAAAGTAAAGAGTTCTTTAGTCTTTTTCCTGAGTTTAGATTTGAAGAGAAAATTGAAAAACCTTTGGAGCTTATTTCGCATAGCAATGTTATTAGTACGAATGCTTTGAACACCATTTTAGAAAAGTCTAAGCTTGGGGAAGCTGGTTTTGTTAAGCATGATATTTTTAGTTCCCCAGCTTGGAGAAAGTTTGTTCTGATAATATTTTGTCTCCCATATGTGATGTTTCTAATGATGCTTTTGCTCCTCATCCTTTTAAAATACCTACAAAGATTGTTGAACGTGCTATGGATAACTGCTATTTAGGAGATGGAGCTGTCCATCCTGGTGATCATTTGCTCTTTATACATGAATTATGCGAGTTGTTCCAGTGTGCAGGTATTTCAATGAACCAAGTTAAGAGGAAGCTATTTTCTTTATCACTGAAGGGCAGAGCTGTGGAATGGTATAAAACACTGAAGGATGGCCGACCTATTGACTGGGAGGAAATTGTACCTCTCTTTTATTCTAAATTCTATCCTTCTAGTGAGGTTTATAAAGATAGGAATTACATTTATAATTTTCATCCGCATGAGGGAGAAAGCATTGCCCAAGCGTGGGGAAGATTGAAGTTACTAATGCACAAATGTCCTATTCATGATCTTCCCCGTAATATTGTTATTAATAATTTTTATGAAAGGCTTTCAGGATATTACAAGGACTATCTAGATGCATGCTTTGATGGGTCTTTCACAAGCAAGGATGTTGACACCAAGTGGGATCTGCTTGAAACAATTCAAAACAATATTGAAGGTTGGGATAGCGACAAAGGTAAAGGATCAGGTATGAATTACGAGTTTGATTGCATTAAGTCTTTCGCTGAAACTGCTGATTTTCAAGAGCTTAGTGCTAAGTATGGTCTTGATCCTCAAATTATGATTGATTGCTTTAAAACCTTTGCTTCCCATATTAATGTTCCTAAAGGAAATGGGGACGTGTATCATGAACCTTTTAAGGACACTTGCATAGAAAGTGATATTGTTGTTGATGATTGCAATAAACATGCTCGAACCTCTGAAAGTCCTATTTCCTATAAGCATGTTAATTTTTGTGGAGTACATAGACCTTGTGAACAGAGTCACAACAAGGAAGATTATTGCATCACCCACGGGAATCAAGAAACCAATATGTGGCTCAGGGCTCTAGATGAGCTTGGTGAAAAGGTTTGTGAGCTTTATCCTTTTCTTTGTGAACTTTGCGATAAAACGGGTCACTTTAATTTTCAATGCCCATTTAATTGAATGAGTACCGTAAATTTGTATTGTGATGACAAGATTACTCTCAATCAACATGATGAGCTTACTTTGTTTTTGGATTGTGAAGAGATATCTAGGAAGATTTCTTTGGTTGATATGAGAGATGTTGATATTAATAGCACCCTTCGTGGTTGTCGTCTCTATTGTGTTAAAGATTGCCTCGCAAATACTTACTTACAAAATCTTATAAAACATGATGTTTTGCCAAGCTATGACAGGACTAATAGATGTTTCTATCTTATTAATAGAGAGGAGGAATCCTCCAAAGTTTCTTCTGTTGTTTCTGTCAGTAAACCAGATTATGTGGAGAAGATGCCTTTCCCTCCTAAAGGATATGTGGAGAATATGCCCTTCAAGTCTCTCCCTCGTAAAGGAGAGAGTAAGAAGAGTATGAAGAAGAAGAATAACAGGAGTAAAAGGCGAGAGGACATGGTATCTTCCCCTAAGCATTATGATCCTGCTATAGATTATGATAATTCTGATTGGGATGATGTTCCCATGCCTGTTACCTATGTTAGTGATCATGATTGGGAAAAGCACTCTACTTTTGATATTGAATATCTTTTTGGTACCAATTCTAAGGTTAATAATTGTTGTACCATTAGTACTATCCATGTTCCCTCTTATGATGATATGTTTGATGAATATGCTTTGCGAAATAGCTGTTCTCTAGCTTGTGATGATACTAAGCCTCTAGTTTATGATGGTTATGATGATGGGTATAATATTTTCAGTTCACCTACTTTTGAGGAGAAAATTAGTTATGATTACAACATGCCTCCTATTTTTGATGATTATGGTGATGAGAATAATTATTCTGTTGAATCTGCTCCTACTACGATTGTTCATGTGGGGAGTATTAATTCTTTTACGCATGTGGCTCATGATAGGGATGCTTTATGTGATAGTTATATTGTTAGTTCTATTCATAATGCTACTAAAAGTTACTATGAGAGAGGGAAACATGGTTTTATGGATCTCAACAATATTGAGTTTCCCCTCTTTATGTTGCAATTCTTGAAGTTGTACTTGTTTTGCCTTCCTATGCTTTTTGCTTTGCGCTTTCATGACTTGTCTCTTTACAAGATTATTTTTCATAGGAAGTGGTTTAGATTTAAATGTGTTTCTTATTTGCTTTTTGATGCTCTCTCTTGCTTTAAGTTCCTATATAGCGCCTTTGCCTTAAGCTCTTTTATGGCGCCTACATGAGCATCTTTGCAAATTACTGCGCCTAGCTCAAAAGCGTTAAATAAAAGCACTTTTGGGAGATAACCCAATGTTTTACTTTTTAGTACTTTTTTATTTTATTTAAGTCTTGGAAGTTATTACTACTGTAATAACCGCTCCTTATAATTTTTATTTCGCTTTTGTGCCAAGAGAAGCCTCTAATTTGAGTGAGGTAAGATTTGGGGATGTTGCTGTCCTGAAACAGTTTTTGGTGCTGCACCGTAAAAATTCATGAAAATTCTATTTAAATCTTTTGGACCTGCGATTTCTTGTGCATATGCCCTAGGTTATATCCAAACTTTCATTAGTTGAACACTTTTTGATTTGAGCAATAGAAAACCCTCTAAAAATTCAACCTTTGTCAGCTGTTCTGTTTTGACAGATTTCTGCCAATATTTGTGTTTGCCGCTTTATCGCTTTCTTTTTGAGTTCTTTTGATCACGGAACTTTTGGGGAAGTTGCTACAGTAGTACATGCTTTATATGTGGTGGTTTTGAGTTGAAACCTGAAGCAAAAAGGGTTTATTCATTGCTATACTTACACTAATGTTGCTAATAGAATTGTGTTTATTTTTGTATGAAGGAAGTTTTCAAGTGTAGGGATTGGAGAATGATGAGATGAGTTGAAGAATGGACAAAAGCTCAAGCTTGGGGATACCCATGTCACCCCAAGAAATATCCAAGAAGTACAAGCGTCAAATCTTGGGGATGCCCCCGAGGCACCTCCTTCTTCATCGGCAAAAATTAGGTCACCTTTCAAGGCACTATATTTTTATTGCTTTATGCATTATGCGTTTTTCTTGGAGCTTCAGTTGTTTTTGCTTTCAGTTTTCTTTTGTTTTGTTTGATGCAATAAATGGTTGGATCACATCATGTTCTTTCTGGAGGAGATGAACCTTGCTTTTCATTTGCCAAGAACACTCCGTTTTTCACTCTTATCGTTTCAACGAGTGTTCTCTTTTTCTAGAACTGCATTTAGCTTTTGTTTTTTTGCCTTGATTTGTGTTCAGATCTTGTTATATCTTTTCATCAAGGTGTATTTTGACCTCTGGTCTTTGTTGGTTTTCATCAAAAGAGTTGTTTATAAAAAGTTCGAATGGTGTTGGAAAAGAGAAAAAGCTTTATGCAAAAAAGTGGTACAAGAAGGAGCTTGTGTAGACTGCGGCCTAGGCTTTTGCATGTCGTGCTTGATGTCTTTTTGATAGTATGCTTAGTGGTTTTTCTGTAGCATGACTTGTCTCAAATGACTGAGATTGCTTAATGAGCCTTTGAAAAAATCATGCGTTGTTTTAATTATTTGGAAGCATTATTTTGGTTTTCTCCTTTGATGCTTTATTTGGGTTGACTTGGCGCATGCTCACACATGTTAGACTCATACAAAGTCGCCATTGCCTCTATGATCATTTAGTTTTTGACTTTTGATGCCATCTTATGCTTCTTTTAATGTCGCTTTGTCTCTTTGCATGATTATGGCCGTTATTGCTCTCTTAGTTGGTCGCTCCTAGTCTTTTGCTAGCCCTCATTTTGTACTGAGTATGAGCTCTACTCGTGCATCCAACTCCTAAAAACCAAGTTGTTCCAAAAGTGTCCACCATACATACCTATTAGCAATTTTCTATTCCAAAGTACATTTGACTTGCTTTTATCTATCCTTCAAATTAAACTCTTTTTGGTGTTATGCAAAAATTGGTCAGTAAAGCTCTCACGAACCTGATGGCACACTTTACTTTTCTCGTTTTAAAATTTTGACATTGTGGCTCTCTTATGTTGAGTTGTTATGCTTGCAAGTTGTAAGTTGGAAATTAGCCCAGCCATGCCGTTATGGGGCAAGCTTTCAACATTGCACTATCTTTCATTTGAGTTGATATCGTGATCTTTTGTTTATGGATACTCGCGGTGTGAAATGAATTGGGAATCTTGCGGGATCATGGAGTTTGTATACGTGTTAGAGAAATGCCTGGGCCGCTAATCTAAGCCATGCATAATTCATGGTGGAAATTTACAGCATGCCCATAGTGAACATTCGATGACGCATCTCACAATAAAAAGCTATACCAATGGTAAATAAAAGAGATGTCGAGGTGTTCATTGTCTGTTTGTCCTGTCATTTTGATGTGGGCTTGTTCCATGTCATCGGGTACGGAGGTACCCCGTTGGCGGTTCTCGATGATACGTGTATACTTACAATGACAAGAGCTTGCTTGGGATTCTAAGTAAAGTAGCATGAGGTTTGGGTATTTGTACTTCACGGGACACGAGGTTTTCAACTTATGATTTGTCAAGCATATGCATCATAAGTGTACTCGCATTAACTTTAAAATTCAAGATGCTTATGATGGGGGCAATGAGAGCTCAAAGCCGGTAAGTACCACAATTTTTGAAGGTTTATAAAACTTGCAATCACTGCTTCCCTCCGTGAAGGGCCTTTCTTTTACTTTTATGTTGAGTCTCCACCTTCTAACTTTATGCACCGTCTAAGAGAGCATAGTTGTCATTCTGAGTATAATGTGCATTGTCCCAAAGTTATCATTGATTGATTCATGATTATGGTTTCACTTGTTCTTAAATTACTTGTATCTAGTCACCCTCTTAAACTTGAAGGTGTCCTATGCATTTATGTTTTGCTACTCCATGAGGGACAAGCTGAAAACCATTTGCTATGTTTTCCATATGGTTGAAACACACACGTGACTTTCATTGTTTCATTTTCATGACCTTTCGTTTATGTTCTTTTCATGTTATAACATGGTTGCTAAGTTTCTATTATCAGAATTATGTCTTTCATGCCCATGTTTTAAGTTCTTTGATCTCAACAATCAATGCTCTACCTCGTTGATCAAATTGTGATGGTGCATGTCACCTAAAATATTATTCTTTTGTTATCACTTACCTACTCGAGGACGAGCAGGAGTTAAGCTTGGGGATGCTGATACGTCTCAAACGTATCTATAATTTTTGATGCTCCATGCTTGTTTTTACACCATTTGCCTTGTGTATCGTTACACTTCGTGGTGTTTGATGACCCACAAGTATAGGGGGTGTATCGTAGTACTTTCGATAAATAAGAGTGTCGAACCCAACGAGGAGCAGAAGGTGTTGACAAGTGATTTTGATCAAGGTTTCACTGTAAATACTAGCAAACGGGTTTTCAGGGGTATTTGGTAATGCAAATAAATAAAGTGCGAGTAAATAAAAGACAGTAGTAATAATTGCTGCAAGTGGCCCAATCCTTTCTTCAGCAAAGGACAAGCCGGTTGTATAACTTATGATGACCAAACGTGCTCGAGGACACACGGGAGTTTCTGTCAAGAGCTTTCGCTTCATACTGCTAAATAATCTTTATTGGTTTGATAAGTGTTATGGGGGTGAACCTGTGCTAGCGCACTACCCTTACTAGGATAAATACACACTTGTGATTATACCCCTTGCAAGCATCCGCAAATACAAGAAAGTAATTAAGATAAAACTAACCACAACCTTAAACTCTAAGATCCTACGCTCCCTGGTGCAATGGTTTCCCAACGGAGGTTTAGGTTTCTGTCACTCTAGCAACCCCACAATTGGTAGCCAAATACACAATGCATCTCACTAGGCCCATAAATGGTGAAGTATCATGTAGTCGACGTTCACATGACACCACTAGTGAAATAGCACCACAACATATAAATATCAAACCAGTAAATATTACTCAACAATAATTCACTACTAACATCTTGACTTCTCCCATGTCCTCAAGAACTAAACGAACTACTCACAAGACATCATATGGATCATGATCAGAGGTGAAATAATGGTAAATAACAATCTGAACATAAACCTTAATTCAACGGTTCCACTCAATAGCATCAACTACAAGAGTAATCAACACCGGGAAAGTTTCCCCTAAGAATTTAACAAGATCCAACTCAAGATGTTACAGCGGGATGGCGTGATGATGGTGGAGATGAAGGTGCTGGTGATGGAGATGATGATGATGATGATCCCGATGAAGTCCGGTGCGATGGTGATGACGATGGCGACGATCTCCCCTCTCCGGGAAGGAATTTCCCTGGCAGATTTCTCTCTGCCGGAGAGCTTTTCTCTCTCTGGTGTTTTCCGCCCCGCAGAGGCGGCGGTGTCTATCTCTGAGCCCCCCCTTGACTTAGGTTTTCGGGGACGATGAAGTACGCGAAGGGGCGAGACCTGAAGTGGGCCAGGGTGGCCTCACACAAGGGCGGCGCGGCTAGGGGCCAGGCCGCACCCCCTATGTGTGAGCCTACCCCCTGGCTCCTCTCGACTCCTCCTTCTAGCTTCCTGAGTCTTTCGGTAAAATATAATTTTCTGGTATTTTTCTGGAATTTTCTTGATCTTCCGAAATATGGTGTCTTGATGGTCCTTTTCCAGCAGAATCCTGACTCCGGCAGCAAATCCTCCAACGATCATCAAACATGTGAAAACAGAGGAAACAACATAAGTATCATCTCTAAATATGAAATATATCAATGAATAACAGTAAATTATGATACAAAATAGTGATGCAAAATGGACGTATCAGTGTTTTTATGCGATTTCTGGAACTAACCTATTGACAAGATGCCACAGTGCCAGTTCCCTGTTTTCTGCTGTTTTTGTGTTTCAGAAATGCTACACATGAAATATTCTCGGAATTGGACGAAACAAGTTCTAGAACCCCTATTTTTTCTGGAAGAGGACCGAAGACCGAACGAGAGTCGGAGGGGGCCCAGAGGGCAGGCACACCATGAGGGGGCGCACCCCCCCTCCTGGCCGCGCCCAGGGGTGGTGAGGCCCCCTGGTGGCCCTCTGACGCCGCCTCTCCGCCTATTGAAAGCCTTTCGAAGACCAAACCCTAAATCGATCGGTGTTTTTCCCAGAATAGTTCCACAGCTCCGCCGCCATCGAAGACAAATTTTGGGGGACAGAAGTCTCTGTTCCGGCACCCTTCCGGTATGGGGAAGTGCCCCCGGAGCCATCTCCATCGGTCTCCATCGCCATCTCCACCGTCTCCATCGACCTCACCGCCATCTCCATCAACCTTGCTGTCTCCTATGATGAGGAGGGAGTAGTTCTCGCCCGGGGCTGAGGGCTCTACCAGTAGCTATGTGGTTCACCTCTCTCTCCCATGATGTGATCTTTATGTGATCGTGAGCTTTGTATCTAGTTGAATTGGTAGATGTTATTATTCAGATATTATGCTACTCCCGTGCTTATTATTTGTAATCTCCGGAGATACCTTGTATCATGGTGTGAAGGTGACTAGTATGCGCATCATTTGTATCTTTTTGGTTAATGTCTCTATGAATTGTTGGTGTTTGTTGGAACCATCTAGTGCATTCACGGTGATAGTATGGGACAATCTAGTTTGGGTACATACGGACTTTGAGGAGTGCTTCGTAGCCCTACGCATGATTAGTGTTCATTTTCCATTGGAGAATTGTTTTGAGTTGCATATTGATGATAGTATCTATTGGTTCAATTATATTATATTTGTTGAGAGTGTGTCCATTAGTGAAAGTATGATCCCTAGGCCTTGTTTCCAAGCATTGCACACCGTTTCCTTTCAGTTTTGTTACATGTTTGCTCGCAGCGATACTTATTTCATATTACATTTACTACTCATAATCATCACTACTACTTGTATTTCACTATATCTTCGCCGAACTAGTGCACCTATACATCTGACAAGTGTATTGGGTGTGTTGGGGACACAAGAGACTTTCTGTATCATAATTGCAGGGTTGTTTGAGAGGGATAGCTTTGACCTCTTCCTCCCTGAGTTCGATAAACTGTAACATCCCAAGTTTTCAAAGTTCAAATTCAGCATGCATGCATATTCATCATGGCATTTGAAATAAAATTTGAAACAAAATTTTAAAAATAGAAGGTTGCCTTTTTCTAAAATAAGCTTCAAAGCTTATGTGAGCCAAATTGAATTTTCAAATAAAATAAAAATAATTTTAAATGTTTTTACACCCAAAAAATTACTGTTTATTTATCCCATTTTTTTTATAAATTTTAGAACCAAAGTGTTTTCCAGAAAGTTTCTATTTAAATAACCTAATAGTCTATGGAGCTATTTTTTATATGTTACCAAATCTTCTTTATTTTCAATTTCACCAAACACTACTGTTTCAATTTACCCTCGTATATAAAATCTTTTGAAACAAAAAGATTTTAGAAAGTTTAAAATTAAATAGTCCCATTTGATATAAGGGAACTATTTATACTTTGAAAATATCTTTGTTTTCAAACTTTATCAAATAGGGTTTTGTGGGTGACTAAACACATCAGCACCTTATTTAATAGTTGACTGAATTTGAAATTATCTTTTCAAACAATTTTTGCTTTTTCAAATAACACAAAACAGTTAGCAGCAAAAATATAAAAAGAAATCAGAACAAAAAAAAGAAACAGAATAACTGGGCCGCACCCGGGGTCCAGCAAGGCAACGGCCCAGCGAACCGGCCCGGGAAGAAAACCCCTGAAGATTCCCTCTCCCTCAATTTTTTTTTCTCTGACAGGCGGGTCCCGCCTATTAGGTCTTTCTCCTACCTCTAACCGCCCTCCCCTCTCTTCTCTGGAACCGACGCCACGCCCCGCTCCTCTCCCACTTTCTCTCCCCCTTTCTGAAACCGCATCGGCTCCCTCCTGAAAACTCCCGCCTCTCCTCTCTGTTTCCTTTTCCCCCTCGAAATCTTGCACCAGAGTGCGAGAATTCCTCGCCGGAGTCCCGCGAGTCTGCCGCCGTCCTCGCACCCTCACCGTTGATTCCGTGAGAAAAGGTCGAAATTTATTGGACCATGGTGTTTCCCTATCTTGTGCGCTTCTCGTAAGCCTTACTCTCGTTCTCTCCCGCAGCGAAGCGACGTCGGAGACCACGTCCGAGCCGCCGTCCACCTCGGAGCCCCTCCGTCCACCTTTAGCCACCGCAGGAGACCGCCCCGAAGACCATCGACCTTGCACCCGACCTCGCCGGAGAATTCCCCACTCCGTCCTCGTTTCCCTCTCCATCGCCGTCCACGGGAGCCTCGCCGTCGACGGATTCTAGTGCCGACCTCGCCGGAAAACCGCATCTCCGGTGAGCAATCCCCCCCTTGCCACTCTGTCCTTTGGATCCTAGTAATCCGGCGGCTAGGATTAGATGCAAGTACCGAATCGGTACTGGCCAATAGTTGGACGCCACGTCAACCAGTCAACAACCCCCCGGTCAAAATTGTTTTAAACTTGAATTTCAAATTGCTGCTTCTGTCCAAATCTTGTAAATTGCATAGAAAATAATCTACTGGACCAAATTTTGCATATTTGATATCCCTGGAATACCTGCAAAATTTAGAACCCAACCATGCAGTAATATCATGGTGTTACTGTACAAAATTTAGAAATGATTTTCAAATGGCAAAAGTGCCTAATTGCACCAAATAATTCATAACTTTTGTTATGTGAATTCAATTGCTACAAATTTGTAGTCTCTGGATTCCTTAGAACATGTAGAACACTTTAGAACCAGTTATTTTCAAAATTGAAACATGCACACACTTGCTACCTTCAAATCTAGCCAAATCACTAATTTGGTCACCATTTGATTTCTAAAAACTATTTTGGAGTGAAACCATTTGCAGTAGCTTCATATTACTATCCTCTATCCAGTGGGTTCACAACATAATTTTCCCAAAGCATTTCCAAACCAGAAACTATTTTGGGAGGCATTGGCCCTATTTTCAAATACCCAAAATTGCCCATTTGTCTTTTTAAAATTGTTTTAAACTTGAATTTCAAATTGCTGCTTCTGTCCAAATCTTGTAAATTGCATAGAAAATAATCTACTGGACCAAATTTTGCATATTTGATATCCCTGGAATACCTGCAAAATTTAGAACCCAACCATGCAGTAATATCATGGTGTTACTGTACAAAATTTAGAAATGATTTTCAAATGGCAAAAGTGCCTAATTGCACCAAATAATTCATAACTTTTGTTATGTGAATTCAATTGCTACAAATTTGTAGTCTCTGGATTCCTTAGAACATGTAGAACACTTTAGAACCAGTTATTTTCAAAATTGAAACATGCACACACTTGCTACCTTCAAATCTAGCCAAATCACTAATTTGGTCACCATTTGATTTCTAAAAACTATTTTGGAGTGAAACCATTTGCAGTAGCTTCATATTACTATCCTCTATCCAGTGGGTTCACAACATAATTTTCCCAAAGCATTTCCAAACCAGAAACTATTTTGGGAGGCATTGGCCCTATTTTCAAATACCCAAAATTGCCCATTTGTCTTTTTAAATAATTAAAAAGCTTTCTAACCACACACTTGTTTTCTAAACATCATGTTTCACTAAATACAACATTTTCACACATTAACTTAGTGTGTGAAATTAAATTGACATTTGCATACATGCATACATGCATACATGTCTATGTTTGCCATTTAGAATTAGTGTATTTATGCTTGTGTACTTGTTGCTTGTTTAGATTATGAAGAAGAGCTGAACAATTCTTGTGACTGCTGTGAGTGTGCTGGTTGCTACCAAGGCAAGTGACACACATATCCCCTACCTATTTTTTACTACTGCATTAGTGTTTTCAGTAGTATGCATGATAGGTGAAGTATTCAACTGTTTTATGAAATGCTTAACACCTAGTAGTGTGTAGCTATCCTTTAAACCCTACCTGTTAGGATGCTAAATGCTTTGAAGAATATTGATGCCATGCTATGATCACTTGTTAAAGTTGTTTTATGAATAAATTAAGAACTTCAACTAAAATGAATCACCTGGGTGGATTGGTTTGATAAGAGGCGGCGATGTAGGTGACTTCTGGGGCACAGGCCTCGTCGGGAGGATGTGTACTCAGAATGCCACTCGGGACGGCCACCCAGGATTAAAGAGGTTAACATGTCTTCCATGCCTTAGAGTACTTCCAGTGCAGCCTTATGACAATATGGGCTCTATCTTGACTGATTAAGATGTGAGGGTTCAACTTGTGTGCAAGACATCGGCTGGTAGCAAAATCATAGGTGGGAATGGGTCTTGCCAGTATGGTTGCTCTCTCCTTCTGAAAGGTCTTGTCTCATTCTTCTCTCTGGGTTGAATGGGTCTTTAGGTGAAAGTGCACAACCCCTGTAGGGTGTCAAACTAATCGATTAGCCGTGTCCCCGGTTATGGACAATTTGAGTCTCTAGACATGGAATGTACGGAAGAATCTCATCACCATTTCGGAATGATTAAAACTTGTCTAGAAACCCCTAGGTTAGGGGCTCAGGGCCATTCACTCCGAGGGGTGGTGGTTTCTGTTGTTCCGACTTTGTTGAGTTTCACCCAGTGCTACATACCTAGCTAGTATGTAGTATTTGGGGGTTATCTCGACCCTTGAAAAATAAAATTTTGAAAGAAAGTTTTGGAAAAGAATAGGACAAAATTGGCTTTATGCAAACTAGCCAAGAGATCCACCAGCCAAATGTCATGTAGTTAGTTTCCTCACAACAACCACCAAATATGTGTCATTTGCCAGTACATCATTGTACTGACCCCCATTTATGGGGCTGCATATTCAAATGTGCAGGATATTCCAATGAGGAGTAAGTGTTAGGATTTCGAGTCTACATACCAACATGACTGCCTGTGGCGCATGGTGAAGATGGAGGCTCACTACTACCCTAGTTTCCGTTGTGTTTGTGATGTGTTGAACTCTGTTATTTGAGCTAGTCCAAGTGACTAAGCTGGCTTGTAAGATTTAAAGACTTATGTATCTGGATCCCCGTTGTAATATTTGATACTATGCAATGATTACTCTATTTTGTTCTGTGGTGCTATCAGTGATCCAGGGAATAGCACTTAACACAGATGTTCCACCTTAATCCAAAGGTGGGGCACTACAAAATGGTATCAGAGCATAGTGTTGCCTGTAGGATAGAGACCCTAGGATTGGAATACCATAGGAATCAAAACTTTATTTTTTTAAAAATGCTTTTGAAAATTTCTGTGGTCTGAACTTGCCTTAATCATTTCATTCCATACTTGCACTCCTTACCTTGTTCAAATCTTGCCCATTTCTTTTCAAAATTTTAGAGAGACTCCTATGATCAAAGGCATTAGTCGTCCACCATTAGTTCATTTGTATTAGTTATCGATACGCATTTGTATTGTCCTACCTTTGTCGGTATGACAGTACCATTTACCTCGGTTGTTTTGTGAACCCTTAGTGGTTGTTTTCAAAATTATCAAAGAAATTTTTGAAATTGTTTGTTTTGCCTGTTTATTGTGTGACTTGTTGTATTGTGCATGGGTAGGAAATTTTCTTCTTTAGTCCTATCTGTCTATAACTCATCTATGCTAAAACTACCTCAGATGCCGCCCCGACGTGCACCAAACAACAATGACAACGATGAAAACAACAACAACAACAACAACAACAACAACAACAACAACAACAACAACAACAACAACAACAACAACAACGCCGTGATTCAGCAGTTAGTGGCAGCGCAGGCTCAACTGATGCAGATGATGACTCAGTTCATCCAAGCCAGTGCAAACAACAACAATAACAATAACCATCCTCCACCGCCACCACCGCCACCCCCACCTCAAGTGGATAGGTTGACCAGATTTCCGAGGCTTAGGCCTAACAAGTTCTCATTTGCCTCTGAGCCAATAGTGGCTGATGACTGGCTACGTTCAGTCAATAAGGACCTGGTCACATGTGAGTGCACCAATGCTGAGAAGGTGCGATTCACTGCCCATTTGTTTGAAGGGCCAGCAGCTATGTGGTGGGAGACATATCAGATCACTCATCCAATAGATGGTCTGGATTGGGATACCTTCAGAGAAGGCTTTCGTAATGCCCACATATCCTCGGGCATTATGAATGTGAAGAAGGATGAGTTTCGCAGTTTGAAGCAGGGTGGAAGGACGCTGAAAGAGTATATGGATGATTTCTATGCTTTATCTAGGTATGCACCCGATGACATCGATACCGATGCTAAGAGGAAGGAAAAATTCCTCAATGGACTCAAAGGAGAATTGAAGATACCTTTGTCAGTGGCTTATGCTCCAAACTATCAGTATCTGCTTGATCAGGCTATCACACTGGATAATAATATCATGAAGGAAGAGAACCGCAAGAGGAAGTTCAGCAATGGCAAGACTCACATTGGATCCTCCCATAAGAGACACCACTTCTCCGAAGGCAATGGAAATGGTAGTAACTCCAATGGCCATAGGCACAATGGTGGAAACAAGGGAAACAACTCCAATGGTCACCAAAATGGAGGAAATGGACATCACAATGGAGTCAATGGTCACCACAATGGAAACAATGGTCAGCACAGCCTCAACTCAGAAGCTAAGAAGGATCTCTCGCATATCACATGCTTCAATTGCAAGAAGAAAGGACATTATTCCACAAACTGCCCAGAACCTGCCAAGCCCAATCCATTTAAGAAGGGATATGTGAACCACATCAATGTGGAGGAAGTGATGGGTACGCTTCCATTCAACTCTTTTACAACATTGGATTATATTTGATATTGGAGCATTGCATTTATTCACATCAAGAGCATTTGAGAGCAAACATGCATTTTCCCACTGAAGCCATAGGAAGAGCAGTTACACTAACCAATCCAAAGGGAAAGAGGATTAGATACACATTTTGTTTGGAATTTAAAGATTATTAGGCTAAACATCTTAAGGGGGTTAGCCTAGAAGTTGTGGCCATATTAAGAGAATGATTTGGCTTACAAGGAGAAACAAATCAAAATATGGGAAGCAATAGAAAGAAATACTCACACCAAAACATCAAGTTCTGTCAAGTACAGTGGAGCCACCACACCGAGGAAGAAGCTACTTGGGAGCATAGAGAAAATCTTATAGATTATCACCCATACCTATTTGCTAGCCTTTTCGAAGCTCGAGGGCGAGCTTCATCTTAAGGGGGTTAGTCTGTAACATCCCAAGTTTTCAAAGTTCAAATTCAGCATGCATGCATATTCATCATGGCATTTGAAATAAAATTTGAAACAAAATTTTAAAAATAGAAGGTTGCCTTTTTCTAAAATAAGCTTCAAAGCTTATGTGAGCCAAATTGAATTTTCAAATAAAATAAAAATAATTTTAAATGTTTCTACACCCAAAAAATTACTGTTTATTTATCCCATTTTTTTTATAAATTTTAGAACCAAAGTGTTTTCCAGAAAGTTTCAATTTAAATAACCTAATAGTCTATGGAGCTATTTTTTATATGTTACCAAATCTTCTTTATTTTCAATTTCACCAAACACTACTATTTCAATTTACCCTCGTATATAAAATCTTTTGAAACAAAAAGATTTTAGAAAGTTTAAAATTAAATAGTCCCATTTGATATAAGGGAACTATTTATACTTTGAAAATATCTTTATTTTCAAACTTTATCAAATAGGGTTTTGTGGGTGACTAAACACATCAGCACCTTATTTAATAGTTGACTGAATTTGAAATTATCTTTTCAAACAATTTTTGCTTTTTCGAATAACACAAAACAGTTAGCAGCAAAAATAGAAAAAGAAATCAGAACAAAAAAAAGAAACAGAATAACTGGGCCGCACCCGGGGTCCAGCAAGGCAACGGCCCAGCGAACCGGCCCGGGAAGAAAACCCCCGAAGATTCCCTCTCCCTCACTTTTTTTTCTCCGATAGGCAGGTCCCGCCTGTCAGGTCTTTCTCCTACCTCTAACCGCCCTCCCCTCTCTTTTCTGGAACCGACGCCACGCCCCGCTCCTCTCCCACTTTCTCTCCCCCTTTCTGAAACCGTATCGGCTCCCTCCTGAAAACTCCCGCCTCTCCTCTCTGTTTCCTTTTCCCCCTCGAAATCTTGCGCCAGAGTGCGAGAATTCCTCGCCGGAGTCCCGCGAGTCTGCCGCCGTCCTCGCGCCCTCACCGTTGATTCCGTGAGAAAAGGTCGAAATTTATTGGACCATGGTGTTTCCCTATCTTGTGCGCTTCTCGTAAGCCTTACTCCTCGTTCTCTCCCGCAGCGAAGCGACGTCGGAGACCACGTCCGAGCCGCCGTCCACCTCGGAGCCCCTCCGTCCACCTTTAGCCACCGCAGGAGACCGCCCCGAAGACCATCGACCTTGCACCCGACCTCGCCGAAGAATTCCCCACTCTGTCCTCGTTTCCCTCTCCATCGCCGTCCACGGGAGCCTCGCCGTCGACGGATTCCAGTGCCGACCTCGCCGGAAAACCGCATCTCCGGTGAGCAATCCCCCCCTTGCCACTCTGTCCTTTGGATCCTAATAATCCGGCGGCTAGGATTAGATGCAAGTACCGAATCGGTACTGGCCAATAGTTGGACGCCACGTCAACCAGTCAACAACCCCCCGGTCAAAATTGTTTTAAACTTGAATTTCAAATTGCTGCTTCTGTCCAAATCTTGTAAATTGCATAGAAAATAATCTACTAGACCAAATTTTGCATATTTGATATCCCTGGAATCCCTGCAAAATTTAGAACCCAACCATGGAGTAATATCATGGTGTTACTGTACAAAATTTATAAATGATTTTCAAATGGCAAAAAGTGCCTAATTGCACCAAATAATTCATAACTTTTGTTCTGTGATTTCAATTGCTACAAATTTGTAGTCTCTGGATTCCTTAGAACATGTAGAACACTTTAGAACCAGTTATTTTCAAAATTGAAACATGCACACACTTGCTACCTTCAAATCTAGCCAAATCACTAATTTGGTCACCATTTGATTTCTAAAAACTATTTTGGAGTGAAACCATTTGCAGTAGCTTCATATTACTATCCTCTATCCAGTGGGTTCACAACATAATTTTCCCAAAGCATTTCCAAACCAGAAACTATTTTGGGAGGCATTGGCCCTATTTTCAAATACCCAAAATTGCCCATTTGTCTTTTTAAATAATTAAAAAGCTTTCTAACCACACACTTGTTTTCTAAACATCATGTTTCACTAAATACAACATTTTCACACATTAACTTAGTGTGTGAAATTAAATTGACATTTGCATACATGCATACATGTCTATGTTTGCCATTTAGAATTAGTGTATTTATGCTTGTGTACTTGTTGCTTGTTTAGATTATGAAGAAGAGCTGAACAATTCTTGTGACTGCTGTGAGTGTGCTGGTTGCTACCAAGGCAAGTGACACACATATCCCCTACCTATTTTTTACTACTGCATTAGTGTTTTTAGTAGTATGCATGATAGGTGAAGTATTCAACTATTTTATGAAATGCTTAACACCTAGTAGTGTGTAGCTATCCTTTAAACCCTACCTGTTAGGATGGTAAATGCTTTGAAAAATATTGATGCCATGCTATGATCACTTGTTAAAGTTGTTTTATGAATAAATTAAGAACTTCAACTAAAATGAATCACCTGGGTGGATTGGTTTGATAAGAGGCGGCGATGTAGGTGACTTCTGGGGCACATGCCTCGTCGGGAGGATGTGTACTCAGAATGCCACTCGGGACGGCCACCCAGGATTAAAGAGGTTAACATGTCTTCCATGCCTTAGAGTACTTCCAGTGCAGCCTTATGACAATATGGGCTCTATCTTGACTGATTAAGATGTGAGGGTTCAACTTGTGTGCAAGACATCGGCTGGTAGCAAAATCATAGGTGGGAACGGGTCTTGCCAGTATGGTTGCTCTCTCCTTCTGAAAGGTCTTGTCTCATTCTTCTCTCTGGGTTGAATGGGTCTTAAGGTGAAAGTGCACAACCCCTGCAGGGTGTCAAACTAATCGATTAGCCGTGTCCCCGGTTATGGACAATTTGAGTCTCTAGACATGGAATGTACGGAAGAATCTCATCACCATTTCGGAATGATTAAAACTTGTCTAGAAACCCCTAGGTTAGGGGCTCAGGGCCATTCACTCCGAGGGGTGGTGGTTTCTGTTGTTCCGACTTTGTTGAGTTTCACCCAGTGCTACATACCTAGCTAGTATGTAGTATTTGGGGGTTATCTCGACCCTTGAAAAATAAAATTTTGAAAGAAAGTTTTGGAAAATAATAGGACAAAATTGGCTTTATGCAAACTAGCCAAGAGATCCACCAGCCAAATGTCATGTAGTTAGTTTCCTCACAACATCCACCAAATATGTGTCATTTGCCAGTACATCATTGTACTGACCCCCATTTATGGGGCTGCATATTCAAATGTGCAAGATATTCCGATGAGGAGTAAGTGTTAGGATCTCGAGTCTACATACCAACATGACTGCCTGTGGCGCATGGTGAAGATGGAGGCTCACTACTACCCTAGTTTCCGTTGTGTTTGTGATGTGTTGAACTCTGTTATTTGAGCTAGTCCAAGTGACTAAGCTGGCTTGTAAGATTTAAAGACTTATGTATCTGGATCCCCATTGTAATATTTGATACTATGCAATGATTACTCTATTTTGTTCTGTGGTGCTATCAGTGATCCAGGGAATAGCACTTAACACAGATGTTCCACCTTAATCCAAAGGTGGGGCGCTACATAAACCTTGGGTGATCCACTTAAGGGAAACTTGCTGCTGTTCTACAAACCTCTGCACTTGGAGGCCCAACACTGTCTACAAGAACAGACGCGTGAGTAGACATCAGGCACCCCTTCTTCATCGGCAAAAATCAGGTCACCTTTCAAGACAATATATTTTTATTGCTTCATATTCTATGCATTTTTCTTGGAGCGTCTTTACTTTTGCTTTCAGTTTTCTTTTGTTTTGTTTGCTGCAATAAATGGTTGGACCCCAACAAATTTCTTTTGGAGATGAAACACTCTGTTTTTCATTGCCAAGAACACTCTAGTTTTCACTCTTATCGTTCAACGAATGTTCTCTTTTTCTAGTACTGCGTTTAGCTTTCATTTTTCACCTTGATTTTTGTTCAGATCTTGTTATATCTTTGCATCAAGGTATATTTAGATCACTGGTCTATGTTGGTTTTCATCAAAAGAGTTGTTTCAAAAAGGTTTGAATGGTGTTGGAATAGAGAAAAAAGTTTCATGACTATAGTGGTACAGATGGGAGCTTGTTTAGACTGCGGCTTAGACTTTTGCATGTCATGCTTGATGTCGTTTTGATAGTATGCTTAGTAGTTTTTGCTATAGCATGACTTGTCTCAAATGACTGAGATTGCTTAATGAGCCTTTGAAAAAATCATGCATTGTTTTTATTATATGAGAGCATGTTATTGTGGTTTTCTCCTTTGATGCTTTATTTGGGTTGACTTGGCGCATGCTTATAACATGTTTGACTCTAACAAGTCGCCATAAGCCTCTATGATCATTTGGTTTTTGACTTGTGATACCACTTTATGCTTCGGTTAATGATGTTTTGTCGCTATGCATGATTATGGTCGTTATTGCTCTCTTAGTTGGTCACTCCCAGTCTTTTGCTAGCCTTCATTTGTATTGAGAGGGAATACTTCTCGTGCATCCAACTCCCAAAAACCAAGTTTTCCAATGAGTCCACTATAAATTCCTATGCATGGTATTTGCAAGCCATTCCAAGTAAATTTTCATGTGCTACCTTTCAAAAAACCTTCAAAATACTTCTCATTTTCTGACACTGTTTTCAGCTCATGGAGACGTAGTGGTCGGATTTGCTATCTTCCATATTGTTTTATTCCAAAAAAAGAAAAAAAAGAAAAAAAAGAAAAGAAAAAGGCACTCCTCCATGGTATGTGAAAGTTGGTGGGCACCCGATGAAATCGGTTAGCCATGGTTTGTGAAAGGAAAAGTGGGGAGGAGTGCCAAGCTTTATAAATGAGCACCAAAGTGTCAATCTCTCTCTCAAAAACTTGCTTAAGTATGGAACATAGTAAGAACCCCATTGCCAGTCGTTGACAAGGACAACCACCTCTCAAAACAAATTTTTATCTCTCTGTTTTACAAATGAAAAGCTCTAGCACATGTTTAATCACTACTTCCCTCTGCAAAGGGCCTTTCTTTTACTTTTATGTTGAGTCTCCACCTTCTACTTTTATGCACCGTCTAAGAGAGCATAGTTGTCATTTTGAGTTTAATGTGCATAGTCCCAAAATTTATCATTGATTGATTCATGATTATGGTTTTGCTTGTTCTTAAATTATTTGTATATTGTCGCCCTCTTAAACTTGAAGGTGTCCTATGCATTTATGTTTTGCTATTCCATGAAGGACAAGCTGAAAACCACTTTGCTATGTTTTTCTATATGGTTGAAACACACACTTGACTTTCAATGCTTCATTACTCATGATCTTTTGTTTGTGTTACTTTTCATGTTATAACATGGTTGCCAAGTTTTATTGTCAAGATTATGTCTCTTATGCCCATGTTTTAAGTACTTTGATCTCAGCACTCAATGCTTTACATCGTTGATCAAGATTGTGATGGTGCATGTCACCTCAAAAATTATTGTTTTGTTATCACTTACCTACTCGAGGACGAGCAGGAGTTAAGCTGGGGGATGCTTGTTACGTCTCAAACGTATCTATAATTTTTGATGCTCCATGCTTGTTTATACACCATTTGCTTTGTGTTTTGTTACACTTTGTGGCATTTTTATGTGTTTCCTGGAACTAACCCACTAATGAGACGCCACAGTGCCAGATCCCTGTTTTTGCTGTTTTTGTGTTTTAGAAAAGCTACACAAGAAATATTCTCGGAATTGGACGAAAGAAAGCCAAAAATTCCTATTTCCCGAAGCGTCACGGAGTCCAAAGCTGAGACGAAGGAGCACCAGGGGCCAGACGCACCATAGGGTGGCGCGGCCCAGCCCAGGCCGTGCCACTAGGTGGTGTGGCCGCCTGGCCCACCTTCTGACGCCGCCCTTCCGCCTATATATTCCCCTCGATGGTAAAACCTATGGGGACTGATCAATTTTCCACGAAACATACTGCAAGCCGACGCCGTCGCCGACGCGAGATCGGGAGGGTCTAGAAGCTCTTCCCGGCACCCTGCCGGAGAGGGGAATCACTGCCGGAGGCCTTCTTCATCACCATGCCTGCCTCCGAAGTGATGTGTGCGTAGTCTACCTTGGACTACGGGTCCATAGCAGTAGCTAGATGGTTGTCATCTCCTCCATATGCTTCATGTTTAGATCTTGTGAGCTGCCTATCATGATCAAGATCATCGTTGTGTAATTATATATGTTGTGTTTGTTGGGATCCGATGAATATTGATACTATGTCAAGTTGACTTGCTGAATTATTATCTTTATGTTATCTCTATGTTGTTTATGATCTTGCATGCTCTCCATTGCTAGTAGATATCTTGGCCGAGTAGATGCTAGTGACTCTAAGAGGGAGTATTTATGCTCGATAGTGGGTTCATGCCTCTAGTAATCTGGGGGAGTGACAGAAACCTCTAAGGTTGTAGATATGTTGTTGCCACTAGGGAGAAAACAACAATCTTGTGTTCAAGGACATTTGTATTGTTTACATTACACACATTGCTTAAGGCGATAATCTGTTGCTTGCAACTTAATACCCAATGGTTGCTCGGATGACATCCGGAGGGTGGATTATTAGTCATAGATGCAGTTGGATTACGGTCTATGTATTATGTTGTAATGCCCAGAGTGAATCTCATAGTGATCTTCATGACATTTGTATGCTAGCTTTATTCTATCAATTGCTGAACTGTAATTTGTTTACCCAGCATGTTATTTACTTTATGGAGAGACACCACTAGTGAACTGTGGACCCTGGTCCATTCCTTCACATTGTTATTACCGTTTACCATTTACTCATTTTATTTACATTCTTGCAAACTACTATCTTTTACCACTCGATACGCTTAATCCTTTGTTTACAGCAAACCGGTGAGATTGACAACCTCATCGTAAGTTGGGACAAAGTACTTGGTTGTGTTGTGTGCAGGTTCCACGTTGCTGCTGGTGCAGAGCTACACCCTGGACAAGTTTTCTGGCGCCATTGTCCAGAGCTGTCGCAAAGCTAGCGGGCATCAACCTTCAGAAGTTTGGTTCTTTCTCCTACTGGTTCGATAAACCTTGGTTTCACAACTGAGGGAAGACTTGCTACTGTGCTCATCATAACCTTCTCTTGGGGTTTCCAACTGGGCGGTTATATATAAAACTCCTATATCAACACCGCACCACCAACAAGTTTTCTGGCGCTGTTGCTGGGGAACGAAGAAGAAGAAGCTCCCACGTCAACTACGCGCCAGCAAGACATCAATTTATCCGGTTATTCCCCTAAAATAGCCAGACCTTCGAGCCAGGCCGGCTTTAGCCGGCCTCCAGACCAGCTTTAGCCGGAGTTAAGTTTGGCTTTAGCTGGCTTTGAAGATGCAGCCAACGGTCAGATTTTGGAGGGGGTATTTATACCCCTTCTTCTTCCTCAAAGGCTGCTCGAGCTGAACCAAGAAAGACACTATTGTTAGAACCTAGAAGTCGAGTTCCACCCAACGATCCCTCATGACACCAAGTAAACAAGGGTGTTGCCAACAATCATAACAAGTACATGGAATTATAATGTGGGGATGGACCATGCACCAAGTTTAAATTACATAGGAGTGCGACCAACATCATTACAAGTATACGGTATTACAAGTCGGTGTAGCGAGGGGCAGCAAGCACATCTTCTTAGGATTGATCATATTCTTCATGAATTTGAGAAAATATGACCACCTTTATCAATGTTGGCAAAGAGGAGAACTGTGATTTGCAGGAGCATCTGAGTTCTTATTTCTTCCAGTACAACGCGCGGGAATTTCTCCTAGTTATTCAAAAAATACATTTCAAAATATGAAAAAATTATAAACAAAAATTTCACGAGTACATCTTGAAATTATATGTGCGCACAAAAAAGTTTTATGGTAAACCGATATTTTTAGTGCCTTGTGTAAAAAGGACAAAAATATGTCACGCGTAAACCCTTATTTTAGCATCAAATTTTATTTTTTACCTAGCCCAGAGGAAAAGTCAGTTTTAATGAAACAACTTGGTTGACGCATAGGTTGTGAAAAAGTCCATGCAACATTTTTTGATTTTTTTACAATTCAAAGTATATTTAAATTGCATTTAAATAAATGGTGCATAAACACCCCAGAGCCAAATACCGCGTCCCTGAAAGGTTACAAGATGATACACATTGTGAGGTATGCTTATTAAAAAAGGCTACCATTGTGATGGTATGCTTATTAAAAAAGGCTATGAACATAGGATCCACTTGTTCTTGGAATACAATTTCAGTGTAAGAATTTAGAATTACCTACAGATTAAAGTTTAAAATAGCACGCTATTTCTTCGCTATTGCTTCACTATAGCATATTCAGACCACTCACGCTAACGATATGCCTTTTTAGCGCTAAACAGGATCTCTCGCAAATAGCTCACTAAATAGCTCTAAAATACTAAATTGTGCCAAAACAATAACCCTATTTCTTCTGCCAGATGTAAAATTTCCTTATTTTAATTTAAAAGTTAGACCTGATCCTATAGTATGCACTTATACACTTGTTTTATTGCTACAATATACATTATTTTTAGTACATGTTTATAGAATCATGAAATTTATGGTCATATTTTTTAGATGATATGAAAATATGATGACTACTTTTTCTGAAAATTTTCCATGATCATATCGGATGAACAATGATGCCATGATTCAATTAATCCTATATAAGTATTCCCTTCGTCTCACGATATTTTACTTGCCCGAGATTCGATCGTCGGTATCAATATACCTAGTTCAATCTCGTTCACAGCAAATACTTTACTCGTTCCATAATCCAATATCACTTTGTGATTAACTCCTTAACCACGTGCTTGCAAGGTGTTGACATCGATTACCGAGTGGGCCCAAAGTATATCTCTCCGACTCGGGAGGGATAAATTCTATCTCGATATATACAATCCAACAAGTACTTTCCAATTACCTGAGAGACACCTTTATTATCACCCTTTCATAGTGTGAAGTTTGGTGATCTCAAAGCTCTCTTCCGGTACTAGGGAGTTGCATTATCTCATGGTCTAAGGAATACAATACTTGACATAGGAAAAAGCTTCACAAAAATGAACACAATGACATGATCTAATTGTTGTGCTTTATTTGGGTCTGTCTATCACATAATTATTCAAATTATGTGACCTCATTATTAATTGACAACTCATGTATATAGTTAGGAAACCTTAACCATCATTAATTAATGAGCTATTCCTTATAGGCGTACTAGGGACACGGTGTTGTTCATAAACTACATAAGTATTAATATTTTTGCTTAATATAATTCTAGCATATAATATAAACATTATCATGAACAAAAATTATAATAATAACATCTTTATTACTGCCTCTAGGGAATAATTCTAACAGCTGGATATCCGGGCATTAGTGATGGACGCCACCTATGCTTTGAGCTCTGGCTTCTTTTGCTGTATAAAAGAAGATAAGGTTATTATTTTTGACCCTGATGAATGACAGGAGCTTTGTTTTTTTCTTTGATAAAGAGGGAATTCTATAGTCGAAGTCAAAGTATTTTTGCAATTGATATAAACTTAATTGGCAAATCAATATCCTAAATCAGTCTCCTAAGTCCTAATTGCAAAAACCCCAATCCAGGTAAATCACTCTCCTAAGTCCTAATCGCAAAAACCCCAATGCATCTCAAACACCATAAAAAAGAAGTGGACAATTTATTACCTCAGTGAGCAGGGGAATGGCGGCGAATGGGTTCTGGATCGCCGTCGGCATTGTGGATCCTAGGGTAGTGGGGTGCGAATAGGTACTGCTGAACTGTTGGCTCTGGAATCGACGATAATGATTTATCAAAGAATAAGAATAAGAAGAAGAATCCAAAGAAGAACAAGAGACCTACTCAGATGAGCCCTCGCCTGCTGGAAATTTCTCCATCAGTGAGAGGAAAGATTGCGACTATAGAAGGCTTTGTACAAAGGCTTGCTCCTCCTGGCGGCGAACTCCCTCATTTCTTCCGCGATCTTGCTCGACACACATTTCTTCGGCAGGCGAGGCATGACTACACGGAGGGAGGTGCAGGAGTAGAGGAAGAAGAAGAATCTGGAGGAGGAGCGGCGAAGGCGAGGTGAACGAACAGTGGAGACAATCAAGTATCCTAGCACGCGGTCCAATAAAAACAACCGTCTTCTCCCCTTCTGAAGCTAGCAATAATAAACGATTGGGTAATTTAGTTTCCGATATTTTAGGCCCTCTGAATTTTGAACAAAGTCGCCGTACGAAATTCAAACTCGACAATGTGTGCTGCCATACTAATTATTGAACAAAGGGATTTTTTCAAATCATTAGCAAAATAAAAATAACATTGCTCACTTTTAATTTTAAAATTGAACAGACATAATCACTTGAACTAAATTATGATTGTTTTACAAAAAATGGCACAATTTTAAATCAACTAAATCACTTTGCCACCACAACGGTGCCATTTTTTGAAACTGGCGGGCAGAGGACCCTCGACCTATATTCAAAACTGGTCCCTTAGCCGGTTTATAAAAACAGAAGTCTTCAAAGAATTTATTTTTTCAGCCGGAATTTATTTTCGTCGGTCTTTGCAATACTCTCTGCCAGTTTTAAATTTCATCCATTTCGAATGATAGATTTATCGCACCCGAGCCGCTTTCCTAACTGTCCCCCCTGATGTGCGGCGACTGGAAATCTGGGCCGCCACCGAAAGCCTTTTTTGTGCCGGATTTTTAATTACAGACGACTAATTTGGGAAAACTGGCTCAGGGTTGCACGATTAAGGCTGGCCCAATTTTTTTTACTAAAACCGCATCTGCCTGGTGTCTCTAATAATCATTATTCTACTAGTGAGGGGCCTGGGAAGCAGGGGTCGGAGCGGCAGGGGCCCTGGCTGAAGGGGCCGGAGAGGCAGGGGACGGAGCAGCAGGGGTGAGCAGTGCCCCATCCCCCTCCGGAACATCCGCAGAGAGGGTCCTGGGTCGAGATCTGGATTGGGGCAACCTTCAGGTCGGGAGTTGGGAGGGGAAGGAAGGGGAGGAGCAAAACCTGAGGAGGGAGCGGCCATGGTTAGGGAGGCCATGGGGCAAGGCCAGGAATACTGGGGCTGGCAGGAGGGGCGGTACGCGGCGGTAGAGGCAGCAGCCGCGGAGTCGCTTGCGGAGTCGTGGGAGAGCATCGCGAGAGAGATGTCATACTCAGTGTTTCAAAGTTAATTAGACACCAATACCTACTGCATTTATTTGACTTATATTCAACATTTGTCATAGTAGACACCTATTTTACTAAGATACATGAGTCGAATAAGATAATAGAATGAAATTTTAAGGGAGCGGTATTTTGTTGCCTGGGCTACATGTAGGCCGCTTTAAAAAAAAATTCAAAACAATATTTTAAGTTTCAAAAAATTCTGAAAAAATAATAGATGTAGTTAATGATCTAGTCTAGTCTACCAGTCTGTAAAATCTTAGTTTGAAAACATATATAGTATTCCGGGTTGCACAAAAATAATAAAGTCTGATAAGTTTTGGAGATTTGAAAAGATGATTGTTCACTACTTCAGATCTACAAATTTGTTATTTTTGCACATACTAGAATAATGATTGTTTCACATTGATTTTTTGCACACTAGTAGAATAATTCATTGTCTAATTTTGGTTGGGAATATTTTGAAACTTTAAAATGTCATTTTTTGAATTTTTAAAAAATGAGCTAATGTGTAGCTCGTCCTACATTTTGAGTTTTCAGAAATTTTAATGATATTTATGTATTGGATGTATTATGGAGATGATTCTTATACTTTTATGTGTGAAAAGGAGGATACATTTTGATTTTGAGTTGATTGATGCATATAGTTTTCTATTATCAATGATCAGGCAAGTCCGACAAATGTTACCTTATATATTGGGAAAAAGAAAACAAGCCCGCGGCCTCATGCATGCCTCGTAATAGTACCTCCTTCAGGCTACCACTAAACTTATGTTAAAAGGAAGAAACAAAGACAAAACACACAAATCCTAGGCAAAGCCTTGTAGAATGAACCGTCATACATGTGACGATGATGACGGGTCTAACCAAATGTCAATATCGCGATTTTATTTCCCAAAGCCAAGTTTTGAGCCACCACGTTCAACAAAGGCACGAAGCAGGCGCACATTCACATTGTGTGATGATAATCAAGTGTTTCCACTAGACTGTACAAATGTTGAAGCCGCTTCTACCATTAACACTTGTTTGGCTAAAGACTTGCTAACCACATGCCTACGGAGGAGAAACTGGAAGTAGATAATATCCCATGCCACCACACCTTTAGACAATGTCGCATCACCTTGACACCTCCATCGAAGGCGTCATGTGTACCACCTACTAAGCCAAATAGAACCCATCTCAAAGTGCTGGTAGGGGCGTCACATACCGCCGCCGCCTCAAAACTCCACAGTATCAGAAGAGGACATCTCATACCACCATCTACCACGACACACATATGTTGAGAGCATCACCAAATGAATTCTTAGAATAAGAGTCGGTTTCATCTTCTCTTCCCATTAATCGCCACATGATAAAAATTCCGAGACATGGTGCTTAGGGATGACGCCACAGTTGTCAAATTCATGATTCTACCATGCAAATTTACAACTTTATGATCCAAATTGAGTGAAATGATTGTACGATTATACTAAGTAGAATCTAAGATTTTAGGATTCTAAAAGTTATAATCCTACAGTTTGCGATCCTACGGTGTGAATCATTGGAAGAGTCCTAGGCAAAGTGTATCTAAGCAAGGTGAAGGCACTGAATTGATGCACGAGATCATTCAAAAGTACAAACTCATGGGAAGCCTTGCTTTTATGTTTGGCTAATATACAACTAACTATTGGGAAAGATATATTCCGATGAAACCTCCATGAGAATGGTAAATTTTCGGTGGCTTCTTTGTACAATGCGTTGATTCTACCGGACTCACCAGTTTATGACAATAAGAAAATCTTGAAGATGAAAATACCTCTTAAAAACAAAAATTTTGCATGGTATTTACGTCGAGAGGTTATTCTTACTAAAGATAATCTTATTAAGCGGAATTGGTATGGTAGTAAAACATGTGTTTTTTGTTCACAAGATGAGATAATTAAACATTTGTTCTTCCAATGCAACTTTGCTCGTTCTATATGGTCAGTCATCCAAGCAGCTTCAGGCTTGTATACTCCTACTAGTATAACCAATATCTTTGGGAATTAATTACATGGTATTGATTACAAGTATATGATTCTTCTTAGGGTGGGAGGAATGGCTTTGATATGGTCACTCTGGCTATGTAGAAATAACAAAGTTTTTAATGATAAAAATTATTCTCTCTTGCAGGTGATCTATCGGTGCACTGGAACTCTCCACATATGGTCGCAACTTCATCGTTTAGAGGACCACGACCTCTTTACGGAGGTGTGCACGAGGCTAGAGGATACTGCGGGACATCTATTTTCTCAGCATGGATGGCAGCATAATCTACGGATTGGACCGCCCCTTCATAGTCGTCTTACAATTTCTCATTATGATATGTAATTCATCTTTTTTATTTTTTAATGCATGATTCAAACCTTGTGGTGGTGCGGCTGTGTGCATCTTGTTATGCAGAGGTCGGGTGTAATACTGCTTAAAACTCTTTAAGTAATAAAAAGCCCATTTTAAAAAAAATAGATTTTAATGCTTCTCCTCACGTCAGGGCTGAAAATACGGGTAGACGGTAGCCCTGGAAATACTTCAGACGCGGAATCGATGAAAGACAACAATTATTCTAAACTAAAAACTAATAGTGCGTTAGCCAAGTTTTGAACTTGAGACCACTCGGCTTTCGTATCATACTGAACTGATGCACTAGCAACTCAACAAAAGTCTAAACTTGAGACGATATATTTCAACGGAAGGGAGTACATCCATACAAACAAAGGACACGACCATATACTAAAGTCTGATAGAAGGCATATTACAACAGTACAGAGCAGCACACACATGAGAGCGAGCTCGGCCTCATTTTTAACTTGTTAGCTAGACACACAAACTCTAACATGGTAATAGTTTGATTAATTAGTTAAGCTGATGATCGACCCATCGACCATCTTCTCCATCTAGTGAAATAACGATGAAGCATGCCACATATTATTATGAGGTAGCTAGCTGTACGTATTATTTATATCTCACATATCATCGGTTTCTCTTTGCTGCTAGTGCTAGTAGTAGAGGGAACCTGCAGTAAGAAGACGAAGAAGTGATTGATTAGTCAAAATGAAAGTCTCGCCTAGTAATTAATTTGACTAAAAGAGGGCAGGAAATGGACCGACCTTGCCACCAGTCACCCCGGGTAGCTGCCGAGGTGTCGCCGTCGTCCTTGTTCTTGGGCGGGGTTGCGGCAGCGCCGGCCGAATACTGCCGCTGGGATTCCGCGGGCGGATAGAAGTCCCGGCCGCCGTAGTGGACGGAGGAGGAGCCGTAGTAAGGCGACTCCGGTGAACCACCGTGCTTCGTGGTCTGCTTCCCCTGCTGTTGCTGTTGCTGCTGCCCTGCCGACGATGATTTATTCCCCGCTGCCCGACGTGAGGCATCATTTCCCCCCGCCTGTGGCCATCATCAACATATAAGTTATGAGTAGGCTATGGATATTCGAGCTACTCTAGAATCAACATGCATCCATTTGGCAAAGAGAGAACGGGTAAGATAAGAAAGAAACAGATTACTTAATCCATATGCGATAGGCGTTTGTGTGATGTAAACAAAAATGTATGAAGAGATATGCATGATCTCTAAATATATCCATAGTGACAACATGCATGCTGACTAATTTGCTTATGTCATGCCCGCTAGGATTGCGCAGGAAGCCAGGAACTCCACTCAATCAAGAGAAAAATAAAGGGCTGTCCAAATCAAATGAAAGATGGATGAAGAACAAGCTTGAAGAAAGACGATCGAAGTGCAGAACTTAGAAGAAGCAATAATAATAAATATATTTACCGCGGGTGGATTAGGGAAGACGGTGCTGAAGTAGCCGGCGGAGGATTGGGAGGCGGCGCCGTCCTTGGGGCCGAAGAGGTCGTCGACGAGGGAGCTCCCAGCAGCCGCCTTCTTCTTGCCGTCCATACCTGGAAGAGGTTTGATGGGGCTAGCTAGGACTAGGAGGAGGCGAGTGCGTAGATGGAATCGATTTGGGTACTAGCAGGAGCACTCTCTTTCTCGCTAGCTCGCTCTACCTGCAGAGTTTGTTGGTGTCGGTTTCAGTTGCTGTGTGGTTCTATTTAAAGGCGCTGCCGACTACTTGGGACTTGACGCAGACGCTAGCTACTGTGCAGAACACGGCGTAGCTATGCATGCATGCATCTCTATCTGAAAATCAAGTGAGTGCAATTGTTCAAAAGTGTCCGATTTAGATGAGGTACTTAATTATTGGTGAATTAACTTCATATTGGATATATATCTGGTCTCTGAGGTGACAAGTGCATGTATTATTTTTTTTGAGAGAGAAATTAGAAGCTGGTTAGATAGATACTAGATGTATGTGGTAGCTAGTGGATAAGTCGCGTGCGGGGCCTACGTGATCCATGCTTCTTTTTTCCTTCTTTTTCCCGAGCTCCGGCGACCATGCCGTGGACGACGACGATCGATGCGCGCGGATGCTGATTCGAGACAGAGATGAATACGGTACGGTACCCGTGACTGATGACTGCAGGCTCCAACATAACGGCCTCGCCCAACGGCCGGTCATCTCTCCTCGTCTTTAGCTATCTATCGCTACTTTTTTTCTGCACACGTACATGTACATGAGATATATGCGTCCACATGCCACCGGTCGGCCGCTTATCCATGCATGCATCATTCATTGATGCGGCCATGCCTCTGCCATGTGCACGCACATATACCTTCAGTTTTATCCATGGGCATATGCATGAATTCCGTTTGATAGACAAATGGAGCTTAGGTTCCGTGGAGCCTTTTTTCAAATAAAAATAGCATTTAAAGATTCAAAAAGTTCTGGAAAAAATTAACCTGAAGTTGGGTGGTTAGGAGGGTGGTTGTACACCAAGTCCACTAGAGTTTAAACCCTAATTTGACATTTGTGTGTCTTATAAAGGCGGAATATTTTTTTAGTTGGAGATGACGTTTCTATAGATAGCGAGGCGCCCGTGGTAAATTCGTCAATTTCAAGACTCGATCCGCCGGCTCAGTTTTATCCATGCATTCATTGTGTTAAGCTTCATGCACTAGCCAACGCAACCAAAAGTCCGAACTGATGGAAAGGACTAGTACAATCAACTTATACACTTCAACACCCCCACTCACGTGTGACGGGAGAAGAGAAAGTCAACACGTGGACACAAAGGGGGGCAACAACAATTTTTACAATAAATTGCGAAAACCAGGACTCGAACTCGAGACCCTGGGCTTTGATACCATGTCAAGCTTCATGCACTAGCCAACGCAACCAAAAGTCCGAACTGATGGAAAGGGCTAGGCAATACACTTATACACTTCAACACCCCCACTCACGTGTGACGGGAGAAGAGAAAGTCAACACGTGGACACAAAGGGGGCAACAACAATTTTACAATAAATTGCGAAAACCAGGACTCGAACTCGAGACCCTGGGCTCTGATACCATGTCAAGCTTCATGCACTAGCCAACGCAATCAAAAGTCCGAACTTATGTCCGAACTGATGGAAAGGGCTAGGCAATTCACTTATACACATCAACACCCCCACTCACGTGTGACGAATCAAGGGAGAAGAGCAGCTGCGGCCAGGACGGGAACCGGCGAAACAGAGGCCGGGGCGAACTGGCGGCGACGGTCACGGGAAAAGTCAACACGTGGACACAAAGGGGGGCAACAACAATTTTTATAATAAATTGCGAAAACCAGGACTCGAACTCGAGACCCTGGGCTCTGATACCATGTTAAGCTTCATGCACTAGCCAACGCAACCAAAAGTCCGAACTGATGGAAAGGGCTAGGCAATTCACTTATACACTTCAACACATTGATGCGGCCATGCCTCTACCATGTGCACGCATATATGCCTTCAAATTTATCCATGGGAATATATATGCATGAATTCCGTCGAAAACCACAAATGTAGCTCGAGCTACATGTAGCTCATTTTTTGAAATTTGAAAATACCATTTTGAAATTTCAAAAAAAAATCCGAAATTAAATCTAGTGGTAGACAATGTTGTGATCTACAATCGTGCAAATTTTCAAGTCGAAATACCTTATATTTTGAGGTGTGCAAAAATAATAAATTCTAACATCTATAATAATGAATAGTTTAGATTTTTGAAATCTCACAATGTGCCAGAGTTTGTCATTTTTGTACAGCCTAGAATACTAGGAACCTCGAGTTCAAATTTTGCACGTAGGTAGATCATATCATTGTCTACATCTGAAAAAAAATTCAATTTTTTTGAAACGTTATAATATTGTTTTTGATTTTTTTTTCAAAAAACCGAGCTACATGTACGTAGCTCGGGCAACAAAAATCCACTCTCTGAATTCCGTTTGATAGACAAATGGAGCTTGGGTTTCATGGAGCCTTCTTTCAATTTAAAATAGCATCTAAAGATTCAAAAAGTTAACGACGTGCATAACGTTATACTTCAACAACCTGCAAATCTCAACTTCAAATGTCTTATATTTGGGGCTGTGAAAAAGATAAAATCTCACATCTATAGTAGTGAATACCGTACAGTGTAAAATTTCAAATCTCTCAAATATATGGGTATTTTGAGTTGATATTTTGCACATTGGTAAAGTACAACATTATCTACAATTTTTAAAATCTTGAAATCTCAGGCTCCATTTGAGGTTTTCGTTTCTCACGTATGCTAATTAAGCTTTACTACCATATGCATATACACATATACTGTACATGAAAACCCAGGGATGCAGGTGGTGGTTGCTATAACCGTCAATGCATGTATATCCATTCAGCGGCCGCCTGGATCCACCGTTTTGTCTCGTCTACTTCACTCTACCCCTTCTTGGTCTCCATTCATGTACATTTCGCACCGGCCAGTCAAACCGCTCGACACGTGCTTCCATACGTGTCCGACGTCGCTATATGCATCTTCACACGAACCAACTGCATTTGCATGTGCGCGATTTAAGTGTAGAGCACCACGGATAGAGCCACACACACACTCGATCTGCTTCGGTGGGGATTATATTTAGATATGAATATCCTCCGTGTAGATTTTTTAATTCAATAACATAATTTTAAGTTTTTAAAAACTGCACTCCCCCATCGGAAAACAGTGTCTATGATTTAGTATAAATTTTATACTAAGTTAGTACAAAATCACTCATAATATTTTCCTATCGGAGGGAGTAAAACAAATTCCCAGATGTAGATAATGAAGTATTATATCCACTTGCAAAAAATCAATGCTAAATACCTAGTATTCTTGCCTAGGTTAAAAAATGACAAAATCTGAGACACATAAAAGTGCGAATAGCACAAAATGTCTAAATCCCAAAATCTAATAGATATTGTTGTTTTTCTACATCCAAGACTACAAAGTATTTTGAGTTTATTTTTCACATGTTCATAGAGCATATCATTATCTAGTTCGCAAAAAAAGAGAGCATATCATTATCTACATCTAGGAATGTTTAAAAAAAATGAAAATGCCATTTTTGGATTTGAAAAGAAGAGTTATGTGTAGCTCGGGCTACAAAAATTCCACACTCCTTCCTCCGTTCCAAAATTTATATAGGACGTTTTAAGCGAAAACCTCAAATGGAGCTCAAGCTTCATTGATGCTATTTAAAAAAAAATTGTATGTTTCAAAAAAATTCAAACAAAAATCCCAGATTTAGGAAATGTTGAATTCTATCATTGTGCAAAATCTCAATTCAAAATTCATTATATTTTAGTCTAAGCAAAAATGATAAATCTGATAACAATCCAATTTTGAAACTATACATTGTTCACTACACCCAGATCTACGAATTTGTCAATTTTCCTGAGCCTAAAATGCAATGAATTTAAAATTAAATTTTTGCACAATAGTAGAGTTCATAATTATCTACACCTAGGATTTTTCCTGATTTTTTGTGAAACGTTCAAATGGTCCATGGAGCTCACGAGCCATTTGTCCACTCCCACATGTTTTATAAGAGATACATATAACTCACAAAACGTCTTATATTTAAGATTATTGCGAACTATTGTATAGTAATGATTATATCAAGAAAATACTTCATGCATATGGGAAACCTTTCTATAGGATAGGATGGACACGTGTCGTGCTAATTATCTTTCCGATGCACCTCGTGCATGCATATGACCGGTAAATCCGTTGATGGCCGGTACTTTGGGACTTGCATCCTGTCTGTGATCCTTTCCAACGCTGCCTAGCTATACCTCTTCACGGATCACTAGATATATGGCATCGTTCCCTTGCTCGTGCGCGACGGTAAGAAAAACTAGGCCAGTCCACAGTACTCTCTCTTTTGTTTCCTGCTAGGAGTCCACGGTACTGCTTCGGTCCTAAAATGTTTGAAGAACGTGATCCAAACAAAAAATTAGTCCACAATAGGTAATACATCATCTTATATCTTATCTCTACTAATAATATTGCTACAGGTATGGTTCATGGCTCACAAGTACGCTTTCAATCCATCTAAAATACGCTTTCATCTGGATTTACCCTCCCACCGAATCACTTAAAGTCCTTGTACCGGTTCGTTTGTTTTCTATCTCCAATCCAAACAAACCCTCCAGAACAGCGCCACCAATGTCCGGCCGCTACCACGTCGATCTCGGGACGCCAGCGACCTCCACCAATCCGGCCAGTGGAACGGAAACACGGTGGACCATACCCTGCCTTCCCCAAAGTTTCAGGTTGCCCACTGTCGTCCTCCCATGGCTGATGGCTCCACTTTACCTCCGCGCGTTGGCTTGCCCCGCCTGATGCAGAATAGCGTCGTTCTCCCTCGCCTCTTGCGAGCCGTCGGTAGGAGAGGGCCTCCCCGTACATAACGGAGCGCCAATGCCGCTGAGGCACACGCGCACATCAAATCGACAGGCACGTAAGGTGGCCACCAAAAGCTCTCATGGCCTCGCCTACGATAGATCTTCGTGCCGCCTTCCTCGTGCGCCAACTTGAGGCCTTCAACCGTAATGAGCCCCCGTGGCTTGCTCCGGGCGAACACCATACTCCATGGCGCCCAGGCAACATCGCGAGATTCAGCCTCTACCATGATCCCCGACCAGGCTGTCGCAGAGCGAAGAAACTAGATGGATGGGGATTGAGGAAGGAGCTATCAGCCTCCGTCGATGCCGCAATCGATTAGCTAGCCATTGATCCGTGGCCCACTACCGCCCCCAAGTGGTCTGCCCCAGGGAGTAGTCAGGACTTGCAAGGTTCGTCCACGGTGAGGTGTAGGTGCAATTGATTTGGCTTTTCTGTGTCCCCGGTTTGGCTGGTCATCTGCGCGTCAATAAGTTTGGGGCGATGATGGGAGACGATAGAATCAAAACATGGTGGGAGCCCTGGACATGGAAGACAATGTACTCATCAAATTATAGACGATGGAGAAAGTACAACAGAGAAGGTCTGGCACTCTGCAGGCCTGCACCATGGGCTTCGATGTGCATGATCTGCTCTAGGAGTGAGGCATTACTCGTCAAACTGAACCTCCAGTAGGCAGCGGCTAGCCGGCAACGTCATGCTGCATCGTACGTGCGATCCACGGCGTGCCATAGCTCCGTGGTTGAGTCTCGACGCGGAGCTCCACGGCGAGTCGATCTGGGCGTCACTAGTCCAAAAATGGACATCAATACCGGTTCCAGAGGGGCTTTTGTACCGGAAATCAAACCGGTACAAAAGATTCGGGACAAAAGCCCCCCCTCTTTGGTACCGGTTCCTTACAAACCGGTATTAAAGGGGCCTCCACGTTGGCTCCAGGAGAGTGCAGGGCTAGGGACCTTTGGTACCGGTTTGTAACACGAACCGGTACCAAAGGAATTCAGGGTTTAGGGTTTTAGGAGGGGTTTAGGGGTATCGGACCATTTCATCGTACGAGGATCGCTTCGATGCGCCAGAAACGCGTTTGGATTTAGGAGTACATGAAGATCAAGGTAATGCATATCAACTTGGTGCATATAATATAACACATGTAATTGCATAAGATCGCAAATTAAGTAGTACATGCATGAAGATCGATCTTCATGCATAGTGGTACTCTCCGAGGCATACTATCTATTACATGTAGCACAGTGGTACTCTCCGAGTCAAGCTATATATTACATCTAGATCTTCATTCATAGTGGTACTCTCCGAAGTTAGGTATGACGTCCCGAAGGAAAAATCCCGCCAATTCCTCGCCAATTGCTTTGAAGCGGTGCTCGATTGGGAGCCTGTCACGCTTTCTTGCCAACTGTAAAAGAATGAGATTCAAATGAATACATGAGCTATGTATATATATATATATATATATCAAATCACAATCAAACAATTATGACTGAAACTTAGCACAAGTTATGGTAACAAAATAAATTTGTGAATATTGTTTTCGTACCTCTCTATTCCTTTGATTATTCGTTCTCTCGCTGACAATCTTATGGATGTTCTCGCAAACATAGTATCCACATAGATTAGTCCCCTCAGGTTGTTGCGCGCATTTCTGTACAAGAATATAATTCAATCAAATAATAATCAAGTATGATAAAGGTGTGTGGACCTAGGTAGTACTACTTACTTTGTTCGCACGCCATATCAGCTTCGGTTTCCATCCACCGGTCGGATCTTCCTGGATGAACGTTTGCCATACGCTGCCCGACAAAAGAAAATGCATAAAAGAGTTATTAATTTGTTGATATCAGGAAATTAACGAAAAAACCGATAAGAATTAAAATTACCTTCTGAGCATATCAAAAGCCGACTTGTATAGTATAGGCTCTTTGGTTAGTGAGTCAAAGACTTCAACCTCTCCATCGTACATTTTAATGACGATAAGAATAAAGTGGAACCTGCGCACGTTTAAATATGCAGTGTCATAGATATAAGTCATCAGTTAAAATTTTAACATATGGTGAGCAAAATAGAATGTGTTATAAGATAGTTACACTTACTTGAAGTTGTAAGGCCAAAGTATTGTCTTTTTGTCACATTGTCGCTTCAAAAACCTTAGCAAAGTCTCTGGTGTATCCTTGTTATAGATGGGATCTTCTATGGTTTTTTCATGCATTGTATCTGGGTCAATGAACCCAATGTCCGTGATTTCATCCCTTTTGCATTCGAGCTTCTTCGATCTGCATAATATAGCGCACAAAAGATTAAATTGAGGATAATTTGCAGACAATGAATGAGCAGAGCTAAAGACTTCTCAAATTATATTAATAAATCACTTACAGACAATAGCAACTGATGATAGATTTGTCGATGGCCCGGAGATTGTATAACTGAAAAAGTTCGAGGAAGTCAATGCTCACAGAGTATTCTTGGAAGTAGTGCTCATCCTTAACTCGCACCATGATACAATCAATCCCTCTCTTTGTGGCATTAGTGTACCACGCATTCAAATTACGCATACATGTTGGTAGCGACCTGATATTCTCGACCAGATCTTTCCCTTGAACAAATTGATATACTACTTCAGCGATGGGGTAATCAATTGTGTTTTGTCGAGAACTTTCAACGGCCTTCTCGTCAAACACCTTGAGAGGGGGGATCGATTGAACGGGTTGTTCTCCGAGCTGGTACACTTGTTTCCTAGTTTTCGCCGAGACCACCGATTGATCGGGTTTTTTCACCTCCACCATAGCGTCATACGACTTTTCAATAGAACGCCTATAGTCAGATGGCGGCGATGGTGGAGGGTCATATAGATTCTCAACGGTACGAATAACTTTCACCGGATCTAGAGTCTTCTCAAAAGGTATCTCTGGCACTTTCTTAGCAAAATGTTTTGCCACCTCGGACTTAGAGATTTCGCTGCATTCCTCGATAGTTCTTTCCCAAGGTAACTTCTCGATAGGCGGCAGTGGTTTCTCCTTTCTAGGTCTCTTCCTAGGCGGCGTACCGTTCCGCTTAAAAAACGCAGTCTTACGCGGAGGATCTCGAGATGGTGGACTCGCGCTGGGGTCCCTCTCCGGTAGGTGTGGACTTTGCTGCTCATGTGGACTGCTACCAGGCGGAGTCGATGGCCATTGCTGCTCATGTGGAATTTGCTGCTCATGTGGACTGCTACGAGGAGGATTCGGTGGCCTTCGCAAAAGGACGATGTATTTCTTGGACCATATGACGAAACCGCGCTTGACATCGGCCAGTGTCTTCTCTTCGTCACCTCCAGGAAAATCAAGATCCATTGTTTCAAAACCCGGAACAACGTCATCCACCCCGACACGAACACAGCCAGCTGGAATGGGCATATGATGGTGCGTTGCTCCATCTTCATTTGGGTAAACATAGCCGACCGCCACCTTAACAGACACGTTCCTCATTTGCACATGTAGCTCGCAATCTGTCTTCTCCGTGACATAATCCACGGGGTAGCTTCCTGCACATTCAAGATGCGAGGAACCCACACTGCTTCTTCGCTGAGATGGGGCGGCATCGGCTTGAGGATCTTGTATAAACAGCGGCTGATCAGGTGCCCTCTGATTTTGCTCAAGCACCTCCACCCTATTTATCAATTCCGCTAACCTGTCTAAGTCCTGCTTCTTCTTTCTCGAACGGCTTCTATAAGTGTCAGCGCACTCCGGCCATGCTTCCTTCATGGTGACACCTGGGAGGGCTCGTATCCGTCCAACGTGTTCCGCATTCCCAAGAGCGAGTGTCAGCTTGTCATTCTCTCTATCGGGAATGTACTCTCCCTTTCTAACTTTTTCAATTGCATCTATAAGCTGCGTCGTGATTGTATTAACTTTTTTCCTTCCATTTTCCCTTTGCAACGATCTGCCCTGTCTTTGGGTCCAACCCTGCCCCATGCGCGAACAACCAGAACTTGGACCGGTCGGGCCAGTCCCATGTCTGTGGAGTGATTCCTGCCTCCATCAGTTTAGCTTCAAATGCTCTCCACTTCGGAATGGCAGTCTTGTAGCCACCTGACCCCAAATGATGGAAATGTTCCTTCTTTGAAGCATTTTTCGTATTTGTGACTGATCGGGACACAACAGTAGAAGATTTCTTATAGCTCTTAAATACGGGCCAGTGATCTTTTATCTTCACTAGACTTCCAGTGAATACTGGATCTTTATCTGCATATCTGGCCCATAAATTTTTCTTCCAGGTCTGGAATTGTGTGGCCATCCTCTTAAGAGTCCATTCCTTGACTTTCTTCTTCTAGCCTTCCGTCATGTCTTCCGGTAGGCTAAAGTGTGTCAGTAGACTGTCCCAAAGAAAATCCTTTAGAGTATCATTGACATAACTAGCTTCAGCCCCCGCGTTCTTCGGCTTATGCCACTCTACAATGCTGATCGGTACATGGTCCCTAACAAGAACTCCAGCTTGGTTTATAAATTTACGACAGTGCTCTTTGGGCTCCACCGGTTGACCACTAGCCTTAAATGCGGTGAGGGCTAACCTACCCTCGCCCTTTAGACGTTGCGTCGGGCCTCGTTGCTTTTTAACAGATTTGCTCGATGATCCAGAAGGCTAAAAGAAAAAATGATTCGTTAATAAGTGTAATACAAATAAATCAATGCATCAAGTGATGAACATATAGCCTTGATATACACCTCGCCGGAGTTTATTAAGGACACTTCGTTGTCTCTTCTTTCTTCAGACTCAAGTCCCTCACCGACATCATTTAAAAATTGTGAGCCGAAATCATCGTCATCTCCATCGGGTTCTCCATTGGGTTCCGGTCCATGGGCACTCTCAAATATCATTTTCTGCACCATTTCTTCTCGCTCCTCATCTCGGATGAAGGTGTCGTCCTCCATCGCTCAATGTCACTACAAAATTAAGTGCAATTATTTGATTAATCATGTCATTTTAAGTTATCACAAATTTCAAACACTTGCAGCAATTTTTCTGGAATTAAAAATAGGGCACAAGACTTTTTGCACCGGGGTCAGAACGCGAGATATATGTTGGCAAACCGGGGTCAGAACGCGAGATATATGTCTGTTTTTAGTTTCACCAAACATACACATTTCCCCCCAGCCCAACATTGAGTATCAACGACTCAACTCATTGATTGAATCGAACGTTGAGTTACAATACTACTCAGAAAACCAGGAACAAATATAAAGTACACAACTTTTCATATACAACTTTTCATATACAACTTTTCATATACAACTCTCACTCACATGTAGTATCATCTCAGATGATGTACAATTGTACCTTATGTAAACAAAAAGATCTTAGGAATAAGTATTGGTCAAACGCTAAACACAGTAAAAAGGATTAGGCTCATTGGAATACATAAGTAGGCGCAGTTGATCACCTTAGTACAAATTACGCTAACACTTACAATACAATCTGAATAAATAAGTCACTTCTTTGTACTACCAGAGCTGGGCAAATCTTTATGCAATCCGGGAGTGCCAACATGCAGAGGTGAGCTCCATAAAAACACATCTAAATGCAGGGATGAAACAGATAGGTATAAATAGTGCATGATAAAATCAGATGGAAAGAAAAAAAGGATTGGGAAAAGAGAAAAAAAATCAAGTGATAGTCTGCGAGTACAGATGCAAAAGAACACACATTTAGAACATCTTTTGCCCATGCTACTATAATTTTGACTGGTAGCTCAACTAAAATTTGATCAAAAAAGCATGTCATATCACAAACACACCATTGTGGTAGGTAATAGTACCAGCTAACCCTGGTCAAATATAGTTCAGATGTTTCTCCCACCATACTAAATTCACAAGATTAGTGACCTTACAACCAAATCTTATTGAGACTGCTAAATGGTGTCCAGAGAATGGCTTTATTAGGGTCTGACAGCAGTTTGTACCTGAACAGAAAATAAGCAATCTAAAATATTCAGTGAACTTATACAGTATTACAACAACAATGGTATTTTTATTGTAAAACATAATCTGAGCACAAGGCATATCGCAAATAGTCAACACTTGCTGAGTTTATTCTCAGCTATTAATACTCTCCAGGTTGGAGCAACATAGGATTTTAAAAAATTTGCCATGACAAAGTGAGGATGAACAGCTAGGCACTATGTGACCTAATAAGCAAAAATGAAAAATAGAAAGGCATTACTCATTTCGTCTAATATGATTTCGTGGACACAACTGAAGTGAAACCTCCTGCTCGAAACTTACATGTTTCAGTTAAACAGAAACATTGTTGCTTCAGTTCTTATCTCAAGGACCTAGCTGTGATATGCACCAAGAGAGATAGTAGAAATATGCAGCAAAAACGTTTGAAGAAATAGAAGTTGCTAGTGTGTCAAACACCTACTAATCTACATGACCACTCATTCTTTAATCTCACATAACACTGTTATATAGACTGGCAACTTAAAGCACTAGAATGCAAAGGTTACATGCATATTTTAGTCATATACAGAACTCACTCTCGCGGCATTGCATTACTCAATAGCCCCGGCTAGACACCAAAGTGCCGCCTCGTCTTCTTTTTGATACAATAGCTACAGAATATTTGCCTATCGTTTAAAAAAAAGATGGTACTCCATACTTAATTCAAATGGGAGTATAAAGTTCAATGGATTGTTGATACAAACTTAGGCATTTTCAATTCAGATGCAGTACTTTAGTGATTAAGTTGCACATCAGATACCAGCATAATCACAAAATGATCATGATCATCCCAAATATCATGTGTGTGTGTGTGTGCAGACTAGATGTCACTGTGAGCAGCTAATGTCAACAAAGAAAAGCCATAAAACTAGCAGCTACTACTGCTGAAAATCACTACTGCTGGAAGGAACCATGCAAACACATCAGATGTTTTTCATTGCCTCTGCTTATTTTTTCATGTCGATTATGAAGTTTAGATGGAGATTGTGCAGACGATTCTGACTGACAAAAATTGCATCTGCTTAATTCATATGCTTAGCTTCAGGTTATGCTATGACTATTTGCTTGGGAGTATAATACTCCATTGTTATTGCCATTGCTAGTCACTGTCATTGGTATAGTATTCTACCAAAGATTACTATCTGAACTGAATGAATAAATTCAGAAAAATAAGAATTGCAGTTTCAATGTTGGATGCCAATCATAAACAGATGATTTTTGACAACAAAAAATAAGAAGCGCCAGGCGCAGGAGAGCGCCGACGTGCGGACGGCGTCGCGGATGCCGAGGCGGCATTTCGCCGGTGAAGCGCACCTCGTTCCGGGCGACGGCGACGGCGACGGCGCGGGGCTTCGGGCGACGACGCGGGGCTCCGGGCGGCGACGGCGCGGGGCTTCGGGCGACGGCGGCGGGGCTTCGGGCGTCGGCGCTGGGCTTCGGGCGACGGCGCGGGGCTCCGGGCGGCGACGGCGCAGGAAGTTAATTTGCTAAGTGTCTGCGTGACACTGTCCGTCAGTGGAGGGGAAGAAAAAGGCATAAGGGTCACCTTTAGTACCGGTTCGTAACAGAAACCGGTACCAAAGGTATTTTCGGAAATTCTTTCGCAATTTTAACCTTTCGTACCGGTTCTTTACACCAACCGGTACCAAAGGGTTTTTTCTTTTTCGTTTGATTTTTCTTTTGCAGTTTCTTTTGATTTTCATTTGCTTTTTCTTTTGCAGTTTCTTTTGATTTTCTATTGCAGTTTCTTTTGATTTTCTTTTTTCTTTTTCTTTTGTTTTCATTTGATTTTCTTTTGCAGCTTCTTTTGATTTTTCTTTTTTTTTATTTTCATTTGATTCTCTTTTGCAGTTTCTTTCGATTTTCATTTGCAGTTTTTTTTGATTTTTATTTTTTTTATTTTTCTTTTGATTTTCATTTGATTTTCTTTTGCAGTTTCTTTTGATTTTCATTTGATTTTCTTTTGCAGTTTCTTTTGATTTTTCTTTTTTCTTTTTCTTTTGATTTTCATTTGATTTTCTTTTGCAGTTTCTTTTGATTTTCATTTGATTTTCTTTTGCAGTTTCTTTTGATTTTCATTTGATTTTCTTTTGCAGTTTCTTTTGATTTTTCTTTTTTTCTTTTTCTTTTTCTTTTGATTTTCATTTGATTTTCTTTTGCAGTTTCTTTTGATTTTCATTTGATTTTCTTTTGCAGTTTCTTTTGATTTTTCTTTTTTCTTTTTCTTTTGCAGTTTCTTTTGATTTTCTTTTTGATTAGTTATATTTGATTTTATTTCAACGATTGAACAGGAAAAGAAGTACATATCTCAACTGAAAATTAAGATACATGGCCAGATTAAGTCACAATCGGTCGAGCTTGTTTTCGAATGTTGGAGTGATTCAGTCATAGTCGTGCCTAGCCCTATAAACGTCGCCACTGTAGTCGTCGTAGTCGCCGGTGTCATCGTCGCTGGCATCGGGGTCGCGGTAGTCGAACCTCGACTGGTGAGCACGCGTGGGCTGAGACTGAGGGTAGCGCAGGCGGGGGCCACGGTAGGCCATGACGCTCTGGAGAGTCCGGCCGCGCCACCATAGCCGACGGCCGGCCTCGTTGAAGTTCGAACGAGGCGAGCTGTCCTCCTCGTGCCTGGCAAGCGCACTCTCACGCCGATTGATGAAGAAGGCATCCCAAGTTGGGCTGTAGTCGGGATGCCACTGAGGATTCCTCCGCTGCTCTGGCGTGAGCTCGAAGTAGTAGTGGTTCGTGATGGCCATCTAGCGTGCCACACCTACAGGGACAGGAGGGACCGGTACGCCTCCGACGCTCAGCATCCAGCCGGTGGGGACGCGGTAGCCCGGCGGGCAGGGGTAGTTTGAGGCGCAAAACGCCTCCGCCTCCTTGGGGGTTAGAGATACGATGGAAGCCATGGAAGAGAGTGATGAGGTTTGCAGATATGAGTCTAGATGTGATATGTGAATGGAGGCCAAGCCTATATATATAGTGAAAAATGGCGGGAAGACGGAGGCGGGAAGCGGTGGAAAGCGCGGGAAGAAAATAGGCGGGAAATAGGTGGGTACAACCGAGACTAAAGGTGTCGGCAGGATAAGGACGCGTGGGATAAGGATGTGTGGGTAACCTTTAGTCCCGGTTGGTGGGTGCAACCGAGACTAAAGATGTCGGCAGGATAAGGACGCGTGGGTGGATGCACTGCTCGATGAGATAAGGACGCGTGGGTGGACACACGATGTCCCTGTCGGAGGAACAAGACAAAGTAGAAGCGGTGGAAAGCGCGGGAAGAAAATAGGCGGGAACGCAGTGGCGCGGGGAACCATCTAACCTTTAGTCCCGGCTGGTGGGTACAACCGGGACTAAAGGTGGTTTTTGTGTCATCTAACAAAACTGTCGGTGGGATAAGGACGTGTGGGTAACCTTTAGTCCTGGTTGGTGGGTGCAACTGAGACTAAAGATGTCGTTGGTGCTCACGCCCTACGGCATCTTCGAAAGCTCCGCCTCGAAAAAATTTCTCTCATACAATAACATCATTACACAAAAATCCATATTGAGATACACAAGTTATGATCCCTATCTAGTCTTCTGAGTTTTCTTCTTGTGTTTCCCTTTCTTCTAATTGCGACGCAGCCATGGACAATCTTCATTATTTAAAATGATGCTTGGATCAGTTTTCACCTTGAAGGGTGGAATATCATCAAACTTATTATAATCTTCTGACATGTCTGTTTTGTCCTCTACTCCCACGATGTTTCTTTTTCCTGAAAGAACTATATGGCGCTTTGGCTCATCGTATGATGTGTCCTCTTGCCTTTCTTTTCTTTTTTTCAGTTTGGTAGACATGTCCTTCACATAAAAAACCTGAGCCACTTCACTGGCTAGGACGAATGGTTCGGTGTCGTACCCTAGATTCTTGAGATCCACTGTAGTCATTCCGTACTGCGGGTCTACCTGTACCCCATTTTTTAGGTTGAACCATTTGCACCGGAACAAAGGGACCTTGAAATTACGTCCATAGTCAAGTTCTCATATCTCCTCTATGTACCCATAATATGTGACCTTCTTCCCATTGTCCTCTGCTGCATCAAAGCGGATACCACTATTTTGGTTGGTGCTCTTTTTATCTTGGGCGAATGTGTAAAATGTATTCCCATTTATCTCGTACCCTTGAAATGTCGATATAGTCGAAGATGGTTGCTTGGCCAACAAGTATAGCTGTTCTTCATTAGTGACATTCATGAGCCGTGTTTGCAACCAACCGCCGAAAGTCTTCATGTGTTCTCCATCAATCCAATCTTCACGTTGCTCCGGGTATTCAGAGCGTAAAATATTCTTGTGTTCCACTTTGTACGGAGCCACCAAGCTGGAATTGTGTAGAATTGTGTAGTGTGCTTGAGTGAAAGAATGTCCGTCCATACACATTGTTGCTTTCTTTCCTAGCGTGCCTTTTCCACGCAGTCTCCCCTCATAGCGCGATTCAGGAACACCGATCGGCTTAAGGTCAGGAATAAAGTCAACACAAAACTCAATGACCTCCTCTGTTCCATAGCCCTTGGAGATGCTTCCTTCTGGCCTAGCACGGTTATGAACGTATTTCTTTAAGACTCCAATGAATCTCTCAAAGGGGAACATGTTGTGTACAAATACAGGACCGAGAACACTAATCTCCTCGACCAGGTGAACGAGGAGATGCGTCATAATATTGAAGAAGGATGGTGGGAACACCAACTCGAAGCTGACTAGACATTGCACCACATCCTTCTGTAAATTTTGTAGAGTTAGTGGATTGATCACCTTCTGAGAAATTGCATTGAGGAACGCACATAGCTTCACAATGGGTACTCGAACATTTTTTGATAGAAGCCCCCTCAATGCAACCGGAAGTAATTGTGTCATAATCACGTGGCAGTCATGAGACTTTAGGTTTTGAAACTTTTTCTCTGACATGTTTATTATTCCCTTTATATTCGATGAGAAGCCAGACGGGACCTTGATGCTACTCAGGACTTCAAAAAAGATCTCCTTCTCTTCTTTGGTAAGAGCGTAGCTGGCAGTACCTTGATACTTCTCTGGATTCAGGTTGTTTCCTTCGTGGATACATTGCTGGTCGTGTCGTGCATCCGGTGTATCTTTTGTCTTCCCATACACGCCCAAGAAGTTTAGCAGGTTCACGCAAAGATTTTTCGTCACGTGCATCACGTCGATTGCAGAGTGAACCTCTAGGATTTTCCAGTAGGGTAGCTCCCAAAATATAGACATCTTCTTCCACATGGGTACATGTCCGTCAACATCATGCGGAACAGATTGTCCGCCAGGACCCTTTCCAAAGATCACTTTTAAATCCTTGACCATATCATATATAACATCCCCAGTAGGGCGGGTAGGATTCATTTGGTCTTCTGCCTCCCCTCTGAAATGCTTTCCTCTCTTTCTTACTTGATGTTGTTTTGGAAGAAATCGACGATGCCCCATGTACACATTCTTGTTTCTCAAATATATACTGTCAGTCTCACCTAAACAGTGTGTGCATGCATTGTATCCCTTGTTTGACTGTCCTGAAATGTTGCTAAGAGCAGGCCAATCATTGATGGTTACAAACAACAACGCTCGTAGGTTAAATTCCTTTTGTTCGTGCTCATCCCAAATAGGTACACCTTCTTCACGCCACAATTGTAAAAGTTCTTCAACCAATGGCCTCAGGTACACATCAATGTCGTTGCCGGGTTGCCTCGGGCCTTGGATGAGCACTGGCATCATAATAAACTTCCGCTTCATGCACAACCAAGGAGGAAGGTTATAGATACATAGAGTCACTGGCCAGGTGCTATGACTGGAGCTCTGCTCCCCGAAAGGATTAAAGCCATCTGTACTTAGACCAAATCTTAAGTTCCTTGCGTCATCTGAAAATGACTTGTACTTTCTATCGATTTTTCTCCACTGCGATCCGTCAGCGGGGTGTCTCAGCATCACATCTTTCTTACGGTCCTCTTTGTGCCATCGCAACAACTTGGCATGCTCTTTGTTTTGGAACAAACGTTTCAACCGTGGTATTATAGGAGCATACCACATCACCTTCGCAGGAACCTTCTTCCTGTGGGTGGACTCGCCCTCAACATCGCCAGGGTCATCTCGCCTGATCTTATACCTCAATGCACCACATACCGGGCATGTATTCAAATTCTCGTACTCCCCGCGGTAGAGGATGCAGTCATTGATGCATGCATGTATCTTCTGCACCTCTAATCCTAGAGGGCAGACAACCTTCTTTGCTTTGTACGTACTAGAGGGCAATACGTTCTCCCCTGGAAGCATCTTCTTTATTATTTTCAGTAACTTTTCAAATCCCTTGTCAGAAGTACCATTCTCTGCCTTCCATTGCAGCAATTCCAGTGTGGTACCCAGTTTTTTCTGGCCATCTTCGCAATTTGGGTACAACAGTTTATTGCGATCCTCTAACATTTTCTCCAACTTCAACCTCTCCTTTTCACTTCCGCAGTTTATCTTCGCATCAAGAATGGCCCGACCCAAATCATCATCGGGGTCATCAAAAATGGGCTCATCAAAAATGGGCTCTTCTTCAGCTTCGTCTTCCCCCATACTACTATCACCGTCTTCAGTGAATATAGGATAGTTGTCACTATCCTCTTCTTCTTCGTTGCCTTCCATTATAACCCCTCTTTCTCCGTGCTTGGTCCAACAATTATAGCCAGGCATGAAACCATTCTCAAGCAGGTGGAAGTGAAGGGTCTTTGAGGTAGAGTAATCCTTCGTATTCCTACAGGAACTACATGGACAATAAATGAAACCATTCGACCGCCTGTTTGCCTCCGCCATGTTGAGAAAATAATGCATGCCAGTAATGAAGTCGGGATGGCATCGGTCACCGTACATCCATTGTCGATTCATCTGCATTATATAAGTATATCAAAAATCATTAATTACACAACATCATGGATATATGAGTGACCAACTTAATTAATATTCAAGTTCATCACATAAAACTAAGTTTTTTTTATTAAAAAAAAGAGGCTCACCGAGGTGGTACAGTCACTAGTAGGAAAACCCTTATAGGTGGGATGCAATTATGTGGCGCACTAGCCAGCAGTGCGCCACAGAAAATAATTCTGTGGCGCACCTAGAAGGGTGCGCCACAAAAATACAGCATTTCTGTGGCGCACCAGAAGGCCATGCGCCACAGAATTTTGGTGGGGCCCACTCCCTGCCAGCCCCAATCATTGGTTCCACTAATTCTGTGGCGCACCGGGTGTAATGCGCCACAGAATTAGTTCATTCTGTGGCGCATCTGGTCTGGTGCGCCACAGAATTAGAATATTCTGTGGCGCATCAGGTCAAGTGCGCCACAGAATTACACTAATTCTGTGGCGCACTTGACCAGATGCGCCACAGAATTAGCTCGTCCCACACCTTTAAAGTGCCAACCTACCACACCTCCCACACTCCCAAGCCATTCATCTTCCTCTCCTCCATCTAGATCTAGCTCTAGCTCCCTTCCCTCTCATCCCATTTTGGCCATAGTTTTCACTTTCTTTGGTACTTATTGTACTTACTTTGGTTGATACATAATTGGCGGTGAGGAGAAGCCTCTCCATACTCTATCCTCCTCTCCAACTCATCGATCGCGGTCTCGTCTCGGTATCGAATCTACAAGGTGAGTATTTGGAGGGGACATGCATGCGCATGTCGATCTTGTGTATGGATGATTGTTGCACGTGAAGCGCTTGTGTGTGTGCCGGTGTGGTGCATGGATGTTTGTCGAGACGTTGATTCATTTCCGTTTCGGCAAATTTTTGTACTACCCATACGTCCTACCTTTAGGAGAGGTCATGCCGAATTTTTCCGCTCTATGTATACCTTTAGGAGAGTTCCATGCATGTGTGTGCATGTGTTGCGGTTCTAATTTTCTGCTCTATGTGTACCATTTGCAGACCAACCATGGTCCTCTCGATGAGTTCCGCTCGAATTAGTAGATACAAGAAAGACGCGAAGGAGGACATGATTCGGAACAATAGGCGCCAGATAAGATGTCCGTGTCGATCATGCAAACTCGAGCACTGGATCAACCCTGATTCCGGACAACTGGAGGAGCACCTGCTGAGGCGCGGTTTCATGCAGGACAACCAGGCGCGGCCGGCCCCAACAAATGGTGCGCATGAAGACCATGGTGGCGAGCGAGATGACGAAGCACCACATGTCGGTGGAGAATATCATCATGAAGAAGAAGTCGGCGGAGAATATCATCATGAAGTAGAAGTTACCGGCGGAGAAGATCATGATGAAGAAGAAGATTCTGGCGCGACTCCGCTATTTTCGGCCTTGCGGGACTCTCATGTTCAAGATCTGCTCCTCCATGAGACGAGCAACGACAGAGCTGCAGCCAGAGAGAGAGCCAAGCTGGCGCAAATGGAGAAAGACGGGATGACTCCGATATTTCCTGGGTGCCGTCCACAGGATACGCGCTTGCATGTAACACTTGATTGTCTGCAGATGAAGACGCAGAACAAATGGACCGATTCCAGCTTCAGCAAGAACATGAAATTCTGGCACGATCGTCTCCCAGAGGGGAACACATTGCCAAGTAGTATCGAGGAGGCCAAGAAAGTTGTGTGCCCTCTTGACCTACCGCACGAAAGATACCACGCCTGCATCAATGATTGCGTGATTTATCGGGGGGAGTACAAGGACATGACCACATGTCCTGTGTGCGGCCACGGACGGTACAAGGTTGGGAACAAGAAGGTACCTCGAAAAGTGGTATGGTACTTTCCTATCACTCCCCGTCTGCAGCGGTATTTCGTGGACCCTAAGGAAGCAAAGCTCATGCAATGGCACGTGGAAAGGGAGAAGCCCGAAGAAGATCCGGAGATGGGCTATATGCTGACACACCCTTCAGACGCTGGCCAGTGGGAAGCATTGGACATCGCCTTCCCTAGGTTCGGGGGCGACGGAAGGAACATCAGGCTGGGTATGAGCACCGATGGAATCAATCCGTTCGGCAACCAGAGTAGCACGCATAGCACCTGGCCTATGTTTGTATGGCCTTACAACCTACCCCCGTGGCTGTGCACCAAGCAAAGGTATATACACCTGAGTATTCTCATTCAGGGGCCGAAACAACCAGGTGTCGACATGCATTTGTATCTCGGGTTGCTGAAAGAGGAGTTAGACACATTGTGGAAGACGCCACCCCGTACGTGGGATGCCTACAGTAGAACTTATTTCGATATGAGAGCCGCGTTGATCACGACGGTCACGGACTATCCTGGTTGCGCATACGTATCTGCCCAGGTCAGCCACGGATTCTGCGGCTGTGTGAAGTGCATGGACGAGACCCCGCATCTACAGCTACCAAGGGATCCCGGGTCCTCGAAAACCGTGTACCCAGGTGCTCGAAGGTGGCTTCGCTTGGATCACCCGTGGAGAAAACGCGCTGATCTGTTCAATGGTAAAGATGAGCTCGATGGACCCCCGCGACAGAGGAGCGGTGCAGAAATCGACAATCTTCTAAAAAATTGGAAGGAGTGCCCAGCGCCGGGAAAGAAGCGACCGAAGCCAGAGCCGCTGCTCGGTGTATGGAAAGCGAGGTCTATTTTCCACGACTTGGAGTACTGGAAGGTCCTCCGCACGCCCCACAGCCTCGATGTCATGCACATTACGAAGAACGTTACCGAGAGTCTGCTTGGCACTCTTTGCAACTCGGAAAAGTCCAAAGATGGGCCAAAAGCAAGATACGATCTGAAACATTTTGGCATCAGAAAAGCTCTTCAAGCCCCCGATACTGATGACAACGACGACGATGATGATGATGATCAGACGGAAGGGACTCAACGTCTCTGCAAAAGGGCTAAGAAGAACGCGGTGGTGCTTCCCGCTGCCTGCTTCACAATGAGTCCGGAGGAGCTCGAGCAGTTTTTTAGGTGCCTCCTACGAGTGAAACTTCCGCACGGTTACTCGGGGAGTATAAGCAGATATCTAGACGTAGCAAAGAAGAGGTTCACCGGGATGAAGTCTCACGATTGTCACGTGCTCATGACGCAGATACTTCCCGTTGCGATCCGAGGGATAATGGACGAGCACGTCCGTGATACGCTGTTTGGCCTTTGCAACTTCTTTGACGTTATCACCAGGAAGTCGATCGGCGTGAGGCAGCTCAAGATGCTACAGGATGAGATCGTGGTGATACTATGTGAGCTCGAGATTTACTTCCCGCCCGCATTCTGTGATATATGCGTCCATCTCCTTCTCCATGTCGTTGATGACATCAGGCAGCTCGGCCCGACGTTCCTCCACAACATGATGCCTTTCGAAAGGCAGAACTGTGTCATGAAAGGATACGTTCGCAACAGGGCCCGTCCAGACGCAAGCATGGCCAAGGGGTTCCTAACCTACGAGTGCATCTCCTTCTGCCAGAATTATCTAAGCACCGAGGACGACCAGGATCATGTTGGTCTGCCCACCAGGACGCACCTCGGCAGGCTCGCTGGAGTCGGTCACCGCGAGGGCTACCGCTCAGTCCATGTGGGCATTGTCAATCGACGCGACGACTTTGAAAGGGCTCACCGGGTCGCGCTACAACACTTAAAATTGGTCGAACCTTTTGTGCAAGAGCACAAAAGCATAATCAAGCAGAATTACATCGATATGGGCCGGCCAAGGAAGATGGGAGACGTAACCAAAGAGCACAACTCCAGCTTCACGCTTTGGTTTAAGCAAAGTCAACTACTTCAAGCACAGAGCAGAAGGCCTTCTACCGAAGATGAAAAACTCATATACACCTTATCACAGGGCCCTGGGCATAACGTAAGGACCTATCAGGGGTACGACATCAACGGTTACAGATTCTACACCGAGGAAAAGGACAGAAATAGTGAAAATCAAAACTCAGGAGTAACTATGCTATCATACGCCGATGACAAGACTAGTATCAAGGAAAGATTTTTCGGAAGGATCGAGGAGATATGGGAGCTCAATTACTGTGGAGAGACGGTGCCAATGTTCCGTGTGAGATGGGCCAAGAAGGTCGAAAAAGAAGGCCGATATTTCACCACCATGGTTATACCGGATGCCAAATCGAAGAACGCATCCGCGAAAAATGAGCCATGGGTACTCGGTAGCCAAGTTGACCAATGCTTCTTCATCACCGACCCGTCGAGGCCTAGCCGTGTTGTCGTGAGGAGGGGCAAGAGGAGCATCATAGGAATGGAAGGAGACGCAAATGAGGAAGACTTGGACAAGAACGGTGACCCGAAGATCGAGGAGGAATTCGACAAGCACTTCGACATGCCTACTACTAGTAAAGTAAGAAGGAAGACCTCCCTACCTACTAAAGGTTGTCCGTTCACACGAAGAAATCTCAAGGTGGCCGGCATAAAGTATTCAACCGCCAACAAGAAGGGCAAGAAACGCTAAGCTAGCTCGGAACCGGACGGAGAAGATTTTTTTGGTGTGTGTGATCGAGACTTTTTTGTGTATGCACATTCCAAAGCATAAGGCTTATATTTTTAGAAACTATCGACAACTATAATATTATATAGACATCATATGAAAATTTGGTCAAACTTCAGGTTCTTTGAATTTTTAGAAAAAATATAAGCCTTATTCATTGAAACAGAGGGAGTGCATACACAGAATTTTTAGAAAAAAAAGGAAATAAATTCTGTGGCGCATCTATTAGTGGGATGCGCCACAGAATTCTCTAATTCTGTGGCGCATTCCACCATTAGATGCGCCACAGAATTTTGACACTTAGTAAAACTGCGGATCGATCCCCTCCCCCGCGCACTGCTTCTCTCTCTGTTCCTCGCTAGATAGCCGCCGCAAACCCTAGATAGCCGCCAGAGATCGACTCCTCGCTCCACCCCCGCCGCCCCCGAAGAGGAGCACGTCGCGCCGCCACCCCCGAAGAGGAGCCCGCCGCCGTCCCTGCAGAGGAGGAGCCCCGCCGCCCCCGAAGAGGAGCACGTCGCGCCGCCGCCCCCGAAGAGGAGCCCGCCGCCCCCGAAGAGGAGCACGCCGCGCCCCCGAAGAGGAGCCCGCCGCCCCCGAAGAGGAGCCCGCCGCCCCCGAAGAGGAGCCCGCCGCCGCCCCCGAAGAGGAGCACGTCGCGCCGCCGTCCCTGCATAAGAGGATCCCCGTCGTCGCGCCGCCGCCGCTGCAGAGGAGCACGCCGCGACACCGTCTGTTCGGCGGCTCCATCTCCACCACCTTCCCCGCCCGATTCTAGGTACGCGCCCTTCTCCCGATGCTTGCCTGCTCGCTCGCTTGCTCGCCTGCTCGCTGTTAGAATTGAACAAGAATGATGTTCCTCGCTTGCTCGCCTGCTCGCTGTTAGAATCGATTAGCAGCAGCTTTATAATTTCCTGTTAACAGCAGCATGCTTCGATGGATTGATACGGCAGCGAAGCGATTCTGAACATTGGTTTTTACAGGAAGTTTCTATAACTTGCATTGGCGTGGATGCATAGAAATGATGTTCTTTTCAGCCATAAAATGAACTGCTGTCAAAAACCATGATTTACACTCTGCAAAATGGCAGATAAATTTTGATGCAAATATGCCTTGTATAATGTAACTTCATGTAAGCTGAGCTGTTAAATTTTTGTAGCAGCAGCTTTATAATTTTTGTACTCCATATTATCTTGAGAATATTGCTGCTGTTATGTGTTATGCAATGAGATATTTTGACCATAATCTGCTGTTATATATGCTTATGAGATGTTGTCAAGTGTGGATGAATAAACTGAGTTGCCCATTTCTCCCGAAGTGTTGATTCGCTTCCGTTTCGGTTGAGAAATGGGCACTCATAGGTAGAAAAATTAGCAAAAGTCATGCCGAAATTTTGAATTTTTCCGTTGCATTATGTACTAACTATTTGCCTCTTTTTAATGAAGTGCAAATAAACATGTCGGGCACTTCTAACCCTAAGACCCAGGAGGAAGTCGCCAGAGAGGCCAACAAGCCATGGTGGGAGGAATACGATGAGGTAGAGGGCCGGGGGGGGGGGGCGCCGCCGATCGCGGCGATGAGGACGAGAGCTGGGGGCCGCCTCCAAGAGCGGCGATGAGGAAGAGGGCCAGGATGACGCCGCCGAGACCGGTGAAGAGACCACCGACCGCACGGAAGGTGATAGCGGCGGCAACCCTGAGGAGGCCAAGAAGAAGAGGAAGGCGAAGAGGCCAAGGGCGGATCGGAGGCCGCAAGTGCTAGCCAACATCACCGATCCTTTCACGTTGGTCTCCGAAAGTGGCCTACCCTTGGAGCCTTCTAAGGTTGCCAAAGGGTACGCGATGCAACTAGGGTGCATCGTCCGTGAAACCGTGCCGCTCAACACTCAAGACCTCAGAAGCGAGGCCAACGCGGCTTTGGCCGCAACCCTCCTCCAGAAGCTTCACCAACGATACACGTTCCCACAGCCGTTCAATAAAAAGGTGGACTCTTTAGCGCTCACGAAGATGAGCACCGCCTTGAGCAGCTGGAAAACCCGGCTGAAGGACAAGATCAAGAAAGGTAAAAGCTGGGAGCAGATAAGTCGCAAAGACCCGACACTCTCTAGAGAAGACTTCGAAGCATTCAAGTCGTCCTTAGAGACTGACGAGGCTAAAAAATGGACCGCCTGGGGGAAGAAAATGCGGGAATTGAACCTAGGGGCTCACCGTTGCGGAAGCGGCGGTTACCGAGGAAAACAGCCCACTTGGGACAAGGAGGATGCCGAGATGATACGTCTGGGCAAAGAAAACCCCTGGCTAAAAATCGCGAATATACAGACTAGGAACTATGTCCGGTCCCGCTACTACTTAGACTGGGAGACGGGGGAATTTGTTACGGATTACCCCGACGTGAAGAAGTTCGAGAAACTCCTGGTAAGGATAGTCTATATTATTATTGCGCTGATCTTATTAAGCAATGAAGCCAAATGGGCTAACCTTAAGTTCCTTTGTCTGAAGGACAATGAGTTGAAGGGTAGTTCTACGGCTGGCCCGTCGTCCCAGGGGTCGACGGAACCGTGGGACACGCCTTTCAACAGGGCGACGAACGCATACAAGGAACGGGACCTGGACAAGCCACCGACGTCGGCTGGCCGTGTGTCCGGCTTTGGCACAAGTATGAAGGTATCCGAGTACTACGGATCGGATGCCAAGTCGAGAAAGGAGAGGAGGTCGACTAAGCAGGATAAAGCCGAGGTTCAGGAGCTGAAGAAGAAGGTGGAGTCACTAGAGAAAATAGTGGACCCGACCGAGATGAGTAAGTTACTGGACGAGAAGCTGCAGGAGAGGCTCCGGCAGATCATCCCCCCTGGTTTGATGGAGGGGTTAGCTGCTTGGAATGCGGCAGGTCAACAGGGGCCGATATATGTGCCCAGCGTCAGCGGCAGTAACTCAAGTCACCAAGTGTCACCGCTGGTGACCCCGACGCCGCCGCTCCACCTGGTCGCATCGACGCCCCCAACCGCGGAAGCTGATAGGGTGGTGGTGCCTGATAATGCACTCGAGAGTGAGCGGCCCGGCGCTGGCACCGACGCCCTTGTATCAACATTAGCAGAGATCAACGCCGTCAAGAAGGTAACTCATTAGTTAGTTCTCCGCGTCATCTTCTTTAACTATATATGCCTTGCGCTGATCTTATCCAACATGCCCCTGACTCAGGACGAACCTTGCATACTCCTGCATGTGGTGGAGCCCGGCGGCAAGTTGATGGATGTTGCTAGCGGCACTGTCATGCCCAGCCGAACTATGCACCACAGAAACATTGCAGATCATTTGGTGAAGGTGAAGTTGGCAATGGTAGTGCCGGAGTACCACAACCTCCTCCCCCCCGATCAACCTCCAGGCACAGACGAGGACGACGTTATGGTCCTTGGGAATTGCATCGGCTGGCTTATGACATGGCCGAAGAACCAGATTCGTCTGGGTGGGGGTCTTCCGAGTGTCAGGCGCAACATCGGCGCCACCTCCCCTATCATCCGGCCCAAGGTCGTCCGGCCCGGCGCCGGCCCCACCCTTAAGGAACCGGCGGTCGCCGCCGCCACTACCCTGAAGGAACCGGCGGTCGCCGCCGCCACCCGAAAGGAACCGGCGGTCGCTGCCGCCACTACCCTGAAGGAACCGGCGGTCGCCGCCGCCACCCGGAAGGAACCGGCGATCGCCGCTACCACCACACGCCACCAACAGCTGTTGGGAAAGCTTCCGCAACGACCGTCGACCAAACGCAAGGTACGCCAAGCGGCGGCATCGCAACCGCCACCACCTAACTTCCAGGACATGGCGCCGCTTGATGGCAATGATGATGATGATGACGTCGATGCCTACATCAACACTGGCGCCTGCAGCCAAGATATGTACATGCCTCATATGGATGAAGAAGCCTTCCGCACTCACGGCGATCAACTTGGTCGTCCCACTACAGTCACGCAGCGCCTGACCTTCACGGGTCTTTCTCTGCAAGACACTCCTCCGGAGGCTGGCAATCTAGCTCAAGTCAAGCCGGCTACCATTTTCAGCCCTAACACGCTGTATAAGACGATCGTCGGGGAGCCACGCGAATCAACCCCAGCACCCCAAGCTCCACCATCAGCACCACCAGCACCCCAAGCAACCCAAGCACCCGTTGCACCACCATCATCACCACCAGCACCCCAAGCAACCCCACCATCAGCACCACCAGCACCCGAAGCACCCCCAGCAGGTCAGGTGAAGAAGCCAAGGAAGAGAGGAAATAAAAAGGGCGCATCTTCGAGCCAGACTCTTCCTAAGAAGATGCGGGCCGACGACATGGTACCACAGACACCTGGTGGCTTGTCCCGGCTTCATGAAGCTGGTAAACTGATACTGCCTGAGGACCTCGAACACCTCGCAAGTGGACCAATGATCAGTTTGCAGCAAAATATTCAGTTTCTAGAGAGCCTCCTTCTTCAAGACAAGGATCCAAATTACCCGGTGTTCACGGTCAGGGTGCCAGCAGCAGACCCGAACTTCGTCCAAGCATACCCCGCGGATATCTTCTTCATAGCGTTCGAGGACGTCTTCAATCTATTTCACTGGAAACGGCTCGACTATAACTTGGTTCGCCTATATGCGATCAATCTTCAGATGAAGATCAAGAGAGAGAGACCCCCAACATCGCGGTAGCGGATCCCTACTACATGCGCGATAGCCAGCTGGTGGATGGCTCAAGCACACGGACCGCGGCGGTGCGGTACCTCCAGAGCTTCATGCTCATGAACAAAGAGAAGAACACCATTCTTCTGCCTGTCTTTCCCGAGTAAGTACACATTCGCTCTCGGCCGTCGTAACTTATGCTTTCTTATATATTTCTTCCATTGCCGATCATTTCCAACATTCCATTTAAATTGCATGTGTTGAGCAGGGACACATACTGCACACTCGTCGTTCTTTGCCCGAAGTGGTCCCTAGCCCAGTACTTCGACTCGTCGAGTACGACGACGAAGAAAGACTACAACAGAATAAGGAGTGTTCTCGATGAGGCTATTCTTTTCTACTCCAAAAATGGAGGCATCTTCCACGAGAAGAGGAAATTTATCAGGCCGGACACTAAAGAGCAGGGGTTCAAGCACGTGATCAACTTCCCTTGCATCAAGCAGCCAGATGACAGCATGAAGGAGGCCTTCTATGTCCTCCATCACCTTAAAGGGTTTGTCGCGGATGCAGAGATGATGCGTCTGCCACCTAGTAAGCGAGACCCCAAAAAAATGGCGGGGGAGATCAGCGATGCTGATCTTAGAGAGGACTTCCATCGCATCCAAGTAAAGCTATCAGAAATTATCGTAGAAGATGTATGCAACAGATCGGGGCTCTTACACCAACTCAGAGGGTTGTGTAAGAGGGATATAGAAGAACGCCTACATAGGCAGGGTGATGGAAGGACGTGGACAACGAAGGACATGTACAAATCGTTCCCGGAGCCCATGAACAAGACGTCTCGTTGATCGAGAGGCCGGTGTGCCTACTGTGTTGTAAATAAACTTGCTTAGTGCCGTTGTTGGACTTCAATTACTATTGTAGTCGATGTAGTTGAACTTGATTACTTATGTGATACCAATGCTATATGACTTTTAGGTTTATTATTATTTCCTTGCTTTAATTCTTGTGAATATGTATGCATGTGAACCCTCTAATTCTTTCCATTGCATTATATACTAATATGCCTTGTGTCCATAGAGATGACGTGGTACGTCGTGTTCGAGGGGCGGGTTCCAGGAGTCTACGAGGAGTGGACGGACTGCAAGGAACAGGTGCACAAGTTCAGCGGCAACTGCTACAAAGGCTACCCGACTCAACAAGAGGCGGTTGCCAAGTGGAGAAAGCACCAGTCGAACAAGAGCAAGATGAAGACCTTCATTGTGCTCTCGCTCTTGCTCACCATCGTCGGAGCGGTACTCTATTTCATCCTAGTGTAGGCGGCGGCCGGTGTCACTTCATTTGTATGTTGAGATGATGCACTTAATTTGCATGGATTATGAGTTGTATGGAGATATATATGTATGATGAGTTGTATATGCATGGAGCTATATGAAATCTGTTAATATTCTATATGAAATGAGTTGTATATGGAGATATATAATTGTGCTACATGAAATCTGTTGATATATCTGTATACTGCTATATTATATCTGTTAATACATGTATATATACGCCAGACAAAATAATTTCTGTATAAAACCTGTAATATTTTTGTGGCGCACTAACTTGTAATTCTGTGGCGCACCTAATTCTGTGGCGCACCAAGGCAAAATGCGCCACAGAATTCCTTAATTCTGTGGCGCATTAGGTCTTGGTGCGCCACAGAATTCCTTATTTCTGTGGCGCATGTGCTGGTGCGCCACAGAATGCTTATTTTTGTGGCGAAGATCCTGTGGAGCACCACCCATGCGCCATAGAATGCATATTTTGGTGCGCCACAGAAGAGGTTTTCCCTACTAGTGAGTGCCGGCTAGGGGAAGACGCTGGCGATCGACGGCGGTGAGGACGGGGACGATACTAAAACCTACAAATCATACTTTAATTTGAGCTCAATTGCATACAAAAAGAATGAAATTCCTAACTTAGGCATTTCATCAAACACCTTGCTAGCACTAGAAAAATAATACGAGTTAAACTAGCAAAGAAATGAGCTAAATTAGGAACGCCGGAAAAAAGGATGATATTGCTAACCCTTGGATAGATGGGTGCCAAATATTTTGGAGTGTGAGAGGTGCCAAATAGAGATTTTTTGGAGTGTGAGAGGTGCCAAATATTTGGAAATGTGAGAGGAGAAGGAGAGAAAATAAGATGCAGGGATCGGGCTAGCTGAAGAAATAGGGCAGGGACCCTTACCGGTACTAAAGGTCTTTAGTACCGGTTCGTAATACGAACCGGTACAAAAGGCCCTCAACGAGCCGGTATTAATTGTCCTCGGCCGGCTGGGCTAGGGAACCGGTACTAATGTATCCTTTAGTACCGGTTCATACGGAAACCGGTACTAAAGGCACAGACGGATGCCCATTTTTCTACTAGTGCGTCCGTGCCAGGGTTCTATATTTCGTTTTCCATAAAAATTTCGCCCCTCACAGAGAATCGTGAATTTCGAGAAATTAACAAAATTTCGTAGAAATGTTTCAAAAATTTCGACCAAATTTGCATTGTAGCGTTCAAATAATTTAGAGACATAAACACATAAGTGCTGAGAATTTGAACTTAGAACCTACCGAGCAAATATCTGGGCGATATACCAATGCAGCACTTCAACTTTCTTGCAAAGTTTGCACTCTATATTCATTGCCATGCTCCTCTGCCGAGAGGTCGGTGTCGGCGAGCCTGGTGAGATCCGCGAAGACTGCAGCATCCGTGGACTGTATCGCATTAGGGAAGTGTGCGCGAGTTGCAGCTGCGAGCCTAGACGCCTTGATCGCCTAGCTGAACTGGGCGACGCCGTGAGGGGGTAATGCTGCTCGCCTGAATTCCCAAAGGACGGCTTCGTAGGCAACGAACGAGGTGCTGCATCCCGGCGGCCGATCGTCATGCATTACCTCTGTTCGTGCGTGCTGCTGACTTCTGTCGCCGCGGGTGCGTGCACGCTACTGGACTCGGATGCGGTATTGCACGGGGCAACTGAAGTACATGCAGCTTGCTGATATGTTTGGGAAAACTAATTTGACCAAAGTTAGCTACCTAAAGTTGTTTGTGTTTTGCAGGGAAGAGGATTTGGGAAAATCTAGCTCATGACTTAATTTGCTTAAACATTTCGGTTTTTAAGTTATAACAATTTGCAATGAGCAAATTTTGACAAAGCGACTTCATTTTTGGTGCAAAGAAATAATATAACTATAAAATTTAGTATGCTGGTCTAGAACTCTCGATTGACACCATTGATAGCTGTTCGTCAGCCCTGTCGCCGTGTCCGGCACGCGGCTCTTCAATGCCACCGACTAACTCGCTCCACCTTAATTTCTAGGGCTTCCACCTCAAGGTGTACCTGCAAACCTCGAAGCTCCATGAGGCATTGTCATGATAAAGTTTCAGCCCCGCAAAACCCTTGAGAACTTTTTATCCTAAAAATTACAACGGCCATAAATCAACTTTAACTTTAATTCTAGATAAATAGTAGCAACGTCCTTGTAAGAAGACTTTGTCCCCTCAATAAAATATTGATTTCCAGTAGTGATATTCTTCGTAGTCTAAAACTTAGTGATATTGGTTGTTGCCTTATAGTCAATAAAAATTGACTCTAACCATACTTTAATATGTAACATAACTAAAGTGTATCTAAATTATCAATCATTTACTTCAGTTAATAGTATAAAATAGAGATAATGGTATTGTTATGTTGTCATAACTTTATATGTAATTGTTATAATGAATTTTTATTTAAAATAAATAGCTAATCAATTTTGGAGAATATCATTAAAGGGATAGCAAGTGTAAATAGAGATCCGCAGCAACGCGTGGGCATGCAGCTAGTATCTTATATTTACTAATTGGAGGCACCATAGAAGACTCCACATTAATCCTGGTGGTTAGAAAATATTGTCCATCCGATCAAAGCGGTGATCCATCAACAGCCGTCGGGTAAAGTCCGCTCTGCCTTCATTCATGTGAGGCGGACTCTTCCGTTGCGCTACCCTTCCGTAGTTCAGTTCAAAAAAAAAACTTCCGTAGTTGTAAAGAATGAATCGAAGGAAAAAATTGTAATCGTCACCTCCATCCTCAGGACGCCTTCCCCTACCTACCTCCGACGTTGGCCTTAATTTCTCACGGCGCGCCGGTGACTCCCTATAGGTTATGTTGGATTATGTTGGATTATGGCGAGCGCCGGCCGGCCGCTATTCTCATCTTCCCGCATGGGTTCGCGAGTTCTCTGTGCTATATCATCTTCAGTCTCCCAGCCACGTAATGGAATCGATCTGAAAAAGAGGTACGGTCCAGTTCAAGAATCCAAGGTATGACACCAACGCACATCAATCCAGCATTAATGTTTTCTCCAGTTGATTAAGTAATCATAATGGTTAGTGCGGCAGAGGCCGATGGTTCGTGTCCGAGGTCAGGTTTTTCCTCAGTCATACGGTTCTGTCTGCACATGTTCCTGACCAACTGGCGGCGCCCGACTGGGAATCTGGGATCGTGTATGGACTCAACTGGCTGCTCTACAACACAAGCAATTTCTGCTCATCTATGTCACTGTGAGTCGGGAGGTACTTCTTTAGATGTCAAAAAAATCTGATCAGTACTTTCTCCTTCATAAGAAAATGCATCAGCAATTTTCTGCTTAGACATCTGGATTGATATTTTCATCTTGACATATAGTATTTGTAGGTTGTACTTTCCTTCTATCTGTACTAAATTTAGTGGAAAATAATATCATCTTACAATGTTGATTAATATATCAGTTCTTTTTTTGAGATTATTAATATATCAGCTCTAATAACCATGTTTAGTCCATTTGAAGTTTATTTTTCAAATTATATCTTACAAGGTCCTATTGAAATCACAAACTGTATTTGCACAGTGACTATTTAGAGAGCAGATTTGGTGCTCCCGAGCACAAGTATATTTAAAAATTGTGTTTCTTTGTTTCAAAAATCTTCAAATTTATTCAATGAGTACATACACATGTGCTCAATAATCGTGAGAAGTTTCGGTAGAAATTGCGTAGTATTTTGAGCTACAGAAAATTAACTAATTTGTGTTTGTGTACATGAATAGATTTTTGTTAGAAATTTGTCTTTTTGTATAACTTAGAATACAAAATATTTTCTCCAAAATTTCTACCGTACCTTTAAAATGTTCATATGTATATGTTTATTTAATTTCAGATTTCTTAGAATACCAGATATATGTTTTCCAAAAATTGAGAGCTATGGTGCTCATGTGCCAAAGGCACTTTTCGGACTATTATTATATTTTTCATCAAAGTGTCAATCAGCTGTAAATATTGGTCAATACGAGGTGAAAGTGTGGTCTCTTTGGGTATCGTTGAGGTAAGACAATAAGAAGGCTCTCCATAAATTGGTGTTTGGACAGTGAAATATTTTTCTTGGACTATTATTATAATTTTCATCAAAGTGTCAATCCGCTGTAACTATTGGTCAATACAAGGTAGAAAGTGTGGTCTCCTTGGATATCGTTGAGGTAAGACAATAAGAAGAATCTCCATAAATTGTTGTTTGCACAGTGAAGTATTTTTCTTGGAAGTGCGAATATCTCATCAGTGATTAGGTGTGCAGGCACTATACTGACGCTTCCATCTGACAAGATAGAAAGTGTGGCTGCCTTCATTCTACTATAAAGAGATTAATGAGAACAACAATGGCCATGAATTGATCCGCTGCTGCAAAAAGTCGTGAATGATTTGATTTTGTTTATGCATCTGCCATTGCATTGACACCAGGTAAATGCAGTGCGGTTGTATTACTGTATCCTAATATTGTGAGCAATTTTTATCATGGTTGTCATTTAGTACAATTATTTATAACAGATCTTGCATATTTTCTTTCTATTGTATGGTACGTATTTAAAATGAAAATGTATTTTATTTATGATTGCTGAAATTTATCCCTGTCAAGCAATTTCTCCAATGAATTAAATTGTTTGGATAATTTTATTCTGTAAAATGCCTACTATATGATCAGTTGTCATTTTCTCACTCGCCAAATTAGTGGTTTGTTTTAAGTTCGCATCCAATTGTTGCTATACTATCATATTACATTTTCCTGCTTAAGCTCATCCTTTCTACGGTGCTATATTTATGCCATGCTATTAAAGTTTGTGTAATATCATGGAAAAAAGTTTATCTTAGCAACACTAACTACACCAGTTTTGCTATACATTAATTTCAAGTTTAATTTAGATATTATGTAGTATTTAATAAAAATTTATATTGATAACTAGCCCGTGCAGGTGCACGGGTTGATGACTAGTACTTCTAAAAATATACACGCATAACAACACGTTTATAACAGACCATTGGTAAATTCAACATTACATAGATTGAGCATGCCGTAATAATATTTTAACTATTGCAAAAGAAGTGAAAAAATTGTGTCCTATTTGCGGCAGCAAGAAAGTAAGCACACCTTATAATTCTAGACCATGGACTTGTAGAAGAATACTTTCGTAGATAGTAAGTAATTTTAAGCATAGCTTAGTCATATTAGCATTCTTTCACATTAACTAACTTCATGCTAATGATGGGATTAGTAGACCCCGAGACGGCACTACAGGAATCCAGCTCTATGCCGAGGGTGTGGAGACCCCGGTTTACCACCCGGGATTCCCGTTATGCACACAATTCATGATCCCAGGAAGATAATCATGAATCCACATAACAGAGTTGGCATTACAGAGTACATCATCCATTACATAAATAAGTCGATAAGTCTTACATGGCCTCTTGGCCGAATTCAAATGCCTCACAGGGCAAGTTCACTAAGCATTGCAGCGGAATCAAAAGTAGCGTCGGTAGCCCGTGTCATGCCTCTACCCTACAGGCGACTGACCGGGAGACGGATCCTAGTTCGCACCGGCGTCGTCGAACTCCTCACCATCATCATCGAAGTCCTCATCATAATCTGACCAAGTTAATAGCCAGGGACAAAGCCGTGAGTACATTTTGGAATTGTACTCGCAAACCACCTCAGAGGAAACAAGTTGCATGCTATTTGGCTGTAGCAAGGGAAGTTGGTTCAAGGCTAGTTGCTCTATTCTAACCATAGTTTCTCGTGTCGATATAGCATGTCATACGACATCTCTATATCATAGTTTCTCTTGTTGATATAGCATGTCATACGACATCTCTATATCATAGTTTCTCTTGTCGATATAGCATGTCATACGACATCTCTATATCCTTATTAAAGAAGAGTTTTTGTAAAGCATTTTAGTAAAAGCTCTAGGGAAGGGGGAACTCATTTTCTTTCCAAGAAAAACAACGGTCAATCAAACATGACCAGCTTCTTTCATCGGCAGTATCCTACGAGTACTCCGAACCACAACCGTGCCACGGCAGTACCCTCCGAGTACTCCGAACTGGCACCTTTCTCCATTTTTCCCGAAATCAACCTTTGAAAACAAATCCGACATTGGGCTAGATAGCGACCATTCCAACCGTCCATGACCGAGGACTCGGCTATTCGAATAGTTTTACACTCTGCAGAGGTTGTACACTTTACCCACACCATCCGATAAATCCGCCGGGATTTCCACCACAGACCGTCATACACAAGTATGTGGGGGTTCGGATAATCGATCAAAGCCCTCCATCTATCTACCTTAGTACGGGTGCCTACCCTGTGGAGTTTACCTCCCCGGCACACCCCGGCAGTACCTCCTTCAGAGTGTAACTCCGGCGCCATGGCGGGAGAACCCAAGTGTCTTCCGGCGGCTCGGGATATGCCGTGATATCTGTTGACCCTCTTTTAGCGTCAACCCGGATTCCGGGGTCCTACAGACCCTTATATAGTTGTGAGGCTCCCCGCACTAAAGCAAATAAACTTCAAACTAAGCCCCGTCCCATACCGGGGTAATGTGGTTGCACGGGTTAATTGTTCCAGTGGATACCTAGTGATCACCAATGTGGGGTGTTACACACAATCCTATTAAAAGTTTTAGTTCCTTCTAAATAAAGCATTAACTTAGTCTTAATCAGGCATTACAAAAAGTGGGGTGTTACAGACCTTCCCCCCCTTAAAAGAATCTCGTCCCGAGATTTGGTAGCTAAGCGTTGAGTAAGTCAGGAAATTCCTGCTGAAGATAATCTTCACATTCCCACGTGGCCTCATCTTCCGTATGATTACTCCACTGAACCTTGTACATGTTGATCTTTCGTCTACGGGTGAGACGGACATCTTTCTCCACGATGCGGATTGGCCTCTCGCGGTAGGTCAAGTCATGGTTAAGGTCAATGGTATCTTGGTCAACCTCCTTGAAAGTCTCGGGCTTGCTGGGAACTTGGAGGCACTTGCATAGTTGGGAGACGTGAAAAACGTCGTGAAACTCGGACAACTTCGGGGGTAGCTCTAACTTATAGGACATTTCTCCGTGGCATTCGAGGATCTTGTATGGGCCGATGTAGCGGGGTGCAAGTTTTCCTTTCTCATGGAAACGCTGCATACCCTTGAGTGGAGTCACCCGGAGATAGACAAAATCTCCCACTTGAAAGGTAAGGGGTCTCCATCGAGAATCCGCGTAACCTTTCTGTCTAGATTGAGCGGCTCTCAAGCAGTTATGGATTAGTTGTACTTGCTCTTCGGCTTCCTTGATGATATCAGGACCAAATACTTGGCTTTCTCCAGTCTCCGACCAGTTGAGTGGGGTACGGCATTTACGACCATATAGAGCTTCAAAGGGAACCATCTGAAGACTAGCTTGATAGCTATTGTTGTAGGAGAATTCAGCGAATGGCAAACAATCTTCCCACTTGGCCCCATATGAGAGGATGTAGGCACGGAGCATATCTTCCAAAATCTGGTTCACTCGCTCGGTCTAACCTCCTGTTTGCGGGTGGAAGGCAGTGCTAAAGGAGAGGTTTGTCCCAAGGGCTTTGTGCAGGCTTTCCCAAAATCGGGAGGTGAATTGTGACCCTCGATCGAAAATGATCCTCTTGGGTACTCCATGCAGGCTCACAATCTGGGTTATATATAGCTCGGCCAGGTTCTGACCTCGGTCGGTGGTCTTGACAGGTAGGAAGTGGGCAACCTTGGTTAGGCGATCGACGATGACCCAAATAGAGTCATGTCCCCTGTTTGACCTTGGCAGGCCAGTGATGAAGTCCATAACAACTTCTTCCCATTTCGACATGGGTATCTTCAGGGGTTGCAACAGACCCGCAGGTCTTTGGTGCTCGGCCTTGACACGCTGACAGATGTCGCACCGGGCGATATAAAAGGCTATCTCTCGCTTCATTCCATGCCACCAAAACCGCTCTTTCAAGTCTTGGTACATTTTGGTGCCTCCTGGGTGAATCGAATAGGGAGTATCATGGGCCTCCTTCAAGATGAGCTGCTTCAACTCTTCGATATTCGGGACGCATAGGCGGCCATTATACCACAGCACACCTTGTTGATCAATCAAAAACCCAGGTACTTCTTCACGTCCCATCCTACGCTTGATTCCCTCAATGCTCTCATGACCTTTCTGGGCTTCTTTGATTTGATCAAACAGAGTAGGTCGGACTTCAAGGTTGGCTAGGAACCCATGGCTCACAAGCTCAAGTCCAAACCTCTCAAACTCTTCACATAGGGTAGGCTGGTTGGTCTTTAGTAGGGCATTTAGGGAGCAAGGTTCTCTGCTAAGGGCATCTGCGACCACGTTTGCCTTGCCCGGATGGTAATGAATGCCTAAATCATAATCCTTGATAAGCTCAATCCATCTCCGCTGTCTCATATTCAGCTCTTTCTGGGAGAAGATATACTTCAAGCTCTTGTGGTTGGTGTAGATCTCACATCGGTTTCCCATAAGATAGTGTCGCCAAGTTTTGAGTGCATACACAACAGCAGCAAGCTCTAGGTCATGGGTAGGATAGTTTAGCTCATGCGGGCGCAGTTGACGGGATAGGTAAGCAATGACCTTGCCATCTTGCATCAGAACACTCCCAAGTCCAAGCTTGGAGGCGTCGCAATAGACGTCAAAGCTCTTGGTGATATCGGGCATGGTCAGAATAGGGGCTGATACAAGCCTTTTCTTGAGTTCTTGGAAACTCTGCTCGCACTTCTCAGTCCATTCAAACTTCTTGTCCTTCTTGAGGAGCTGAGTCATTGGGCAAGCAATGCTAGAGAACCCTTCAACAAACTTTCGGTAATATCCAGCTAATCCAAGGAATGCTCGAACTTCAGTGGGATTGGTCGGGGCTTTTTTCTCCAAGATGGAAGTAATGTTTGATGGGTCAACGGACACTCCCCCATCTGAGATAACGTGTCCCAAAAATCCAACTTCCTTTAGCCAAAATTCACATTTGCTTAATTTGGCATAAAGTTGGTGCTCTCGCAAGGTTCCCAATACTAGCCGCAGATGCTCGGCGTGCTCTTCCTTGGTCTTAGAATAGACCAAGATATCGTCAATGAATACCACCACAAATTTGTCGAGGAACTTCATGAACACCTTGTTCATGAGATTCATGAAGTAGGCGGGGGCATTGGTCAGGCCAAAGGATATAATGGTGTATTCAAACAAACCGTAGCGGGTGGTGAAGGCGGTCTTGGGTATATCGGACTCGCGGACTTTCAGCTGATGATATCCCGTGCGGAGATCAATCTTGGAGAACACCTTGGCTCCATTCAGCTGGTCAAATAGGTCTTCAATTTTTGGGAGTGGATACTTGTTTTTGATCGTCACCTCATTCAACTTACGGTAACCCACACACAGTCGAATGGTACCGTCTCGCTTGTCCACAAAAAGAACAGGTGATCCCCAAGGTGACGCGCTGGGACGGATAAGACCCTTGCTGAGCATATCAGCGAGCTGCCTCTTTAACTCTTCTAACTCTTGGGGGTTCATGCGGTAGGCTCTTTGTGCTATAGGGGCGGTTTCGGGAATCAACTCAATAATGAACTCAATATCCCGGTCAGGGGGCATACCTGGCAACTCCTCCAGAAAAAAACATCGGGGTACTCACATACCACTGGGACTTGGTCAAGGGTTGGTCCAGACACAGACTTCTTGTAGTAGGCCTTACGAGATGGCATGGTTGCAATGTGTTCAATTTGCATACCCTCGCTGTTGGTTATGGTTATAGACTTCCTGGCGCAATCTATATGCCCTTGATACTTGGACAACCAATCCATTCCAAGTACCACATCCAAGCCTTTAGTACCTAAGATGATCAGATCCGCTTGGAAATGCACTCCGTGGAGCTCTACTGGGACATTTCGGTAGGATAGTTGGGTTTTGACGGTAGATCCGGGAATTTGTACTATCATAAGCCTATCCATGCGTCTAGGTTTCAAGTTACCCTTATCCACGAAGGTCTCCGTGACAAAAGAATGTGATGCACTAGAGTCAAATAGAATCTTTGTAGGCACGGAGTTGACGAGAAACGTACCAAGCACGACATTCGGTGCCTCCTCTGCTTTAGCTGCATTAACGTGGTTCAGGCGGCCTCTGGCAACATTAGCTTGGTTCTTCTGATTTTTCCCAGTGGGTCCACAACCTTGACCTTGATTGGGTCTTGGCGCGCTGAGGCTCGGGGCAGAGCGCTTCTTGAGTGGGCACTCCTTAGAGAAGTGTCCAGGCTGGCCACAGGTGTAGCATCCGCTGCCTTGGCTGCGGTTAGTGGGGTTGAACGTGTTGCGGTTGCCTCCAGAAGAATTCCCGCCTGCAGGGCGGCTGCTGGAGTACTGACGGTTTGGGTTATTAGGCCTGGGGGCTTGAGAGGCAAACCTCTGTGGCGGGGGCGCAGCCCTGGATGGGGGCAGGCTGCAGGACCGCTGACCACTAGGTCCACCTTGGTTCATCATCCTCCGTTTGCAACTCTCGCGGGCAGCCTTGTTCTTGTCTTCAACCATTATGGCGGCATCCACCATAGCTTCAAGGTCAGGGTAATGCACGGTGACCAGATAGGTCTGCAGCTCCTCCTGCAGTCCATTGAGGAACCTTTCCCTCTTCTTCTCATCGGTATCGATGTCATTGGGGGCATACCTCCCCCAGGTGGTGAACTTGTCAAGATACTCAGGAACACTCATCCCACCTTGCTTCAGATTGAGGAACTTGTCCCTCATGATCTTGATGAGTCCAGAAGGAATGTGGGCCTTGCGAAACTTGGTCTTGAATGCTTCCCAAGTCATCACTTGCCCCTCGGGCTGCATGGCGCGGACATTCTCCCACCATGCTCCAGCTGCTCCAGCTAGGAAGTGGGTTGCATACAACACCTTATCATTCGCTCTAACTCTGGCGTATTCTAGCTTGTTCTCAATGGTACGGAGCCAGTCGTCGGCATCCAGAGGCTCAGTGGACTTGGAGAAGGTTGGGGGATTGGAATTCTAAAAATCCCTAAGCTTGTTTTGAGGCTCATCATTTCCATTGCCACCATTGTTGTTGTGGTGGGTGGCAATCTGGGCGAGGTGTTGGAGTGTGGCGAGGTTGGCTTGGCGCTCGGCACGTGCGGCTTCACGGTCCTCTAACATGAGCCGCAGCACCTGCGTCATGTCGGGCTCAGGAGGTGGGGGCGGGTTGCTTCCAGCATGGCCTCGTGTTTCCGGAGCCATTCTGGAGAAAAGTTTATTTGGTGAGAAACAACAATCAAATGCAGAAGGAACAAGTTGGGCCGAAAATCATAGGAGTATGAAATAAGAGACACACATGCATCAACATCCATGAGCACTACCATGACAACATCCATAAACATCCGAGTCCATCACATGCGTACATACATACAGACAAAAGAGGTGCCACAAGTCTAGCACACATACCACAAAGTCTCATGCAACGCATACCAAATGGTTTCAGCTGAACCATACACATCATACGCAAAAGGGATCGGGCAGTCCTACTCGATACGCAACATCCTAGGTGACGAGGGTTAACTCGACAAATGTCCTAGATGAAGGACTTAGGATCGGGGGAAGAGGGCGTCGGATGAACTCGAAGGTAAGGTTAGTCGAAATAAGTGTATATCGAAAGTAAACTTGGGTGTTCAACCTGGCTTGCTTTCAATCTGCCCTACACCGTCCCCTCCTGGCCCCTATATATAGATGGCCAGGTCTCGAGGATTGGGTAGGGTCCGATACAGATTACAATATCGACATACGGTAAGAACTCGTATTCGACTATCATTACAATTGGGCCTAGCTATACGGGCCTTAGGGGTACTCAACTAACGGGCTCTATTAACTATACCCTTGTCAGGTTGAATCTCTAATCTTTAAATCTTCGACTTGATCAATTCTTCAACTTCTTCCTATCTTCAAATCTTTGACTTGATCTTTTGACTCATTTTCATGATAATTTTTCGCAAGGGGTTTTGATGAACAAGCCTGACAGCTCTGACGGATCAAGAGGTCAGTTAACTGCCGGAATAGACACTTGTCACCTACTTCAAATTCAATCCCCTTGGACTTGAATTCGGGATACCGGTCAAACTCACTCTTTTGCCGCATTTAGGACTTACAAAGAATGAATCCCAGTGATTCTCAGGGTACCCAGTGCGTCCACCAGGATTTTCTTCGCGTCGTAGACACGGATACATACCAGCAGAGCGCATCCATGTGCGTATACCAGGCCACACAGGACGGATCCCGGGGTCTTACCTTCGTGACAAGTCACGGCATTCGAGTTGTGTTGCGATAAAATAACTCGAGAATCTTATGTCGCAGTCAAATTTTGACTGAAAATATTCGGGTTTCAACAACCATAAAACTCGCTCCCGATGGGAGTAACACTCCTGCACAATGCTTGACCAAGAAATATCGTCAGGTGCGCGCTCAGCGCTCCCGATGGGAGTAGCCCCCGAGGCTATAGTCGAAAAAGACTTTTTTCGAGTATAGGCTCGAAATATAGTGTGACCCATCATACTTCAACTCGAGATATGTTAATAACATCCTGTCATCGAACATGCTTCCACTACTCCAGTAAAGAGTTGTTTTCAATATCTTTGATAGTAGTAGCCCCCAAGGCTATAATCGAAAATCCTTCATATATAATCTTGTCTATAAATTTTGCACTTGTCGGCGCCATCCTTCTTCTTGCTTATATCATCTTCTTTATGACGTCAATGAATACGTCACTCTGTATGAGTGCGAACCGTTTTATGGGCAGCACTGTAATTTTCGCGATTTTTTGACCGTTAGTGGGCTGCCGTTTCTGCTCTTTGCGCCACGTCTCAGCCCACGATCCTTCTCCCAGAAGATATATAAGGGGCGTAGTGGGGGATTTTACTGTTTACCAGCTCGTTCCCTCCGCCGCCTCCATTGCCGATCTCCTCTTCCTCCGCCTCTCGTGCATAGCCCCCAAGCGCGGTGTGATAGATGCGCGTGAAGCACCTAGCCACCAAGAACACCATGGCCAAGAACTCCTCTGCCACTAACTGGGTACGCTCTGCCATCACGCCGAAGGAGGTGGAGAAGGCCAGGACAGACGGCCTCATCTCCGCCCAGGATTCCATCAAGTTTCCCAGTACTGAGCGGATCCCGCAGCCCCCAAGCGGCTATCGGGTAATGTTTCTTGCTTTCCTCCTCCGCAGCCTTTCTCTTCCTGCCCACGAGTTTCTCCGTGGGCTCCTCTTTGTTTACGGTGTGCAGCTCCACCAGCTCACACCAAACTCCCTTCTACACATTGCTTGTTTCGTGACTCTCTGCGAGTCATTCTTGGGCATTGAGACCCACTTTCTTCTCTGGAGGTCAATCTTTCGGCTTTGCCCCAATGTTGCTCTGGCTAGAAAGCCTGAATTGGGCGGAGCCGTTGTCTCTGTTCGCCCTGAGGCGCAGTACCTCGAATTTTCCTTTGCCGCATCTGTCCAGGGGTGGAGAACCAAATGGTTCTATATCAAAGATCGCAAAGCCTCCCCTGAAGACCAATATGGGTAAGCCCCTTTCGAAGCCTCCAAGGAAGTGAAGAAATTGGCGTCGTGGGATGCGCTTCCCTCAGATGCGGAGATAGCACAAGTTCTTCCTCTTCTGTCTCGCATTCAAGCTTTGAAAGGAGGCCAAGGAGGAGCTTTGTCGGGTATCCAACTCATGGCGTTCTTTGTACAACGTCGAGTTCAACCCCTGCAGCACCGCCTCACCAAGCTCTGGAATTACTCTGGCTTGGAAGATCCTACTCGCGTCTCTGAAGATTTGATAGAGAAAAAAGATGTCGACAAGCGAGTTAGGAACCTCACCAAGCTCACCAAGGATCATGCGGTTGCTGACTTAACCGCTGACTTTACACTATTCTTTGCCTTTGTACTCTGCTGACTTGTTTATATGCAGGGTCACCAATTCCTTGTTTCGCACCCTCCTCTTCCAGAGGCAGGGCCCCTTCCGGCTGATCTGGCCTCATCTGTATCTGAAGCCCCCGAGGCTGACGAGAATCAGGACGGAGATGATGCCGAAGAATCGGAAGAGGAAACTAGCTTGTCGACATCGTCTCCCCCCGTGCTTGCTGAAGATGCTGGTGTCGACAAGAAGAGGAAGCGAGTCGAAGAATTTGCTTCTTCGAGTTCTGCAGCGGCTGACAAGGCCTCTGTTCCTGCAGGAGATATGGAGTACTTCGACCTCCTGGCATCGTAAGTGTTTTTATTCGAGTTCTTCAATTGCATCTCTCTTGCCTTGTTTCCGTCGTGTTACACATAAGTTTTTTGCTTCGTGTAGAGATGACGAAGAGCCGTCAAAAGCTGCTATAGCTACTCCTTCAATTCCTCCTGCAGTTGAAGATGAGCCCCCTGCCCAAGAAATTGCGCCTAGGGTTACCAGGGCCTCTGTAAAGAAGGTTCCTGCGCCCCGAAACCTCAAGCGCTTGAAGAAGGCCAAAGAACCCGAAGTCTCTCTGGAAGCCCATGAATCCTCGGCTTCCCCCCATGATGTGAGCAATTTTTCCTGACTTGTTTCCCTTGCATACACTTGTGCTTCTTACACGTTCTTTCCTCAGGCATTATTGAAGAGATTCGTCGCCTTGGGCACCGAATGCGCTGAGTACCTAAAGGTTGCGAAAGCTTCCGAAGGTATGTTCTATATCCAGTCATGATTTTTCCTCCACGCTTATCTTTTGCTGTTTATCTGACTTTCTTTCTTGTTCCACTGTAGCTTCTCTAGCAACAGCCAATGCCCGAATTGCGTCATTGGAGGCTGAGCTTAATGCCTCGCAGAAGGCATATGATATTGCGGCCGCTGCCAAAACAAGCGCTGAGAAGTCGCAAAAATCAGCGCTTGGTAAGGCGAAAAAGGCTGAAAAAGCTTTGGCCGATGCCAACAGGGAGCACGCTCAGCGAGAGCAGGCCGTAATGGAGTGCCTTCACACAATGTCTACCTCTGCTGAAAGTAAGTGTTTCGTCTTGCTTTCTATTTCGTCTTCTGTTATATTGTCGATCTTCGCCAATTCTTTCCTTTACTTCTTTCTTTTTGACTTCCTTTGTCGCGCAGGATTTACCAAAGTGTCTTCTTCATCTTTGCCATCGGGCGATGATCCTCTGCTGACCGCGGTTAACCTACTCGAGGCAAACTAGATATCTATCCAGGAGAGTTTTGAGTTGGTTAGCCGCGTTCTGTCACGGTTGTTCGTCGGGTTGTGGCCAAAAAAGAAGGCACAAGTCCCGAAGGATAACTTGGAGAATCTTGCCAAGTCCTTCGATACAATTGAGGACCCGACCCTCCAGCTGAAGGGGCTCTCTCTGAAGCACAGCGCTGAGGGTGCTATTGCACTTTCTTTTGCGCATGGTGCGGACTTCGACTAGGAGAAGGTGAGCTCTCCCCATGGCCGCACCCGCGATGAGATGAAGGTTTTCTTCGAGAAGGCAAAGAAGTTGGCGCCTGCACTAGCGGCGATTATTTCTCCTTCTGCAGCCTCTGCGGCATCTACTACACCGGCTCCAACGATGGAAGAGCCTGCACCTCCGTCGACTTCTGGCGACGGATTTGCCATGCCCTCTTCTGCCACGGAGCAAAATGCTGAGGTGACGTAGACTTCGGCTCCTCTGTAGCTTTCAATTTCTCCTTTTGAATGTAAAAACCTTTAGTCGCGTGCAACCCGAGAACTTTAGTCAAAGGGTTTTGCACTTATGTAAATATATTTCCCCCTCATGAGGTCTTGTGCTGCCTTTCTGAAATGTTTCTTCTTTCTTTTCTTTTGACTTCCAGTTGATGCATACCAATGATCCATTGACTGGCGGACCTGCTCCTTCCGCTGCCCGCACGTTCGACTCGACGATTTCTTCGCCTCCTAGTCAATGCAGTCAATGTGCAGAGTACTCTTTAAGGACTTCTGATCTTGAATCTCGCTTAACTTTAGCCAAACGCCAAGCTCAGATGGCATTTGACAAAGCTAGCAAAGCTTCTAATTTGACGAAGCAGGTATCCATTCTTGACGATAAGGTGTCCAGCTTGACGGCAAAGATTTTGCATCACGAGGAATGCAATTCTTTTCTCCTTGGCATTATTGAATCCGCCTGCGAAATGTTACGATGTAAGTTTCCTTTCGACTTATCTTTTTCTCTTTTTGCTCCACTGTTGTTCTTATGATATCCTCTTGCCCTCATAGGCACTTGTTTAGATTTCGCTGCTGAAGATCGTCGGGTTACCGAGCGAAATGCGGCCTTAGAGAAAATGTCCGAGGTGTGGAAAATTTGTGGTCTGATCCTCGACGCCGGAGTGCTGTTGTATTGCTTCAGGACCGTGCCCAGCACGTTGGCGAAGCGGTGGATGGCTGCAGAAGATCTCTCGTAACTATGCACTCGGTTATGCTTCCTCGCAATCATGTGCCTGCGACTTTCCCACTACTTCTTGATACTTTTAGATCCAGCCAGCGAATTCATCGATTGATAGAACTGAACTTAGTGGCAGGTGCCAACTTTGCTCTTGGTTGGATACGCAAGTGGCAACCAAGACTCAATTATAGTTCTATGTCGCTGAGCTACCCTCCAGGTGGAGCTAGCCTTCGAGTACACTTGGAGAGTACCTTGCAGCCTGTCCGATGAATTATAGCCAGGCTGTTGCAAGAAGATGCCGCGTTTTTCCGCGAGTTTCACTATTTAGACCCTTTGGGTGTGGATGATTCTGACAACCCGATGTTGTAATACTTATGGGAAACGCGAGAATTTCTTATTTCGTGACTGTATGTCTGAGATATATTTTCAGAGCGTTTTTTGTATGATTCGTGCGTTTGCCGCATTTTCCCTTTGAAAGACTCGTAAACTCGAACATGAGGAACGTTTTGTCTTTATTATACTTGTAATGTAAGATACATGGGGTGACCCAAGAGATCCGGCCTATGACCTGTATTCTGGATCTAGAGGGCATTGCCCCTGGTATAACTCGTGGCTTTTACAGCCTTGTTCTTCTACTCTACTTTATTGTTCTTGGATGCTTATGCCATCATGGCTTTCTCTTCTTCTCCTGTATCTTTGTCTTCTCCCGATGCTCCTACTCATGGTTTCTTCATCTCGGGCTCCGCAACGCGTCCTTTGAGTAGCTTGACGCCTTCTGTAGTCATGTTGTTTGCCTTTTCTGCATAGTTGGCTATCATGCCAAAGTTTTGCGCCATCTTGTGGAACTCCCTGTCGCAGAGATCTGAGACTTCAAAACTTCCTTTTACTGTAATTATTCCTCTTGGTCCTGGCATTTTGAGTACCAGATATGTATAGTGTGGCACTGCCATGAATCGTGAAAACGCGGGTCGCCCGAGGATCGCATGATACTGAGACGGCCAGTCCATGACTTCGAAGTCCAGTTTTTCTCTCCTGTAGTTTCGTCGGTTGCCGAAGCAAACATTGAGTGCTATTCGACCCAGTGGGTAATTGGCACTTCCTGGTACGATTCCGTGGAAAGAACAATCCGTTGGTTTCAGGAACTCTAGTGATATGTGCATTGCTCTGAGCATTTTTGCGTATATCAGGTTAATCCCACTTCCTGCATCCATGAATATTCTGTCGACATCATACGCGCCGATTTGAGCTTTAAGTACCAAAGGCGCGTTTCCTGGCCGAGGTACTGTTATAGGGTGGTCTTCTCTGTTGAACTCGATTGGTTGTTCTGACCAATGCAGATACTCCGTTGCGGCTGGAGGTGAGATGCCTGCTAAGTTGACTTGTCGAGTGATACTCTTTTCTTCTTTGTTCGACTTGGGCACAGGTTGTATCATTGATGTGATGTGGCCCTTTGATGGAACGTATCCTTCGTCATCGTCGTGCCCGTGGTTTTGCTGGTCTTGTCCTTGAGGAGCTCCGTTGTTTCCTTGTTGTTTTGTCGGAGGATTGTTGCTTCCTTCAAATCCTTGTCGCCTTGCTTCGGTTTGCTTGTTTAATGCTGCCTCTTGTAGTTTTAAGAATGTTGTGCAATCTTTCATTGCGTGCCTTGATACTCGCTTCCCATCGACGAATGCTGAGTGTATATGACAAGGTCCGTTGAGCATATCTTCTGGCGATGGGTTGTACTCTCTGGGTTCTCTTGTGGGAAACTTTTTGTAGTCTTCTTTCCCGTAGCTTCGATATCCCGAGTTCCGGCGATCACTTCCTTGATAGCTGTTGTCTTTGTATCCTGCGGCGACTTGGCTATGAGAGCCATAGTTGTCGTAATTTCGGGGCCGTCTCCTTTGACTTCCATATCTATTTCTTCTATCGTCCTCTGGGGATCGCGTCCGCTTGTTGTTGCATGCGTCTTCTCCATCTGCAAATCTGTTTGCTACGTCCATGAGGTCTGACACTGTTTTCGGCTTGATTCTGCCCATCTCTTCGACTAGGTCTCTTCGCCTTAATCCAATGATGAACGCATCTATTGCTCTTTCATCTGAAATTTCGACTGCTGAATTTTTTATAAGACTCCATCTTTGGATGTATGCCCGCAGTGTTTCGTCGCGTTGTTGCACACATGCTTTGACTTCTTCTATTGATGCTGGCCGCTTGTATGTCGACCTGAAGTTGCTTGTAAATTGCTTTGTGAGGTCTTCCCAGCTTCCAATAGTTTCTTTCTCAAGTTTGCTCAACCATGACCTTGCTGCGCCGGTGAGGTGTAGTTGCAGACTTTGCATTGCTGTTTCTTTGGTTCCTCCCAATATTTGTACTGCTTGTAGATAATCTGAGAGCCATGATTGTGGTTCCTGTGATCCGTCGTACTTTTGCTGATCATGGGGTAATTTGAACCCCTTGGGAACTGGAGTGGTGCGAACCCTGCGGGTAAAGCCCGATGCCCCCATCTCTTTTTCGTCTTCTTCATAGTCGCGTTTTTCATTTGGGGATCGTGATCTTCGGGTTCCTCCGCGTTGTTTTGGTGATGGCGACCGAGATCGTTGATTGATGCTTCTGCGCCGAGGACTATTGTGACGGCGAGGCGATCTTGGCTTGTGCGTTTCCTTATGGTGGTGTGCTTCTTCTCCTTTTGCTGATAGCTTGTGACCCACCATGTTTAGTCCGTTCAATGCTGCTCTGTGCATATGTTCTCTAGGATCTCCCGGGCTTGGCCGAGTTGTGAGTAAATAAGCTTGAGCTGCCACTAATGCTGCTTCAGGAGTTTTTGGTACGATGTTTCCTTGTTCATCGACCGATAAAAAGGACGAGTCGAGGTTTTTGGAAATACTTTGCCTGTCGGAGTACTCGAGGTTATCATACCTTGAACCATGTCGACGATTTTTCCTTGCATTACTATATGATGCGTCGCTTCGCGCTTTACGAGCGGCGTTGCTGGCTGCAATGGCTGAGTCTTTTCTTCTCTGTATCTCTATTTTCTCCTTTGCTAACTGCTTTGCCTGCTGCCTTAGGGCATAATGATACCCCAAAAGCATGTCTTTGCTGGAATTTGATGGTATTGGCGTGCCGTGTTCTACGGCTTCTCTTATTATCCTCCATTCATCGACTGATAATCGAATTTTTTCCCTGGCTGTGAGGGATTCTGCTGTTTGCCCTTCTGCTAGGTGATTTGCTCCTCTGTCGATATTTGCTGGGTTTAGCACTGGATTGTTGTTTTCGTCGAATTCTTCTGAGTTATCTCCCACAATGGCGAGCACCTGGCATTGTTTGCCGATGTTACCACTGAAGCTTGAGAAGATCGAGTCGCCATCTTCAGAAAGGTCTAGCCTTGTCTTCCATGTGTCTGTTGATTTGTCTGAGATATCGTTGAGGCAGATCATGAGATCGTCGAGTTGGACCCTTGCGTCGGAATTTTCCCTTGCTTCTTTGTCTTCTGCGATCTTTCCTTCTTGCACTTCTTCTAAGCTAACCGGCGAGTTTACCTCGCTGGAAGAGCCGTCAGAATATTCCATCATTGCTACTGTTTTGGGCTCACTTGCCGACGGATCTTGTTTCGTCGGATCCGAAAGGCGAGATGAACCCAATGGCCCGATAAGGATGCTCAAACTTCCAATTGTTAACTCCATCTCCTGACTTCCGTCGAGTTCTGAACTGCTGTTGGCTAAAAGCGAAAAAGCCATCGAATTCATGACTCCAACGCCCAGGTCCCCACGGTCGGCGCCAATTGACAAGGGTTAACTCAACAAATGTCATAGATGAAGGACTTAGGATCGGGGGAAGAGGGCGTCGGATGAACTCGAAGGTAAGGTTAGTCGAAATAAGTGTATATCGAAAGTAAACTTGGGTGTTCAACCTGGCTTGCTTTCAATCTGCCCTACACCGTCCCCTCCTGGCCCCTATATATAGATGGCCAGGTCTCGAGGATCGGGTAGGGTCCGATACAGATTACAATATCGACATACGGTAAGAACTCGTATTCGACTATCATTACAATTGGGCCTAGCTATACGGGCCTTAGGGGTACTCAACTAACGGGCTCTATTAACTATACCCTTGTCACTAGGTGAAGTGGCAGTGCGCCGGGTACCTACTCGTCGACGCTAACGTGAGGCACAACCTCCTCGGGGTCCTCCTCACTCGGGGTCGCAGGAGCATAGAAGTCCATGATAGCGTCGCGGTCATCACCGCCATCGATACCACGGTCGTCGTCGTCGGTACTCGCAGGCTCCTCGTCGTAGGCCTCCTGGTGGTCGTCGTCGCGGCTGAGTACCTCCTCATTCTCCTTGCGGAGCTTGGCGGTCTCCTCCTCTAACTCGGACACGTGGCTCTCAAGTGAGGCTAGGTGATCCTTCAGATCACGGACGCGCTGTCGCAGAGCCCTATTCCTCTTCACGATCCTCCTCTTGGCAGCGAGGAGGCGGTGACGAGAGAAAATGGACTCCTGAAGGTCCTCACGAAGAACGGCCAACTCCAGGCCTCTCTCGTCGGCAACCATACTGACATGGTCCAGCTGCCCCTGGGTGTGGTGCAGCAGGGCCTCCGTGTGGCAGAGGTGGCGACTGAAGGGGGTGTGTGCGGCGGCCTGGTGAGAAAAGCCGTCAGAGTCGACCCGCCCATAGTGCTCGTAGCGGGTGCCGAGTAGCTCATCGTAGGGGAGGTGGACGAGGCGCGAGATAGCGTGTTGGAGGACACGCATAAGTCCATCGCCCCACGTGCGCTCGATCACCTCAAAGGTGAACTCTGGAGAAGCCGGCGGGACCTCCTTCCCGCGGACCTGGCAAATGACCTGGTACGCCAACTCGCGGGTACCCTCCTCGAAGAGACGGTAGCCTCGGATCTCCGGACGCGGGCGTCCGAGACGGGCGACCAACTCCACTAAGTCGCGCTCAAAGACGAGCACGTCCTCATGGGTACCAACCTGACGGTGTGCAGTAGGAGCGTCCATATACACAAAATTTTAAGGTAGGTTGAGTTAATAACTTACCCAAGTGTGCAATATTTTAAATACAGTAAAAACTTGAATTAAGATGCAAGTAGTCTAAATGCTTACAGAGTAAGGGAAGAGATGAGAGCAATATATATTTACCTTATATATATTAAGCCATCTCTTATATCTTTTTTAATAGTGAAAATAGTTTTTTGGTCCGGTCTAACGCCCATGCTAACAAAGGTCTCCTAAGGTCAGGATGGCTCTGATACCAACTCTGTGGGGACCCCGGTTTACCACCCGGGATTCCCGTTATGCACACAATTCATGATCCCAGGAAGATCATCATGTATCCACGGAACAGAGTTGGCATTACAGAGTACATCATCCATTACATAAATAAGTCGATAAGTCTTACTTGGCCTCTTGGCCGAATTCAAATGCCTCACATGGGCAAGTTCACTAAGCATTGCAGCGGAATCAAAAGTAGCGTTGGTAGCCCGTGTCATGCCTCTACCCTACAGGCGACTGACCGGGAGATGGATCCTAGTTCGCACCGGCATCGTCAAACTCCTCACCATCATCATCGAAGTCCTCATCATAATCTGACCAAGTTAATAGCCAGGGACAAAGCCGTGAGTACATTTTGGAATTGTACTCGTAAACCACCTAAGAGGAAACAAGTTGCATGCTATTTGGCTGTAGCAAGGGAAGTTGGTTCAAGGCTAGTTGCTCTATTCTAACCATAGTTTCTCGTGTCAATATAGCATGTCATACGACATCTCTATATCATAGTTTCTCTTGTTGATATAGCATGTCATACGACATCTCTATATCATAGTTTCTCTTGTCGATATAGCATGTCATACGACATCTCTATATCCTTATTAAAGAAGAGTTTTTGTAAAGCATTTTAGTAAAAGCTCTAGGGAAGGGGGAACTCATTTTCTTTCCAAGAATAACAACGGTCAATCAAACATGACCAGCTTCTTTCCTCGGCAGTACCCTACGAGTACTCCGAACCACAACCGTGCCACGGCAGTACCCTCCGAGTACTCCGAACCGGCACCTTTCTCCATTTTTCCCGAAATCAACCTTTGAAAACAAATCTGACATTGGGCTAGATAGCGACCATTCCAACTGTCCATGACCGAGGACTTGGCTATTCGAATAGTTTTACACTCTGCAGAGATTGTACACTTTACCCACACCATCCGATAAATCCACCGGGATTTCCACCATGGACCGTCATACACAAGTATGTGGGGTTCGGATAATCGATCAAAGCCCTCCATCTATCTACCTTAGTACGGGTGCCTACCCTGTGGAGTTTACCTCCCTGGCACACCCCGGCAGTACCTCCTTCAGAGTGTAACTCTGGCACCACGGCGGGAGAACCCAAGTGTCTTCCGGTGGCTCGGGATATGCCGTGATATCTGTTGACCCTCTTTTTGCGTCAACCCAGATTCCGGGGTCCTACAGACCCTTATATAGTTGTGAGGCTCCCCGCACTAAAGCAAATAAACTTCAAACTAAGCCCCATCCCATACCGGGGTAATGTGGTTGCACGGGTTAATTGTTCCGGTGGATACCTAGTGATCACCAATGTCATTTGAAAACCACCAACTCCTCTTTATCCTCCATTTACTCAAATCCATCTTTGAAAACATTTCAGTGGAGCAAATACTACTCCAAGGTTTTCGAAAGCATTTTTGAAACTTTTCTTTGAGTGTTCCCATCCTAGAGTTTTTGGCTCCACTAGAGGGTTTCCAATGGCTTGGTTGCTAATCAACAGGCCACCACTACAGGGTTAAAGGATAGGTGTTCAAAGGGGTCATCTCGAAGGTTGATATCAAATTAGCTCGTGGAGCATGAGCCAACAATATAATTGCTACCAGAGGCATAGCAATTTAAAAACATGCAATGATATAATCATTTATGCAACCTGCAAAGTGAGTGAATAGGATTCAAATATGCATCAAGTTTAGATGGCTTGCCTTGGTTGGCTTGTCCCTGGTCCTCCTCGTCCTGGTACTCGTACACTTCACCTTCCTCGGTACACTCCTCGTTCGATTCTATCGCCGGAAAAATAATAATACACAAATAAATAAACATGCATGCACAAGTCACAAGCATTTCAGCACTCAATACCACACAATCAAGGAGTATCAGAAGCAAACAAGTTTAGAAAACAAAACAAGATTTTAAAGGTTTTTAATTAGCCATTAATTCTATTAGAAACTAGGGATTCTTATATAAAGCAACACAACAACATCCTATCTCAATCAAGCATGCAGGCATTCAAATGGACCAAACATTACATCTAGCATCTTGCAGGTTGACAACAATCTTAAGAACCTAACAAAGTTGGATTCACTGAAAAACAATTTGTGGTTGATTTCCTATGAATTAAACAATAGGAAAAATAGCACTAGAGTACCAAGATGATCCTCAGATATTCTCTGTGTTTCAGAAAAACATGAGGTAAAATATTCTGGAAACCTCTTCCAAAACACAATCCAACAAAGTTGGATTCAACACAAAATTCTATTCCTACTGCAAGTGGTGATTTTTCCAAGATTAATTACCCACAATGCCATTTTAATTACTACTGCAAGAATATAAGTCCTAGAATAGCAAAACATGTGAGTCAAGCAAGGTATCACAATAAGCTACCACTGGAAATTGGATTCACTCATTTTCAACACACAAAACTCAAGATTTGCAATTAAGTATGAAAAGGGGCTGATTTATCAATACTATTTATCTTCTGATCTACATTGCTCCTAAAATTATGAGACCTATGCCATCTGAAAGATATGCATCTAAGCTACCCAGGGAAATTTGAATCACCTCATTTTCATGTACAGAACAAATTCTATGGAATTTCAAAGTTTGCAGGACAAACAAAATCACAGAGCAATTTCTAGAAAAAAAATAAGACGCGGGCCAGATCTGCCCGGACTGGGCCGATGCAGCACAGATCCGGCCCAGATCCCGCGAGAAGAGAGGTGCGGTGGCAGTGCTTTGAACCTGCCAGCGGGGCTAGGCTATCGGCGGCACGAGGGTGCCGAATTGGTATCGGGCCAGCTCGGCCGTCCGATCAAGTTAAGATCGATGGCCGACGCTCGTCGTCTACGCAGAAACGGGGCGAGGCGGCGGAAACCCTAGGGTTTCGCCTGGGAGTTGCGGGGGCTCACCGGGGTGTTGCTGGACGGTGGGGAAGGGTTGGCGGTGGTTGCGGGGGCTCCTGGTGGTCGAGGCTCAATGGCGGTGAGGTGGATGCAGCTCCGGACGATGGCGCGGTCGAGGGGTCCTGCAGATGCTCCGGCCCGGCTCGGCGATGGCGTCGCGCTCCCCTGGATCTAGCCAAGACGAAGGGTAGGGTTAGGCCAAGGAGAACGCGCATTTTTCAGAGAGCAGGATCGAGGGAGGAGAGGGGACGCAGCGACGGCAACCTTTACCATGCTCCCGAATGGAGCTCAAACGAGATCGAGCTCTCCCTGGTGAGGAAGAGCCAGGGCGTCGGCTGTGGCTTTGGGTGGTGTGGTTGGGGTGTTGGGGGTGCAAATGAGCGAAAGGACGGGAGAGAGAGGGGGCTCGGGGGTATTTATCTGGCGAGGTGGGCTCGGTGACCGGCCGAGGTGGTCGTGGCGCTCTGGGCTGGCAGTGGTCGGAATGGGCGGTGGCATCTCCGTGCTGGGGTCATGCGTGCACGGCAAGCAGGTTTTGGAGGGACGCGAGCGGCCAGAGGTGCTGAGACGGACTCGCCTTCCGTCCAGTCACATCTGCGCGCGCAGGTGCTCGACAGTGGCCGCGGCGGTCTAACGGGCGAGAGAGCAGGGGCGGCTGCGCCAGTGGGCTGCTAGGGTGGTGTGGAGTAGGCATGCGTGAACGAGAGGGACAAGGAGAGAGCGTGGGGTAGAACCCGTGGCCGTGTCCAGATCGACGTGGCCGGAGCAGGTTGGGGGTGGCTGGGCGGTGTTGGTGCACGGGAGAGGGGGCTGGCTCGCCTGGGGAACACGCGAGGTGCAGAGAGAAGGGTGGGCGCGCTGGTTTGGTCGGGAGGGCAGTGAGAAGGGGTGGAGGCCCAGGTGGTCTGCCTCGGTCTCTATCCAGAGCGTGGTCGTGGGGAGAGGGGTAGGGTGTACCCCAGGGGCTGACAGGTGGGGCGGGGTGGCTTGCTGGGTTCAGGTACCCGCCTGGTGAGTGGAGGAGAGGGGAGAGAAGGGCTGGAGGAGATCTTGCAAGATTTGGTCATGCATGGCTCGGGTCTCCTCTTCCTCCTTCTTTTCTCTCAAATTTTCGAGCAATGCAAGGCTGGGGTGGTGCTAGGTGCAATGCTGATTATTTGGCTAGGCCTTGGGGCTAGGTCTTAGAGAGAAAATATTTTGCTTCAAGAAAGAAGAATGGGAAGAAAAGAAAGAAAAAGCTCACATGAAATGATGGTGCAAAATAAGCAAGAAATGATCTAGGTTTAACCTACCTAGCTTTGAATGACATTTGAAAAGTTTGCAAACCAACACACATGTTAATTCAACTTGCAAGAATTTAAGGAGAAAGAATTCTAGAATAAAAGATTTCATAGCAACACCCAAATGCACATGAAATCATGCATACACATATATGAGTTTTCAAACCCTAGCACTTATGCACACAAGCACACACAATCCTATTAAAAGTTTTAGTTCCTTCTAAATAAAGCATTGACTTAGTCTTAATCAGGCATTACAAAAAGTGGGGTGTTACAGAGGGCTTCCAGCCGTCGGCGTATAGGGATATGCCCTCGGCGTACACTACGCCGACGGCAGCCCTCGACGTAGCTCGTCGGCGTAGAGCTCCCTCGGAGGAGCCCGTGGGACCATCGGCGTAGTGCTAACCCTCGGTGTATAGCTGCAATACCGACGGCTGACCGTTGGCCGTCGGCGTAGAGGCCGTCAGCGTAGCTCTGCGGACGGACGACGAAGGGCAAACGGCATCGTCGCTTTGCCGACGGCAATGCCCTTGGCGTATAGGGACACGTGGAAGCTTCCTAGGGCGTTCCTCGCCAGCCGTAAGCCGACGGCTTAGCCCTCGGCGTAGATGGAGCATACACCGACGGCTTAGCCCTCGGCATAGCAGTGAACACGGGCCATATGGCCACTGCTACGCCGACGGCAATGCCCTCGGCATAGCTTGGCCCAGAATTTTTTTTTATTCACAAATTTGCTATTTTTTACAGCTGCAAATGCACAGAAATATATATATATATATATTCATATAAATTCATAGATGCCATACACAGAAATCCATTGTAAGTGTCATACACAAATATATATAAATTCATAGATGCCATACATAGATGATCAAGTCGCGACACACAAGTGAAACACACAAGTAGCAACACACAAGTATCGACATGCAAGTAGCGACACACATAGTATCTCGAGGCGAAAAGCCCTACAACTCTGGAGACGGGGTCGGGGTCCCGAGATCTCCCCTGGTAAAAATAGGCGACGGATGATTTCCGAAATGCCCAGTAGAAGCTGCAGAAGAACCGCCAGGAGAAGTACCAGTAGGAGAAGTACCGCGAGAGGCACCAAGAGAACGGCCAGGAGAAGGACCACCGGGATGGACCGGTGTCATCTGATGCCCACCATGCGAGGCAAAGGAAGATGCCGTTCCCTACATGTTCCCTAGATGTTAGCAACTTGCGAGGCAAAGGAAAGCGGCAACCATTGGTTTGGCAAAGAACTTACCGCCGTCGATGCGTAGTATGTCCTAGCGAAACTCTCCCTCGATGGCATCAATGGCGCCGGCCCCGGTATGGGAGGCTGCTCCCCTACATGCAAACATGCTCCAGATCGCATAGCCATCATCGACGCCTGCAAGATAGTTTAGATGTCAGGTATTGCAGAAATGCCCTAATCAAACTAGGCGAAGTGGGACTTGTCATCTTTTTCAAAAAGAAAGGTTCAGACTTACATGTAGATACACCATGTAGGCCGTAGTCGCCTCCTGGTGCAGCCGAAAGGCCTCCTGATATTGCTCATGAGCCGCATCGAAGGCCGCCTCGAAAGCAGGCTACCATTTCACAAACAATGAATATCATCAGCATTTAGCCATGCAGGAACGAAAGTCGCAAAGAGGATGAAAATGAGGAAAACTTACATCATATTTGGGTCGACGAGGCTGGTCGCGAGGCGGGATAGGGGCACTGTCAGGGGTGAGGACCTCCTTGAGACGCGTGAAGCTCGTGGTGAGGGAATGCTTGACCTTTGTATTAAGCACCTTGAGACGGCCATGCTGCAACCCGTGCCCCGACAGGACCAACGACTCCTCGTCGGTCTCCGCGCGTCTAGGGTCATCCACCTCCGGGTGACGAGACTGCACCATCAGGAAGTAGTCCTCTATGTGCTCCCCGGCGTTGCCATAGTACTAGGGGGCAGCGTCCGTAGGCGCCGAGGCTTCGGGCCTCTTCCTCCGCATCATGTCATATACCATGACGTCGTGAATCTCCTCCCCGGGCGGTGCCTCGGCCACCTGCATCACGAACAGAAATGTTATGCGTATAAAGTAGGAACATGATGGGGAAATAAATGCAGATCATTCCATGTATGCACATACCATCTTTCCCTTGAAGCGATCAAAGCTGCGGTTTCCCGCACGGTGTGTTCCACCGTCGCCTCGGTTTTCCGAGTTCCGCATCGACACGGCTGCAAACTCCTCGTATGCCCTGAGCCACCTCGTACTAACCAGCTCCGCCCATGCCTCTCGATGCGACTCAGCCCATTCAGGGACAACCTGAAAATGCAATAATCAACTCAAGATAATGCAATGGCAACTTAGCAGCAATATAGGATCTCATTAACATTTCACTCACCGACATGAAGTCATCCAGCGACATCTCAAAGTCGGGATTAGGATTCCTACCAACAATGTCCTCCTTCTTGACCTTCTTTCCCCTTTCAGCCTAGAACTGACTAGCGGCCGTTACCTTATGGTTGTACCACACCTGCGGTGTCAACTTCTCACAAGCTCCAAGCAAAGTCCGGTCCACCTTCTGCGTATCCTCCTCATCCACGCGATAAAACCACTTCAATCATGCATAAAACAATTGTGAGAGTCCTGAGTTAGCACATTGGTTTATCACTATGAATGAAACTCGAGAAATATGTCTTACCCAAAACTTGGTGATCACAGCCTCAGCAGCTGTCCGGAAGCCTACGCCCGGAGCAGCCTGGTAGTCTGCCCAAGTAGTGGCTAGCTTCGGCGAGCCACCGGGGACCATGTCGAGGGGAGTGTATTCCCTGGCCAGAACTTCCTAATCAGAGCTCCAACCATGCTGTTAGGTAGGCGGCCCTTGCTCCCCTCAGCAAATGTCCAATTGCTGCACATAAATCAAACATTAGTACACATGCCAAATTTTTTATGACCAAAATGAAATTACATGTTCAAAATTGCCAAATTAGTACACTTACCAAATGCCATCAGGAATGATGAGGGTCTTCGCCTCCTGGGTCTTAGGCTCCTTCCTCTCATCAGGGACGCACGATTCCCCACGAGTCCTCAACTTCTTCGGCCTCGCGTCCCCCTCGTCCTCCTCCTCCTCTATAACCTCCACCTTGTGTCTAGAGTCTGACTCGTGTCTAGAGTCCGAGTCGGCCCCTCTAGACGGCCCCTCCAGGAACAACTCAGGAGCAACATCGCCAGAAGCGGAGGGTGGTGGGTCAAAGTCCACTCCTCCCCCGCCACCTCGTCCTTGTCCTCCTCCCGCACTGGCAAGATCGGGGTAACGCGGATTGGGAGTCGGCTCTATCCCACTCCGTCTAACATTCTTCTTGCACTGGTGCATCTCCTTAAGCAAGGTCGCCGAGTTTGCCTTGCCGCTGCTCATATTGTTCAATCACCTGCATTGAGAAAGAGAAAACAATTAAGCACAAAGACATAATAAAATGTTGACAAATAAATACTAAGTATAAAGGCATAATGCAATTAAGAAGTATGTTGACAAATAAATACTAAGTATAAAGGCGTAATGCAATTAAGAAGTATGTTGATAAATAAATACTAAGTATAAAGGCATAATGCAATTAAGAAGTATGTTGACAAATAAATACTAAGTATAATGGCATAATACAATTAAGAAGTAAAGACGCTGGATTCTTTTTATGAATGGGAGATACCGAAGAATCAACTTTGGGATCTTTGACTATCTCACCTGACCATCCTTTCCCTTTACCTCTTCATACCTGGAGGCCTTACAAATAGTACAATAATTATCCTCCGCAAACTGTTTCCAAATTAGAAGGCAACCTTTTGGACAACACTCTATCTTTTGATAACCCATGTTGAGCTCTTTCATGAGTCCCCTTGTCTCGTGCAGGCTTTGAGGCAGACAATGCCCTTTCGGCAACATGTTACCAGTTGTTCTCAGACTAGCTTCGAAGCCGTTACGGGTGGTGGAGTATTGGGTCTTGTTGGCTAGACACTGAGAGACGACATCGAGCTGAGAAATCGACACACCCTCGTACAGAGACTTCTTAGCCGCGGCCAACATATCATAGAAGGCCTTCGCAGTTGGCTCTGGTTCCTCCGGTTCTGGCGGTTCCTCCGGTTCTGGCGCTTCCTCCCATGAAGGTGGCGAATCCGGCATGTCGTCATGGATAAGATCGTCTAGAAGGTCTCTGACCCCATCGTACTCATTGCCATTGAGCCGCTGCCGCATGACGTCCCCTCTGTCACGCTCATGCTCATCAAAGTCGATATGCGTGACGTAGTGGGACATATACCCATATTGCAGAAGGTGTTTATACATGTCATCTTTTCCTTTGCGGTGATGCTTCAAGCAACGACTGCAAGGGCAAAGTGCCCGAACCCGCCCCTTTGTAGCACGCGCTAACTCCTTCACTAACATTTGAGTCTTTCATATCCACTCATCTGTTTTATTAGTCGCACTAACACGGCCACTGTACATCCATCCATTATTAGCCATCCTCTACTTTATTGGGAGCCGAACCAGAAACATAGCATTTCATATCAAATAATATTAAGAAATTAAAAGCATCATATTTTTATTTTTCTACCGGACAAAACGCATGCGTCAACCTACAGATCTACTAGGTGGGCTCCTAGCAGCCCCCGGATCCGTAGATTAAGTACGTTCTCCATGTTCTACCTCGATCCGAGGAAGAATTTCGGCAGCACCTCCCCGCTGCTCTCCCGATACACGTCTCGGCAAAATGCCGAGAGGATGTGCATCCGGAGAACAACGGGGAGGCGCTACCGAAATCCTGACTCGGACCGAGGTAGAACACGGAAAACAAACTCAATCTACGGATCCGGCGACTGTCCCTTAAATGCCGCAAGCGTTACACTTCATAATATGCCGACCTCTAATGCATATTTATCCGCGTAACGCTCGCGGACGGAAGTGACACCTAGGTTTCACAACTTGACGTGAAATTGAATCTAGTGACATACATAAAAATAATGGATGATGAGATGGAATTCTAGCTCACCCTCTTTGCCAGTGTCAAACAACGAAGGTGCCGATGTAGACAGCCTCCTCTAGACGGTGTCGGTGTCGACGGCCTCCTCTGGACGGGGTGCCGATGTCGATGGCCTCCTCTCGACGGGGTGCTGCTAGCAGGAGGGTGTCGACGACCTCTGGAATAACGTCGGGACTCAAGGTCTCACCTACACCAACACCCGCAACGATGATCAATGCCTAAACGTGGCATATTTCTAACACTATCTCCTACATGTCGTTCAACATGGCTCACCTCGGTGAGAAGGGCGTGGAGGACGGGGGCGTCAGCGGGCTCTGGGGCATTCCCCCCCACAGACGGCGGGCGTGGCAGGGAGGACATGCGAGTGCGGGGGGGGGGGCTGCTGCGAGGTCGGGCGGGGCGGTGGCCGGTGCGGGCAGTGGGCGTGGCGGGTGCGGCGCGGGGGCTGGCGAGGTCGGGCGGGGGCGCATGTGGCGAGCTCGGGCGAGGTCGGCGTGGGGGCTGGGAGGTCAGGCGGGTGCGGCGCGGGGGCTGCGAGGTCGGCGCGGGGGCTGGGAGGGGGCGGCGGCTGGTCGGGCGGGAGGTCGGGCGGGGGCGGCGGTGGCTGGTCAGGCACGAGCTCGGGCTGGTGCGACGCGGGGGCTGGGCGGGGGCGGCTGGGGTCGGGTGGGTGGGCCGTTAGATCTAGGGTTACCGCGGGCCTACGCCGATGGCCAGGCCGTCGGCATATGATTTTTTTTCGTTGTTTTACTTTTTTTTGAACAGATAAGGGGTTTAGAAAGACCCGGATGCTGCATTACTCAGTCGGTGGTGTAAATTTTACAAGAAGGACCTTAAAGAAAAGAAATTTACAATGAGGCCCTATGCATTTTGCAAAGAGAACCCCAGACAGCGCGACAGAAACGCCATCGGGCCCTCGTCTTCTAGCTCCAGCTCCACTTCTTCGACTTACACAACAAAGACGGCCACCTGCGCCACCACCGGGGACGAAACCACTTGGGATGGTGCAGCGGGAGCACACCGTCTTGGTGCAGGGGATCCTCTTCAGCGGCTTACAAGCCTGGAGGAAAAACCCGTGCTGCTCGAGCAGCATCCAGGGAGGGAGAGGCTGACACCCAACCAGAGATTCATCGTGAGAAGGCCATGCTCGGGACCTTTATATATTGCATGTACCAACCTTAGGTCACACCTATACACATATGTTAGGGACACATGCATGCAAGTTTTCTAGGGTGGACGATGCTCCGGTGGTCTTTATCCGGCGAAACCCTAGACCGGGGGGGGTCCGGAGATCTACCCCTATAGCTTTCTCTGTACGAGGCCTTGCCGATGGATCTTTTGCTTTATTTTGGTTTGTTTAGGACATATATACATGGAAAGCAAAGGTTGGGCCCACTTTACCATGAAATAGGCTCTGATAGACCCGTAGCGGGAGTTTCCACGTACAGATCCTGGATTTCACCAAGTGTTAACAGCCCATGTCTCTGAAGAAGGCCATGCCCGGGACCTATATATATTGCATGTACCAACCTTGGGTCACACCTATACACATATGTTAGGGACACATGCCTGCAAGTTTCCTAGGGTGGACGATGCTTCTGTGGTCTTTATCCGACGAAACCCTAGACCGAGGGGGTTTAGAGATCTACCCCTATAACTTTCTCCGTACAAGGCCTCACCTATGGATCTTTTGCTTTATTTTGGTTTGTTTAGGACATATATACATGGAAAGCAAAGGTTGGGCCCACTTTACCATGAAATAGGCTCCGATAGACCCGTAGCGGGAGTTTCCACGTACGGATCCTCGATTTCACCAAGTGTTAACAGCCCATGTCTCTGAAGAAGGCCATGTCCGGGACCTATATATATTGCATGTACCAACCTTGGGTCACACCTATACACTTATGTTAGGGACATATGCATGCAAGTTTCCTAGGGTGGACGATGCTCCGGTGGTCTTTATCCGACGAAACCCTAGACAGAGTTGTTCGGAGATCTACCTCTATAGCTTTCTCCGTACGAGGCCTCGCCGATGGATCTTTTGCTTTATTTTGGTTTGTTTAGAACATATATATACATGGAACGCAAAGGTTGGGCTCACTTTACCATGAAATAGGCTTTGTTAGACCCGTAACGGGAGTTTCCACGTATAGATCCTGGATTTCACCAAGTGTTAACAACCCATGACTGTGAAGAAGGCCATGCCCGGGACCTATATATATTGCATGTACCAACCGAGGGTCACACCTATACACATATTTTAGGGACACATGCATGCAAGTTTCCTAGGGTGGACGATGCTCCGGTGGTCTTTATGCGATGAAATCCTAGACCGAGGGGGTTCGGAGATCTACCCCTATAGCTTTCTCCGTACAAGGCCTCACCTATGGATCTTCTGCTTTATTTTGGTTTGTTTAGGACATATATACATGCAAAGCAAACGTTGGGCCCACTTTACCATGAAATAGGCTCCGATAGACCCGTAGCGGGAGTTTCCCAGTACAAATCCTGGATTTCACCAAGTGTTAATAGCCCATGTCTCTGAAGAAGGCCATGCCCGGGACCTATATATATTGCATGTACCAAACTTGGGTCACACCTATACACATATGTTAGGGACACATGCATGCAAGTTTTCTAGGGTGGATGATGCTCCGGTGGTCTTTATCCGGCGAAACCCTAGACCGAGGGGTCTGGAGATCTACCCCTATAGCTTTCTCCGTACGAGGCCTCGCCGATGGATCTTTTGCTTTAGTTTGGTTTGTTTAGGACATATATACATGGAAAGCAAAGGCTGGGCCCACTTTACCATGAAACAGGCTCTGTTAGACCCGTAGCGGGAGATTCCACGTATAGATCCTGGATTTCACCAAGTGTTAACAGCCCATGTCTCTGAAGAAGGCCATGCCCGGGACCTATATATATTGCATGTACCAACCTTGGGTCACACCTATACACATATGTTAGGGACACATGCATGCAAGTTTCCTAGGGTGGACGATGCTCCGGTGGTCTTTATCCAACGAAACCCTAGACCGAGGGGGTTCAGAGATCTACCCCTATAGCTTTCTCCGTACAAGGCCTCACCTATGGATCTTTTGCTTTATTTTGGTTTGTTTAGGACATATATACATGGAAAGCAAAGGTTGGGCCCCCTTTACCATGAAATAGGCTCCGATAGACCCGTAGCGGGAGTTTCGACGTACGGATCCTCGATTTCACCAAGTGTTAACAGCCCATGCCTCTGAAGAAGGCCATGCCCGGGACCTATATATATTGCTTGTACCAACCTTGGGTCAGACCTATACACATATGTTAGGGACACATGCATGCAAGTTTTCTAGGGTGGACGATGCTCCGGTGGTCTTTATCCGGCGAAACCCTAGACCGGGGGGGGGTCCGGAGATCTACCCATATAGCTTTCTCTGTACGAGGCCTCGCCGATGGATCTTTTGCTTTATTTTGGTTTCTTTAGGACATATATACATGGAAAGCACAGGTTGGGCCCACTTTACCATGAAATAGGCTCCGATAGACCCGTAGCGGGAGTTTCCACGTACAGATCCTGGATTTCACCAAGTGTTAACAGCCCATGTCTCTGAAGAAGGCCATGTCCGGGACCTATATATATGGCATGTACCAACCTTGGGTCACAGCTATACACATATGTTAGGGAAACATGCATGCAAGTTTTCTAGGGTGGACGATGCTCCGGTTGTCTTTATCCGGCGACACTCTAGACCGGGGGGGTCTAGAGATCTACCCATATAGCTTTCTCCGTACGAGGCCTCGCCGATGGATCTTTTGCTTTATTTTGGTTTGTTTAGGACATATATACATGGAAAGCAAAGGTTGGGCCCACTTTACCATGAAATAGGCTCTGATAGACTCGTAGCGAGAGTTTCCACGTACAGATCCTCGATTTCACCACGTGTTAACAACCCATGTCTCTGAAGAAGGCCATGCCCGGGACCTATATATATTGCATGTACCAACCTTGGGTCACACCTATACACATATGTTAGGGACACATGCATGCAAGTTTTCTAGGGTGGACGATGCTCCGGTGGTCTTTATCTGGCGAAACCCTAGACCGGGGGGGGTCCGGAGATCTACCCCTATAGCTTTCTCCGTACGAGGCCTCGCCGATGGATCTTTTGCTTTATTTTGGTTTGTTTAGGACATATATACATGGAAAGCAAAGGTTGGGCCCACTTTACCATGAAATAGGCTCTGATAGACCCGTAGCGGGAGTTTCCACGTACAGATCCTCGATTTCACCAAGTGTTAACAGCCCATGTCTCTGAAGAAGGCCATGCCCGGGACCTATATATATTGCATGTACCAACTTTGGGTCACACCTATACACATATGTTAGGGAGATCTACCCCTATAGCTTTCTCCGTACGAGGCCTCGCCGATGGATCTTTTGCTTTATTTTGGTTTGTTTAGAACATATATACATGGAAAGCAAAGGTTAGGCCCATGCATGCAAGTTTCCTAGGGTTTATGATACTCCGGTGGTCTTTATCCAGCGTAACCCTAGACCGGCGAAACCCTAGCTCCACGATAAAATGGTTTGAACACTACCGCACTTCGGTGTCGGAAAAGCATGGAATCTTTAACAACTTTTCCAAAATATGTGAGACAAAAAATTCACAGACATGCATGCGATAACACTTACACAATTTGTCGACCTCTTGCTGTGAGAGACAAGATTTGTAACGTTATTTCATGCAGACGCGTAGAGACTGCTATTCGGAGGATACAAATTTGTCCAATTGATAAACAATATAACCATGTTTAAATTATGGTTACTAATAAACAAATAAGCACGAACATAATGGAAGAAAGTAATTTAGAAAAGAGCCATACGCCGACGCCCTCCGAGACGCCAAGGGCGGCCGTCGGCGTAGACCAGCCATACACCGACGACCCCTTAGACGCCGAGGGTAGCCGTCGATGTAACGCTGACGCCGTTACAGCACCGGTCTGCCCTAGCCAACGGGGACATGTGGCAGGCTTATATGCCGACAGCCCGTATATGCCGAGGGTAGCCGTCGGCGTACATGCTGCTACGCCGAGGGCATTACGACGCCGACGGTCTCCTTCGCGGGCTGTCCTGGAGGCACCCTACGCTGACGGCAACGACCTTTGGCCATCGGCGTAGAGGGAGGCCGTCGGCGTCTTAGACGATTCCTGTAGTGCGGTAAAAAATCACATTCAATGATATATCATTAAATTTTAGTGATTTCGGTAGACATCAAAATAATTACATTTTGGTAAAGAAAACTATATATTTTAGTAGTACAAAAGAATTCAAATAAAATACAAAATATTTTTAAATTTTTTGATAAATTTTGAGAGAAAATTTTAGTCATTTTGCCAAAACGAATATCACTAGTAGAAAACCGGTCTATAGTCCCAGTTGGTAAGGGCCTTTAGTCCCGGTTTTAGCAACCGGGACTAACAAAGGGCGGCCACGTGGAGAACCTTTAGTCCCGAGTTGTGGCACAACCGGGACTAAAGGTCATTTTGCTAGTTTTAAATATTTTCAAAAAAAGTTTCAGATTATTTCAGTTTTTTTGAATTTTTCTATTTTCGGATTTTTGATTTGTTTGACAGTTTCCCCTCTAATCTCTAATCACCAACCCTCTAATCACCATCCCTATTCTCATGTCAAAGTATATACTCGTGGTCCCACTTCCCGGCCGGTCACCTATCCTCACACTACTCCACTCTCACCACGCTTAACTTCTCCATTCCTTCTCTACTAGCTTCCAAGACTGCGCTCGCAACTTCTTGATAATACTATGCTATAAATTGTATTAACCCTTAGACTTTGATAACATATAATTTTACTTTTTTTAATTCCAAATAATTTCAAAAATAAGCAACAATGATTAAGTAATAATGAGCATCAATAAATTTCAAAAAATCTTTATGCATAATTTAAATATTAATTTTAAAACTCAAAATATTCAAAAAATAAAAAATCTTCAAAAATTCCAAAATAATATAAAAACTTCAAAATAACTAAAAAGTAGAAAAAACAACTAAAGAAATTAAAAAATCTTTTAAAAAAATCATTTTTTCTCATTTTTCTAGCAAAATCTAAAATCTTCCTGCTTTCATATTTCCCTTTGGAATTTTGAGAAAGTAGAATTTGTGCAAACGGCCTATCGCCGTGAAATCGGATGTAAAATTTTGTGTAGATAATTTTTCATATATTATACGGTTTTTTTCGAGTCCGTATGCAAAAGTTAGAGCCGTTTTAATTCGGAACAACCTTTTTTGTAAAAAAATTTCAAATTTCAAATTTTCCATAAAAGTTAGTTGCATGGGGTACATGATGTCAAAGGATTTTGAAATTTGAAGTTTTTATCATTTTCGTTTATTTTTTTTAGACGTTTTTTCTACGCGGGGGGAGGGGGGGTGGGGGTGGGGTGGGTGGGTAGGCATGAGAGGAAAATTGGGGGAGACCCTTTAGTCCGGGTTGGTAACACCAACCGGGACTAAAGGTCACTAACTCTTTAGTCCCGGTTCGTATTTCCAACCGGGACTAAAGATTCCTGGCCCACATAGTCTTTTGAACCGGGACTAATACTCACATTAGTCCCGGATCAAAACAGAATTGGAACTAAAACTCAAATTCGTCCTGGACATTAGGCCTGTTTTCTACTAGTGTATCATAATCACTTAATACAGTGATTTCAGTAAAGACTAAATATTTCCCGAAATTGAAATTTGAAACCATTTTCAACGGAGAGAGAGTATACTACTGATATAACTTCGCAGATCGAGCAACTGGATAAAGGTCGTCAAACTTGCTTGGAAATTTCGGCCGATACGTTGCCTGGATCGACGATGATAGCACGGCCGGCTGGTTCGATGCTTGCGTGCGTGAAGGTATCTTGACTTCAATTCCAATCGATCAGGAAGATGCGAATCCGGCCGGATGCAACTCGCTAATATTCCTAGCTAGCTACTTGTCGCCAACATACATAGTACTCCATGCGTACATCTTTCGATCATCAATATATGTCGTAGTGTCATCTTCTGCAAAAAAAGAAGTATATGCGTATACTATGTCTCAATTTCTCTCATCCCATACAACTGGCCGGCCGGGCGAACACTTTTCTTATTCGTCCAAATCAGTACTAGGTACGTAAAGTGGATGATGATCCATCCAGAGCCGGTCAACCGGCAGGCCAAATGCACAAAACAGAACATGGAATATCAAATAAGTTGATCGGTTATGCCGATAGCTGCATGGGTATCATATCTAGTCATTGCATCTGGGTGCATGGACTCCATTAGCATGTTACCACGCATGATCCGATTCCTCTCTTTCTGCTAGATATGTATGCTCCATTGATCCATATGCATGTGAGCAAATCGTGCACAAAGCAGGTTACTCCATATGGGGATTTGGGGAGGATTAAAACGGAAGCTTCGGTCTTCGATCCTGTATATTGATCCGCAGCCGATTTATGTAACTGATCTTTGGCGATAGCAATGTGTCATGAGCATATGCATGGACAACAAATAAAGTTCTATCCTTATCTTCACAGATCCGATTGCTAACAATTTATAATCTCTAGACCCTCACAAGAGAATCGAATATTATCCCTCTCCATCCGTGATCTTCTAAAGATGAGTGCTAGCCTTGAATTTTCCAATGGTTAATCTTCATGGACCATTTGGAATTTTGGATCTGGTGCCTGATTGGTTTTGGTGCATGATTTGATCCAGATTTATTTTGCAGCATCATGAGGCAAAATACCAATGTTCACATGATCGTATGGTCCCATTTTCAAAACCTTAGCAACATTATTACATATTTTTAGTCATAATGAGTAGTCAATGCAATAATTAAATGACTCGTGCTAATTGGATAAAAATTAGGGGAAATTAATGATTTGATCTTTAGTGGGCTAAGGGGACTGGATACGCGAACCACTTCACTCAAAAATTCACTCTGATGGAAAAGTGGACCAAAAGTAGGCTGGAATATTTTTATTTTATATTGCATCAAGTGGGTCTTGAATTCAAAATCTATTGGCTTTGATAGCATGTTGAACTGATGGGAAAGAAGGGTCATGTATTTCATAGATTTAATTCGGCTCATGGGTGCATACGAACCCATTGTTTGAAAACACATTTTCAAAATGCCAGGAAAAAATTATGCTCCAACATGACTATTTTTGGGACATTTTTTATCTTTTTTTTATACATGCTACTTAAAATATTTCCATTTCCTGAAAACTTATATGTCAATATAGAATGTTCGGATGTACATGCAAAAAAATTCTTCAGATTTTTTTTTAAATTTCATTTTTTATTTTTTTATAATAGATTCTATGGGAGTCAAGCCACAACATCTCGCTATGTCTTTATGCTTTTAACACAAATCACACCAGGATGATTGCCCATCGACCTGAATGGACTACGTACGTGCATTGCAAGTGTTACTGTTTTACACTGTTACACTGTGCATATGCATTCTGTACAAGAGTTAGTGCATGACCATACGTGTCTAGCTAGGCTATAGCTAAAAGTCATTTGGCTTTATAGATGGTGCATATGCATACGTGGACGGATATATGGATAGATATGGATATGGGTAAATAGATAGACCGATGCACATGTGCTCCTCTTTTGGTTGGACTATGCTCTTGGTCCTATGATCCATCGGCATTGCAACACATGCTGCCAATACAAGCCGATCGGTAACGGACGGGATAAGGCAAGTGTGACGCGAATGATATGCTATAGATTATGCAGCGGTACTCCTGTCGATATCGATCGCATAGTTTTCCGTCAATGTTTAGCTAGATACATGATGGATCGGTGATGATCAAGAGATAATGATGGATCCTGTAAAGGAGTATGAAAGATCCATAGTGGGCACCATCCACCTGCTCACACACCATAGGTTCGTACGACTCATACCTCAATAGCGGCGTTTATTCAGCAAAATATATAGGAAATATTTTATATCACACTATCATCCATTATACCCAGGGCCTAGGTGTGTGCATCATTAAACTCATTATGGACAATGGAATTCCTTTAAATATTTGCTACAAATCTAAAAGTGCATTCAGACCTAAGACCTCTCATAGTGGGGTAACATAAGTGTGGTCATATGTAATCCATGTTAACAAAAAAATGATATGGCATGGTGATTAAAGAGGAGAGAGGCAATTAAAACATATTTGGACATCGTCTTCATGAGATATGTTAATCCCAAATTGATCTGATGCGGCTAGGGAGGTGTGTAACAATAAACACCCCCCTCCCCTCTTCCGCCTTCGCCCTGTGTCCCACCATGCCACCTCCTTCGTCCTCGCTCCGCCCTTCGCCCCACTTGCACCTATGAATGATGGCGAGATCGGCTGCCTGCAAGGAGGCGATGCCAGTCCGACAGTTGGCCACCACATCGCCGCAACACATCTACTCGACGTTCCCACATGATTAATTTAGTGTGTTTTGGTTGATTAATGACGAGGAAACTAAGAGGCTAACCAAATCACTAAGTGTTTCATGTTTTGTCCCACAGAAAGTAAAATTTAGTCTCACTTCAAGTCAACGGTGACCCCAAAAGAGTGAATGAAAACTCCCAAGGCTAGAATCCTTGGTCATAGTTATGTCATGATATCAAAATGGGTGGGAACAAAGAACAAAAATTCTTGCAGATCTCTGGAAGGAATTGTTCACAATCTAATTAATTTAATCTCTCTTTTCTCCACACAATTAGAAAGGTCAGAACTACCGGACCAGTAGGTAAGTAATTTGGAACATGTTTATTTAGGGGGGGGCATCCTTTATTAATCAAATGGAACATCATTACATAGGGCTTCCGTCGGCCCATTTAGCCACAAGTGGCAGCCCTGGTCCTCATACACAACACTCCGAGCTAAGAGGTTTACTCCTTTATTTGACGATCTTCATTCATGGTGGAACATGTAGCATGTTCTCGAAAACCAGACTAGACTCCTTGATCCCTTGAATAATGTGTGCATATCTCCTGATGTACCTTGTTTTGGACTTCGAATCACATTGTGGCAATCTTTCGCCACTTGAAATCTCCGTTCATTGATGTCTCTCATGCAAGAGCACACGCCTCCGGCAGGATAGGACTTCCAAGTCTTACCTAACTAGGTACACCAACACTGGTGCTCCAATGAAAACACTAGTGTTGTTTCATGAAACCATTGCAATCATCCCCGCCCACTATTTTTGCCTACAACTGTGTCAAAGTTTATCTTCACCATTTCCCATGGAGGCAGAATCTAGCCCGGCTCATATTGAGCAGCAGGAATGGCAGATTTATTCTTTCCCACCTCCTAAAAAATATGAGAAAGACAATTGATTGACAATGGGCATTGGTAGATTTGTTCATGTATCACATTTCTTCTTACATGCTAGGTTGCCCCATAGGGTGATGAACACGATGACTAGGTCATGGTGTTTGAGGGTGGCCATCATTCCTCCAACGATTCTCTCTCTCCTCCCTCATTCGAGCATACCATGTGCTCGATAACCTTTTTGTCTACTATAGGTGCACATATGCTTCTCCAAATGGAAGAGTGAACGGATCGTATGGGCACCTAGAGGGGGGGGGGGTGAATAGGTGCTACTCAAAATTTAATTCTTTTTCAATTTAGGCTTGACACAAAAGGTAAATTCTCTAGATATGCAACTAAGGTGAATTTACCTATATGACAACTAGCAAGCTAAGCAAGATACAAGTAGTAAATGCAATAAAGGATAGAGGTAACCGAGAGTGGAGCACACGGAGACACGGATGTAATTCCCGTAGTTCCTTCCTTTTTAAGGGAAGTACGTCTACGTTGGAGGGGTGTGGTTGCCACAAAGGCCTAACCAACGCCACAAAGGCTCACCCTATTCTCCGGTGCAAGCTTCCGCCACAAAGGCCTAGCTCACTTTCCACTAAGGGATTCCTCAAGGCGGAATCGGCCTTTACAAAACTTGGGGCACAACTCCACAACTGAATTGGAGGCTCCCAAGCACCACAAAGCAATCAATCAACAAGTATCAAGATATCAATCACACAAATCAAGGTCAAGGGACACAAGGGAACTCAAGACCTAAGGGGCCCTCAAGCAAATGAGAGGGGAAATCAAATCGCTTCGGTGAGGATGTAGATCAAGGCCTTCTCCTTCGATTCTCCAAAGATCAAGAACTTTGGTGGGTTGAGGGAGGAGATCTTGCGAATTTGGTGGCTCCAAATGGGGTGTCCTTCTTGCACAGCTCGAGCAGCTTGAGGTGGAAGAAGGGGAGGGGTATTTATAGCCCCTCCCAAAATGTAGCCGTTGCTGTCTTGGAGGGGCGGATTATCCGGCCAAAGTATGGCCGGAATATCCGGCTGACCGGATTATCCGGCCCCTGGCCGGATTATCCGCCCCCCTATCTGGTTGACGCCGACCCTGGTCCTTAGCCAAATTTCTGAAGTCGTCGAAGGGGGGCGGATTATCCGGCCCCCTGGCCGGAATATCCGGCCCCTATATTGGGTGACGCCGATGCCAGTCCTTAGCCGTTTTGGGGTCGTCGAAGGGGGGGCGGATTATCCGGCCCTTGGCCGGATTATCCGGCCCCCTATACTGGGTGACGCCGACACCAGTCCTTAGCCGTTTTGGCCTCTCTCTCCGGAGGGGGCGGATTATCCGGCCCCTGGCCGGATTATCTGGCCTGGCAATTCTTGAGCTGTAAAACCTGCACAACTTAGCACACACTTAAAATTCCTAATGTTGTTATCTAACACACAAAACCTGAGGGATACAAAGTTTGCACTTTCAATCTCCCCCTTTTTGTTGTTAGATGAAAACACTAGGATTTGCAAGAGAGATCGAATATTTCAAACAACAAATATTTGAGCAAGATATAAAGCTCCCCCTAGATGTGTGCATCTACACAATTAAGTTTGTAGGCGGCATACCTTTTCATGGATAACTCAATCAATATGGAATTCCGAATATGATAATGACAAAAAACCGGACAATAATTCCATAGCCATCTCACCAATGAACCATGAGCTTAAAGAAACATAAGTGAACAACACATAAAGATCCACATGGCACATATAGAACATATAACATAGTCTCATACACCACATGGTAGCAAATAAACCACACGAAGTTCAACCACACAAAGTTCCAAACTTAAGACAAGTAAAATAAGAAGAAACACAAGCGCCAAAGAATGATAAGCGCGCAAGCTTGTGTTTCCACCCATGCAAATCCCGTAAGACTCCTAATAGAACTACTTCTCCCCCTTTGGCATCAAGACACCAAAAAGGGAGAAGAGCAATGCTACACGTCCCGAGGAATCAATCCTCCCAATCACCGATGTCGTCGGAGTCCTCAGCATACTCAGCTCCATCATCATCATCATCAGCTCCAGCATCTTCAGCCTCAGCCTCAAAGTCCTCCTCAGCCTCTGCATGAGCACCTCCTGCGGGAGCATCTAGAGCAGCAAAGAGATGCTTCTGCATCTCAACCCAATTGTAGCGGTCGGTGTTCCAAGCTTCATAGGACGTAGGAGCGGTAGGAGTGGGATCGGCGGTCTGAGCACCACTGAGACGGTGAAGGATCAGCTGCTGGGTGTCCTGAATGTTCTTCCTCTCAACATAGGCTTGGTAGTTCTCACGGTGGATCTCTACCTTCATGCACAGAACATTCCGCTCAAACCAACTGAGCTTCCTCACCTCCCTGGACATAGCAGACGCAGCAGCCCTCTTATCACGTGTAGAAGCACTCGACCTCGCATCCGCCATGAATGTGCTAGGATAGGCAGCTGATGGAGCAGAAGACTGCTTCCTCTTGACATACATCTTCTTGACTTGGTGCTCCACACAGTCATCATGGATATCATAATCTCCAAGAGCATTCTTGATGAGGAGCATGATGTAGGGAGCATATGGCACAGTGTTCCTCTGAATGATAGCATCCTTAATCTCATAGAAGATAAAATCCATCACATCAAGAGTAAAGTCCTCAGCAGGGTCAGTCGAAGTAGCACACTCATGAGCAAAAGCGAGGAGGTCAACAAGAGAGGTGCGAATGGCATCATTGTTACCACCACTAGGAGCAATGTTCTCTCTAAAAATGTGGACAAGCTGATCATAAAGGGGATGTAGGCCATTGATAAAGCCCACAACACCTGTGGAGTCGTAGAGGTCATAGAGCTTGTCCTTGTCAGGCTTGGTCCCCGGATTGTGAATACGGCGACCCACTGGAGTGTCTCCATTATACGCATACCCCAAGAGAGAGGCAAACGTGGAGAAGTCTGATGTGCACTCATGCTCGCCGGTCATCCACTTCATAGACTTCTGAGCATTGGGCAAGATCACAAGAGTAGCATAAAACTGCTTGATGAGGCCGGGGTTATAGTTGCACTGAATGTTAGCCAACCCCAGCAGCCCCATCTTCTCAACCACAGACACTGCTTCATCAAAATAGGTCTTGCTGCGAAGGTGATCAAAATCAATAGGATGCATCGGACGACAAGGATTCTTGAGAGGCTCATAGACATCACGGAAAATCCCCCACTGCTCTTCATTCCAGAAACCACGGTCCTCAATATCTTCATCTCTTGCTGTGGCGTACCAATTGTTACGCCGCACAAGAATGTACTCGGCCTCTGGCATGCTCTTGTAGTTAGGACGAGTCGCTTTGCCTTTGCGACGACGGGCTTGAGCTTTGGCAGCCTTCTTCTTCTCAGCTTTCCTAGCAGCCTCCCTCTGACGCTGACGGATAACAACCTCATCAACCAGGACTCCTTCCTCATTCAGAATCAACCGGCGCTTGCGCTTCGGCAAACCCGAACCACCTGTGAAAGAGAGATGCACGGAGAGCATGGGGATAAGCATATGCACACGAGTTACGGAAGGGATCAAAGAACCAAGCAGTATGAACAAACAACCTACACCAAAATATCAAATTGAGGGCAGCAACAAGAAAAAAATTTGACAGAGAACTCCCAGGCCGGATTATCCGGCCAGGGGGGGCGGATAATCCGGCCCCCTCGAAAAAAAATTCTAAGTGTTGCTGCAGCCTACAATTCGATAGATCGGGGAGGAAGAGCCATACAACATGATTCATGCGTGTCACGAACAACAACTAGAGGGCCAAAACACCAAGAATATGCAAGGGCAAAATCACATCCTAGGGATAGAACAATGCCCGCATCCATTGTGAAAACGGCTTGGTGAAGGCCCTCCAAAGATGGAGGAGGTCAAATCCCGGCGAAATCCGGCCAAGGGGATGGCCGGAACTCCGGCGGCGGCGGCGGAGAGGCGGCAGGAGAGAGCAGGGAGGGTTAGGGTTGGAACTGCCCGGAGGCAGCCCAGCCCGTCCCCTTATATACTCGGCCGACACTTAGGCCGGATTATCCGGCCAGAGTGACCCGGATAATCCCCCCCCCCGGATATTCCGCCCAGGGGGGCGGATATTCCGGCCTGGAGCGCCAGAACTGAAAAACTTGGAAATTTTCAAAAACAGATGTTGTTTTGACGAAAATTTTGAACTCGTGTCAAACATGGAGTGGTTCTCGGCACTTAACATTGCAAGAGCAAATCAACGAAATATCCAATGCAAGTGCCTTCCCATATCAAAAAAAGAAACAATACCGAGAGAGAACACCAAGACCTCAAATAAGATATGCAAGGAATCGACTCTTCGAAAAGAAGAGGTCGGTGGCCGAAGCCACCATGTTTGAGTGATATGGCAATGGACCGCGAAGATGTATCTTGAGTCCATAACCACTACTCGTCATTGAAGCTCATATATCACCAAAAATGATATTAAGAGAATGATATGATTACTATCGGCATTATGGGGGGAGGGATAGCCCAATTAATTAGGACCGCACTCCCCCTATTTCCATGCCCACACCTAAACCAAACAAGCATTGAAATATAGGTGTATTTGCAAGATGTTCAAGCCACACTCCTTGAATCAATGATATTTAGCTCATTCCTCAAATATCCAAATCTTGCTTCATCAAGAGGCTTCGTGAAAATATCGGCAAGTTGATCCTTGGTGCTCACATAAGCAAGCTCAATATCACCACGGGCAACATGATCTCTAATGAAATGATTTCGGATCTCAATATGCTTGGTTCTTGAATGTTGCACCGGATTATAGGCGATCTTGATAGCACTCTCATTGTCACATAAAAGAGGCACTTTGTCACAATTGACACCGTATTCCTTTAAAGTTTGCCTCATCCATAACAATTGAGTGCATCCACTTGCGGCGGCAATGTATTCGGCTTCGGCGGTGGAGAGAGATATACAATTTTGCTTCTTAGAAGACCAACACACCAAAGACCTACCAAGAAATTGGCAAGCTCCGGAGGTTGATTTCCTATCATCCTTGTCACCGGCCCAATCTGAATCCGTGAAGCCACAAAGAGAGAAATCCGAGCCTTTGGGATACCAAAGCCCATAAGTTGGGGTATGAACCAAATATCGAAAGATTCTCTTAACCGCCATAAGGTGGCTTTCTTTAGGAGCGGCTTGATACCTTGCACACACACCTACACTCAACACAATATCGGGTCTAGATGCACAAAGGTAAAGCAACGAACTGATCATAGAACGGTATACCTTTTGATCCACATTTTTACCATTGGGATCTAGATCAAAATGACATTTAGTGGCTATTGGTGTGGCGGCCCCATTTAGTTCCTTCATCTTGAATCTCTTGAGCATGTCTTGGACATATTTGGCTTGATTGATGAAAGTCCCTTCTTTCAATTGCTTGATTTCAAAACCAAGAAAGAACTTCATTTCGCCCATCATAGACATCTCGAACCTATCGGTCATAAGCTTTGAGAATTCATCATTAAAAGCTTTGTTAGTAGAGCCAAAAATAATATCATCAACATATAGTTGGCATATGAAAAGCTCCCCATTGACCCTCTTAGTAAAAAGAGTGGGGTCGATTTGCCCAACTTCAAACCCACGGTCTAACAACAATTCCCTAAGGTGCTCGTACCACGCACGTGGGACTTGTTTAAGGCCATAGAGTGCCTTATGGAGTTTGTAGACATGGTTCGGGAAGTTGAGATCCTCAAACCCCGGGGGTTGCTTAACATACACTTCCTCTTTCAATGGACCATTAAGAAATGCACTTTTAACATCCATTTGTTGCAACTTAAAATTATGATGAGTGGCATATGCAAGAAGGATACGGATGGACTCAAGGCGAGCCACGGGAGCATAAGTTTCTCCAAAGTCAATCCCTTCAACTTGAGAGAAACCTTGAGCAACCAATCTTTCCTTGTTCCTCACAACAATTCCATGCTCATCTTGCTTATTCTTGAATATCCACTTTGTGCCAATCACATTGCGGCACTCCTTTGGCTTCTCCACTAACACCCATACATTATTGCGCTTGAAGTTGTTGAGTTCTTCATGCATAGCATCCAACCAATCCAGATCTTCAAGAGCTTCAAATACTTTCTTGGGTTCAACCATGGAGATATAAGCATGATGAGAGCTAAATTGTGCCAATTGACGCCGGGTTGGCACTTTGCTTCTTAAATCTCCAATAACCCTTTCAAGGGTATGACCTTTAAGCTCCAAATCCCTTTCAACTCTTTTCTTGCGACGGGCTTCGATCTCCTCATTTGCCCTTGGAGGAATCACTTGATCATCTTGATCATTTTGGTCCCCGTCTTGACCATCAACTTGACCTTGATCATCATTATCTTCATGAGTAGGTTGATCTTGGTCTTGTGAGGAATTGGGGGCGGTTGAGATAACCGGAGAGGATGGTGGTGCCCCTTCTTCTTCATGAAGGTCCTTGTCTTGTTCTTCGGTTGGTGCATTAGTTGCTTCCTTGGGAGAGGCTTGTTGAGCTTGTGAAGATGAAGGCTCCACTTGAGTAGAGCATAGTACTTCTCGGTCCGCCACAAGGTGTCCCTCAATAGGGCGGAAAAATCCCACGCCCATTCTTCCTATGGCTTCTCGAGGTATTTCATCATCTACATCACAAGAAACAACATCTCGCCCCCCTTGGGAGCCGTCATTCTCTTCGAACACCACACTACAAGATTCTTCAACATGTCCGATGGACTTGTTGAAGACTCTATAAGTGTGGGATTTGGCACCATAACCAACAAAAATACCTTCTATTGCTTTCGGATCAAATTTACCTAAACGAACTCCTTTTCTTTGAAAGAAACACTTACACCCGAAAACCCGGTAGTAGGAGATGTTGGGCTTGCTTCCGGTGAGTATTTCATATGGAGTCTTGTTTAGGCCTTTGCGGAGGAAGAGCCGGTTTGAAGAGTGACAAGCCGTAGAGATAGCTTCGGCCCAAAAGTTGTATGGAGACTTAAACTCCGCCAACATGGACCTAGCCATATCCATAAGAGTCCGGTTCTTCCTTTCGGCTACACCATTTTGTTGAGGGGTGTATGCAGCGGAATATTGATGACGAATCCCCTCATCACTAAGAAATCCATTTAAGGTGTAGTTCTTGAACTCGGTGCCATTGTCACTTCTTATTGCCAAAATAGTTTGCCCATGTTGACGTTCAACTTCCTTGGCAAAGTCGATGACGGTTTATTGAGTCTCACTCTTATGCTTGAAGAAGTAGACCCAAGTATATCTTGAATAGTCATCAATAATCACCAAACAATATTTCTTCCCACCAAGACTTGCATGAGAGGGAGGACCAAAGAGATCCACATGTAGGATCTCCAAGATCCTCTTGGAAGAAATGATAGTCTTGCTTGGGTGGGGAGAATCATGCATTTTTCCTAGAACGCAAGCCCTGCAAACACGATCTTTGGCAAAAGAAACATTCTCTTTTAGTCCGAGTATGTGGCCACCCTTGTGAAGGCTTTGCAAAGTTCTCATATTGACATGGGCTAGTCGGCGATGCCAAAGCCAACCCACATCGGCCTTTCCAAATAAACACATTGCACTTGTAGTGGTTTTCCCCGAGAAGTCCACCACATACAAGTTGTTTTCAATGTGCCCAACGAAAGCGACCTTTAGAGACTTGCTCCACAAGAGTACCACAATTTCATTATCAATGAAGACGGCAAAGCCCATCTTACCAAGTGCACGAACTGAAAGTAAATTGTAACCTAGGGTCTCAACAAGCATGACGTCCACAAGGGAAATATCCGGTGCGACCACCACCTTGCCAAGACCCAATACCTCGGATTGTGACATGTCTCCATAAGTGACGGTTATGTTATTGTCATTAGGCCTCATCTCCGTCATAATCTCCTTGCTTCCGGTCATATGACTTGTGCATCCACTATCAAGCACCCATTTCGATCCACCGGAAGCATAGTCCTACAAGAGATTATTGCTTGGTTTTAGGTCCCCATTTCTCAATGGGTCCTCTTTTGTTAGCAACAAGGGTCTTTGGAACCCAAATAGACCAAGCAACATAACCATCATTTGGACCAACATATTTTGCATAAACATCACCATAATAATCACGAAATAAGACATAGTGAGGGTTAGCAATTCCCGCATGATCATCATGAGTGGCTTTGCCACCCACAATAGGATCCTTCTTCGCTTGTGCGGGCTTGGCCTTCTTTTTCTTGTTGTTCTTCTTCTTCTTCTTTGGGACAAAGCCAATCCCCGTTTTATCACCAAATGCCTTTTGCTTACTCAAAAGGTCATTCAAGTTTTTCTCACCTATGGGAATGGAGGACTTGGCAAGCTCATCTTTCAACCTAGCATTTTCTTCAATAACATTTGCATGATCACAAGTAGAAGTAGAAGAACTAGGCACATTATTCTTAGTCAATTGAATTTGAAGTTGTTCATGTGACTTGGTAAGAATAGAGTGTTCACTTTTCAAGGCCTTGTGAGCCTTGTCAAGATCTTCTAAATCCTTAACAAGTATATCATGACCAACACCAAATTCAACCTTTTCCTTTTTAAGCATTTTTACTTTAGCACGAGCATGGTCTCGCTCTTTAATGAGTTTGGAAACAACTTCATTATTAGCTTCCTCAATGGAATCGAGCTTCTCTTCAAGAGTTGCTCATTCCTCTTGCTCTTCTTCAAGAGACTCGGTTAGTGAGGCAATATCTTGAGCATATTCTTTTTCAAGCCTCATTTGTTCATCTAGTTTTTCAAGAGTTTTACCATATTGGCTCAATAGACGTTCAAAGTGAAGCTTGTGAACACCATCTACACTAGACACATAATCATCAAAAGCAACAATTTCTTCCTTTACTCTAAGACTAGCAAGATCATTCAAGGGAGCATCATTTGTCTTAGAGGTGGAGAAAGATGTGGGTGATACCTCGGAAGACTTGGCCATAAGGCACTTGACGTTCTTGACGAGAGAGTCCTCATTGGGGGATTCAAAGAGTGATGTGGGGGAAGTGGAGGTGGTTGCCATTGCGGCCATCTCACTAGTTGTGGTTTCTTCTTCATCACTCTCACTTGCGGAGTACTCTTCTTGAGTCAAGAACACAAACTTTGGTTGTTTCTTCTTTGGTCCACCCTTCTTCACAAATGGCTTCTTTGATGGTGACTTGGTCTTGCTTTTGAGGATGAGCTTTCCACCATGGTCTTCTCTCTTCTCATAAGGGCACTCGGCAACAAAGTGGAATCTATCATTGCAATTGTAGCATTTCCTCACCCTTTGACCATTGTTGTCATTCCTTTGATAGCCACTTGACTTGCTTCTTCTTTGATTGTCTTCTTTAGCCTTGTGTGGATCCACCCAAAAGGTTTTTCCATAGAAGGCCATGTGCTCATTGTACTCATGTCTTATGTCCTCGGGACACATCTCTAGTCTTGCTTCAATACTAGCTTGAAGAGGAACCTCTTTCTCAACCACACTTGCTTTTAATGCAAGGTTAGAGCTTCTTTGCATTCCTATGGCACGAGCACGAGCATCTTCCGCATTTTGTGCGGAAACCTTGTAGGCTTGAATCTCTTGCATCACTTGATTGGAGGTCATCTCATTGAAGTTGTGCTTTCCTTGAACACTCTTCACATCCGCGGGCTCATATGGAGTGAGAGCAAGAATGTACTTCATCTTGATCCACTCATCATCAATATGGTGAGCACCGAGGTTCTTGAAGGTGGTAGCAATAGCCTTGAGTCTTCTATACATATCTTGATGATCCTCACCATCCATCATGAAGAATCCCTCCGCTTGATTTGAGAAGGCAATATATCTTGTTTTCTTCATGCTCTCATTGCCAACATAGACGTCGGAGAGTCCTTGCCAAGCTTCTTTGGCGGTGGAGAAGTGTTGGATGTGAGGCAAGTCCTTGGATCCAACGGCGACTTGAATCATGTGAAGAGCGGTAGCGTTGAGTTGACTATCGACAGTCTCTCTTCTTGTCATGTTGCTGGGATCCACGGCTTTGAATCCTTCCTCAACGATCCTCCAAAGCTTGATGGAAGAACTGCGCATATGAGAGATCATTTGATATTGCCATTGACCAAAGTTTAATGCATCAAGCTTAGGCGGATCTCCTCTATGGTTAATATGAGGATGAGGAACTGGCGGGTCGGGTGAATACCAATGTGGGAATTCACCTTTCCCGTCGCCCTTGGTGGAAGATTTAGCATCGCCATTCTTGTCGGCACCCTCCTCATCTATCCCCACATTCTCCACTTGTGGAGTAGCGGGTTTTTCCGGAGGTGGAGAAACATTAGCAGTTTTAGCTTGCATGAGTTGCGCTATCATTTCACGCAACTCACTTATTTGAGATGTCATGGAAGACATGGATGATTCCAACGATTTGAACTCACCCATGGAAACTTGACCCGAGCCCTCTTTAGGTGGAGGATCCATACTCTTAGGCGGTTAAGCCCGAATTAAGAGCCGAGGCTCTGATACCAATTGAACAGATCGTATGGGCACCTAGAGGGGGGGTGAATAGGTGCTACTCAAAATTTAATTCTTTTTCAATTTAGGCTTGACACAAAAGGTAAATTCTCTAGATATGCAACTAAGGTGAATTTACCTATATGACAACTAGCAAGCTAAGCAAGATACAAGTAGTAAAGGCAATAAAGGATAGAGGTAACCGAGAGTGGAGCACACGGAGACACGGATGTAATTCCCGTAGTTCCTTCCTTTTTAAGGGAAGTACGTCTACGTTGGAGGGGTGTGGTTGCCACAAAGGCCTAACCAACGCCACAAAGGCTCGCCCTATTCTCCGGTGCAAGCTTCTGCCACAAAGGCCTAGCTCACTTTCCACTAAGGGATTCCTCAAGGCGGAATCGGCCTTTACAAAACTTGGGAAACAACTCCACAACTGAATTGGAGGCTCCCAAGCACCACAAAGCAATCAATCAACAAGTATCAAGATATCAATCACACAAATCAAGGTCAAGGGACACAAGGGAACCCAAGACCTAAGGGGCCCTCAAGCAAATGAGAGGGGAAATCAAATCGCTTCGGTGAGGATGTAGATCAAGGCCTTCTCCTTCGATTCTCCAAAGATCAAGAACTTTGGTGGGTTGAGGGAGGAGATCTTGCGAATTTGGTGGCTCCAAATGGGGTGTCCTTCTTGCATAGCTCGAGCAGCTTGAGGTGGAAGAACGGGAGGGATATTTATAGCCCCTCCCAAAATGTAGCCATTGCTATCTTGGAGGGGCGGATTATCCGGCCAGATTATGGCCGGAATATCGAGCTGACCGGATTATCCGGCCCCTGGCCGGATTATCCGCCCCCCTATCTGGTTGACGCCGACCCAGGTCCTTAGCCGAATTTCTGAAGTCGTCGAAGGGGGGTAGATTATCCGGCCCCCTGGCCGGAATATCCGGCCCCTATACTAGGTGACGCTGATGCCAGTCCTTAGCCGTTTTGGGGTCGTCGAAGGGGGGGCGGATTATCCGGCCCCTGGCCGGATTTTCCGGCCCCCTATACTGGGTGACGCCGACACCAGTCCTTAGCCGTTTTGGCCTCTCTCTCCGGAGGGGGCGGATTATCTGGCCCCTGGCCGGATTATCCGGCCTGGCAATTCTTGAGCTGTAAAACCTGCACAACTTAGCACACACTTAAAATTCCTAATGTTGTTATCTAACACACAAAACCTGAGGGATAAAAGTTTGCACTTTCAAAGAGTCTATTAGCTTATGTCTCCATGTATCATAGCCCCACACAGTTGGCAACGATCCTGCTCCACCATGCTCCTGTGGTGCCTCACTTTGTTGGTTGGCAGGGACTACTTCGCTAACATCCAAAGCCATACACTTATTTTTTATGAGATTTGAGTATGTCACAATGAGTTCCACACCTTATAAATAGCTATTTCGTTTGACCCTATAGCTCTGTTCTCAATCCATGCCTCTCGATGCCCCCACACGTGCTGATCAACATCCTATATGTAGAACACACGGTGAACACACTCTTCCCATTATAGTGTCATGCCCAGAACTATCTTGTATAATACTACAGATCGCTATCTCCAAGATTGTATCAACATCAATTGGTAGGAAGCAATGTCGAAGCTTGTTCTCCTTCAATGTAGTGGTGATCATGTCAATGAAATCAACGACCTGACTAAGTAGGTCATCAACCAAAAAAGTCACTGGCCAGAGCATGCCATCATGTGGTCTCCACTGATCCTTCTATGGGTACGTGGCTTCCATTTTTTGACATGTCTCTATTTCAGAATTTAATTTCCTTTGTGCACCACCCTCCACACCAGATAAGGAGGCCCTCCTACCTTGGAATGTAACAAATCCCTCTCTAAGTAGTAGCACGCTTTTAGAAACCCTGGTGCTTAGCGACCCTGAGTTATGCAGCATTCTCTATCCTTAGTGAGCTAGCAATGCTAGGTTAAAGATTTCAAAATATTGAAACCCTAACCGCCCATGATATTTGGTTTGCACATCTCTCTCTAGGGCGATCCAACCTAGATTTCTTTCTCCCTTCTGTTTTCCCCACCAAAACCTCCTCAATATAACATTTAGGTGTTAGCATAAACCCCTCAACAATTGGAAACATGCCATAGAGAAAATGGGCACTGCTTGGGCAAAAGATTTGATGAGGATATCCTTCCCTTGCCGATAGTAACCTCTCCATTCAGCTTTGAATCCTACTCCAAATTATGCCCTTCATATATTTAAAATCTCCTCCCCCGGTTCTTCCCACATTAGAAGGCATACTTAGGTGCTTTTTGTTTAGCGACTAGTTCTAGACATCAAGGATAGTTTGCATGCCTTCTTGCACACTACTCAGGAATCCCTTGCTGAAAAATATATAGGATTTATCCCAATTGATACTTTGGCTCAAAGCCATGCAATAACAGTCCAAAAGATCTTGAACTTTGTTTGCACTCTTCGTACTAACCTTGAATAGCAAAAGGCTGCCATCTGCAAATAGGAGGTGACTAACCATCGGGGCCGACAATGCCACATGTAGTCCACAAAGCTCTGATGGTAAAAGTGTTTTAAAAGGCACGAGAGGCCCTCTGCTGCTAACAAGAAGATATATGGGGAGATAGGATCACCCTGGCGCACCCCATGAGAGGGTATAAATTGTTGCAATTTTCCGCCACTAAATAAATCCTAGAAAGACATTGTGGTGACTAATTAATTGCATAACCATTTGCGCCCAAAGCTGATGAAACCTCAAATTTACCATGACGGCTTCAAGGTACTTTCACTCTGTCATGTCATATGCCTTCCGCATATCAAGTTTTAGAGCACAAAAGCAGTTCTTCTTCATGAAGTGAACACACTCATGCGGTAATAATATTGTCTGTGATCAATTTTCTCCAAATAAATGTCGATTGTTCCTCAACTATGATCTCTGGTAGACCAACTTTAACCTATTCCCCAAACTTTGGAAGTTATCTTGTAGATCATGTTACAGAGACTTTTTTATCTAAATTGACCCACTTCCTCTAGGATTTCCACCTTCGAAATCATCATCGCAAAAGTTTGTTTTATATCCCTCACATCCTCCTCCTTATCCACAAATTCCCCATTGTTTCAGAAATAAATGCGCCTGGAAGCCATCCAAACCGGGTGGTTTCATTGGAAACATTTGAAATGGACGACTGTCTTCACCTCATGTTCCTTTATCGGCTTGATCAGTTCATTGTTCATGCATGTCATGACCTTTGAGGGGATCACATTTATCACCTCCTTTGAGCGATAAAGGTTCTAGTAAAAAACTCTGGAGGTTACTCATCTCTTGCTCTTCTTCCATAAATACACCATCCAGACGCTTAAGTCTGCATATCATAGGTTTCTCTTTTTTCCTTTTACTCGCTCTTAGATGAAACAATCATGTGTGTGTTTTCACCCTCATCTATTTTTTACCCTTGAGCATTGAAGCCACTTAACCTCTCCCCCCCACATACAATTTGATCAATGGCTGACCTATCTTCATCTCCTCACAAGACAGGCTCTGCTCCCTTGTTCTACCCTTAACATTGGCGGGTGATCATTGAGCTATTGAATCTCCATTTGGACATGTCCCAAAGTACTTCTGCCCTATCCTACCAAATAGCCTTATACCCGAGCCATCTTGTCCTTTGGTTGTGTCATTGTTTCTGCCTTCCCGTCAGCTTTACATGCTTCATCAAGAAATGGCTTGAATTTCTCATGGACTCCCACATTTTTTCGTAGCTAAATATTTTCTATTAAATTTATTCTCCGGTCTCGAGATGAATCATGCCTTCTCAAAAACTTTGCACAGTGATCCGATGTAGCTCCCTTGAGATGTCGCACGGTAACTAGCGGAAACCACTCACTCTACCACATCATTGCCAATGCCCTATCGATATGTACTCTAGTGAATGTACCATTTTCACTTGTTTCTCAAATGCCTAACAGTTTCCCTCGCATCCCAGGTTCGTCAATTCACTCACATCCAATGTTTCCTGAAAACCCACAATTTGGGCAGAGCTTTTATCCCCAAAGTACACCATCATGTTTGTGTTGATTGATATGTCTCAAACGTATCTATAATTTTTGATGCTCCATGCTTGTTTTACACCAATTGCTTTGTGTTTTGTTTACACTTCATGGCATTTTTATGCATTTTCTGGAACTAACCTATTAACAAGATGCCACAGTGCCAGTTCCCTATTTTCTGCTATTTTTGTGTTTCAAAAAAGTTACATAGGAAATATTCTCGGAATTGGACGAAATGAAAGCCGAAGTTCCTATTTACCTGACACGAAGACAGAGTCCAGAGGAGAGACGGAGACGGACCAAGGGGCAGCCGCACCATAGGGTGGCGCGGGCCACCCCATGGCCGCACCACCAGGTGGTGTGACCACCTGGTCCACCTCCTAACATCGCCCTTCCGCCTATAAATTGCCTTCGATGGGAAAACCCTAAGGGGATGAACACTTTTCCAGAAAACATAATGCAAGCCGCCGCTGTCGTCGTCCTGAGATCGGGAGGGTCCAAAAGCTCTTCCCGGCACCCTACCGGAGATGGGAATCATCACCGGAGACCTTCTTCATCACCATGGCAGCCTCCAAAGTGATGCGTGAGTAGTCTACCTTGGACTATGGGTCCATAGCTGACGAGGGTTAACTCGACAAATGTCCTAGATGAAGGACTTTGGATCGGGGGAAGAAGGCGCCGGATGAACTCGAAGGTAAAGATCAGTCAAACAAGGCGTGTATCGAGAATAAGCGTGGTACTGAACTTGGCTCAATCTCAATCTGTCCCTGGCCGGCCTCTCCTGGCCCCTATATATAGGTGGCCAGGTCTCAAGGATCCGGTCGGGTTTAATACAAATTACAGTGTCTGTATACGATATCAACTCATATTTAGACTATGTCTATGACTGAGCCTATCTTAACGGGCCTCTGGGGTACAAAGATAACAGGCTCTATTAACTATACCCTCGTTAGTAGCCCCCGAGATTCTACCAGAATTGTAGATTCGGTTGAATCTCAAATCTTCATATCTTTGACTTTGATCAATCTTCGACTTCTTCTTTTCCATGTATTCATTTAAACAACTCATATTACTTTATTTCTCAAGGAGATTTTGGTTAACAAGCCTAGCTTTCCTGATGGATCAGGAAACCAGTTAACTGCCGGAGCAGAAACTTGCTACCTACTTCAGACTTAAGCCCCTGGACTTGAGTCTGGTACCTGGTCTCACCCAATCTTTTGCCGCATTTAGGACTTACAAAGAAAGGGTTCCAGTAATTCTCAGGGTACCCAGTGCATCCACCGAGATTTTTCTTTGCATCGTAGACATGGAAAATTACTAGTAGAGCGCATCCAGGTGCGTATACTAGGCCACACAGGACGGATCCTGGGGTCCTACCATCATGATCTGTTATAATCATGGCATTCAAGTTTTGTCGCGATGACGCAACTCGAGAATCATAATTTTAATTACTCCAGCCTTGTTTGACTATTTCAATGTCAAAAATTGTTGAGTTGTTTTTTCCAACAAGTCGCAAATCTCTCCCGATGGGAGTGAAACCTCTTCAAGTTTAAACTTGTCGACAATGATGTCGATGACTATTCCGATCAGTAGTTGATATTTTCTATCATCATCGGGTGCACGACCAGTGCTCCCGATGGTAGTAGCCCCCGAGGCTATAGTCAAAAGTTTTTTGAGTATAGGCTCAAGTATACTATCATCCTAGCTTCGTCATTCTTGTATTAATTTCGTCGGGTGCGCGACCAGCGCTCCCGATGGGAGTAGCCTCCGAGGATATAGCCAAAAAAAATTTGTTCGGGTATAGGCTCAAAAATATTTACTCCTTGATATTATTGCATCGTCATATCCTGCAAGAAATTTCTTGTTTCTTTTTGCTTCGTCGAGTAGGCGATCTATGCTTCTGATAAGAGTAGCCCCTGGGGCTATAGGTGGGTTCCTTGGTAACAATCGTACTCAGATCGTTTCTTGGACTTGTAATTTCGTCGACTTTACCCAATATTCGTGATGTCATTGATGGAGTCATTCTCTGGGATGATTTAACTGAACGCTGACCGTTGCACATGGGTAGCACAGTAATTTCCCAAATTTTCTGCCCGTTAGTGGGCTTGCCGCTTCCGCTTCGCGTGCCACATCGTGGCCTACGTTCCTTCTTGCAGAAGCTTTATATACGGAGGGACTTGTGTTTTTACTGTTTAATAGTTTGCTATTCCTCTGCAGTCGTCGCTGCTTCTTCCTCCTTGCACTTCCTTTCTCCTCGCAGCACCCGAGCGTTTCATCCTCGCATGCCCATCAAGAAGGTTGCGCACAGAGCAACAATGGTGAAGAAGGTTGGCAACAAGATGGCTCTCAAGTGGGTTTCGTCGATGTTTGAGGAGTCCGATCTGAAGAAAGCAAAAAAGGATGGCTTTCTCCCTGAAGCGGCACCGATCATCTTCCCCGGCAAAGAGCGTGTTCCCTCGCCGCTAGAGGGATATCGGGTTATGTTCTTTCCTTCCTTCTCCGTGGCCTTTCTCTCCCTGCCCATGAGTTTCTTTGCGGGCTTCTCTTTGTCTATGGCGTGCAGCTTCATCAGCTTACGCCGAATTCCATTCTTCATATCGCTTGTTTCATTAATCTTTGTGAGTCTTTTCTTGGAATCGACCCAAATTGGGTTCTTTGGAGATTTCTTTTCCGCCTCCGCCCCAGCGTTGCTTTGAACAAAAAACCTGAGCTGGGGGAGCTGTTGTGTCTATGCGATCAGAATCGCATTATCTGGAGTTTAACATGGCTGCATCAGTGCAAGGATGGTGGCAAAAATGGTTCTATATCAAGGACCAGAAGGCCGCCGCCTCTGATCACTATGGTATTGCTCCCTTTGATGACAAACAGAGTCTGACAAAGCTGACGACATGGGACTCCCCTCCTTCGGAAGCTAAAGTCAAAAATATCCAACCTTTGTTGGCTTCTATTCAGAGACTCAAGAGTGCTGCTGGAGGCGGATTCATAGGGATGCAACTCATAGCGTTCTTCCTTCAGAGACGCATCCAACCCCTTCAGTCGAGAATTTCCAAGTTGTGGTCTTATTCGGGTTCAACTAACCCTTCTCGAGTGTCCGCCCAAGACACAGAGAAAAGAGATCTCGACAAGCGAGTTAGATCGCTGACTACTGATACGTCTCAAACGTATCTATAATTTTTGATGCTCCATGCTTGTTTTCACACCATTTGCTTAGTGTTTCGTTACACTTCGTGGCGTTTTTATGCATTTTCCAGAACTAACCTATTAACGAGATGCCACAGTGCCAGTTCCCTATTTTCTGCTATTTTTGTGTTTCAGAAAAGTTACACGGGAAATATTCTCGGAATTGGACGAAACAAAAGCCGAACATCCAGAAATTTACCGAAGCTTCCAAAGAACCGAAGAGGAGACGGAAAGGAGCCAGGAGGCGGCCTCACCACCAGGGGGCGCGGCCCAGCCCCTGGCCAAGCCGCCCTGTGGTGAGGGCTCCCTGGTCCACTTCTGACGCTGCCCCTTCGCCTATAAAGACCCCCCGACGGAAAAAACCTAAATACCCGATCACTTTTCCAGAATACATCGCGATCCGCCGCCGTCGTCGACCCGAGATCGGGAGGGTCCAGAAGCTCTTCCCGGCACCCTGCCGGTGAGGGGAATCGCCACCGGAGGTCTTCTTCATCGCCATGCTTGCCTCCGGCGCGATGAGTGAGTAGTCTACCTTGGACTATGGGTCCATAGCAGTAGCTAGTTGGTTGTCTTCTCCACCATGTGCTTCATGTTTAGATCTCGTGAGCTGCCTTATATGATCGAGATCACCGTTATGTCATTCTACATGTTGTGTTTGTTGGGATCCGATGAATATTGGTGTTAAGATTGAGTTGATGTGCTGAATATTATCTTATGTTTTCTCTATGTCGTTTATGATCTTGCATGCTCTCCGTTGTTAGTAGCTATCTTGGCCGAGTAGATACTAGTGACTCCAAGAGGGGGTATTTATGCTCGATAGTTGGGTTCATGCCTCTATTTAATCTGGGGGAGTGACAGAAACCTCTAAGGTTGTAGATGCGCTGTTGCCACTAGGGAGAAAACAACATTCATATGTCCAAGGACATATGCTTTGTTTACATTACACACTTTGCTTAATGCAGTTATCTATTGTTCGCAACTTAATACTTGTGGAGTTCTCGGATTGATTCGCCACAAGTGGATTATTAGTCATAGATGCAGTTGGATGGCGGTCTATGTATCTTGTTGTAATGCCCAGAGTAAATCTCATAGTGATCCTCTCGACATATGCACGTTGTCTTTATTCTATCAATTGCCCAACTGTAATTTGTTCACCCAGCATGTGTTATTTTATCTTATGGAGAGACACCACTAGTGAACTGTGGACCCTGGTCCTATTTTCATTATATTGCTATCACCAGTTTACTTTACTCGCACTGTTTACTTTACTCGCATACTACTATTGCTTTCCACTCGATACGCTCAATCCCTTGTTTACAGCAAACCGGTGAGATTGACAACCTCATCGTAAGTTGGGAACAAAGTATTTGGTTGTGTTGTGTGCAGGTTCCACGTTGCTACTAGTTGAAGACGCGCTAACAAGATATCGTTAACGGCGCCCTTGTTGGAGTGTCACTAGGCTAGCAAGCATCACCTTCTGAAGTTTGGCTTTTTTCTACTGGATTGATAACCTTGGTTTCATAACTGAGGGAAAACTTGCTGCTATATTCATCAAACCTTCTCTTGGGGTTTCCAACTGGCCGGTCATTTACTTCATCAACTACATGCCAACAAGTTCTCTGGCACTATTCAATACCGCGCCACCAACAAGTTTTCTGGCACCGTTGCCAGGGAAAAAGAAGACTTCTTCAAGGGGAGTTTCGCACGCACATCCTTTACTTTGTTTTAAGTTTTGCTTTACTTTATTTTTACTTGCATCATTTTATCAAAAACACAAAAAAATTAGTTTCCTTATAGTTGTTTTTACTTGTCTGCTTTTAGTTTTGCTAGAATGGCTACTCATGAGAACACCAAGTTGTGTGATTTTACTAGCACTAATAATAGTGATTTTATCTGCTCTCCTATTGCGCCACCTGCTCCTGCTGCAAATTTTATTAGATTAAGCCTGCTTTGTTGAACCTTGTTATGAAAGAGAAATTTTCTGGTGCTAGTACTGATGATGCTGCAGCTCATCTCAACAATTTTGTTGAGTTATGTGAGATGTAGAAATATAAGGATGTAGAGAGTGATATTATTAAGCTTAAGTTGTTTCCTTTTTATTTGAGAGGAAAAACTAAGGATTGGTTGCTGTCTTTGCCTAAAAATAGTATTGATTCATGGGCTAAGTGTAAGGATGCTTTTATTGGTAGATACTATCCTCCTGCTAAGATTATAGCTTTGCGTAGCAATATTATGAAGTTTAGTCAGTTTGATAATGAACATGTTGCTCAAGCTTGGGAAAGAATGAAATCTATGATAAAGAATTGCCCCACTCATGGACTGGCTACTTGGATGATTGTCCAAACTTTTTATGCAGGACTGAATTTTTCTTCAGGGAACCTATTGGATTCAGCTGCTAGAGGCACTTTTATGTCCCTTACCTTGGGCGCCGCAACCAAGCTTCTCGACAATATGATGGTAAATTACTCTGAATGGCACACCGAGAGAGCTCCACAAGGTAAGAAGGTAAATTCTGTTGAGGAAACCTCTTCCTTGAGTGATAAGATTGATGCTATTATGCTTATGCTTTCTAATGATAGGACTCATGTTGATCCTAATAATGTTCCTTTGGCCTCTTGGGTTGCTCAAGAAGAGCATGTTGATGTAAACTTCATTAGAAATAATAATTTTAACAACAATGCTTATAGGAACAATTTTACTAGTAACAATTATAGGCCGTATCCTTCTACCAATGGTAATGGTTATGGTAACTCTTATGGTAATTCCTTCAACAACACTAGGGCTGCACCCTCCGAGCTTGAAGTCATGCTCAAGGACTTCATCGGTAAGCAAACTATTTTTAATAAGTCTGTTGAGGAAAAGTTAGGCAAAATTGATATTCTTGCTTCTAAAGTTGATAGCCTTGCTCATGATGTTGAACTTCTGAAATTAAAAGTGTTGCCCAATGATGTGAAAGAGAACAATACTTTTGCCACTGCTAATGCTATCCAAGTTAGAATTGATGAAAATGTTAGGATGCTAGCAGAATTGCATGCCAGGTGGGAAAGAAAAGATGAGATGGCTAGAAAGATGAAGGTATGTACCATTACTACCTCTAATGATGTTATTCCTAATGCTAGCAATCCTCTTACTTTGATTGGTGTAGAGAAAACTCCTACTCCTAGTGTTAAAAAGCCTAAAACTGCTAAAACTTTTTCTCAAAAGAGTGCTGAAATTTTTCGGAGTGTGGGAAATGATAGCTCTATTTCCTTTAATGATTTTGATGTTGATGGCTGCAATATATCTGAAGTTATTTTGTTCTTGCAAAAGCTTGCTTTGACTCCTAATGCTAGTTCTTTAAATGTTGCTTTTACTAAGCATATTACCAATGCTCTTATGAAAATTAGGGATGAAAAGTTGAAGCAAAAAGCTTCTATTCCCAAGAAGTTAGAAGATGGTTGGAAACCCATCATTTATATGCATGTTAATGGTTTTGATTGCCATGCTTTACGTGATCTAGGTTCTAGTATTTCTATTATGCCTAGAAAAATTTATGACATGCTTGATTTACCGCCTCTTGAAAAGTGTTATTATGATGTGCCTATTGCTAATGTTGCTAAGAAGAAACCTTTGGGACGGATTAATGATGTTCTTATTATGGTTAATAATAACCTTGTTCCCGTTGATTTTCTTGTCATGGATGTTGAATGCAATGATTCATGTCCTATTATTTTGGGAAGACCCTTTCTTCAAACTGTATGTGCCATCATTGAAATGAGGGAAGGCACCATCAAATATCAATTCCCACTCAAGAAAGGTATGAAACACTTACCTAGAAAGAGGAAGAAAATACTTTTTGACTCTATTCTTAGAGCAAATTATGAGCTTGATGCTTCATCACTTGATATTACTTGATTCGCATTTTCTGCGCCTAGCTCAAAGGCGTTAAAGAAAACCACTCTTGGGAGATAACCCAATGTTTTTACTTTCAGTTCTTTTTCTTTTATTTGAGTCTTGGAAGTTATTACTACTGTAATAACCTCTCCTTATCCTTTTTATTTCGTTTTTGTGCCAACAGAAGCCTCTAATTTGAGTGAGGTAAGATTTGGGGATGTTGCTGTCCTAAAACAGTTTTCGGTGCTGCACCGTAAAAATTCGTGAAAATTCTAAGAATATCTTTTGGACCTGAGATTTCTTGTGCATATGCCCCAGGTTATATCCAAACTTTCATTAGTTATACACTTTTTGATTTCAGCAACAGAAAATCCTCTAAAAATTCGACCTTTGCCAGCTGTTCTGTTTTGACAGATTTCTGCCATTATTTGTGCTTGCCGCTCTATCGCTTTCTTTTTGAGTTATTTTGATCACGGAACTTTTTGGGAAGTTGCTACAGTAGTATATGCTTTATATGTGGTGGTTTTGAGTTGAAACCTGAAGCAAAAAGGGTTGATTCAATGTTATGCTTACACTAATGTTGCTAATAGAATTGTGTTTGGTTTTGTATGAAGGAAGTTTTCAAGTGTAGGGATTGGAGAATGATTGGATGAGTTGAAGAATGGACAAAAGCTCAAGCTTTGGGATGCCCATGTCACCCCAAGAAATATCCAAGAGGTAAAAGCGTCAAATCTTGGGGATGCCCCCGAGGCACCCCTTCTTCATCGGCAAAAATCAGGTCACCTTTCAACACACTATATTTTTATTGCTTCATGCATTATGCGTTTTTCTTGGAGCGTCAGTTGTTTTAGTTTTCAGTTTTATTTAGTTTTGTTTGCTGCAATAAATGGTTGGACCCCAACAAATTCCTTTTGGAAAAGTTTCCTTGCTTTTCATTTGCCAAGAACACTCCATTTTTCACTCTTATCGTTCAACGAGTGTTCTTCTTTTTCTAGAACTGCGTTTAGCTTTCGTTTTTCGCCTTGATTTTTGTTCAGATATTATTATATATTTGCATCAAGGTGTATTTTGACCTCTGGTCCATGTTGGTTTTCATCAAAAAGAGTTGTTTTAAAAAGGTTCGAATGGTGTTGGAAAAGAGAAAAAGCTTTATGCAAAAAAGTGATACAAAAAGGAGCTTGTGTAGACTGCGGCCTAGAATTTTGCATATCGTGCTTGATATCTTTTTGATAGTATGCTTAGTGGTTTTTCTGTAGCATGACTTGTCTCAAATGACTGAGATTGCTTAATAAGCCTTTGAAAAAATCATGCGTTGTTTTAATTATTTGGAAGCATTATTTTGGTTTTCTCCTTTGATGCTTTATTTGGGTTGAATTGGCGGATGCTCACACATGTTTGACTCATACAAAGTCGCCATAAGCCTCTATGATCATTTAGTTTTTGACTTTTGATGCCATCTTATGCTTCTTTTAATGTCGCTTTGTCGCTTTGCATGATTATGGCCGTTATTGCTCTCTTAGTTGATTGCTCCCAGTCTTTTGCTAGCCCTCATTTTGTACTGAGTATGAGCTCTACTCGTGCATCCAACTCCTAAAAACCAAGTTTGCCATTGTGTCCACTATAAATTCCTATGCATGGTATTTGTAAGCCATTCCAAGTAAATTTTCATGTGCTACCTTTCAAAACTTTCAACTACTTCTCATTTTGTGCCACTGTTTTTAGCTCATGGGGACGTAGTGGTCGGAATTGCTATCTTCCATATTAAATTAAGTACCCCTCGACTAGGCAGCTTCATCTGCTCGTCATTAATTTTGCAAGGGAGCTGGTCAGACCATTGCAATCTAATTCTAAAAAGAAAAAAAGGCACTCCTCCATGGTATGTGAATGTTGGTAGGCACCCGATGGAATCGGTTAGCCATCGTTTGAGAAAGAAAAAAAGGTGGGGAGCAGTGCCAAAGCTTTATAAATGAGCACCAATGTGCCAAATTTTCAAAGAACTCGGAACCGCTCTCACTTGTTTATTATGGAAGATAGTAAGACCCCATTGCCAGTCGTTGACATGAAACAACCACCTCTCAAAACCCAATTTTGTATCTCTATTTTACAAATGAAAAGCTCTAGCACATGTTTAATCACTGCTTCCCTCTGCGAAGGGCCTTTCTTTTACTTTTTATGTTGAGTCACCACCTTCTATCTTTATGCACCGTCTAAGAGAGCATAGTTGTCATTCTGAGTATAATGTACATTGTCCCAAAGTTTTCATTGATTGATTCATGATGTTGGTTTCACTTGTTCTTAAATTACTTGTATCTAGTCGTCCTCTTAAACTTGAAGGTGTCCTATGCATTTATGTTTTGCTCTCTCATGAAGGACAAGATAAAAACCATATGTATGTTTTTCCATATGATTTGAACACATGTTTGACTTTCATTGTTTTATTTTCATGATCTTTTGTTTGTGTTCTTTTTCATGTTATAACATGGTTGCTAAGTTTCTTCTATCAAGATTATATCTTTCATACCCATGTTTTAAGTTCTTTTGATCCCAGCGCACAACGCTTACATAGATGGTCAAGATTATGTAGGTGCATGTCACCTCAAAAATTATTTCTTTTGTTATCACTTACCTACTCGAGGACGAGCAAGAGTTAAGCTTGGGGATGCTGATACGTCTCAAACGTATCTATAATTTTTGATGCTCCATGCTTGTTTTTACACCATTTGCTTAGTGTTTCGTTACACTTTATGGCGTTTTTATGCATTTTCTGGAACTAACCTATTAACGAGATGCCACAATGTCAGTTCCCTGTTTTCTGCTGTTTTTGTGTTTCAGAAAAGTTACACAGGAAATATTCTCGGAATTGGACGAAACAAAAGCCGAACATCCAAAAATTTACCGAAGCTTCCAGAGAACCAAAGAGGAGATGGAAAGGGGCCAGGAGGCGGCCTCACCACCAGGGGGCGTGGCCCAGCCCCTGGCCGCGCCGCCCTATGGTGAGGGCCCCTGGTCCACTTCTGACGCTGCCCCTTCACCTATAAAGACCCCCCGACGGAAAAAACCTAAATACCCGATCACTTTTCCAGAATACATCGCGATCCGCCGCCGTTGTCAACCTGAGATCGGGAGGGTCCAGAAGCTCTTCCCGGCACCCTGCCAGAGAGGGGAATCGCCATCGGAGGTCTTCTTCATCGCCATGCTTGCCTCCAGCGCGATGAGTGAGTAGTCTACCTTGGACTATGGGTCCATAGCAGTAGCTAGTTGGTTGTCTTCTCCACCATGTGCTTCATGTTTAGATCTCGTGAGCTGCCTTACATGATCGAGATCACCGTTATGTAATTCTACATGTTGTGTTTGTTGGGATTCGATGAATATTGGTGTTATGATTGAGTTGATGTGCTGAATATCATCTTATGTTATCTCTATGTTGTTTATGATCTTGCATGCTCTCCGTTGTTAGTACCTATCTTGGCCGAGTAGATACTAGTGACTCCAAGAGGGGGTATTTATGCTCGATAGTTGGGTTCATGCCTCTATTTAATCTAGGGGAGTGACAGAAACCTCTAAGGTTGTAGATGTGATGTTGCCACTAGGGAGAAAACAACATTCATATGTCCAAGGGCATATGCTTTGTTTACATTACACACTTTGCTTAATGCAGTTATCTGTTATTCGCAACTTAATACTTGTGGAGTTCTCGGATTGATTCGTCACAAGTGGATTATTAGTCATAGATGCAGTTGGATGGCGGTCTATGTATCTTGTTGTAATGCCCAGAGTAAATCTCATAGTGATCCTCTCGACATATGCACGTTGTCTTTATTCTATCAATTGCCCAACTGTAATTTGTTCACCCAGCATGTGTTATTTTATCTTATGGAGAGACACCACTAGTGAACTGTGGACCCCGGTCCTATTTCCATTATATTGCTATCACCAGTTTACTTTACTCGCACTGTTTACTTTACTCGCATACTACTATTGCTTTCCACTCGATACGCTCAATCCTTTGTTTACAGCAAACCGGTGAGATTGACAACCTCATTGTAAGTTGGGAACAAAGTATTTGGTTGCGTTGTGTGCAGGTTCCACATTGCTACTAGTTGAAGACGCGCTAACAAGATATCGTTAACGGCGCCCGTGTTGGAGTGTCACTAGGCTAGCAAGCATCACCTTCTGGAGTTTGGCTTTTTCCTACTGGATTGATAACCTTGGTTTCATTACTGAGGGAAAACTTGCTGCTATATTCATCAAACCTTCTCTTGGGGTTTCCAACTGGCCAGTCATTTACTTCATCAACTACATGCCAACAAGTTCTCTGGCACTATTCAATACCGCGCCACCAACTACCTTGACTGTGCAGATGGAAATCCCAGCTTTGACAGCTGCTTTTTTGACTCTGCGCATCCCTTGCCCGCGGTATGTATCTTATAACTCAAAAATATTTATCTCTGTTCTTTGTCTTCTTGTATTACTTGCTAATGCTTTTCTACGAATGCTCTTTGTAGGACCACCAATCTTTGGTTTCTCGCCCTCATATTCCCGAGGAAGGACCAATCGAGGCTGATCCTACTACTGCTGGTTCTGAAGCCCCCGAGGCTGATGAAAATCAGGACAGAGATGAAGCTAAAGGATCTCTAGAGGAGAGCGACTCTACTACGTTGCCTCCCCCTGCTGTCTCCGAGGATAGAGATCTGGAAAAAAGAGGAAGCGTGTAGGAGACGTGGCTTCCTCGAGTACCTCCGTTCTAAAGGATGCCTCAGGGGAGCCTGCTACTGCCAGGGACTCTGAGCCTGACATGTTCAAGTTATTGGACTGGTAAGTTTACTTCCTTTTTTTCCAAGTTTTTCTATTCTTCGACTCTTCTTCTTCTTCTTGATGTCGAATGACTTCCTCTTTAGTGACGACGATAAGCCGAAGAAGGATGCTGTTACAATTCCTCCGTTTGGCTTTTCGGCTACTCCCGAGGGACAATCTCAAGAGGAGACTGCAGTGACTAAACCATCACCAGTCCCTACTAAGAAGAAACCTACTGGACCCCCCTTAAAGCGTCAGAAAAGGGGGACATCAGTGACTACTTCTCTTGAGGTTCAGCAGCCCTCTGATTCTTCTAACAATGTGAGTGGTACTACGTATACTCGACTCCTTTGGTTCTTGAGCTTTAAGATTCTCATACAACTTGTGTTCTGCAGAATTTGATGCAGAAGTTTCTTTCTCTTGGTGCTGAATGCGTCAAGATTCAGGAGACTGCTGATGCATCTCAAGGTTTTTTCCATTGTGCTTGTGATTTTTACTTTCGTTTGACTTGCTTACAGCCATACTTCTACATGGTACTGATGTCTTTTCCCTTGCTCGCAGGTGCTTTGATCACGGCTCGTGCTCGTATTTCGGCTTTGGAAGCCGAGGTAAAGGCTTCTGCACAGGCTTGGGAGAATGCCAATGCTGCCAAGGTTTCTGCTGAGAAGGCTGCTAAGTCAGCAGAAAACATGGCTAAAAAAGCTGGAAAAAGCACTATCTGATGCTGATCAGAAACGAGCCAAGCGGGAGCAGTCCATAGCTGAGCGGCTTGACAAGATCTCCGTCTCTGTTGGAAGTAAGTGTCGCATTGCTCCTTTTAGGTATTTGCTTAGGCTTTCTTTTGCTGACATGTGTTTGCTTATGTTTGTTTGTGTCTATGTGGTATAGCAGAGAAAATTGGAGAGTCCTGGAGATTTCGGCAGCCCAATACTGAGGATCCCCTATTGGCTGCGGTGGACTTGCTGGAATCAAACTGGAAACTTGTTCAAAATGTCCTGCAGCTGACTCATCACGTACTGATCCATATGTTTGTCGGGTTCTGGACGAAGAAGAGAAAGGAGATGCCAGGCGACAATCTTCGGAAGCTACTCGAAGCCTTCGACACCACCAAAGACCATGTTTTTGCACTGAAGCGTATGTCTGTGAAACGAGGCGTTGAAGGGGTGATTGCCTTGGCCCAATCACATGGCAAAGAAGTGGATTGGGAGAAGGTTGGTTCTTCCCATGCTCGCCCCCCTTTCGGAGATGGAGGAATTTTTCCAGAAGGCGAAGAAGTATGCGCCCAAGATTGTATCTCTCATTTCTCCATCGGTAGCTCGCTCGACTTCTGTGCCAAGGTCTTCGACGACTCCTTCCAGCACCCCTGCTGCTGATGCTTCTGCGCCCTCTACCGCCACGGAGCCTGCTGCTGAGGTGGCATAGATTTTTAGCCTTCTTCTATAGTTTTTATTCTTCAAGTTGATGTAGTAAACTTTTATGTCTTTTGCCGATGCCTGATCGGGAAACTCTATACTTTGTAAATATTTCGCTCTTATGAAACGCTTATTCCCAGCATCCCTTGTGTTTGAGTTGTTTTCCCTTGTTCTTTTGTCTTCCAGCATGGATATGATGGTGGGTCGCCATCCTTTGATCGTAGCTTGCCTCCTGTGAATATATCGAGTTCTGAAGTTCCGTATGCTTCTTGCTGTTGTGCTGAGTACTTATCGAGTATTTCTGATCTCGAAAGTCGATTGTCGTTGTTAAAGCGTCAGGCGAAGAATGCTGTAGAGCAAGCTGGGAAATCTTTCGGCTTGATGAAACAGGTGTCTTCGCTTGAGAGTCAAATGTCTGATCTGATGGCCACGATCGTTCATCTCGAAGAGTGTGATTCTTTCCTTATCAAGGTTATCGAATCAGCTTGCGAGCAGCTGCAATGTGAGTTCCTTGAAGCCCCCTTGCGCTTTTTCCTGTAAATTTTCGTGTTGTAACTTCGTTACTCTCCAGGTTCTTGCTTAAATCCCGTCGATGAGGACTGTCGAGTGTCCGAGCGGATTGCAACTCTTGAGAAGGCATCGACAGATACCAACACCTTTTGGATTGATCTGCGTCATCGCAGCACCATCGTTCTTTTGCAGGATCATGCTCAGCATGTCGAAGAGTCGGTCGATCATTGTCAGAAGTCTTTGATGACTATGTACTCTGTTATGATCCCCCAAAATCCTCCTCCAGAAAATTTTGGGCAGCTACTCGACGTTTTCCGGACGAGCTGACGTGTTCATCGCGTGATAGAGCTCAATTTGGTGGCTGGCGCCAATTTTGCTCTTGGCTGGATACGTAAGTGGCACCCGAGACTCAATTATAGCGCTATGTCTCTGAATTTGCCTCCTACCCGAGGATCTGTGGCGCTGCGAGTCCATATGGACACCATGCTTCAATCGGCGAGAAGGATTATTGCTAGGTTACTGGAAGCTGGTGCTAACTTTTTCCGTGAATATCATTACTTGAACCCGCTCCGCGTTGATGATTTGGATCAAGCGGAGTTGTAATATAGGGTTGTAGTGTATGTTCTTTTATAAATGCGGGAGTTTTTTTATTCTGATGCTGTTGTCAGAAACTTGTACTCAAGGCGCTATTTTTGTTCATGCATTTACCGCGATTCTATGGTGTAGCACTTGTGATCTATTTTTTGCATTTGGCACAAAGACTTGTAAACTCAAAAAGGAGGAACTTGTCTTTTTATTTATGCTGAATGTAAAGATACATGGGATATCCCAAGAGACCCGACCAGTGACCTGTGTTCTGGGTCTAGAGGGCATTGCCCTATTATAACTCGTGGCTTAGTAGCCTTATTTTTCCTATTCTATTTTCCTAGTAGCTTATTGTATACTCTTTGTCTATACTGTAGAGGTCTTCTCCTCCTCTATTGTGGCTTCCTTTGTATCTGATGGCTGTACTGGCAGTTTCTTTGCCTCTGGCTCCGCTAGATGTTCTTCGGGTTGTTTTTTAGTGCCTGTAGTCGCATTTGTTATTTTATCCTTGGGTTGTCCATAGTTGGCTATCATGCCAAAGTTTTGCGCCATCTTGTGGAATTCCTTGTCGCATAGATCTGAAAGTTTGAAGTTCCCCTTTACTGTGATGATTCCTCTTGGTCCTGGCATCTTGAGTACCAGGTAGGTGTAGTGAGGTACTGCCATGAATCAAACGTTGAAGTCGAGCTTCTCTCTTCTGTAGTTCTGGCGGTTGCCGAAGCAAACGTTGAGTGCTATTTGACCCAGTGGGTAGTTGGCACTTCCTGGTACGATTCCATGGAAGGAGCAGTCTGTTGGCTTCAAAAATTCCAGCGTTATGTGCATTGCTCAAAGTGTTTTTGTGTAGATCAGGTTTATCCCACTTCCTGCATCCATGAATACCCTGTCTACGTCGTATCCTCCAATCTGAGCTTTGAGTACCAAAGGCGCGTTTCCCGGCCGAGGTACTGTTATGGGGTCATCTTCTCTGTTGAATTCTATGGGTTGCTCAGACCAGTGCAAATATTATGTAGTCACTGGAGGCGATGTTACTGCTAAGTTGACTTGTTGAGATATGTTTTTCTCCTCTTTGTTCGACTTCAGGATGGGTTGTATCATTGTTGTGATATGCCCTTTAGATGGGATATATCCTCCTTCATTGTCGTTTCCTTGATTTGATTGGTTTTGGCCTTGCGCTGCTCCGTTGTTTGCTTGCTGGTTTGATGAAGGTTTGTTATTTGCATTGCCCTCATAGCCCTGTCTTCTTGCTTTGGCTTGCTTATTTCCTACTGCCTCCTGAAGTTTCAGAAACATTTTGCAGTCTTTCATTGCATGCCTGGACACTCTTTTCCCATCAACGAACGCGAAGTGTATGTGGCACGGTCCGTTTAGCATATCGTCTGGTGATGAATTATAATCCCTAGCCCCTTTGATTGGAATCTTTTGTTGCTGCCGGAGTCTTCCCTACCGTAGCTGCGGTATCCTGAGCTCCTAATGTCTTCTCCTTGATAATTATTGTCCTTGTATCCTGCGGCAACTTGGCTGTGGGAGCCGTAATTGTCATAGTTGCAGGATCTTCTTCTTTGGCTATTGTACCTGTTTCCCCTATCGTCTTCTGGCGATCGCGTCCTCTTGTTGTTACACCGTCTTCGCCATCTGCGAATCTATTTGCTATGTCCATTAGCTCCGAAACTGTCTTTGGTTTGATTCTGCCTATTTCTTCGACTAGGTCTCCTCGTCATAACCCAAGTGTAAAGGCGTCAATTGCTCGCTCATCTGAAACTTTGACTGCGGAGTTCTTGATGATGCTCCACCTTTGAATGTATGACCTGAGTGTCTCATTGCGCTGATGTACACAAGCTTTGACTTCTTCTATTGATGCTGGCCATTTGTATGTTGACTTGAAGTTGCTTGTAAATTGCTTTGTAAGCTCTTCCCAGCTTCCGATTGTCTCTCTTTCCAACTTACTCAACCATGACCGAGCTGCACTGGTGAGGTGGAGTTGTAGACTTTGCATTGTTGTTTCCTTTCATCCTCCAAGGATTCTGGTTGCATGTAAATAATCTGAGAGCCATGATGATGGCTCCTGGGAACCATCGTATTTTTGCTGATCATGGGGTAGTTTGAAACCTTTGCACTAGTAGGAAAAGGCTTATAGATAGATGTTTTATCAGTGGAGCACATTATTCAATATGCTCCACTAGTATTTACTAGTGGCACATTTCAAAATATGCTTCACTGATAATTTTACTACTAATGGCACATGTTGGACAGAATGCGCCACTAAAACCCATGTGGGAACCACCAGAAGGGTCGTCGACAAAATATCATGTCTTATCCGTGGCGCATATAAGAAATGCGCCATGGATATTTTACCTATTAGTGGCGCATATTGGAAAATATGCGCCATTGACAATATGTGGGCCCCACCTGGGCCCCACTGGCCTGACCTCTATCAGGGCTATGCGTGGCGCATATACAATATGCGCCACTGATAACCCACCTATCAATGGCGCATATTCAATATGCGCCATACATACATGGTGGGTCCCACACCTCTGAAAAGGTGGCAGACTTATCAGTGGCGCATATTGTTCAATATGCGCCACTGATAAGATCGCCCATATCTATAAGTTGGCAGCCCCACCACCACCATTTCATTCTTCTCCATCTAACACTAAACTAGATCTAGCTCGTCCTCCTCCTCCCCACCACCTCAATTTCTCCATTCTTGCCTCCATTCTTGGTTGTTGAACCTACTTTGCTCCATAGTTTTGTGAGGGGAAGCCTCTCCAAGTTGTAGATCTACTAAACCAACTAGTTTTCCTCCTCCAACATCCATCTTTGTCCACTTCTTTCTCCAACAACCCCACACCTCTCTGGTCGCGTACTTGGCTCAAAAATGATTCTATATACACTAGGTGAGTTGTTGGAGGACATGCATGTGGATGTTTTGTGTGGCCGGTGGACGTCTCGCGTGCGGTGTACGCGCATGCATGCATATGTGTGCATGCATGCTTGTGTGTGGTGCATGAATGTTTACAGGTGACAAAGAAGCAAGAGCATGTTGCTTGCTACGGCGTGGTGCATGGATGTTTGCCGAAATGTTGATTAACTTCCGTTTTGGCAAATTTTTGCACTACCCATACGTCCTATTTTTAGGAGAGGTCATGCCGAATTTTTCCGGCGACCATGCATGCATGTGTGTGTGTGTGAGTGCATGATGGTGTGTGATTCTAAGGTACTCTCTTTTTACTCTATACCGCGCAAGCAACCATTGTCAGACACATGAGCGAAGGTCAAGTGGCTAGATACAGGGAACGCGTGGTGGCCGACATGAGGATGAACAAGAGGACCCACATAAGATGTCCATGTCGAACATGCAAACTCGGGAGCTTAATCGACCCTGATTCCGCAGACCTAGAGAGTCACCTGCTCATGCATGGTTTCATGCCCGGCTATGATTCTGAAGATAATGAGGACGTCAACAATGGTGGTCCTAAAGACGAGGGCATACATGATGATCATCACGAAGGAGATGGCGGCGGCGAACATGATGATGATCATCACGAAGGTGATGGCGGCGGCGGACATGATGATGATCATCACGAAGGAGACGTTGTGCCACGCATAGTATGCTAATGGCGCATATAGGATATGCACCACTGAAGGGCAAACTATGTGTGACGCATATTGAAATGCGCCACGGATATGTTTTTACTAATGGCGTGGCAACGGTGGCGCATACCATATGCGCCACACATAGATCTAATTGGTGCGCCACTAACAGGCATTTTTTCACTAGTGTTGGGTACTAGTGTGGTGCGAACTCTGCGAGTAAAGCACGATGCGCCCATCTCTTTTTCGTCGTCTTCATAGTCATATGCCCTAGTAGGAGTCCTGGACCTTCGGGTTCCTCCACGTCTTGGGCTTTTGTGGTATTTTGGCGATGCTGGCTTGGATCGTCGGCTGCTACTCATGTGCCGAGGATTGTTGTGACGGTGTGGTGATCTGGGCTTGTGTGTACCTTTGTTGCGGTATGCCTCTTCATCTTTGGCTGTTAACTTGTTACCTACCATTCTCAATCCTTGTAATGCTGCTCTATGCATATGCTCTCTTGGATCCCCTGGGCTTGGCCGCATGGTGTATAGATATGTTTGTCCTACCACCAATGCTGCCTCGGGTGTCTTTGGTATAATATTGCCTTGCTCATCGACTGATAGGAAGGATAAGTCAAGGTTTCTAGAGATGTTTCGCCTATCTGAGTGCTCGAGGTTTTCAACTCTTGATCCGTGCCTGTGGTGCCTTCTGTTGTTCGTATATGGCGCGTTGCTGCACTTTGCGCGAAGAGTTGCGCTTGCTTTGATTGCTGAGTCCCTCCTTCTCCGTATTTCACTTCTTTGCTTTTCCAGTTGCCTTGATTGTTTTCGCAGGGCGTAGTGATACCCTAAGAGTACATTTTGGCTTGCATCTGTTGGTATAGCTGTGTCGTGCTCAACGGCTGCTTTGATTGTGTTCCACTCTTCTGCTGATAATCGAACTTTGACTCTGTTTGCCAGAGAGTCTGCGGTGTCGCCTTCCGCTAGATGATTTTCTCCTCTTGTTACGTTTGCTGGGTTTAACGCTGGGTTGTTGTTGTCGTCGAATTCTTCCGAGTTGTCTCCTACAATTGCGAGTACTTGATACTGGTTGTCGAACTTGCTGCTACAGCTTGAGAGAGTAGTTTGATTATCCTCATGAAGCTCCAATCCTGTTTTCCATGTATCCGTAGCTTTATCTGAGGTGTCGTCACATCAGATCATGAAGTCTTCTGATTGATCTCCTAAGTCGAGGTTGTCCATGGTTTTGTCCAATTCTTCAATTTTCCATCTATGTTTTTTGTTGTTGCAAAGCTGACCGGCCAGTTTACCTTGCTAGAAGAGCCTACGGATGATTCTGAAATTGCAATTGTCACGGTTTTGCTTGCCGATGGATTTGATTTCATCGAATATGAGAGGCAAATTGAACGCAAAGATCCGACGCGAAAGTTTAGGCTTCCGATCATCAAATCCATCTCTTGATCCAAGCTTGCGAAGACTGGCATGAGGGTTGGTGGATGAAGTTGAAAATCTACGGTCCCGAAGGATATCTGGTTTCCGTCGACTTTCGAGTTGATGTTGGCTAGAAGCAAAAAAGCCGTCGAATTCATAATTCTAATGCCCAGAGTCCACATGGTCGGCGCCAATTGACGAGGGTTAACTCGACAAATGTCCTAGATGAAAAACTTTGGATCGGGGGAAGAGGGCGCCAGATGAACTCAAAGGTAAAGATCAGTCAAACAAGGCATGTATCGCAAATAAGCGTGGTACTGAACTTGGTTCAATCTCAATCTGTCCCTGGCCGGCCTCTCCTGGCCCCTATATATAGGTGGCCAGGTCTCAAGCATCCGGTTGGGTTTAATACAAATTACAGTGTCCGTATATGATATCAACTCATATTTTGACTATGTCTATGACTGGGCCTATATATGACTATACCCTCATCAATAGCAGTAGCTAGATGGTTGTCTTCTCCTCCATGTGCTTCATGTTTAGATCTTGTGAGCTACCTATCATGATCAAGATCATCATTATGTAATTCTACATGTTGTGTTTGTTGGGATCCGATGAATATTGAGTACTATTTCAAGTTGATTGTTGATTTATCATGTCTATGTTATTTATGATCTTGCATGCTCTCTGTTGCTGGTAGATATCTTGGCCGAGTAGATGCTAGTGACTCCAAGAGGGAGTATTATGCTCGATAGTGGGTTCATACCTCTAGTAATCTGGGAGAGTGACAATAACTTCTAAGGTTGTAGATGTGATGTTGCTACTAGGGAGAAAACAACAATCTCTTGTTCAAGGACATTTGTATTGTTTACATTACACACTTTGCTTAAGGCGATAATCTGTTACTTGCAATTTAATACCCAACGGTTGTTCGAATGATATCTGGCGGGTGGATTATTAGTAATAGATGCAGTTGGATTATGGTCTATGAATTATGTTGTAATGCCCAAGTGAATCTCATAGTGATCCTCATGACATGTACATGCATTGTTTTGCATTCTTTATTCTGTCAATTGCCCAACTGTAATTTGTTTACCCAGCATGTTATTTATCTTTATGGAGAGACACCTCTAGTGAACTGTGGACCCCGGTCCATTCTTTTACATATATTACTTTCTACTGCAAGCACTATTTACTTTCCGCAATTATTATTTACTTACTGCAAACAAATATCATCTTCCACATGATACGTTTAATCTTTTGTTTTCAGCAAACCGGTGCGATTGACAACCTCACTACAAGTTGGGGCAAAGTATTTTGGTTGTGTTGTGTGCAGGTTCCATGTTGCTGCTGGCGTAGACACCGCACCATCAAGACATCTTTTGGCGCCGTTGCCAAAGTCAGCTAGCAACAACCTTCAGGAGTGGTTTCTTTCTCCTACTGGTTGATTAAACCTTGGTTTCATACTGAGGGAAAACTTACTGATGTGCTCATCATACCTTCCTCTTGGGGTTCCCCAACTGGTCCTGTGAGACATCATTGATTCAAAACCTTATTAAAATAACATATGCTTCTAGGTCAAAGAATATGATGACCTAATGAATTTGAGCATGTTCCTTGCTTTGAACTTCTCTGATGTTTGACCCTCACCATAAACGCATGTCAACCTCCAAGGTTAGCCAGGACGTTGAGTTATCTTCATGTCTAGGTGGTACTAAGAATACATAAAAAATTCCAAGTTTGTTTCATTATCCTAGAACTCCACCATGCCTCTACTTCTTACAGCAAAACAATTATCAAATGCTAGTGTTCTAGTTGTCCTTAAATATGTATCTTATGCAATTATATTTCCACTACACAAAGTACGGTGGGTTTAAAATGCCTAACAAGGTCGATAAGCGCTCGAACTGTTCCATCATTCTCCATATCGCAACAATTCCAACATATTCAACTCATTACTCTTGGTGCAGCTCTACACATGAGCCCGCCTTTGTGTTATTAGATTCTCCCTTCCCCGAGTTCATTTGCACATGTGGTTTCACAGGCGACTCTGGCATGCCATGTCTTCTACCATCCACTTCCATCACTGCAAGGTATAAATTCTTCCTTGCTTCTAGATTCGTGCCCTCCCTTGACTCTCTACCATCGTAATATTCCATGGGCTAGAGTCAGTATCTTTAGTTGCATCCCTATCTCCCTTACTCAGTGGTGCTAGAAGGGCGCTTATGCGATTTGGTTTCTCCCCCTTTCTCGGCCACCACCCTGACCGCCATAGAAGCCTTACCACATCGATGTGCTATTCCTCACCCATGATGTTTGATGGTGCAAGTCCTCCATGGCGTTACCATCTTGGCATCGTATTGCTTCATAGTATCATCATGTAAGCCATCTCCACACTCAAGTCCTCCATGTTTGAACAACCCGCATACAACACAAAACCTTGGTAGTTTCTCATACAGAACTTGGAACGATAACCTCTAACTCCCCTTTGGGTGCAGGCCGACGAACCATGTGATCATCTTATTAACGTCAATCATGACCCGCACTCACACAAAGCTCATACCACTTGCCCCTAGGGCAAATAGATTGGTTCCCAAAACCACTCCAATGTGCGTCTCCATGTCATGAAAGATATCTTCCATCCGAAATAGTGACGGAATACCTTGCACTCACACCCACGCATGGATTCGATCTAGTACCACCGACTTGGGATCCGCAATCGTTCCAACATGACTCCCAGTTGCCGAAAGATCCACGGGCCCTCGTATATCTCCATGTTCCAATTTTCCATGCATGATACTTGTAAGATGAATAGGCTCTCCTCCGCCGAACGAATTGTCCACTTTCTTGCAAATCCCCAAGCACAATCCATCTTTTGGATGAACGGCTGGTTCCCAAAGTGCTTGGTAGTGTGAAATTTTACCACCACCATCCATCATGCTCCCTCGTGAAGGTTCACAAACTCCTCCCTCCAGAGGATCACATCATCCAGCGCTTCCTCCATCAACATTAGCTTCTTCATCATTTCCTGTAGGTCAACCAACAGTCTGGGGCTAGAGGAACCTCACTCCTTTGAAAACTTTGCTGCCATCTTCTAGGGTTTTCTAGTTGACTGGAACCAATTTTCCCCTAGCCCTATCTTCTCCTGCCGCCGCCAAGGCTGAGTAGATGTGCAAAGACAACCCCTGAGTTAGCCCAAACGGAGCAAGGGTTGGAGAGGGATGGCTGGAGGCAAATCAGAGCCGAAGAAAGCCCTTCTGAAAGTGCATACTTTGTATCCCTCATATTTTGTGTGTTAGATAACAACATTAGGAATTTAAGTGTGTGTTAAGTGGTGCAGGTTTTCAGTTCGAAGAATTTCCGCTAAGTCCCTGGGTCGGCGTCACCCAGATATGGGGCCGGATAATCTAGCCAGGCGACCGGATAATCCGCCCTCCCTTCGAGATCTCAGAAATTTGGCTAAGGACTTAGCTCGGCGTCACCCAGATACGGGGCCGGATAATCCGGCCAGGGCCCGGATAATCCGCCCCCCCTTCGAAGTTCTAGAAAATCGGCTAAGGACCAAGATCGGCATCACCCAGTAACCGGGGCGGATTTTTGGCCCGGAGATTTCATTCCGGGCCGAATATTCCGGCTGGCCGGATAATCCGGCCATACTTTGGCTGGATAATCCACCCCTCCAAGACAGCAACAGCTACATTTTGGGAGGGGCTATAAATACCCCTCCCCTTCTTCCACCTCAAGCTGCTCGTCCTGCCCAAGAAGAACACCCCATTTGGAGCCACAAAAATCACAAGATCTCCTCCCTCAACCCACCAAAGCTCTTGATCTTTGGAGAATCGAAGGAGAAGGCCTTGATCTACATCCTCACCGAAGCGATTTACTTTCCCCTCTCATTTGCTTGAGGGCCCTTGTGTCTTGGGTTCCCTTGTGTCCCTTGACGTTGATTTGTGTGATTGATATCTTGATACTTGTTGTTTGACAGCATTGTGTTGTCCTTGGGAGCCTCCAATTCAGTTGTGGATGTGTGCCCCAAGATTGTAAAGGCCGGTTCCGCCTTGAGGAATCCCTTAGTGGAAAGTGACCTAGGCCTTTGTGGCGGAAGCTTGCCCCGGAGAATAGGGTGAGCCTTTGTGGCGTTGGTTAGGCCTTTGTGGCAACCACACCTCTCCAACGTAGACGTACTTCCCCTAAAAAGGAAGGAACTATGGGAATTACATCCGTGTCTCCGTGTGATCCACTCTTGGTTACCTCTATCCTTTATTGCCTTTATGTATCTTGTCTTGCTTAGCTTGCTAGTTGTCATATAGGTAAATTCACCCTAGTTGCATATCTAGAGAATTTACCTTTTGTGTCAAGCCTAAATTGAAAAAGAATTAAAATTTGAGTAGCACCTATTCACCCCCCCTCTAGGTGCCCTTACGATTCGTTCAATTGGTATCAGAGCCTCGGCTCTTTATTCGGGCTTAACCGCCTAAGAGTATGGGCACCCAAGCTAGTGAGGGCTCGGGTCAAGTTTCCATGGATGACTTCAAAACCTTGGAATCATCCATGACAACTCAAATAAGCGAGTTGCGTGAAATGATAGTGCAACTCATGCAAGCTAAAACTCCTATGGCTACTCCTCCTCCGGAAAAACCCGCTACTCCACAAGTGGAGGATGTGGGGTTGGAAGAAGAGGGTGCCAACAAAGGTACCGATGCTAAGTCTTGCACTAAGGGCGACAGGAAAGGTGAATTCCCTCATTGGTATTCACCCGACCCGCCGATCCCTCATCCTCATATTAACAATAGAGGTGATCCACCTAAGCTAGATGCATTAAACTTTGGTCAATGACAATATCAAATGATCTCTCATATGCGCAGTTCTTGCATCGAGCTTTGGAGGATTGTTGAAGAAGGATTCAACGCCGTGGATCCCAACAACTTGGCAAGAAGAGAGGTGGTCGATGGCCAACTCAATGCAACCGCTCTTCACATGATTCAAATTGCCGTTGGGTCCAAGGACTTGCCTCACATCCAACATTTCTCCACCGCCAAAGAAGCTTGGCAAGGTCTCTCCGATGTGTTTGTTGGCAATGAGAGCATGAAGAGAACAAGATTTGTGGCCTTCTCAAATCAAGTGGAGGGATTCTTCATGATGGATGGTGAGGACCATCAAGAGATGTATAGAAGACTCAAGGCTATAGCTACCACCTTCAAGAACCTCGGTGCTCACCATATTGATGATGAGTGGATCAAGATGAAGTACATTCTTGCTCTTACCCCATATGAGCCCGCGGATGTGAAGAGTATTCAAGGAAAGCACAACTTCCATGAGATGACCTCCAATCAAGTAATGCAAGAGATTCAAGCCTACAAGGTTGCCGCACAAAATGCGGAAGATGCTCGTGCTCGTGCCTTGGGAATGCAAAGAAGCTCCAACCTTGCTTTGAAGGCAAGTGTGGTTGAGAAAGATGGTCCTCTTCAAGCAAGCATTGAAGCAAGACTAGAGATGTGTCTCGAGGATATGAGGCATGAGTACCATGAGCACGTGGCTTTCTATGAAAAAACCTTTTGGGCTGATCCCCACAAGGCTAAAGAAGACAATCAAAGAAGAAGCAAGTCAAGTGGCTTTCAAAGGAGTGACAACAATGGTCAAAGGGTGAGGACATGCTACAATTGCAATGATAGATTCCACTTTGTTGTCGAGTGTCCTTACGAGAAGAGAGAAGATCATGGTGGGAAGCTCATTCTTAAGAGCAAGACCAAGTCACCATCAAAGAAGTCATTTGTGAAGAAGGGTGGACCAAAGAAGAAGCAACCAAAGTTTGTGTTCTTGACTCAAGAAGAATACTCCGGGAGTGAGAGTGATGAAGAAGAAACCTCGACTAGTGAGATGGCCGCAATTGCAACCACCTCCACCTCTTCCGCTTCACTCTTTGAATGCCCCAATGAGGACTCTCTCATCAAGAACGTCAAGTGCCTTATGGCCAAGTCTTCCGAGCTATCACCCACACCCTCTTCCTCCTCCTCTAAGACAAATGATGCTCCCTTGAATGATCTTGCTAGTCTTAGAGTAAAGGAAGAAATCATTGCTTTTGATGATTATGTGTCTAGTGTAAATGGTGTACACAAGTTACACTTTGAAAGCCTATTGAGTCAATATGGTAAGACTCTTGAAAAACTAGATGAACAAATGAGGCTTGAAAAAGAATATGCTCAAGATATTGCCTCTCTAAAAGAAACTCTTGAAGGAGAGGAAGAGGAACGAGCAACTCTCAAAGAGAATCTCGATTCCATTGAGGAATCTAATAATGAAGTTGTTTCCAAACTCATTAAAGAGCGAGACCATGCTCATGCCAAAGTAAAAATGCTTAAAAAGGAAAAGATTGAATTTGGTGTTGGTCATGATAAACTTGTTAAGGATTTAGAAGATCTCAACAAGGCTCAAAAGGCCTTGAAAAGTGAACACTCTATCCTTACCAAGTCACATGAACAACTTCAAATTCAATTGACTAAGAATGATGTGCCTAGTTCTTCTACTTCTACTTCTACTTGTGATCATACAAATGTTATTGAAGAAAATGCTAGGTTGAAAGATGAGCTTGCCAAGTCCACCATTCCCATAGGTGAGAAAAACTTGAATGACCTTTTGAGTAAGCAAAAGGCATTTAATAATAAAACGGGGATTGGCTATGTCTCAAAGAAGAAAAAGAAGAACAACAAGAAAAAGAAGGCCAAGCCCGCACAAGCAAAGAAGGATCCTATTGTGGGTGGCAAAGCCACTAATGATGATCGTGCGGGAATTGCTAACCCTCACTATGTTTTATTTCATGATTATTATGGTGATGTTTATGCAAAATATGTTGGTCCAAATGATGGTTATGTTGCTTGGTCTATTTGGGTTCCAAAGACCCTTGTTGCTAACAAAAGAGGACCCATTGAGAAATGGGGACCTAAAACCAAGCAATGATCTCTTGAAGGACTATGCTTCCGGTGGATCAAAATGGGTGCTTGATAGTGGATGCACAAGTCATATGACCGGAAGCAAGAAGATCATGATGGAGATGAGGCCTAACGTCAACAATATAACCGTCACTTATGGAGACATGTCACAATCCGAGGTATTGGGTCTTGGCAAGGTGGTGGTCGCACCGGATATTTCCCTTGTGGACGTCATGCTTGTTGAGACCCTTGGTTACAATTTACTTTCAGTTCGTGCACTTGGTAAGATGGGCTTTGCCATCTTCATTGATAATGAAATTGTGGTACTCTTGTGGAGCAAGTCTCTAAAGGTTGCTTTCGTTGGGCATGTTGAAAACAGCTTGTATGTGGTGGACTTCTCCGGGAAAACCACAACAAGTGCAATGTGTCTATTCGGAAAGGCCGATGTGGGTTGGCTTTGGCATCGCCGACTAGCCCATGTCAATATGAGCACTTTGCAAAGCCTTCACAAGGGTGGCCACATTCTCGGACTAAAAGAGAATGTTTCTTTTGCCAAAGATCGTGTTTGCAGGGCTTGCGTTCTAGGAAAAATGCATGACTCCCCCCATACAAGCAAGACTATCATTTCTTCCAAGAGGATTTTGGAGCTCCTTCATGTGGATCTCTTTGGTCCTCCCTCTCATGCAATTCTTGGTGGGAAGAAATATTGTTTGGTGATTGTTGATGACTATTCAAGATATACTTGGGTCTATTTCTTCAAGCACAAGAGCGAGACTCAACAAACCGTCATCGACTTTGCCAAAGAAGTTGAACGTCAACATGGGCAAAATATATTGGCAATAAGAAGTGACAATGGCTCCGAATTCAAGAACTACACCTTAAATGGCTTTCTTAGTGATGAGGGGATACAACATCAATATTCCGCTGCATACACCCCTCAACAAAATGGTGTAGCCGAGAGGAAGAATCGGACTCTTATGGATATGGCTAGGTCCATGTTGGCAGAGTTTAAGTCTCCATACAACTTTTGGGCCGAAGCTATCTCTACGGCTTGTCACTCATCGAACCGGCTCTTCCTCCGCAAAGGCTTGAACATGACTCCTTATGAAATTCTCACCGAAAGCAAGCCCAACATCTCCTACTACCGGGTTTTCGGGTGTAAGTGTTTCTTTCAAAGAAAAGGAGTTCATTTAGGTAAATTTGATCCGAAAGCTGTAGAAGGTATTTTTGTTGGTTATGGTGCCGAATCCCACACTTATAGAGTCTTCAACAAGTCCACCGGATGTGTTGAAGAATCTTGTAGTGTGGTGTTCGAAGAAAATGATAGCTCCCAAGGGGGGCGAGATGTTGTTGCTTGTAATGTAGATGATGAAATACCTCAAGATGCCATAAGAAGAATGGGCGTGGGATTTTTCCGCCCCATTGAGGGACACCTTGTGGCGGACCGAGAAGTACTATGCTCTACTCAAGTAGAGCCCTCATCTACGCAAGCTCAACATGCCTCTCCCGAAGAAGCAACTAATGCACCAACCGAAGAACAAGACAAGGACCTTCATGAAGAAGAAGGGGCACCACCATCCTCTCCGGTTATTTCAACCGCCCCTAACTCTTCACAAGACCAAGATCAACCTATTCATGAAGAGAGTGATGATGTGCATAATGATGATCAAGGTCAAGTTGATGGTCAAGACGGGGACCAAAATGATCAAGATGATCAAGTGATCCCTCAAAGTTCTAATGAGGAGATCGAAGCCCATCACAAGAGAAGAGTTGAAAGGAACTTGGAACTTGGAGGTCATACCCTTGAGAGGGTTATTGGAGATTTAAGAGGCAAAGTGTCAACCCGGAGTCAATTGGCAAAGTTTAGCAATCATCATGCCTATATCTCCATGGTTGAACCCAAGAAAGTCTTTGAAGAACTTGAAGATCCGGATTGGTTGGATGCTATGCCTAAAGAACTCAATAACTTCAAGCGCAATAATGTATGGGTGTTAGTGGAGAAGCCAAGGGAGTGCCGCAATGTGATTGGCACAAAGTGGATATTCAAGAACAAGCAAGATGAGCATGGAATTGTTGTGAGGAACAAGGCAAGATTGGTTGCTCAAGGTTTCTCTCAAGTTGAAGGCATTGACTTTGGAGAGACTTATGCTCCCGTGGCTCGCCTTGAGTCCATACGTATCCTTCTTGCATATGCCACTCATCATAACTTTAAGTTGCAACAAATGGATGTTAAGAGTGCTTTTCTTAATGGTCCATTGAAAGAGGAAGTGTATGTTAAGCAACCCCCGGGGTTTGAGGACCTCAACTTCCCTAACCATGTCTACAAACTCCATAAGGCACTCTATGGCCTTAAACAAGCCCCACGTGTGTGGTATGAACACCTTAGGGAGTTGTTGTTAGACCGTGGGTTTGAAGTTGGGCAAATCGATCCCACTCTTTTTACTAAAAGGGTCAATGGGGAGCTTTTCGTATGCCAACTATATGTTGATGATATTATCTTTGGCTCTACTAACAAAGCTTTTAATGATGAATTTTCAAAGCTTATGACCGATAGGTTCGAGATGTCTATGATGGGCGAAATGAAGTTCTTTCTTGGTTTTGAAATCAAGCAATTGAAAGAAGGGACTTTTATTAATCAAGCCAAATATGTCCAAGACATGCTCAAGAGGTTCAAGATGAAGGAACTAAAGGGGGCCACCACACCAATGCCCACTAAATGTCATCTTGATCTAGATCCCAATGGTAAAAATGTGGATCAAAAGGTATACCGTTCTATGATCGGTTCATTGCTTTACCTTTGTGCATCTAGACCCGATATTGTGTTGAGTGTAGGTGTGTGTGCAAGGTATCAAGCCACTCCTAAATAAAGCCACCTTATGGCGGTTAAGAGGATCTTTCGATATTTGGTTCATACCCCAACTTATGGGCTTTGGTATCCCAAAGGCTCGGATTTCTCTCTTTGTGGTTTCATGGATTTGGATTGGGCCGGTGACAAGGATGATTAGAAATCAACTTCCGGAGCTTGCCAATTTCTTGGTAGGTTTTTGGTGTGTTGGTCTTCTAAGAAGCAAAATTGTATATCTCTCTCCACCGCCGAAGCCGAATACATTGCCGCCACAAGTGGATGCACTCAATTGTTGTGGATGAGGCAAACTTTAAAGGAATATGGTGTCAATTGTGACAAAGTGCCTCTTTTATGTGACAATGAGAGTGCTATCAAGATCGCCTATAATCCGGTGCAACATTCAAGAACCAAGCATATTGAGATCCGGAATCATTTTATTAGAGATCATGTTGCCCGTGGTGATATTGAGCTTGCATATGTTTGCACCAAGGATCAACTTGCCGATATTTTCACGAAGCCTCTTGATGAAGCAAGATTTGGATATTTGAGGAATGAGCTAAATATCATTGATTCAAGGAGTGTGGCTTGAGCATCTTGCGAATACACCTATATTTCAGTACTTGTTTGGTTTAGGTGTGGGCATGGAGATAGGGGGAGTGCGGTCCTAATTAATTGGGCTATCCCTCCCCCCATAATGCCGATAGTAATCATATCATTCTCTTAATACCATGTTTTTGATATATGAGCTTCAATGACGAGTAGTGGTTATGGACCCAAGATACATCTTCGCGGTCCAATGCTATAACACTCATACATGGTGGCTTCGGCCACCGACCTCTTCTTTCCGAAGAGTTGATTCCTTGCATATCTTATTTGAAGCCTTGGTGTTCTTTCTCGGTGTTGTTTCTTACTTTGATATGGGAAGGCACTTGCATTGGATTTTTCGATGATTTTTCTTGCAATGTCAAGTGCTGAGAACCACTCCATGTTTACTCTCACTCCTAAGCCATCCTATCCCAAAACACCTACTCTATGCACACGAGTTCAAAGTTTTCGTCAAAAAGAACTTCTGTTTTTGAAAATTTGAGGCATCTTGCTTTTTGGCGCTCTAGGCCGGAATATCCGCCCCCATGGGCGGAATATCCGGGGGGAGGCGGATATTTCGGGCTAACTTTGGCCGGAATATCCGGCCGGCTCGATGGCTGGGTATTTAAGGGCGGGGTCGGGCTGCCCTTTGGGCAGTTCTTTCCCCCCCCCCGCCCCTAGGGTTCCCAGCCGCCGCCGCCGCGTTTCTCCCACCACCGTTGGTGCTCCGGCCAACTCCTTGGCCGGGCCTCGCCGGAGTTGACTCTCCTCCTCCTTGGGAGGGCTCTCACCAAGCAGATTCGGCAATGGATGCGGGTATTGCTCATCTCCCCTAACCCTAGGGTCTTGTATGAATTTACCCATGTATTTTCTTGGTGTTTGGCCCTCCACTTGTTGTTCTTGGCTATCTTGAATCATGTTGTATGGCTCCCTTTCCCCGATCTGTCAAATTAGTGTTTCATAGCAGGATTTGGGAATTTTTTGAGGGGGGGGGCGGATTATTCGGCCTGGCATTTCTTTTCCTCAAATTTTCCTATGTTGCTGTCAATAATTTGATTTATCTTGTGAAGTTTGTTCTTCCATACAACTTGATTCTTAGTCTTCCTTCAGTAACTCGTGTGCATATACTTATCCCCATGCTATCCATGCCTCTCTCTTTCACAGGTGGTTCGGGCTTGCCGAAGCGCAAGCGTCGGTTGGTTCCGAATGAAGAAGGTGTCCTCGTTGATGAAGTTGTGCTCCATCAGCATCAGAGGGAAGCTGCTAGGAATGCTCAGAAAGAAAAGATTGCCAAGGCTCAAGCCCGTCGTCGCAAAGGGAAAGACACTAGACCAAACTACAAGTCCATGCCTGAGCCTTACTACATTCTTGTGCGGCGCAACAATTGGTACGCCACACCCAGAGATGAAGACATTGAGGACCGTGGTTTCTGGTGTGAGGAGCAGTGGGCCATCTACCGTGATATCTATGAGTCCTTCAAGAATCCAACTCGTCCGATGCATCCTATTGACCTTGATCACCTTCGCAGCAAGACCTCCTTTGATGAAGCTATTTCTGTGATTGAGAAGATGGGACTGACTGAGCTGGCTACCTTACAGTGCAACTATAACCCCGGCCTCATCAAGCAGTTTTATGCCACTCTTGTGATCTTGCCTAATCCTCAGAAGTCAATGAAGTGGATGTCTAGAGAGCATGAATGTACAGCGGATTTCTCTGTGTTTGCCTCTCTCTTGGGGTATGCTTATGATGGGGAGAATCCAGTGGGTCGCCGTGTTCACTCTCCGGGGACAAAGCCCAACAAGGACAAGCTCTATGACCTCTATGACTCCATAGGTGTTGTCGGTTTCATCAATGGTTTGCTTCCTCTCTATGATCAGCTGGTCCGCATTTTCAGAGAGAACATTGCTCCTAGTGGTGGTAACAATGATGCCATCCGCACCTCACTAATTGACCTCCTCTTCCTTGCTCATCAGTGTGCTACTTCTACCAACCCGGATGAGGACTTCACTCTTGATGTGATGGATTTTATCTTTTATGAGATTAAGGATGCTATCATTCAGAGGAACACTCTTCCATATGCTCCTTACATCATGCTTCTCATCAAGCATGCCCTTGGAGATTATGATATCAATGATGATTGTGTGGAGCACCTAGTCAAGAAGATGTATGTCAAGAGGAAGAAGACTCCTGCTCCTTCCACTGCTTTTCCTAGTACCTTCATGGCTGATGCGAGGTCGAGTGCTTCTACTCGTGATCAGAGGGCTGTTGCTACTGCTATGTCCAGAGAAGTGAGGAAGCTCAGTTGGTTTGAGAGGAACGTTCTCTACATGAAGGTTGAGATCCATCGTGAGAACTATCAGGCCTACGTGGAGAGGAAGACCATTCAGGACAATCAATAGCTGATTCTACACCGTCTCAGTGGTGCACAGACTGCCGAGCCCACTCCTACCGCAGCTACTTCCTATGCAGCTTGGCACATAGATCGCTACAACTGGGTTGATATGGAGAAGCATCTCTTTGCTACTCCCGATGCTCCTACAGGAGATGCTCATGTAGAGGCTGAGGAGGACGTGGATGATGCTGATGCTGGCGGAGATGACTATGCTGAAGGCTCCGACGACATCGATGACTGGGAGGATTGATTCCTCGGGGCATGTAGCATCGCTCTTCTCCCTTTTTGGTGTCTTGATGCCAAAGGGGGAGAAGTAGTTCTATTAGAATTATCTCGGGATTTGCATGGGTGGGAACACAAGCTTGCGCGTTTATTATTCATTTGGCGCTTGTGTTTATTCTTATTTATTTGCTTTAAGTTTGGAACAATATTTGTGGTTTATTTGCTACTATGGTGTGTATGAGACTATGTTCTATGTTCTTGTGGAACATTATGCTTGTTCAATTATGTATTACTTGTTCCTTATGAGCTCATGGTATATGTGTGAGATGGCTATGGAATTTGATTTCTCATCATTATCATCTTCGGAATTTCATATTGATTGAATCTTCTATCAAGTGGTATGCTCTCTACAAACTCAAGTGCTACTTCTTCGAACTCAAAAGTGGAGTTGCACACATTTAGGGGGAGCTTTGCTCCTTGCTCAAATATTTGTTATTTGAAATAATTATCTCTCTTGCAAATCCTAGTGTTGTCATCTAACACTAAAAAGGGGGAGATTGAAAGTGCATACTTTGTATCCCTCATATTTTGTGTGTTAGATAACAATATTAGGAATTTAAGTGTGTGTTAAGTGGTGCAGGTTTTCAGTTCGAAGAATTTCTGCTAAGTCCCTAGGTCGGCGTCACCCAGATATGGGGCCGGATAATCCGGCCAGGCGGCCGGATAATCCGCCCTCCCTTCGAGATCTCAGAAATTTGGCTAAGGACTTAGCTCGGCGTCACCCAGATACGGGGCCGGATAATCCGGCCAGGGCCCAGATAATCCGCCCCCCCCCCCTTCGAAGTTCCAGAAAATTGGCTAAGGACCAAGATCGGCGTCACCCAGTAACCGGGGCGGATTTTTGGCCCGGAGATTTCATTCCGGGCCGGATATTCCGGCTGGCCGGATAATCCGGCCATACTTTGGCCGGATAATCCGCCCCTCCGAGACGGCAACGGCTACATTTTGGGAGGGGCTATAAATACCCCTCCCCTTCTTCCACCTCAAGCTGCTCGTCCTGCCCAAGAAGAACACCCCATTTGGAGCCACAAAAATCACAAGATCTCCTCCCTCAACCCACCAAAGCTCTTGATCTTTGGAGAATTGAAGGAGAAGGCCTTGATCTACATCCTCACCGAAGCGATTTACTTTCCCATCTCATTTGCTTGAGAGCCCTTGTGTCTTGGGTTCCCTTGTGTCCCTTGACCTTGATTTGTGTGATTGATATCTTGATACTTGTTGTTTGATAGCATTGTGTTGTCCTTGGGAGCCTCCAATTCAGTTGTGGATGTGTGCCCCAAGATTGTAAAGGCCGGTTCCGCCTTGAGGAATCCCTTAGTGGAAAGTGAGTTAGGCCTTTGTGGCAGAAGCTTGCACCAGAGAATAGGGTGAGCCTTTGTGGCGTTGGTTAGGCCTTTGTGGCAACCACACCTCTCCAACGTAGACGTACTTCCCCTAAAAAGGAAGGAACTACGGGAATTACATCCGTGTCTCCGTGTGATCCACTCTTGGTTACCTCTATCCTTTATTGCCTTTATATATCTTGTCTTGCTTAGCTTGCTAGTTGTCATATAGGTAAATTCACCCTAGTTGCATATCTAGAGAATTTACCTTTTGTGTCAAGCCTAAATTGAAAAAGAATTAAAATTTGAGTAGCACCGTGACATCCTGGCTCAGGGCTTAATAGGATTGATAGGATACTCATATAAACAAGGTATACCTTCCTTTCCGGAAGCTCGTCTAAATAGAACTCTAGGTTAAGCGTGCTTGGCCTGGATCGATCTGACGATGGGTGACCGACCGGGAAGTCTATCCCGGGTGCGCACGAGTGAGGACAAAGTGCGCGGAAAAGACTAGTGTTGGTCTGTGGGGCCAGTCTAGAGATCCTAGAGAGCTGCCAGGGGTAACAGGCCCGGCCAGGGAGTGGTTGGGGTGTTACATTTGGTATCAGAGCCGACCCTTGCGGTAACACGGGTGTGTGCGGGTCAGGTGCACGGACATGTGGCCCATCGTGGCACATGGGTCGGCACTGGACGCATGGACGTGTCCAATAGGGGAAGTTCCTGGACTGGGGTTGACCGACGAGGACGTCGGTCTTCTAAGGGGGTGAGTGTGTGACATCCTGGCTCAGGGCTTAATAGGATTGATAGGATACTCATATAAACAAGGTATACCTTCTTTTTCGGAAGCTCGTCTAAATAGAACTCCATGTTAAGCGTGCTTGGCCTGGAGCGATCTGACGATGGATGACCGACCGGGAAGTCTATCCCGGGTGCGCACGAGTGAGGACAAAGTGCACAGAAAAGACTAGTGTTGGTCTGTGGGGCCAGTCTAGAGATCCTAGAGAGCTGCCAGGGGTAACAGGTCCGGCCAGGGAGTGGTTGGGGTGTTACAAGCACCTATTCCCCCCCCCCCCCCTCTAGGTGCCCTTACGATCCGTTCACCTTCGCCGCTGCAATTGCCAGCGAAAGTCAAAACCCTAGAAACCTAGGTATGCCTTAGGTACTTCCGAACATGTGAGAAAAGGGATGTGTGGCGCAACAATGTAGTTCGGTCTGACTCCCTCTGTTCCAAATTAATTGTCACAACTTTGATCAAATCTCTTCTACAAATAAGATTGCAATAGGACTGATCTGTGGGGGTACAAAATACGCTTTCAATCTGATTTTGTCTTGCATCGCGCCTTAGTCCCGTCTGGCGCGCATCCATTCGCGAGTTGGAAACAGATCGGTTTAGTTCGTATGTTCGTCCATCCTATTCAGACGTCGCTCCTAAAAACCGGTTGCATCTATTGTTGTTTGTCGTATGAAAACCGAACGTGATTACTTCAACAACCCCGATCGCTTCCACGCCACGACCCAATGAAGAGACCTGCACTAACACGTCTAGCAATCCCTGGATTCCCTAGTGTTAGTCGAGCTTTTCTTCTCAAGTCCTACGACAATTTTCTTTTTTCGTTCTTAAGCCCTCAACATTAGCCTCTGATCAGGGGAAGGGAAGGACTTGGTGCTAGGTTTTAGAGGCTTGTGGATCATCGGCCAGTGGCGGAACATAGCCAGCCACACGCGCAGCAGCAGCGTTGCCATCGGCAGACCAACACATCGCCGCCGACGTTATGTGAAATCGTGTCGGGCATCGCCAAAGGTCAGCCTCCGACGTTGGAGCCTACAGGGCCAGGTTGGGGATAGACGGGACTTGACGTCCGCATACATGGTGGCGCATAGCTTCATCGTCATCACGCAGACCGCTCGGCCCAGAGCTCGTTCCTCCTTGACGACGAGGACGATCGCGGCTGCGTGGGGCCGCTCCTGGCATGAATCATGCAACAAGTCCAACGTGCGGGTACGAGGCTGCATCTGCTAAAGTTCAGAGTTTTTTTATAGTTCAGGGCGTACCCCAAATAGCCTCTGACCTCCTGGCGCTGCACTGGCCTTCTTGAGCTGGGCCACTCAACTCACGCATGCGTGCACATGACTCTTCATCACAGAGGACAACACATAAGAGCATTTCCACCGGCTCCCTAAATTTGTAGCCGGCGGGGACGCCGACTCTTTTAGGAGCGACGGCATGCCCTTTCTGGAACTGGGGCTGAGCTCTCACACCGGCGGACCCAAAACGCTGGCCCCAAAAATTGATATAACAGTTAATTTTTTATAAATAGCAATACATATATGTTTATCAAACAGAAATACTACATAGTTTACACAAAACAAATAGTTTCTTACAAACCTTATTTAAATAGAAAATTCAAACATAAAATTTAAATTAAACATGTGGCAAATCAAGTGTTTCCTTTGAGTGACCAAAGGTGCTCGACCAGATCAGCTCGAAGTCGATGATGCTCCTCGGCGTTGTGGATTTCCATATGCATGGCGAGGAAAGCAGAAAACTGAACGGACATCTGGTCATCAAGTTGTGCAAGAGAACCTATATAGTCGTATGCATGATCATGATCTTGTTCAGCCTGCTCACTCTCAATAATCATATTGTGCAAGATCATACAGCAGTTCATCACCTCCCACATCTGAGATTCCGACCAAGATAACGGTAAAACGCGCCTGAAGCACACCAAATGCTTGCTCGACATCCTTCCGAGCTGCCTCTTGACACTTGAAAAACCAAGATTTCTTCTTCGAAGTTGGCCTAGAAATTGTCTTCACATATGTAGCCCAAGATCGATAGATACCATCGGTGAGGTAGTACCTTTTGGTGTAAGTGTTGCCATTGATCTCGAAATTAACCAGAGGATAATGTCCCTCCATCAGGCTTGCGAACATAGGAGATCGCTGTAGTACGTTGATGTAATTGTGTGTTCCTGCCATCCCGAAGAAAGAATGCCAAATCCACATGTCTTGATCGGCGACAGCTTCAAGGATCACACTGCATTCCCCATTGCAACCTTTCTACAACCCTTGCCAAGCAAACGGGCAATTCTTCCAAGCCCAATGCATACAATCGATGCTACCAAGCATCCCAGGAAATCCTCTCGCTGCATTTTGTGCAAGGATTCGGGTTGTGCCTTCCTCATTTGGTTGTCTCAGATAGGTTGGACCAAACACTGCCGCAACTACCCGACAAAACTCGAAGACACTATCCGTAGATGTCGACTCAGCCATTCGTAGATAGTCCACTGAAGTATCCGACGGAGCTCCATATGCAATGCACCATAGGGCGGCCATGCATTTCTGAACGGACGTGAACCCTCACTTTCCGGTGTAATCTTTCTTGTACTTGAAGTAGTCATCGTACTCTCTCACGCATTGCACAATCTTCATGAACAAATCCTTGTTCATCCTAAAGCGCCGGCGAAATTCCTTCGGTGTATTTTTTGCATCATCTGCAAAATAGGCGGAGTACATCAGCAGGGCACCGGCGTCCCTTTGGTGATTCTTGTTCGGCGCCTTCCCAGGCACCGAGCCGCCCTGGTGGGGAATGGAGTCGTTCATCTTTTGTCGGAGTTGCAGGATGAAGGTGAACCACATATTCCATCGATATAGATGGACGGCGGCTTCGGCTTCATCCTCTTACGGCACCTCTATCATAAGCTCGTCGTCGTTGTCCATAGCCGATGGCTCGGTAAACGGCCAAACACCTTGCGGGTGGAGTGGGGCGTCGCATGTGAGTACGCCACCGTTATCAGCGGCAGAGCCAGCGGAAACCTTGCCTGCCGGCGGCGGGGTTGCGCCAGTGGCCTACAAAGCAATTTTTTGGCCGGTGCAGCAGGAGGGGAGCTAGGGAGGGGCGCCTCGTCGGCGGCGGCTGTCGCTCCGGAGGGTGGGCGGCGGGCGAGGGTAGGATTTGGGGGGAGAATTTTGTCTGCCAAGCGGGGCTGGGGCATTTTCCGATGTGGCGCGGGGTTCCGGCGCTACCGATAGACTCCTGCCGCACATGCTAATTATTTGGGACCCAACCCGCGCCGGTATGTAATTGGACTTGTGGGTGGTGCACCAATTTTGACCCCGGGCCCAAAAATAGTACCGGCCCGCAGTTAGGTGACATTTTGGGAGCGCGCCGATGAAGATGCTCTAACATTTGGCAGCACAACGGTTCACTCAGAGCATTCGTCAGGCAGGTCACCACCCTTGGCCTCCCTCTTTAATTGTTTAAAGCAAGTGATGTTATCTTCCATTTTATTATTTTAAAAAACTCGAGCATATCCTGCAGTATAGACACATTGCACACGAAGATGCAGGATCGGAGCATACTCACAAAAGAGTCGGAAAAATTCAGTTTGGGAGAGATGTAACTTATTATTGTACTTTTACTAGCTCTAAATTTTTACCAATATATACACTGTATTGTTACTTAATATGTCTAATATATATATACACTATCTCTACCATTAAGCAAACAAATATGATTGCAAAGTAAATTAATTTTGAAGTGATTGGATCAAAACATATAGTACAATGTTTTGAGGAATTAGATAATGTATTGATTTACTTTAGTCCTGTTGCAATTCACGGGTATTTTTGCTAGTTTAATCTAGATACAGATATGTGTAGGCATGTTTAGTGTGTAGGTTCGCTCCAGAGAAAAGCTATGGCAATTAATTTGGAACGGAGGAATTATATAATTTTATGAGATTTAGGAAAAAGTAACTGTCTTGTTAATGGGCTGCGCCAGAGGCGGGCATGTGGAGAACGGATCGAGAGATTTCAGATTTTCAGCCCAGCCAAGCCCAGCAGACATTGACATGCAGCTCGAGAAGAGTACACCGTGTGAGCGGTATCGGGTGATTCCGTGCGCGCGCGCGAATCCGGTCTCAGCGAATGCCAGGCGAAGCCGCCGCTCTGACGGTCCCGGCGTACCGCGGGCTCATCCACCGCCTCGCCTCCACCGGCGGCGTCGATGCCGTCCACGACGCGCTCGCCTCCGCGCGCTCCGCCCTCGCCCTTGCCCCGGCCTCCCTCCACCCGCTCTACGTCGCCTCCATACGCGCCTTCGCCCGCGCCGGCCACCTCCAGGCTGCCGTCGACGCCTTCGAGCGCATGGACCTATTCGCCTGCCCGCCGCAGGCCCCTGCCTACAACGCCATCATGGACGCCCTCGTCCACGCCCGCCACCACCACCAGGCCCACAAGGTCTACGTCAGGATGCTCGCCGCCGGCATTCCCCCAGACCTCCACACCCACACCATCCGCCTCCGCTCATTCTGCCTCACCGCCCGCCCGCACGTCGCCCTCCGCCTCCTGCGCACCCTGCCGGACCGCGGACTCCACGCCAGACCCGTCGCCTACTGCACCGTCGTGTCCGGCCTATACGCGCACGGCCACGCCCACGACGCACGCTGCCTGTTCGACGAAATGCTGCGTGGGCCGTCGTTCCCTGATATCGCCACTTTCAACAAGGTCCTGCACGATCTCTGCAAGAAAGGAGATATCTCCGAGGCCGCCGCGCTTCTCCCCAAGGTTCTCAAGCGGGGGATGTCTGTGAACCGGTTCACCTACAACATTTGGATCAGGGGGCTCTGCGAGTGCGGCAGGCTGGCCCAAGCCGTCGCGCTTGTGAAAGAGATGGACGAATACATCACGCCGGACGTCGTCACCTACAACACCCTCATACGTGGCCTCTGTAAGGGCTCCAGGGCCCGGGAAGCTGCGCAGTATCTCCGCAGGATGATGAACCGGGGCTGCATGCCAGATGATTTCACCTACAACACCATCATCGACGGGTACTGCAAGATGGGCATGATGCAAGAAGCTACCGAGCTCCTCAAAGATGCTGTCTTCAAAGGTTTTGTACCGGACCGGGTCACATATTGCTCCTTGATCAATGGGTTGTGTGTTGTGGGTGATGTCGAGCGGGCTCTGGAACTGTTCAACGAGGCTCAAGCAAAAGAACTGAAGCCTGATCTTGTCGTCTACAATTCTCTTATCAAGGGGCTCTGTCACCAGGGGCTGATCCTGCAGGCCTTGCAGGTCATGAATGAGATGTCTGACGACGGCTGCCGTCCCGACATTTGGACATACAACATTGTTATCAACGGGCTATGCAAAATGGGAAATATTTCAGATGCTACGGTTGTGATGAACGACGCCATTTTGAAAGGATACCTTCCAGACGTGTTCACCTTCAACACGTTGATTGATGGGTACTGCAAGAGGTTGAAGCTGGACAGTGCTCTTCAGCTTGTTGAAAGGATGTGGACATATGGCATCATGCCCGATGCTATCACATACAATTCGGTTCTTAATGGACTGTGCAAGGCTGGGAAGGCCAATGAAGTTAACGAAACATTCAATGAGATGACCTTTAAAGGATGTCGCCCAAACACTATTACCTACAACATACTGATAGAGAATTTCTGCAAGACCAATAAACTGGAAGATGCCTCTGGGGTGATAGTGAGGATGAGTCAAGAAGGACTAACCCCTGATGCTGTCAGTTTCAACACACTTATTCATGGATTCTGTAGGAATGGCGAGTTCGAGGGAGCGTACATACTTTTTCAGAAAATGGAGGAAAGAGGGTATTCAGCAACAGCTGATACATTTAATATCCTAATCGGTGCCTATTGCGGTAACCTGAATATGCAAATGGCTGAGAATATTTTTAAGGAAATGCTCAGGAAGGGCTATAAACCTGATGCATATACTTATCGCGTCCTGATTGATGGATCATGCAAGACTGCAAATGTTGACTTTGCATATGAGCATCTCGTGAAAATGGTAAATGAGGGTTTCGTTCCATCAATGGCAACTTTTGGTCGTGTAATAAATACACTCGCAGTGAACCATCGGATTTCAGAAGCTGTTGGAATTATTCGTGTTATGGTGCGAATTGGGGTTGTTCCTGAGGTTGTAGATACCATCTTGAGTGCTGATAAGAAGAAGATAGCTGCACCAAAGATACTTGTTGAAGACTTGATGAAGAAAGGTCACATTAGTTACCCTACTTATGAAGTACTGCATGAAGGAGTGAGAGATAACAAGTTAAATAGAAAGCATCAACAAATAGAATATATTTAAGTGGGATGCCTCACAAAAACAACGTCGGTCATTCACAAACACTAAGGCAGCACAATTTTGATTTAGGCAATCATAACAAGTGTTTGTTCGAGAAAATAACACTAGAGGTGCTGATGTTATTGGATGCAACCAACTTCATTACCTCTCAAGGCTATGTTATCATAATCTGCTCAGACTATGGAGGGCATCTGTTTCTAGATGTAGGTCAACAAAGGTCTGGTAGTTCTCTATGCTTCACACTCCTTATACTATTTAGATTCCTCTGCATTAATTTAGATTAGTGGGCAGGCATAAACAAGATTGCACTCTTACTACACAAATTTCAAATATTGTGCTGTCTTCATTTGAACTTGCTTCGTCGTCACTGAGGTGGAAGATGCTGCTTGAACTTGCTTCGTCGTCACTTGTTGTTATCTTCTGGGACTACTAATTAATGCACTTATGTTTTTTACATCTCAGATGAAGAACCGTGATACTAGAAATAAAGTGGTTTTGTGTGACTATCCGCCTTTAAGAACTGTGTTTTCCCTGCAACTGGAAATGATTTCATTGTGCCACCTTCAAAGATTCAAAGAAGATTAAATTGAGCTCAAGTATCAAGGTTCTAGGTTCACATTCATGGAAATTAAAATATTCAACGGTATGCCGAAATGTCCCTAATGGGCTTTCAACAAAAATGGCAGAACCATATTTAATGGGTTTTCCACAAAATGGTAGTCCTATCAGAATCTTTGACAAGAGAATGGTAACCGCACTTCAACATTTATTAAAGCTCTCCTTGATACTTTATGAGTTAACCTGATTCTTATTTAGTTTTCCAGCTAACTATATTCACAAGGTGAAAGAGCTGAGGATTAACCAACAAGGTATCTACTATTTCTTCTACCTATATGTTTGTATTCCTAAATTTTACTATGGCTTTATACAAGAGGTACAAGTTGACCGAATGCATACCATCAACAAAATTTGTCATTGAGGTGCTAAAATCTCACCAGAATATAGCACTTGGCATGCTAAACTTGTAGTTCGTACCATTGAACGTTCTTCTCATTTTGTTGGATCAACAGCAGGGCAGGGCCTTTTTTCCTTGTACATTGGAACCGAGGAGGTGTTGCTATTAGCGTTGATGATTGTATACATATAGTTCTTCTACCTCTTAAATTCGTACTTGGAAGAGCAGGAGAGCATGGAAGTAAATAGCATGACAAATCCGAGTCATGGAAATTGATACATGCCCATGTTATTGCAGTTAGTATTGGTTGATTCTTGATAAAATAGTTGCAGTTGACTTCTTCTAGGGTAAACTAAAGTATACTATAATTTGACAAAAGGAGATTATATGGGGAAAATCTTTTAGCGTCAGATAATATACCTATCCTCCAGTTGACGTAACCATCTTTGGTGCATGCTTGCTCATAAAATAGTAATTCTATGAGTGGACCTACTGTACCACAAGACGGAATCAACATAAACAACATATACGCAAACAGAGAGAGGTTTCTGTTCATTTATTTAGACATTTTTCAAACATGGTCGGCAGGTTGCATCCCCTTAGGTCATGATCTATCCTTATCAGCTTATGTCATTACGATATAAAAGAAAATGAATACTAAAAGATAAGCCTTTTCAATTAAAATCAGGACTGGGTACTACTGATAGAACATTGGGTGTTTACTTTCCTCTACCTTCTTGTCTTGTTATCTGTTTTATTCAGCACATGGTGAGGGCATTGATGTCGTATGGTTGTGCAGTTGCTTCTTTATATAGGTCACCTTTGGTGATGGAAGAACTTTCCTCATTCTGCAAAAAGAAAATCAGAAACCAATATAGAATGTTTTGACTTATCACAGGGTAGCTAGATTCCAGTACCTACCAACTATTTGTTTTAGCTTAATGTAAGTGCTAACTCATTTTCTCATTCACCTCCACCCACGTTGGGTCTGCAACTACCAACTGTGGTCATGGAAAGGATCAACTGGAATTAGTTTATCTATATCCTGAGATTCTGATGCTAACATCTCCTCCACTCTGCACTAGCAGTTATATGTTTCTGGGGGGACAATGTTTACTGTTCACATGTAGTACTAAACTGCAAACTGTACTACACTAGAGAATATACTACTAGTATTTTGGTAGGCATTATTATTTAAATACTTACTAACAGGACAGCCAATGGCTGGAGGGATCTTTTCCTTGAAATTAAGTTGTGTTGATAAGAGACCGTGCATGCCCACCTCAAACTCTCAAAGGTACCTGCTTGCTTGGCACCACCTCTCATCCCTTGTTGTTTGCTGATTCTTATACAGATTCATCATACTCCAGTAAGTTCCAAGTCTCATCAAAACTTTGTTAGCTAGAATTTTCCTAGAGGTATCATTTTGTGCTTTCTTGTACTTCTGAAATCGAAGCTTTGGTTTTAGGAAGTTTTCCTCTCTTTTCCACTTTCTTTGTCTTAAGGGAGTACATGGGTCAATTTTTGAAATACGGACCTGGTAAGCTGTATATCTAATCTCATGAGTGACCCACATGTTTAGATGTTCAAGGTACTAGTTAAAGAGTATGAGCTTCGTTGATTTACCCGGCCGACATTCACTTTGTTCTTATTCCCATTCATTTCTCGAAGTCATTTTTCCTGATGTCTAAATAAAATAACTTGCAGCACCAGACTCTCAAGCAGAAAACGTTGAGTTCTTGCATTCAGGTCTTCAGCTGCTTTCAAGATGTTGCCGCTTGAACATAAGCCTGAGCACTGAATCTTGTGGATGGCTGTGACCTGCAGAACCTCCATGGTATCTGCCTTCCTTCATTGCAATTATTGTGCTTCTTGCTTTTAATCTTTCAAGGTGTTCCAAAGGACAGATTCGCACTGCAAGTGAGCGGGTAAGGGAGGGAGAGTTATGGGAGTTGTGCTTCTGGATTTCTTGGGCCAATTGATCAAACAACGAGCTTGTCTACGGTGGAAGCAAGCAGGTCGAGCTTCCTACCGTTGCAGCTAGCCACTTTATATTTCTGAAAGCCCGCTTGCAGTCTGCCACTTTTTTTTGCTTGTGTTTGTGCCTGAGATTGAGCTGTGGGTGCATGGGGCTCAACAAAGAATTGTTGCAAGGCCTGTGTTCTGATGGTCTATGGAAGTATGCAGTTTTTTGGTCACTCGACAGCGAAAAGCATGGGTAAGCTCTGCTGTTTGTTATCTTAGATTTCTGCTTATCTGGTTGGACAATAGTATTGAATCAACACAGCACATCAAAGAAAAACAATGAACAGGACTCGAGTGATGATGATTCTCATGTCATAAAATTTTCATTGCTTATGACCGTCCTTCAAGTGCATTCGGTTAATTTGAAAATGTTATGACAGCCTATAAGTTATGACTGACAATGGAGCTACTATGCTGTGCATGAAGACAAGCCCACAGTTTGTACATGCAGTTGGCATGCATGAATATAAACATGCCATGTGTACTCATTTTTATTAGGGATTGGCATTTAGAATTTGTGAGCTTTGTTTGTACGAGTCATATTTCACTCGTTCAGATACTTGATTGGCAATTAACTTTTCAGGATCTTAACTTGGGGAGATGGTTATGTCGATAAGATGGCCAAGGATACGCAAAGAAGAGATCTTTATGATGATCTAGCTGATAGTGATAACCAGATAATATCACCTACTTGGTCCAACAATGACCAGTATCAAAGCTACCCGTTGTGCCCCATCGAGGCAGCATTGCTGAGCATGTTTAGTCATTCATATTCTCTTGGAGAAGAGTAAGGATGATTACATAATGTTCAACTTTTTTTAATCAGCATTACATGCACCTGTTTGATTGTCTAATTCCAATTTTGACAGAATTATTGGTAAAGTAGCGGTTACAGGACAACATTACTGGATTTCAGCAAATGAGTTTAGTCCAACATTAATTTATAAGGTGAGTCAGTTTGCAGTTTCCTTTCCATGCCGCAACTCTTGAACTTGCATAGCACCAGATGAGGTTTCAGGCTTTTAGCAACTTTACTTTTCAGTATCACGAGGACTGGCAATTTCAGTTTGCAGCAGGAATCAAAGTAAGACAGCTTATTATCACTTGTCCTCTAAGCTAATGTTTGTCTGTGTTTAACCAGCAAGTGCAAACTTATGCTTGACTAATCTGGTTCTTATTCTTTACCTGTAGACAGTTCTGCTTGTACCGGTGATTCCTCATGGGGTTCTTCACCTGGGCTCTTTATATATGGTATGTTCAGTTAAAAAAAATATGCACATGCTGGATTAATGCATTATGGGTATTCAAGTGAGAACAATATGGCTTAGAGATTATCTTTTTTTTAGAAAATATTCCATTTCTAGCATTAAACCAAGCAGGTTCAGTACATGAATCAATACATGGCATCTGGGGCAGGCTGTGGTAACCTTGCCAGCAACATGGTTTGTAGAACCTGCATACTGCATAATCAGTGCATTGCTGGCAAAACATGATAGTGGGTGCTACTTGATGTAGAACAATCCTAATGTATAGTATGTTGTTGAGGCTCTTCCTTCACAAGGTTTGTATCTCTGATACTAATCACGGTAGCAAATTCTCAACCTTCAGGTTACGGAAAGTTCAGCATTGGTGACACTTGTGAAGGACTTCTTCTATAAGATTAATGACCCCTCAATTCTTCATAATCCTTCAGCCACAGGGTATGTCTACTCAAATACTTTGAAGAAGCCTACTGCAAATCTATCGGTGGATCCCCCGGACACGCTTGCCCATGACTTGTTTGGTTTGATCAACGGCTCTGCTCAGTTATTGAGCATTGATCACCTTAATCTACGACATCCCTTCACTATGTCAGAGTTTCCAATATTAGAAGATGTCACTATAGGAGTGTGTGATACTGGTGTAACAGCTTGCCCAGATGAAACTTTTGATGCCAATGAGAGTAATCTGCAGACCAATGCACATGAAGCACCATCTGAACTTACTCACTGCAAGACAATGTTCGAGCAAGACATGACCAATCCCAATAGCAAACTGAGTTACAGACCAGTAACTAACATGGAAGATTCAGATTATGATAATATTGATGGTTTTACTCTTACATATATGGCACAAGAATATCAGGAGAACACACATGGTACCACTATCGTTTTAAATGATGATTTCGGAACTTCAAATTATTTGGTTCATTCAAAGCTGCACAAAGATGTTGAGGCTATACCCAGGGAAGATCTTGAGAACATGTGGCATAGTAGATCGAAACATCAAGAGTCTACAAGCCATTCTCTCCTTCAAACGAATGGAAACAAAACATGTTTTTACTCACATCTTGAGAATAACGATTATGCAGAGTTCTTACTAGACGCTATAACCTGTCAGGTTGGTAATATCCCAAACAGTGTCTCTTCTCACTCAACTAATTCTTTGACTTCATCCCAAACACAAATTCAGAGTGAAAAGCATGCAGTGAGGATAGAGGAATGGTCAGTTCCAGACCACCCTGGTGGTCAAGAATTTTCACCTATCTCAGTCAATGATGGCTTCACGAGTTATAAAGTAACCGTTTCATCCCCTGCGGAAATCAACAAGACAATGACTGAAGAATGTATGGGTCATACAAATCAAGACGTGCGAGGAGATTCAGTTAAAATAAAACATGGATGCAAAAAAACTGAACTGCACAAAGCAAGACCGAGAGACAGGCAACTAATCCAAGACAGGATGAAGGAGCTGAGGGAGCTCATTCCAAATGCCTCAAAGGTTGAGCTTCTAAATTCTGACATTTATCCACCTCTTTTCAACTGTGTTTGTTTGCAAGAGACAAACAGTGTATTGATTGAATCTTGTTGCAAAAAATAGTGCAGCATTGATGCTCTGCTGGACAGAACGATAACACACATGCTGTTCCTCCAAAGTGTATCCGAGAAAGCTGAGAGGGTGGGCTTCTTCAAACTTATGTGTCATACTGAATATTGAAGTTCATAAATGAGTCGCAATTTTTTGGTGATATATGAATTTAATCCTCATTGACTGCCGTCATATCATAGTGGATTTCTGATAATCGGACTCTTTATCATTCCAACTCAGCATTTCCTTTGAACGTTTTAGGAAAACTTCAAAGGAGTGGAACCCATTAGGATGCTAGGGGTAGTGATATACGAACTCCATTTTAAAAAGCCATGCACTTTTTTTTCCTCGTTGGTAATTACTTATGTTCATAATCTATAAACCACAATTTGCTATTGCCTGTTAGTTTGTACTTCCTCCGTTCACTATTATAAGACCTTTTAGCTTTTACTGAAAATGCATCCCGTATCTATTCCACATTAAAATATTTAAAACACCTTATAATAGTAAACAGAGGATGTACCATATTGTCCTCGGATAAGCTGTTAACCTAAGAAATGGTCGTATAATAAGTGAATACCAATATTGTTGAAGCTTCAGGACAAAATAGGAAACAAGGAGCCCCGTGACGAGGCCAATAAGAAACTGGAAAACTGCCCACTGAGAGTCCAAGAGCTCGAGCAATCTGGTCATCTTCTCATTGAGGTCAGTAATGCTGCTTGCATCAGTTTTCATGAATGTATTTGTCGTAATAGTGTCACATGATACTTAATCCATGGTTGTGTTAAATCATTTGAACCCAGATGGTGTGCAAGGGGTACAGCGACTTTTTTGAGATTGCACATCTATTCAAGGGCCTTGAGGTGAGCATACTGAAAGGAGAGCTGGAGTACCGTTCGGATGAGCTGTGGGCTTGCTTCGTCATCGAGGTACATCAGAGTTCCCTGCTAGTTAGAATGTTCCCAACCACTTATCTTTCTAAGAATCTCTCATTCTAATGTCCCCCTTGCAGGCTTCCAAATGTTCAAACCAGATGCAGATTCTGTGTCCGTTGATGCACCTGTTGCAGCGGAGATGATCTTATTGTATGACTTGTTTTGTCCCGGTTGGCTATGTCTAAGCCCATTTCCCGCTTTAAGTATTTGTGGCTGTTTGAATAATGTACAGGATACCATGTGGTGCACTGGAACAACAGTTTGTTAATTGCAGACATCTGAGCCTTGTTAGCTTGGTTCTTTCCTTTTCTTTTTATTTTACTTCGAAAACTTCACTATCACCTGAGGCAACCCAGACTTGGTTGATGCTGTTAAATAATATACTTTGGCCACAGGATTGTGAAATGCTATGATGTAAGAAAATGTAGCAGACGTTCATCTCATCAATGATGTCTAGAAACTGCAGCCTAGAAAGTAACGGGCTGAAATCCATTCGTTCATTTTCCAAAACCACCAGCTTCAGGAAAGCAGTAGAATCCGGCACTAATTAGCTAAATACAGCACACGATGTACTTGAGTCAATCGACTGGAGCATCTTAGCATGACTAAAGTCTTGCTAGCACACACCAACCTGCTATAAAAGGGTCAATACTACGGACTTACAACTAATCCCATAGAGCCATCAGAGCTGGAGATTATTCACAGGATACTCACATCCAGATCAAAGTTTTCTCACCGAGCACTTCACATAACTCCAGTCATAGTAAAATGCATGCAAAGCATAGAGACGGCAAAAGGCTACATTAGTTCACAGCATCCATCTAGCATCTAAAGCCTCCTGCGGGTGCGCCTGTCACTAGCCTCAACACTTTCAACTGGATTCGCATCTTCGTTGATGCTAACTCCCCTTTTCCGGTTAACCGATGACGCAGGATCATCATCCACTACTGCAACGGTTGCTAACAAATCAGACAGCAACGACGGACATGTCTCCTCCAAGTAATTAAAGCCTTCTGTCACCATCACGGCTGAATAAAGACAACAAAAGGAACAGGGCAAGATGAGAACTCCAGCAGACAGATGGATAGCTTACTATAAATTGGAATAAAAATTACAGCACAAGACCAAATGAATCTAAGTACAGGCTGAACTTGCGCAAAGACCAATCTAACCACATGAACAGAAGTTTTACAATGAGCCTAAATGGCAAAAATTACATTGGCACCAAACAGTATGGAAAGTCCCTACATGAGGAGATACTTAACACTTGCAAAAAGCATAATCATATCATTGGGAGATTATTAATCAAAAACTGAAAATGCTAGAACATCAACTAGACAGCATTAACATGTCTTCACCAATTTGGCAATTTACATACTATGAGTGAACAATTTACATACTATGAGTGAAACATGAAGGACGTTCTGCAAATCAAGGGGGATAAATGCATTATGAAGCTCAAGGTTTGCATTATTCTCCTTTACTTAATACAGTATTGTTCTCATTTCTTCTCTTGAAATAGTTGATGTACGTTTATAGGGAGCAGATGTTAGAACGGTCGATTACAATAACTGACTTGCTTTATGATTTCACTTATTGAAATCGTAGAGAGGCTCTCTGTTACTAAAAACAATAACCTGAGAGAATTTTGTTTCTACTGCTTTAGAAAACATCACTTGTACTACTTTAGAGAATTACTAAAGAATACAGTCCCACGGCTATCTGAAAAGCAACACATTCTTGTTCAAAATGTAAGTCTGCAAGAATTAATCTGATAAATATGACAGGTTAGAACTGTTGTTTCCATGCATAAATATCTCAACCCATGCTTTTGATAGTAGAAGTATCTGAACTTAGCTTTTTCGTACTATTGTTCCAGAAACTCAACAAACAATATTTAGGGGAAATAATACATATTACAGAGGTTAGACATCAATTATTATCCAGCACGTATTAAAAGAGACCAACTAAACAAACCAGTGGGAAAATGTGAAGAGTAAACAGCGGTAACTAACAAGGTAATTCTTACGTTGAAATAAGATATATGGAAATTAGAATGCAATTCTTTAAATGTCAATGGACCACACAGCAATGACAAAAACACATTACAAGTGAGAGCATGAGCCTCATGCATCCACCCGCCGACACATATACACCACACTGGTGGAGCATACCACATATGCGCACATACTGGCTTACGGAACTTACAATTATGAGTTTCAACATTAGTGGATTAAACTGCATGATTTCCAAGATTTTCAAATAAGCAATTGTTACTAAATATCAGAACATCTTTATCAAACTTGATACATAACTGCAAGTCCTTGAGAACAACATCAACTATGTAAGAAAATTTGAAAACATAAAGAGTAAGATAAGAGTGCTTTAATAATCCTACTGTATTCTCAACAATGTAACACCATCATATAGGACTATGTTATGCATTTGAGCCTTTTTGCGATCATTCTATAGAATGGTAATCACTTTGCTACCCAACACACATACAGGCAGTGTCCGAAGAAAGAAAAGATGGCAGTTACAGGTTCAAAAATTTGTGCAGTATTGGAGCAAGACTCATGAAGCTAATGGTTATAATATGTATCATAGTTCGTGGATATTCTATCAGAATTCTAACTGCCATTTTCAGAATATAGAAAAAGGACAGCCCAGTTTTGCCTACAATAGCATAGGAGGAAATCTCTATGCAATAGAATTTAGATACAATTATAAATCAGAACTTCTAAAGTACTCCAATACTAGGCAAATACTGAAAAGCAGAAGATACGCAGCAATGTCTACTATTATCAACAAAAGGCTGCACATATATTCTGGAGAAAAAAGGAATACCTCCCAGATTTTGTCGAACGGCAGTGAACTTAAGACATGCAGACTTGAGCTGAGCACAATGATGCTGTTCAGCTAGGGCTAAGGTTGTTGCAACTGTTTCAGAAGTGAGTTCATCACATAACTTTGCCTCACACAGGATTCGTAGCCGGTCCAATCCATATCGGTCAGCTGCTGCCAACAAATGCTGTATTACTGCAGTAGATGTCCACATTGAGAAAGATCCAGCTAGCTCATGAATACCAGGGAGTTCATCAGAGTATATGAAATTCACCATTGCCTGCATTAGAAGAGAGGTCGTAACATTACCATAAAGGGTCTTCCAATAAATATCAATGTAAGGTTTACTTCTACACCAAAGGTTCAAAGTTAGGCAAGCCATCAACAGTTCAATACTCCCTTCGTTAAAAATATAGGGGACTCGAAGTTTTCCAAGATTTAACTTGGACCGACATTTAGTTCAACTGTACATGGATCTAACACAAAATTGATACCACTGCAAAAAGCTATTAGCCTATTACCTCCGTTCCAAATTATAAGATGTTTTAGCTTTTTTTTCAGAAACACATGCATCTAGACGCGTTATAGTGTGTAGGTTCACTCATTTCAGCCCATATGTAGTCCATATTGAAATCTAAAACATCTTATAATCTGGAACGGAGGGAGCATTTAACAGGAATCCAATGGTATCAATTTTGTATCATGTAATGCACATATTGTTGAGCAAATTCTTGGTCAAAGATAAATCCTCTGAAGTCTGTGGGATTTAGTTTCCTGGATGAAAATGAGTATAAAAATGGACCAAGATTGGTAACACAAACTGAACTATATTGATCATATGTGACAAGACCAAACATGCTTACTTTATGAAAATTAATTCACGTACTTAAATTACAACTGCACACAGCATGTGTGCTAAGCAAAAGAGAGCAGAGAGAAAACACCACAAATGAGTAAAAATATATTCAGAATATAAATTATGACTGAAAGGAGGTGCAAAAGGAGGCACTAGGATTACCGAAAAGAACATACTGAAAAGCAGTGCAGTCTGCATGTAACCATTACCTTGAAGACGATAGGTTCAACATCCTCCACGACAACCCTGTCCAAGTCAGCTTTACCAATAGGTCCAAAGAACTGTGCTTTGAATACAGGGGAGCGAGTGGCAAGAATCCATTTATGTGCCTGGACTTGCTCATCACCTACTTCAAAAGTAATGTCACAGCCAATGCGGAGTTTGAGGAGCTCCTTGAAGCAACGGCCAATGTCAGACGGGGGAACATCAATCTGGATATTCTTTGGTGTTTCGAGATGGTTCTTGACGACGCCTACTGTGCAGTTCATGATTAAGCAATCATCCTTAAGAAAATCTGATATTTCTAATTGTGTCCTTCTGAAGAACCGCTTGTAACCCCTAAATGGAATAAATCACCGTTAGCTGCCATTACGGAATAGAAGCAACGTATCAGGTACTAAGGAAAAAAAATGCAAGGGGGGAAAGAGCAAATTACGATCTGCAAAGGGAAGATGAGGAGTAATTGATCAAAAAATAACCCTCAGTTGCCTCATTTGAAACACAATATTTCGTACATAAGAATACGGCAATCTTAATCAGAACGTTAGTCTCCATACACCTCCAATTATTGGTTTATATTACCCCAGCTACGAATTCATCTAAGATGTATCACTGATGAATAACCTACTTAGGTATTTCGCCCAGCCAATCCACCTAGAACTAGAAATGTGAACAATCACAGCTAGCAAACCGTTGAGCAAAACTAGGGTGGAGCAAGGCAAATGCAATTTGAAGGAATTTAGGTTGCACATATCTATAGGGAGTAAATGGTGGGGGAAATGTCGTTAGTTACCACATGGATCCTCTGTACTTGAGGGTGTATGGTCCGGCCTGCATGGATCGGTCAAAATGGGAGTGAACCTTGTGGCGGGCGCGGCCGGACTGGTCGAGGAGGGTGAGCTCGAAGAGGGCGCGGACGTCGGTGCCCTCGGAGGCGAGCGCGACGAACACGGAGACGTAGCCGGCGTTGTCCTCGTGGTTCTTCCCGTCGGGGTAGACGTAGACGGCCCAGTCGTAGCCGCCGACGGCGAAGGTGTCGCTGGAGAGGTGTCGGCCGGGGCCGATGCCCTTGGCGAGGGAGAAGCCCTTGAGGGTGTACTGGTGCGAACCCCGCACGGTCTCGGTGACCGACCGCGACCACGACGGCCGCGGCACCGCCATCGCACAAACCCTAGGTAGGCGAGATCAGGCTGATTTGGGCGAGAGGAGCGGGGGTTTGGGCGGGGCCGAGTAGATTACGCTTGGTATTGGCGGTGGGCTGCGGCGGCGCGGAGGGTGAGAGAGGACTTGAGAGCCGAGCTGCGCCGCGCCGCCTGATTCCGGGGAGGCGCCCCGTCGGTGACGATGACGATGACGACCAGAGGACCAGGGAAAGGAGGGTGGGGTAGGTATTTGTTGATCATTAAGATTGGAGTGGTAAAAGCGATGCTTACATAGTTACATGCCATTCTTTTGGAAGCGCTAGCGTTTTTTCATTCATTCGAGTTTCCAGTTGTCGGTGGATCAAAATGCAACACGTAGCTCTTTAATTTTCAAACATTTAAAAATTATATTAAAACTAATGAAAAAAATCTAGAGGTAGTCAATGATGCATAACTTAATTTAAACTAGCACAATACCCGTGCGTTGCTACGGGTAAAGTATCGTACTATTTTATAATACAGCTACATTATGATTGCTGACATTATCGTGACAAACATCTTATGCAGTGCATTTGGTAATGGTATGAAAGGTGCGGACGGGCTAATCGATTTTTCGCTGTGAGATAGTCCCGGTTTGGCATATCACCATTGTTTAGGAAGGAATCAAACTATTGAATTGAAGTTGATATCGCTCGTTTCAACTTCAGCTGATACCATCAAGTTTTCACCATAACAAATTCTCGACCGCGCCGTGTCTCCTCGTCCACTTGCGCAGCAGGCCTGCAGCATCCTCCCTCGCAAGCAACATGCGCCAGTGCTCTCCTCTTCGTCTCCGGCAGGTCGACGCCAGCACGGCAGCTCACCAGACCTGCCCTGCACACAAACCTATCGGCCTCCTTTGCCCGACCTCCTTGACGCGTATTCCTCACCAAGACGAAGAGCGGCAGGTGGTCCGGGTTGGAGGAGGCCTGGATGCGGTCGGTGGCAGCGGGGAGCGAGCAAGTAAAGGTCAAGCATGCCCTGCTTGAGGCGTGCGTCCGCCGGTGTGGCAGCCGCCAGCTCGCATGTCCCCTGCAACGTGCCGCACCGGCCTTTTCGCCAACCATCTTTCCCCAGTCCCCACGACCACTTGACTCCCTTCCTCCTTTGCCCAGTGTCACCACTTCCGTGACCCCCATCCTCCTCCCTCTACCGACGATCTCGTCTCGGGTGTTCATCATCAGTTTGCTTTGTATTGTGTCCCATGTACAGGTAGCAGAAGGAGGAGGAGGCACTGCATCGAGGCTTCTCACCGGCGGGGCAGCGGCGATGCTTCGCCTGAGGTTCGGGAATTTTTCTGCGGGGATGTGTATGATTGGATTTTTTAAATTTTCACGGGAATCCCTTAGCGTAGGCGATGCAGCGGCTTGTGGATGGAGTCAGGCAGTTCGGTTCGTGAGCGGCGTCGGCGGCTCCATGAAATTGGCGCTGCTCAGGAATGTGGTGAAGGGGCTGGGCGGCCGCCACGAACACCGCGGCGATGGCGTGACTGCCTCCCAATTTTTTTGAAATATTATGAATTTTTAAATCATTTTTAGAAATAATATTATAGTTTAGGTATTTCGAAATCTAGGGCGGCGTCGTGTCCGCCGTACGCGATAAGATGTAATCACGCCGGCCGGATCCGAAACGTGGGCAGCAGGCGGGTCAACGGACTTGTCGAGTCGGGCCGGCTCGACAGGGCTCGTCGTGCCTGGCGACCGCGACTGGATCAAGCGGATCGATTTCCTGGCGGATCGACCAAATTAAGGGTACAAATTTCAGAGAAAAAGAAGGATTAAGCAATCTGTAACCAACAAGTTCTATACAACAGAGTAGCTTCAGTTACATCATTTCCAAATCAAGAATATGTCCCCAAATTCTCGACAAGATTCATGCAAAGAAACCAAATACAACATCTAATACTTCTGGGAGCATGGACAGAAAAATTACAGAATCGGCATCATTTGCTGGGGTTGTCGCCGGTTAATTCCGAACCGGACCTGACCGCAGCCACCACCGCATGCCTGGGGACCGGCTTTGCGCACCTTTGATCTGGCTGTAACGACGGTGGCACCTGGTCCTGCTTTAACTAATCAAATCTAGTTAATCAAATCTAGTTAGCATGGAACCTACACCTTACCGCCCATGCTTCCCGCCGCCGGCTGCCTAGCGACATCCGGTTGCAAGCCGTCAACAATTGCCGGATCTGACAGCCGTCGACCGTCGCCGGATCTGAGCAAGCCGAAGCCTGAGGGGCCGCGTATCTCCGGTCGCAAATCGAGGAAGAGCACAACGGAAGGCGGGGACGGATGCAGCTGCCGGTGCGAGCTCCTTGTCGGCGGGACGGAGCCTCGCTGAGTCTCACCTGATTTAGGCCGACGATTAGCTAGTGCTTGGCTGCTTGTCCGGTCTCGTGTGGGCTTGGCGTATGATCCACTCGACATCCTGCGACTAATGAAAAAAACGTTTCGGGAAGAAAAAACGTTTCGGGCCAAGTGGGACGAAAGCGTATTTTTGGTGGGTTGAAAGCGTATTTCACGGACACGGACCATACCTGTAGCAATATTATTAATAGAGATTCTTGGCTACATAAAAAATAATGAAATCTGACGAATTACATTACATAGTGTTGAAATATGCACTATTCACTATAAAATTCATCAAATTTGTTTTTTGTGTAACCTATTGAGATTTTGGACGTTTTGTACCCTCTGTCTAAAAATAAGTGATGCTAATTTGTCTAGATTGTATGTATTTATGTATAAAATATGTATAGATATATGCAAATTTAGATAAACCCACATCACTTATTTAGTATACATCATTGGCTGCCTCTAGGATTTTTCTAATTTTTTTGAAACTTTGAAATATGATTTTAAGATATTTAAAAATAAAATGTTACATGTAGCTAGGCCTTTGTTTTGAGTTTACCTCATCCGTTCATTAATATAAGACATTTTAGTAAGTTAATGAAGAAAGGAATTTCTATTATTTAGTCGTGTCTTAGATGGTTAATCTTGTACTACTTTCTTCGTCCATGAATAAACGTAGCTTAGCACTTGTCCCAAGTTAAACAACCAACTATTTTTTTTTAAGAACTAGTACATTTATAACAATCGATTAGTATCACTAAATCCATTTTAAATCTAGTTTCAGAGTATACTAATATGATGTTACATATCTTGCTACATTTCTATAAAAAAATGTTCAAATACTATAAAGTTTGACTTAAGACAAAAGTTAAGTGTACACGTATTCAAGAACGGGACGGTGGAGTACATTTGATATTGTTTGGCCGACTTAGTGCAACTCTTAGGTACCACCAAACCGCACTGTTTGTTTGTCTGAGGGTATGGTGACCTAGTTCTCTCACTCCACCGGTGGCTAGGGCATGGTGATAGGGCATTTCCTGCCCTATATGTTTTGGTATTGATGAAATCGATTAATCAACAACTAATACCGTTTTTTGTAGTCTCTGAAGTTGCAGGTCAGCAAGAACTTCTTCAGATAAGCGGTACTACCGCCTATGCTGAACCGCTTCTACCATGTTTGGTGACTAGGCTCGGTAGTGCCGCGGCACTACCGCTCCACTCCAGGAGTGATAGTACCTGTAACATCCCAAGTTTTTATCAAATTTTTGGATAAAAAAATTGTTTTATTTGTATTGTGTGAAAAATCACAGGGAATTAAAACTTTTTTGATGTTTAACTAAATGCCTTTCCCTGAAGTATTTCTTAAACTTCCAAATCAAACTATTTTACCACCAAGGTTTTCAATTTATAAAATAGTTTCTTATAAGTATTTCCCAATTAAAATGTTAGTTAGAAAAACTATTTTCAACCTTATATTAGTCCTTGAAGAACTCTTTGAGGAAATAGAAATCTCAAGCTGCTATTTTGCTTTCATACAATTTCTATGCAAGCATTTTTGCTAAGGAAAGATTTCTCAAAAGGATTCAAAAGTTACATTATTAAAATGTGTGTGAAAATGAGTTTCAAAATATTATTTTATAAAGTATTATCCCTGATTTTAGGGAGTTATTTTAAAACCCTAATTCTAGGTTTACCATATGCAAGTAAAGCCCTTTTGACAAATTATTGAAGTTCTAATGAAGTCTTATTCATTTTGAAAAACATGCTTCTTACTGTTTTACACTGTTGTGTTGAATTTTAGAAAAGGATAGAAATTGATTTGACCTTGTTTGAAGACTTTATGCAAAAGTTATAAAGAAAAAGAGAAAACAGAAAAGAATAAAAGAAAGGAGAAAAAAAAGAAGAAGAAAAGGTTTCGGACCGAGCAGCCCAGGCCAGCCAGCCCAGTCCGGCCCATCAGTGCAGCCCAACTAATCTAACCCGAACTGGTATCCTCTCTCCTTTTTTTTCTCTGACAGGTGGAGCCCACCTATCGGCTTGTTCTTCTCCGACGGTTTCCCCCTCCCTCTCCGGTAACGTCGCCACGATCTCGCCTCTTTACTCCCCGAGGCCACGTCCGCCACAAAACCGCGCCCCCTCCTTACCCCCGAACCTCCTCCTCACTTCCCCTCTCACTGCCGAACCAGAGACGTCGCTAGGCCGTTCTATTTTGCCGCTGGAGCCCGCCATTTCGCCACAGCACGTCGTCGATTCCGGCGTGGTACAGCACCTCCGAGCCTTCTCTCTGGTCCCGTTCTCTTTCCCATGACCTGGCGCATCGGCTGATACTTGCCTCTCTTCATAATTCGAAACAAATCGAAGCAAGCAACGCCACCCGAAGCTCACCTCCACTTGTCTCGTTTCCAGTCGCCTCTCCTCTCTTCTACTGGAAGCAATCGGGCACCACGACACCATCTCCGGGTTCGCCGTCCTCCTCCGCACATCGTCCGCATCTCCCTTGTCGTCGCCGATCACCGGAAGCTCGCCGCCGTCACATCTCGAACAGCACCTCGCCGCCGGCGACCCAAACCCTAGCAAGCCCGCTGAGCCCCCTCTCGCTTTCTTTCCTAGCCGTCGGATCAAAATCCATCGGTTCCATTATATCCTGCTTACCGAATCGGCATCCTCCAGTGGAAAGCCGCCACGTGGCCAGTCCAGACAGTTCCCCAGTCAAACAAGTGAAATCTCGTTTTAAAATTCAAATTCAAATCACAAATTTTGCCCTGATCTTGTAAATTCCATAGAAAAATATCCACTGGTCCAAATTATACAAATTTTATATCCCTGGAATCCTTGGAATGTGTAGTATCCAACTATGCAATAATATCACTTGGTCACTGTATAAAATTTTGAAGTGAAATTCAAATGGTTTAATTAGCACTTTAATACCAATTAATTCATATCTTTTACTCTGGTCATCCAAAAATAACAAATTTGTAGTCTATGGAATCCTCTGAACTTGTAGAACACTTTAGAACCAAGAAACACCAAAGTTGAAACGTGCACAAACTTGGTGCGTTCAGATTTATCCAAATCACCATTTTGATCATAATTTAGTTTCTAAAAATGAGTTAGGGATGAATCCAATTGCAGCAACTTTGTATTACAGTACCCTATCCAGAAGCATCACTGTCCAAATTATTTGAAATCATTTGTGAATATTCAAATTCAAATATGAGAATTTGAGTATTTTCATCATAAGATTAATTCTACAATTCTATGCAATATGATCCCTTCTACAAAAGTGAATCTTAAGATTATACCCATCTATCACAATCATGGTTCATCATGATCATCACCCAATATCATGCCATCTTATTCTTGTGGACCCAGTTCACAATATTCAAAATTACAATTGAGTAATTTGAGTAATGTGTGGTAGAACCCAATTAGGTTCCCTTGATTGTGTGGTAGTACACTCCACCCCATGCCACACATATCTTAAACCATTCAAATCAAATATCATTCTTGAACTATAATCAAAACTAGTTTGAGTTCTCCAAAGAAGAATTTAAAACTCTGACTTAGCCATATCTTCAAAAGTTAACCCTAGTTTAATTTAAATCTCTTGTCCAAGAAAATCTTGTGGCCAAGAAGCCACCACCACTCTAAATAACTTTCATACCTATTCAACCCCAAGCCAACTTAGCCTTGGCCTATATTGAACTACTCAATTCACAAATGAGTTAATTGAGTAATTCAATGTATCACCAATACATACCCAAGCCTATGTGTAACCTATACTATTATGAATAAGTGTTGTCACGCTTTATTCAGTAGTGTTTTGTTGCACTATTCTATACTCATGTGAATCTATCCACATGAGTCATCTCTAAACTCTACCTTTGCTTATGCCAAGCACAAGATTTATATCACTACATCGTACCTTGGAGGATCATTCTTTCCAATCATTAAACTTGCCATCCAAACTCTCAATCCATATCTTGTAAGCCAAGCTTCAAGCCATATCTCTCTCATCACAGAAATTATAAGAAATTTAAAATGTTAAACCAATCCTTTTCATTTGCTTGTCTTGCTTGATTTGTTGCTTTTGGTGTGGTGTGTTTACTTGGTGTATCCCTATATTATAGATTGGTTTGGAGATCCATACGTCTTGTTGAGAGAAGAGAAAGGGTTTAAGCTTCAAAAGGCAAGTGACACACATACTTCCACCTATCTTTTATTATATACATTAGTGGTTTCAATATTGTGCATGTTATGAAATTTTTCAAAGTGGTTATGAAATGCTTAGCTCCTAGTAGTGGTAGCTATCCCTTAAACCCCACTTGCTAGGATTGCAAAACTTACTATGGAAAATGATGCCATGCTTTGTTTTCAAAATTGTTATGAAAATTAAACTACAACCCCAATGAAATACCTGGGTAGAAATGGCATTGCTTGGTTTATGTTGAGTGGCTACCCAGGACTACACACCTGGCTATCAACCCAGGATTTGTGTGGTTGTCGTTGCCTGGGGGTACACTTGTGGATGGCCACCCAGGAATAAAGAGACTACCATGTCTTCCTTGCTTAGTGAGCTTCTAGTGCAGCCTTATGACAATATGAGCTCTGTCTTGATTGAGTAAGTTGTGAGGGTTCATCCATGGGTACTGACAGAGGGTGGTATTTTGGGCACGGTCAGATCCGGTTGGTTGAATGCTCCTTCTGAAAAGTCTTGTCTCATTCTTCTCTCTGGGTAGAATGAGTCTTAAGGTGAAAGTGCACAACCCCTGCAGGGTGTCAAACTAATCGATTAGCCGTGTCCCCGGTTATGGACAACTTGAGTTCCTAGACATGGACGTACGGAAGAGTCTCATCACTATTTCTAAATAAAGTAAAATTGTTTAGAAACACTCAGGACAGGGACTACTCAGGGCTACACACCTGGCTATCAACCCAGGACTTGTGTGGTGGTTTTCACCTGAGGGTTATCCTGGTTTGTTGAGTAACTACTCAGGGCTACACACCTGGGACCCAGGACTTGTGTGGTGGTTTTCACCTGAGGGTTATCCTGGTTTTGTTGAGTAACTACTTAGGGCTGCACACCTGGCTATCAACCCAGGATTTGTGTGGTGGTTTTCACCTGGGGGTTATCTTGACCCTTAAAGTTTATAAAGGATTAAAAAAATGTTTTGATTTGGAAAATATAGGATAAAATTTGCTTTGTGCAAATCAGCCAAAAGCTCCATCAGCCATATATCATGTAGATAGCACTTTCACAACAGCCACCAGGTATATGTCATTTGCCAGTACATCATTGTACTGACCCCCATTCGTGGGGCTGCATATTCAAATGTGCAGGTTTTTCAGAGAAGGAGTAAGTTGATAGGATCTCGAGTCTACATTCCAACATGACTGCCTGTGGCGCATGGTGAAGATAGAGGCTCACTGCTACCTTAGTTTCCGATGTGCTTGTGATGTGTTGAACTCTGTCCCTTGAGCTAGTTGGTGGCGCAGTGATGATAGTATGAAAGATGTGTAGTAAATGACCGGCCAGTTGGAAAACCCCAAGAGAAGGTTTTGATGAATATAGCAGCAAGTTTTCCCTCAGTTAAGAAACCAAGGTATATCGATCAGGAGAAGAGCAGACAATACGACTGAAGGTGATGCTTGCAAGCTTCGCGACAGCTCTGGACAATTTATAGGGCGCCTCGTCCAAGCTTTGCTTTGCGAGCAGCAACGTGGAACCTGCACACACACAACCAAGTACTTTGTTCCCAACTTGCGATGAGGTTGTCAATCTCACCGGTTTGCTTGAAACAAAGGGTATGAGCGTATCGAGTGGAAAGTGATAGTAGTATGCGAGTAAAGTAAACAGTGCGAGTAAAGTAAACAGGTGATAGCAATATGATGGAAATAGGACCGGGGTCCACAGTTCACTAGTGGTGTCTCTCCATAAGATAAATAACACATGCTGGGTGACAAGGGTATAGTTAGTAGAGCTCGCTAGTTGAGTACCCCTGAGGCCCAATAAGCTAGGCCCAATTGTAATGATAGTCGAATACGATTTCTTACCGTATGTCGATATTGTAATCTGTATCGTACCCTACCCGATCCTCAAGACCTGGCCACCTATATATAGGGGCCAGGAGGGGACGGTGTAGGCTAGATTGAGAGCAAGCCAGGTTGAACACCCAAGTTTACTTTCGACACATACCTATTTCGACTAACTTTACCTTCGAGTTCATCCAACGCCCTATCTCCCCGATCCTAAGTCCTTCATCTAGGACATTTGTCGAGTTTACCCCTCGTCACTGGGTAAACAAATTACAGTTGGGCAATTGATAGAATAAAGATAAACGTGATATGTCAAGAAGATCACTATGCAATTTACTCCGAGCATTACAACAAAATACATAGACCGCCATCCAACTGCATCTATGACTAATAATCCACTCCCGGGGATATCATCCGAACACCCCATGAGTATTAAGTTGCGAACAACAGATAATTGCATTAAGCAAAGTGTGTAATGTAAATAAAGCATATGCCCTCGAGCATATGAATGTTGTTTTCTCCCTAGTAGCAACAGCACATCTAGAACCTTAGAGGTTTCTGTCACTCCCCCAGATTAAATAGAGGCATGAACCCACTATCGAGCATAAATACCCCCTCTTGGAGTCACTAGCAACTACTCGGCTAAGATAGCTACTAACAACGGAGAGCATGCAAGATCATAAACAACATAGAGATAACATAAGATATATTTCAGTATAGCAACTCAATCATAACACCAATATTCATCGGATCCCAACAAACCAAATATGTAGAATTACATAACGGTGATCTCAATCATGTAGGGCAGTGTAACGACCCAAATTTTTGGGAAATAAAAATAAATGGATTTATTAAAATACCAAATTTTTGGAGACAACAAAAACTTTTATTTTAAATACAAAATTAATTTCTTGTCTTTTAAAACTTATGAATTTGAGATTTTGCTCCCATGTTGCCAATAAAAAGAATATGAGAAGGGTTTTAAAACAAATCCTTTGAGCCCAAAGTTTTAAATAAAGATTTTTGTTAAATTGAAAGAGTTTTCTAACTATTAAATTTTGTGTATGGTTACATGCCAAACCCATTCGGGTCCATGGCCAAACCAAAATTAAGTCAAGCAATCACAAACAAATAGAAAAGAATCAAGAAAATAAACCGCAACACAAAAACCTAAGTAAGAAAGGAGGAAGTAGTGATCTTAAAAAAATTACTGATTACACTACTTTGCCCTTATATATTAAGCAATATTTGAACTATACCATCATGCATCTCTCCACCACAACTAAGAACAAGTTACAAAGAATCAAATACAATAAAGTTGGAAACAAAAATCAACTTGGAACCCTATTCAAATCTCTACCAAAGTTTGAATTCAAATAAGAGGTCATTCCTAACTCCATGTCATCTACAAGAAAACCAACACCTTTGGACCAAGATAAAACTTTTGCACTCCATATTGCATGTATGCATAGAGTTTTAATATAGGTCTTTTATGATTTCATGTGGGTTTTAATTTGTTGTGCAATGTTGAGTTAATTCAAACTTAACCAACAGAAGCATTAGAGAAGAACCACAAAGATCAAAAGAACCAGAAGCAAGAGAAATAAAGAAAAGAGAAGAAAAGTTTGATCTAGAAAATGTTATTGACTACCCTACTTTGGACACTTAAAATAAGCAATCTGTAAATCAATTGAGTGTGTGGTCAGTTGGTTGAGCAAGAACAACCTACATTCTTGCTGGACTAACAAACTTCAAACCAAAATTCAAATTCTAACCTAACTCAAACTTCTGCCAAAGTTTGAATCTAAAACATATGACAACCCCAAATTCAAAATAGCCCTGAAGCAAAACACCACCTCTTGACCTAACAAAAATTGTTTCAGACTCCCCATCCAATATAATGACCAACCCAATTTGAAAATTTCAAAAATTGAAATTTTTATTTCTTGCGGACATTGTGTCGAGCACCTAGTGGGCAGGATTCAGCAATAGTGCAATCACTGTGGCAAGCAGCCCCCCAGTACGCCCTAGCCCCATAGCAGTACCTGTGGACCTCCCCTGTCGCCTTGCTGTCGATCCCCAGTCACCCCTGCCCAGGCCCCGGCCGTGAGACATGGAGGAGAAGAGAAGAACACACCAGCACACCTTCCATGTCCCCCTCTGAACCAGACCGCCTCGACTCCTCCCATCGCGCCAGGACGCTCCTACAGCACGCCGCAGCCTGCAGCACCTGCCAACGTCGCCCCCTCTTCACTTCCTTGCCGGCCCGAGCCGTGAACTGGCCGCCACTGGACACCGCCGGTGCTCCCTCTCCCGTCTATAAAAAGCCGCCATTCTTCCCTGAAAAGACTCACACTATCCCCAGCACCTCCCCAGACAACCTCCTCTCTGCTCTCGATCTCCCCGTCGAGCTCGCCGGAGCAAGCCGCTCCGCAGAGCACCGCGTGTTCCCAGCAGTCCTGAGCCTCCCCCGACGCAGAGCCTGCGGGAGGCGGCCGAGAAGGACCTCCAGCGCCGCCCTGCACCCTCGCCGCCGCTCCCCGTCGCCGCCGGTGAGCTCCCCTAGCGCCGCCCTCCTCCCAGTACTCTCTCTCGCTTCCGTCCCCGTAGCGCCAGGAAGAAGACCCCGATACCTGTTCGGTTTAAGTGTTGACCGGTGGGCCCCCCCGGTCAGGCCCCCTTTATTCTTTTTTTTGCGCGCACCTGGGATCCCTAGCTGGGCCGGCCCGACTCGGCTTCCCGGCCCATATTAGTTCCAGTCTGTTAATATTTTTTTTTGGGAGAAACCTTTTAGTATTTGTATAATTGCTGCAACTTCAAACTAAAATTCCTAGAGTTGTACAAATTCAAATCTAGCAAATAAATACTTTTTGGAAAGCTTAGAACATGCTCTATCCAGTGGTAGTGTTTTCAACCCATTTAGACTTATATTTTTAATTGGGTAAAAATAACAAACTTGTAGTTATGCAACCTTGCAAAATTCATAACAAATCAAATAAAATTCAAAAAAATATGAATCCAACTTTCAAAATTCACATTTAGTGTTATCTATCTGTTGGTAACATTAGTTTGCAAATTAAAACCTTTTAATGGAAATGCTAAGTGTCTTATGTGGTTAAATAGGAAATCCTAACTTAGGGATAGTAGGCAAATGTTTTATAAATAGAAATTTTCTACATCCATTAGTATAAACCACATTTTAGATTGCATCTCTGTAAGAATTGACCTTGGTCAAGCGAACTTGCAGGAGATATTTTCATAATCCAAAATAAATAAACCCTACTTAGATACAACCACTCAATCATCTCATCCATCGGAACTCAATTATCGTCGAAACCACTCTCCATAGACTTCCTAGATCGTTTCTCTTACACAAGTATCCTTATAGTGAGTATGTGTTGTTTGTGAATTGTGTGGTGATTGTATGCTTATTTACTTTCCTACGATTAGACAATAACGAGAGTAAGGAGAATGGATCCCGAAGTCAACCAAACAATGGTGATGGAGACTACACAATCCGAGATGAAGATGAAGAAGCCTATGACCTTGCCAAGCCAGGCAAGCCATCTTTTGATCATACCATTACCCAGTTTTATAATGCATGTTTACTTGCTTTTAAATAAAAGTGCATGCTAAAATAATTGTTACCAAGTTGCAAATGAGTAGTGATGTCTTTCTTAACAAGTGCATCCAACTCTTTTTGTGGATGACATTAAGGGCATCAAACTTAGCCTACCCTTGAGAAACCCTTCCTTAGTGGATGCTAAGTAGAGAATCAAGCTAAGCCTATCCAATATACCTACCTAGATCCTTGTGCCCTCATGAGGATTATGCTTGAGCTGAAGGCATTCGTGGAAAATGACTAGGTGGGAACCCCAATTAAGATCATGAAGATTTTGAAATGAAAACCTTGGAAAGGGGCAACCTTGCCCAAGGATGATTTTTAAATACAAACCTTGGAGATGGGCAACCTTACCCAAGGGTGACTTTGAAAACTATTTACAAAATGGTGACATGGTGAAGGTGACATGAAGGTTTGACAAAAATGATAAATGCGTGAAGTACCATACTAGACCAACCATACAGTGCGACCACATTACTCTGGTATGGGACGGGGCTTAGTGGAGTAGTTTGTTTCTCCTTAGTGTAGACCCTACACACTGTAAATGGAAGTCCGACCAGGGACTCCTCTTCCAGGGCACCCTATGGCTACGGCCTAAGTTCGCCTTGTCCTCCTTTTTAGGTGGTTGGGGTACAAGCCAAAGAGCCCTCATTGAAAATGGACTACCGGGTGTAGGACTCTACCTCGGTTAGTGGCATTCTGGTGGGACAAGCGGCTGGGAACTTTGCACACTCCGGACAGCTTCTTGGACTCCGGTGTTGAGGGGTACAACTCTAGGCGGTAGTGTTTATGCTAAGGCGGGCAGGTGAAACATTAATGGTCGGCTGCTTGTCGTGGCATATGTCGTTATGCAGGGAAGTTGCCCACACGATGAGTAGCCGGATGATGTGGGTAAAGTGTACAACCTCTGCAGAGTGTAAAACTATTCGAATAGCCGCGTCCGCGGTCATGGACAGTTGGATTGGTTGTACTTGGCCGTTATCAGGTTTTACTTTGAAAATGATTGAGAAAGGTGACTTGACAATGAATTTCGATGACCATGGAGGTGACTTGGTGAACAAAAGAATTGACATTTGGGGGATTCCATCTAGAGATTTATAAAGAGCTAAATGTTTTCTTACCATTTTAGATAAAAGATCTTTGAAAGGAAATTCTGCTTTATGCAAATGAACCTAGAGCTTAGACCACTATATGAACTATGCATTCTCTATTCATTTATTTATAAGATGGTTTGCGAGTGCATGCAATGTACTCATGGCTCTGTCCCTGGCTATTAACTTGGCCAGACTTGAAGGAGAGAAATCAAGAAGGAAGAAATCATTGACGACTTTGCGAATTAGGCTCGTTTCCTACTGTCGGCTTTGCCTGTGCGGTTGAAGCTTGACAATATGGACCCAAAGTGTTATTCCGCTGCATATTGATATATTGTAAGGTTTGGTCTGTACGACCACCTATGTAATCCCTTTATTTACTATTAATAGCTATGACTGTGATATCAACTACGTTATGTAAATCACAACAATGATTCTGGGATTGTGATGGATTACATAACGGGCACTTCGAATTTGTTATAAATTCGTGGGTGTTACAGGCAGCTCATGAGATCTAAACATGAAGCACATGGTGGAGGAGACAACCATCTAGCTACTGCTATGGACCCATAGTCCAAGGTAGACTACTCACTCATCGCTCCGGAGGCAAGCATGGCGATGAAGAAGACCTCCAGTGGCGATTCCCCTCTCCGGCAAGGTGCCGGGAAGAGCTTCTGGACCCTCCCGATCTTCGGGTCGACGGCGGCAGCGGATCGCGATGTGTTCTGGAAAATTGATCGGGTACTTAGGTTTTTTTTCGTCGGGGGGGTCTTTATAGGCGAAGGGGCATCATCAGAGCTGGACCGAGGTGCCCTCACACATAGGGGGCGCGGCCAGGGGCTGGACCACGCCGCCCTGGTGTGTGGGGCCCTCATGGCCCCCCTCCAACTCCTCTTTGGATCTCTGGAAGCTTCCAGGAAAAATAAGACTTCAGGAACTTGTTTCGTCCAATTCCGAGAATATTTCCTGTGTAGCTTTTCTGAAACACAAAAATAGCAGAAAACAGGGAACTGGCACTGTGGCGACTTGTTAATAGGTTAGTTCCGGAAAATGCATAAAAGTGCCACGAAGTGTAACGAAACAGTAGGCAAATGGTGTAAAAACAAGCATGGAGCATCAAAAATTATAGATACGTTGGAGACGTATCAAGCATCCCCAAGCTTAACTCCTGCTCGTCCTCGAGTAGGTAAGTGATAACAAAAGAATAATTTTTGAGGTGACATGCACCTACATAATCTTGATCATATATGTAAGCGTTGTGAGCTGGGATCAAAAGAACTTAAAACATGGGCATGAAAGATATAATCTTGACAATATAAACTTAGCAACCATGTTATAAACATGAAAATGAATATGAACATGAACAAAAGATCATGAAAATGAAACAATGAAAGTCAAACGTGTGTTCAAATCATATGGAAAAACATACAAATGGTTTTTAGCTTGTCCTTCATGGAGAGCAAAACATAAATGCATAGGACATCTTCAAGTTTAAGAGGGCGACTAGATACAAATAATTTGAGAACAAGTGAAACCAACAATATGAATCAATCAATGAAAACTTTGGGACAATGCACATTATACTAAGAATGACAACTATGCTTTCTTAATGGTGCATAAAGATAGAAGGTGGTGACTCAACATAAAAGTAAAAGAAAGGCCCTTTGCAGAGGGAAGCAGTGATTGTAAGTTTTATAACCTTCAAAAATTATGGTACTTACCGGCTTTGAGCTCTCATTGCCCCCATCATAAGCATCTTGAATGGTTAAAGTTAATGCGAGAACAATTATGATGCATATGCTTGACAAATCATAAGTTGAAAACCTTGTGTCCCGTGAATACGAGTACCCAAACCTCATGCTACTCCACTTAGAGTCCCAAGCAAGGCTCTTGTCATTGTAAGTATATATGTATCATCGAGAACCGCCAACGGGGTACCTCCGTGCCCGATGACATGGAACAAGCCTACATCAAAATGACAGGACAAGCAGACAATGAACACCTCGACATCTCTTTTATTTACCATTTGTTTAGCTTTTTATTTTGAGATGCGTCGTCAAATGTCCACTATGGGTATGCTACAAATTTCCACCATGAATTATGCATGGCTTAGATTGGCGGCCCAGGCGTTTCACTAACACATATACAAACTCCATGATCCCCGCAAGATTCCTAATTCATTTCACACCGCGGGCATCCATAAACAAAAGATCACGATATCAACTCAAATAAGAAGTGCAATGTTGAAAGCTTGCCCCATGACAGCATGGTTGGGCTAGTCTCCAACTTACAACTTGCAAGCATAACAACTCAACATAAGAAACCACAATGTCAAATTTTTAAGAACAAGAAAAAGTAAAGTATGCCTTCCGGTTCATGAGAGCTTTACTGACCAATTTTCGCATAACACTGGTAAGAGTTTAATTTGAAGAGTAAATAAAAGCAAGTCAAATTTACTTGGAATAGCAAATTGCTAGTAGGTATGTATGGTGGACACTTTGGCAAACTTGGTTTTTAGGAGTTGGATGCACGAGTAGAGCTCATACTCAGTACAAGGCGAGGGCTAGCAAAAGACTGGGAGCGACCAACTAAGAGAGCAATAATGGCCATAATCATGCAAAGCGACAAAGAGACATTTGAAAGAAGCATAAGATGGCATCAAAAGTCAAAAACTAAATGATCATAGAGGCTATTGGCGACTTTGTATGAGTCTAACATGTGTGAGCATGCGCCAAGTCAACCCAAATAAAGCATCAAGGAGAAAACCAAAATAATGCTTCCAAACAATAAAAACAACGCATGATTTTTTCAAAGGCTCATTAAGCAATCTCAGTTATTTGAGACAAGTCATGCTACAGAAAAACCACTAAGCATACTATCAAAAATACATCAAGCACGACATGTAAAAGCCTAAGCCGCAGTCTACACAAGCTCCTTCTTGTATCACTTTTTTGCATAAAGTTTTTCTCTTTTCCAACACCATTTGAAATTTTTTAAGACACCTCTTTTGATGAAAACCAATAAATATCAGAAGCAAAAATACACCTTGATGAAGATATATGACAAGGTCTGAACGCAAATCAAGGCGAAAACAAAAACCAAAAGCAGTAGCAGAAAAGGAAGAACACTCGGTTTTTTGATAAGAATGAAAACTAGAGCGTTCTTGGCAAATGAAAAGCAAGGCAACTTCTCCAAAACAAATTTGTTGGGGTCCAACCATTTATTACAGCAAACAAAACTAAACTAATAAAGAAAACTAAAACAACTGACGCTCCAAGAAAAACACATAGTGCATGATGCAATAAAAATATAGTGTCTTGAAAGGTGACCTGATTTTTGCCGATGAAGAAGGGGTGCCTCGGGGGCATCCCCAAGCTTTGACGCTTGTACTTTTTGGATATTTCTTGGGGTGATGCATGGGCATACCCAAGCTTGAGCTTTTGTCCATTCTTCAACTCATCTCATCATTCTCCAATCCCTACACTTGAAAACTTCCTTCATACAAAACTAAACACAAATCTATTAGCAACATTAGTGTAAGCATATCATATAATCAACCTCTTTTTGCTTCATTTTTCAACCCAAAACCACCACATATAAAGTATATACTACTGTAGCAACTTCCCCAAAAGTTCCGTGATCAAAAGAACTCAAAAGAAAGCGATAAAGTGACAAACACAAATATTGGCAGAAATCTGTCAAAACGGAACAGCTGACAAAGGCCGAATTTTTAAGGTGTTTTCTGTTGCTTAAATCAAAAAGTGTTCAACTAATGAAAGTTTGGATATAACCTGGGGCATATGCACAAGAAATCGCAGGTCCAAAAGATATACAGATAATTTTCACGAATTTTTACGGTGCAGCACCAAAAACAGTTTCAGGACAGCAACATCCCCAAATCTTTACCTCACTCAAATTAGAGGCTTCTCTTGGCACAATAATGAAATAAAAAGGATAAGGAGAGGTCATTAAAGTAGTAATGACTTCCAATACTCAAATAAAAGAAAAAGTACTGAAAATAAAACATTGGGTTATCTCCCAAGAGTGCTTTTCTTTAACGCCTTTGAGCTAGGCGCAGAAAATTGTGAATCAAGTAATAATGAAAGAGGCATGAGGATCCACTATAGGAGTCTTTTCAACAATGAAGGAAATTGTGTCCAAATGAGTTTTTTAAGATCCTTTATGATCACTTTTTGGTACACTACTTTCATCAAAAAAGTTTTCAGGACAAATCCAACTAAATTTTCTATCCCAAGCATCGTGAATTCCTACAAGTTTATAAGGTATTGGCACTCTAAAATCTTCATTGGGTGTGCCAACAACCGCTACGGGTGAGCTAAGCTTATTAAATTTCTTTAAAACTTTTCTAGCCTCATTGGCAACATCTTTAAATTCTATGCGCAAAGTTTCCAAGATAAAAGCTTTCTTTTCGGGATCCTCAATTTCATGAAGCTTAAGGAACATGTATTGCATAAAAGGATTAAGGCTAGCAAACCTAGCTTCTAACATGTGAACTAAATAAGCATGAGCAACTTCATAGCTAGGAGCAAGCTCAACCGAAGACTTTTCCTCAACTTCTTTATGCATACTAATGTGATTAAAGAACTCCTCAATGTTATCTTTCCCAATAATTGAACCACTACCTACTGAGAGGTCCTCCAAAACGTACTTAGGGAACAACATAATGACTAGAAATAAAGAAATAACAACTACCACGGATTCTAATTTTTTTTTGGGTTTTTGATAAAATGATGGAAGTAAAAATAAAGTAAAGTAAAGCAAAACAATAAAACAAAGTAAAGGATGTGCATGCGAAAAACTCCCCTTGCAGAGGTCTTCCACTCTTCCCCGGCAACGGCGCCAGAAAACTTGTTGGTGGCGCGGTGATGATAGTATGAAAGATGTGTAGTAAATGACCGGCCAGTTGGAAAACCCCAGGAGAAGGTTTTGATGAATATAGCAGCAAGTTTTCCCTCAGTTAAGAAACCAAGGTATGTCGATCAGGAGAAGAGCAGACAATACGACTGAAGGTGATGCTTGCAAGCTTCGCGACAGCTCCAGACAATTTATAGGGCGCCTCGTCCAAGCTTTGCTTTGTGAGCAGCAACGTGGAACCTGCACACACACAACCAAGTACTTTGTTCCCAACTTGCGATGAGGTTGTCAATCTCACCGGTTTGCTTGAAACAAAGGGTATCAGCGTATCGAGTGGAAAGTGATAGTAGTATGCGACTAAAGTAAATAGTGCGAGTAAAGTAAACAGGTGATAGCAATATGATGGAAATAGGACCGGGGTCCACAGTTCACTAGTGGTGTCTCTCCATAAGATAAATAACACATGCTGGGTAAACATATTATAGTTGGGCAATTGATAGAATAAAGATAAACGTGATATGTCAAGAAGATCACTATGCGATTTACTCCGGGCATTACAACAAAATACATAGACCGCCATCCAACTGCATCTATGACTAATAATCCACTCCCAGGGATATCATCCGAACACCCCATGAGTATTAAGTTGCGAACAACAGATAATTGCATTAAGCAAAGTGTGTAATGTAAACAAAGCATATGCCCTCGAGCATATGAATGTTGTTTTCTCCCTAGTAGCAACAACACATCTAGAACCTTAGAGGTTTTTGTCACTCCCCCAGATTAAATAGAGGCATGAACCCACTATCGAGCATAAATACCCCCTCTTGGAGTCACTAGCAACTACTCGACCAAGATAGCTACTAACAACGGAGAGCATGCAAGATCATAAACAACATAGAGATAACATAAGATATATTTCAGTATAGCAACTCAATCATAACACCAATATTCATCGGATCCCAACAAACCAAACATGTAGAATTACATAACGGTGATCTCAATCATGTAGGGCAGCCCATGAGATCTAAACATGAAGCACATGGTGGAGGAGACAACCATCTAGCTACTGCTATGGACCCATAGTCCAAGGTAGACTACTCACTCATCGCTCCGGAGGCAAGCATGGCGATGAAGAAGACCTCCGGTGGCGATTCCCCTCTCCGGCAGGGTGTCGGGAAGAGCTTCTGGACCCTCCTGATCTTCGGGTCGACGACGGCGGCGGATCGCGATGTGTTATGGAAAATTGATAGGGTACTTAGGTTTTTTTTCCGTCGGGGGGTCTTTATAGGTGAAGGGGCATCGTCAGAGGTGGACTGAGGTGCCCTCACACATAGGGGGCGCGGCCAGGGGCTGGGCCGCGCTGCCCTGGTGTGTGGGGCCCTCGTGGCCCCCCTCTGACTCCTCTTCGGATCTCTGGAAGCTTCCAGAAAAAATAAGACTTCAGGAACTTGTTTCGTCCAATTCCGAGAATATTTCCTGTGTAGCTTTTCTGAAACACAAAAATAGCAGAAAACAGGGAACTGGCACTATGGCGACTTGTTAATAGGTTAGTTCCGGAAAATGCATAAAAGTGCCACGAAGTGTAACGAAACAGTAGGCAAATGGTGTAAAAACAAGCATGGAGCATCAAAAATTATAGATACGTTGGAGACGTATCACTAGTCCATGTGACTAAGCTAGTTTGTAAGTTTGAAGACTTATGTATCTGGATCCACGTTGTAATCTTGATACTATGCAATAAATACTTTATTTTGTTCTGTGGTGCTATCAGTGATCCATGGAATCGCATTTAACACAGGTGTTCCACCTTAATCCAAAGGTGGGGCGTTACAGTACCGCTGTGTGGTGACCCGGCATATCACTGCATGTGTAGTATGCAAGTCGTTCACATAACACTAATGAAACACCGTCTCACTAGTATTACATCCATCAGAGTGGTACAACAGAAACATCACAGGTCCACGGTATGACTATAGGATTACAATTTTCAGCATTCAGAAGATCTTCAGAATCTCCTCAACAAGTAAAGGTTTAGTCCTGGCGACTACAAACGAGGAAGAAACAAGGAAGACTAAACTAAACTACAACTAATGCAGTTGGTTAGCTAGAGAAATATCCTAGCTACTTAGGTTCTAGGAATAGGGAAACTGGTTCCCTTCTATCCCTATTCTAGTTTTCCACCAAGATTCGCAATAATTGTTGACTCCGCTGATAATCCTGACGTTGGTAGAATTCTTCATCTTCATCTTTAGGTCTTGAGGTTGCCTCCTTGAGTTGCCTTCAATCTAATTCTTCATAGTCTAGCAAGGGTTTAAGAGATTGGGGTGAGTAACGAGCGTTACCCAACAAGTTTCTTTAGAAAGAAGTTGTGTGATATGCACTAACTAAAGCCAAAGACCCAAAAGAGTCGTAGGTCAATGCAAGGTTTTATCAAAGTTTCTTGAAAGATTACTTTTACTTATGAAAATTATGCCCAACAGCCAACACAGGTAGTAGTGCCTTGAGAGCACCTTTCCTGCCGCATTCGCAGCTCCTTCCCGGAACAAGGGGTAACATGTCATATCCTTTTACACTCTGCAGAGGTGTGTCCTTCCAAAAGCGATCAAAGCCTTGCTGCACAACCGGGCGAATCTTTCCCGTCCACACTTCCTTGGTGTGGGGCCCAGTCATTGATCCAAGCCAATCACTGCCTTCTCCGCACAACGCATGCCCACCCAATTCACGCAAGCAGGTTGTGCCCCTGATATTCACCCCCAACGATGAAGTACCTAGGCGTCCCTTGCGGACCATCATAGACACCAGTGTCGTGAGAACTGAGGTGTCCCACCCATGTGCAAGTAGTCCCGCAAGATCTACCGCGACCGGCAACTGGCTGCCCGTTGACATGCGAACAAGAGAAGATACAGCTGACTTCCCCGTCCCATTCCAAGTCTCTTGGACGACACGGTTTTTACGGTGCCGGAATAACTGTGGCATTGGTAGTTAATCCTAGGTTTACTTTCCCGTGCAAGTGGAACCTCCACCACCACAATCTTCCCGTGGTTCCACCTGCCAGCCCTCCTAGGTTATCACCACAGGTCGATAACCACTAGTCATATTACTTATGAAAATAGGTTTTCCATCCTTTTTGAAATGTTAGAGTTTGAAGTCAACACTTTGCAAGTAGTTTCAAAACCAGTGCAACCAAGAGATATGAGCAAGATAAACTTGCCTTTTTGACTGCAAGATTACGCAAGTCAAGGTCTTCAATACGAAGGAAATCCAAATATTGAAGTAGCACCATCATCTGGTAAAGATGATGTTAAAAGAACTGCAGCATGATATGCATCATATATACTATGCATCGTTCTAAGCGTAACCTAACCCCCAATGGTTTAGTATATAAGGTTGTGATGACTTCATTGTAATGAGTTGCACTTTTAGATTCACTCCACAACAAGGTTGTTAAGGATTTTAGTTTGACTGACAAACTTTTGAAAGTAATAGAGTAAAGCTTCAAACTAGAGTTATTGCAGAAGATAGGTATAGCAATGGGTGAAGACTTGAAAGTAACACTTTTAAGTGGTATCATATTATTAGCAATCAAGTAGTTGGGTATTAACAAGCAAAGCTGAAGTAATTCTTATTTGATAAGAATACCCAGTTAGTATTAGGGTTGACAACAATCTTAACACCAAATAGAGTTATATAAGTTCAAGATTAATAGAGTAGTTTGTTACTTACTTTCAATGTCTTTTGAAAGAATAACATTTGAAGAACATGTTTATGATTGATTAGAAGCACTACACCTAAGGTTTAGTGTTCTAGGATTTAGCATAGCTCTATCATAATTAGAGAGTAGTTATTGAATGGAGCATATCAGGAAATAAGCTGAGATCCATCTAGTATCTATACAATATAAGTTGAGCATGATCATTCAAAGTAGTTGAGATTGTTGTTACCATATATAGTTGTTTCTATAGTTGACATCATTCTTTACAAGCATACGTACTCAAATAGTTAGTCATGAGCAGGTAGTGCTAAAGTAATCCATTCATGGTTGATTCCAGGTTTGTTAATAATCTTAACATGCATAGGTCTTTGCTAAACTTAGGACATAGGAATTGAGGTGATGCTTACTTGATATGTTCTTCAAAAGAATTACTTTTGAAGAACATACTCCTTATTGGACCTTTTTTTATTACTTAAAGGAATGGTGTTTAGGTGATTTCACGAAGATAATAGTTTTTAAGTTGCAACAAGGTTTTGCAAGTTGTTAGTGGACTAAAGTATCTCATGTTGAAATGGAATAACAAACTAGCCACTCATGGTTGAATTAGGAGATATAGCTAGGCTAGCATACTAAGGTAGTTATTAGTTTTAGTACTAAAAAGTAATGGTAGAGCTTAAGTTATATGTACTTCAAAAGAATTACTTTTGAAGAACATATTCTTTAAAGAGTAATTAGTATTGAAATCCATTTTAAGTAGTCAACTTTTATCTTTAGAAACTTTATATTAACTAGTAAAGCATGATTCTAACTTACTATTATTTATTAAGATTTGACTTCTACTCACAAGTGACTAGACTCCCATATGATTAGATATAATTCTAAAGTACCTAATTCCTAAACAATAGTTTAAAGTTAGGAATCAATATGAATACGGACTAGTATTTATTTACATTCCCTAGGTTTTAGCACTTTAAAATTATGAGGAAAAGTTGTTCCAGTGTCCTAAGGTGCTAATAGCAAGGTTCAAGTTAAGATTCTAAATTCATGGGAAAGCATTTGCAATTGGTTGTTTGAACATACAAACATTTATTTGCTATTTTAAAACTTATTAGGTTTCAAATTTGGTTCAAATTCCTATTTTGAAAATAGTACTTAATCATGTTCTAAAGTTTCACTCAAAATTATTATACACAAGTATATGATATTACAGCACAAATCAATAGATCTTATTTTTAGGATCATTTTGATATATTATTTGCATTTTTCTGACTAAAAATGAAATAGTTATGAATTTGCAAAGATTTAAACTTTTTTTGGAATTTTCTATTTAACAGGGAAAATTTTCTTACTGAATCTAAACCTAGTCGCTATCACTGACGTGTGGCGACAAAGCACACGTCAGCAGCCACGCGGCATTGACCAGTCAATTGGTTGACCGGGCGTGACTGGACGCCGACGATCGCCGGAGACGACGATCTGGCCAGAGCGGGGCTGCGCGGGTGTATGATTTCGAATCAGGAGACTAGCGCGAGTCTAATACTACTAGCGCCACCAAGAAATGGTCACCGGAGATAGCTCCGGCGAGCACTTTCACGGCGGTGATCTCCGGCTAACCAGGGAAACTCGCTACAGGCTAACCCAAGATGCAATAATAAACTCCATAGATGAGTAGGCTCACCAAAAAGACTGAAGAGACGATTGGGGAGGTCGGGGAAGGTCACAGGTAGGTGCATGATCAAGAATTCCGGCGACATCTGCACAAAGGGAACGGTGAAATTCTCCTGGATGCGACTTCCCCTTGATGCTATACTCCACCGAGATGATCCAGGAGATAAGGCGCTCTTTCCAGACTATTCCCTGGAGCTCGGGGTGCTCGCCATCGACGGCGGCTTACAGAGGTCCGGCAGAAACATCTGGTAGTGGAGGGGAAATAGGGAGGGGTTGAGGGACAGAGAGATGGCGGCGGAGATAGCTAGGGTTTCCTGCAGATCCTCGGTGTGGTTTTATAGGACCAGAAGTCGTTGGAATCGCGGTCGCGACGGCGGCGGTGGCCGAGATGCGTCTGTGACGATGACCATGCTCTGGGCGTGAATCTTGAAGATTTTCTTGCCAGTAGATGATGGTACGGGTGAGGACGTCATCGTGGTGGTCAGCGGCGCTAGGCGGCGGTCAGCGTTGGCGGCCGGCGACATGGAGCTTGTCACCTCGCTGTCGACCAACGGCCAGAGGAAGAATAAGACTTCTTCTTCTTCTTCTTCTTCTTCTTCTTCTTCTTCTTCTTCTGTCTTTCCCCCCCAAAGCGGTACCTGGACCGGCTGGTTCCTGGGCCGAGCTAACGGGCCACGGCCAGGTGAGCTATTCTTTTTTTTCTACCTTTTCTTTTTTCTTTCCTTTATCTGTTTTTGATTTCTAATTGCATTCAAATCTGTTTTGCAGGATTTTGATTTAGCAATTATTCTTAATAAGTATGACATGTTCCCAAACTATTACAATAAAACATTATTTGATGTGTCTATAATTTATATTATTATGATTTTAATTAAGACCTTGATAAAGATGGATTCAAACACTACTTCTTGAGTGTTCAAAATATTTTGTTAAGACTTAAATGATTCATAGTGATACCTATTAAACATTAACTTGAGCCTTATTGACAGTAAAGTGATTCCATGGGATTTTATAATTGCTAACTTATATGTTTCAATAGCATGGCTTCTAAGCTTAACATATTTTATTAATGTCATGAAATGGCCTATGGGCAATTCCAAGGTTATTAGTAGTTTCTTGATTCTTTAGTTTGATCTTTTGAGGATATTGCATACCTCTCACAAGAAATGATTATTTGGAATTTAAGATTTGGATATGCACTTGTGAATTGTTCATGAGTGTAAGGAGTTTAAGTTGACTTGTAAGAATAGTTGTTTTAGACACAATCCTAGGATTTAGAGTTAAGATATTAGTAAAGACATTGCTTATGATCATCAGTGATACATTAGTAGAAGTGGAAGTGAAGTTAATAGAATAGAGTTCCAAATGGCTAAATGGAAGGATATTGGGTTGGATGAGTTTATATCACCCCTAGATGCAGAATTAGAATTGGACAACAGAGTAGAGTTTTAAATGCATAGGTGGAAAGAATATGAAATATCATAGAAGTGTCTCAACCTTATTTAAGAAGATAGTGATCATGCAACAAAGTCTCTATAGACTAACCAAGTTTCTAGGTCAAGGCTTAGGATCTGCTCAACCTATATCCAGTAGATCTACTTAATGGAAACATGTACAAAGATCAAGGTTTCCCATAATGCTTCCATAAGATGGTATCTCCTAAGTGACATATGATCAAGCTGGGTTCCTAGTCCACACTTGGTTTTAGGATGGTATCTGCTTATCAGACTAGGTTTTATAGCTAACCTAATTATCTTTATCAACAAGCATAATCATATCCATGACATGATCATACTATTTCCTTCATCAACACCCATAATAAATCCATTTTATTTCCTTCATCAACTCCATCTACCAAGGGTTTATTCTTGGTTGTACCAACCTTCTGAGATTAAGGATATAATCTCCCCTTTGTGTGGTTCATATAGGATCTACTCCACTTCGTAACTTCATAAGTCTAGGTATCGGTCACTTCCTAAGTATGGTTCTAGTATAGACCAAATTAGGGTTTATGATATGATCACCCTTATATCAAATGACTTAACCTAAATAGAATTTGAGTAATATCTAAAGTCTCCTAGTTGACCTTTTTAGGAATGGCTCTAATGCTCTTAAGTTATCTCACCTAGAGTTAAGGCAAATCTTATAATCAAACTGGCATTGAGCTAACCTCTCAACTTCTCTTAATTGGACTCACTAGATTAGGGCATAAGAATATAGAATAGATCATGATTTTAAGAATAAGACTTGTTTTGACTTCTTTAGCATAAAAGAAGTATAGTTTATATAATACCATGATGATCTTGGTACGAATATATATTTGGTTCTAAAATGGTGTGTCAAGCATTTTAGTTTTATCTCACTTAACTCTCTTTTAGTTGTTGTAACTATCACTACCCAAAACAAGGATTTTATCAAAGGTCATATTGAAGTTTATCGCACTCTAATTGATGAGCTACTTCAATTCCATCAACTCAAGTGAAACTCCAATCACTTTGATCTATTTTATTTAAATGCGCGAAAATTACCCGGATTTTCTATGCATGAAATGCAATGCACACATCTGTTGCCTCTGTTTTATAACCTCTAATCCTGGGATATTACAGTCTTCCCCCCTTAAACTAAACTTCGTCCCAAAGTTTTCGCTCTCATACGTTGTTGGACGAACTTGTTGTTGGTATCATATGTCTTGAAGTTCCTTTACCAACTAATTGGGATATAGATGGTATCCTTTGTCTAGAGTGATACTCGAAACTATTATTGTCTAACTCCAAACAATAGTCTCTTGAACTCCATCCATCTTGGTCTCTTCTTGGTCATTCTCCTGGATTATCCATGTTTGCAATTCTTTCTATGGCTTATAGGGTCCTACTAATTGTTCCAACAAATCTTCCTAATTGACTCTGGGTTTGACCACCTAAGAACGGGTTAAACACATGTAGTGTGTCCATTTAGGTTTTCTGATCCAATTCTATAGATCTTTACCGGTCTTCTAGGTTCAAGACTAGGGTTAATTCTAATTTCAAACTTCTCCAGCTGCGGTTCATGATACCAGCTACGGTTCATACTTGATACCAGCTGTGGTTCACACTTGATACCAGCTGCGGTTCACACCTGGTGTGATTATGGTCAAAATCATCTCACTCCTTTGCCAAACTCCATAAGGTTACGACAAATCTTGAAAAGAATTTACTTCCGACATACTTCCTCTAACTTTCAACACTTTTTAAGTTTCCTGGACTCTCCCCTTTGACTTTTCTAATGGTCTTTGAACATATTGATCTCTAACCATTTGGACTCCACGATTAACTATAAGTTTTGGGTCGGTCTTACTACTATGTCTTTCTAAGGGTTTCTCGAAAAAATCTGCGGTTTACCCACACAATTGTGGAGAACCGGTACGAATTCTTCGGATAATCATTTAGGTAGGGTGTTCTATTCCACTTCTGGATGTTCGTACCTACCCAAAGGTTCTAAAGATTGATGAGGATTGGGTTTTCCCATCGTTATCTATCCTAATTCAATTGGTAGGTTAGATACAAAGCCACGAAAGAAATCTGACAGAGTTTCTCTTGTACCGGAGGACATCCACGACAGGCATTTGTATAAGTTGGACAACATAAGAACTAATAGGGATATAAAATAACCAATGGCTTCAACCAATCATTGCTAACACGAAACCTCACAAGTCTTGGTCCGTCGACAAAGACTACAACTCTAAGATAAGGAAATGTATTGTTAAAGTCTTAACCACCAATCAACAATTCAAGATTTCGGGACTAGAGATCATAGTTATACAGAGATGTTATGTGTCTTAGTCATGCTATCGACGAGGTTTACTGGGGTTACCACTCCCAGGCTGGATAAAGCAGCAAGCAATACCGGCATGGATCATCGGTATCACAACACCTCAATCAACCCGTGATATACTAAGCATAACCAAGGCTGCATAACAACAAGCTCAAATACCTTAAACTCAATTGCGGTTACCTAATTAGTGGTTCTACTCAATAATCTAGGGTTACCTCTAGTGTTTTAAGAACTAGAGTGTTACTAAATTCCAACTTTTCTGTAGTTTTACTAATCTAGTTGTGGATCCTTCTAATCTTCCTTCGAAGTATCACTGAAGCTTCCTCCTGTTGGCTTCCTTTATCTGGTGATCCTTCATCTTTGGGCTTGATTGCCTTAGAGACTCGTCTCTTCCTCACACGAATCCCTTAACCCTCTAGAACTATAGCATCAAGTAAGAACTTGATACTGCAACATGCACTTGCATATCAAAGCCCAATTTCATGTATAGATCTAGTCACACAATAAAATTCAAGAAGATCCAAATTTGTGCTGGCAACATACATCATCATAAGCCCGTGAGTAAAACATCTCTAGAATTCAGGCTTAGATGTGTACCTTATAGCACCAAATATTATAGGTTTATATTGTGCTATATTGCACGTAGTGGTGGACTACTACTCTTTGTCTCAATATTTACTCCAATTGCCCAATTGCAATCGAATAAATTTGAGCAAAGGGGTCTGGAAACCATTCTAATGGATCCAGATTCCTTTAAGACTACAACTTCTAGCTTACCTTCTGTCCCATTGAAGACGAATCTCACATGATCTCTCAGAACTTCATGTATTCATGAGCATTGTACTTCTTCACCAGACATGGTTCCCATAAATCCATATCTTTTATAGGTCTTCTCTGACTAAAGTCTGTGGTTTTTGGTACACTTGACCTAGTTACCATTGTTGAGAATACTTCATTCACCAATCTTCTTGAGCATCTACCTCCTCAGCTTGGAATTGCTGGTCTACTACAAAGTTCTACTCCTTCATGTGAAGATTCTCAGATGAATCCAACATGATTAAACTATTTATACTCGCAGTGCATCTTAATTGTATATGGCATCCTTGAGTAACCACATACAAGACTATACCTGAGTTGCTACAACCTCATATAGCTTCCCTTAATCACTTAACATCATCCTACTACAGTTTTGGATGAATCAAACTTAACAACATTCTGCCCTTGGTATACTTCTTCCAATAGGATAGTTCCCATTCCGGTTATATCCTCTCTTTGGACTACCATGTATTGTATACCAAATATGATCTTCTTCAAACCTTTATGTAAGGCTTTGATGATGTCATACTACTAGGTATGGAACCAGATGTCTAACTTCACTTAGGAAAAACAGATAAGAAATTTGACTCGAGTGTGTCAGGATTATTCTTTTGTTGAATATCCATCCCAAGTCATACGAAGAACTGGTTTAGATAAGATGGCTTCTTATAGTCACTACCAAACCTACAGGTCTCCTATTTAAGGGTTTTAATCCTAGGGTCAAAGCGTTTGCTCTGATACCAGCTGTGGTGACCCAGCATATCAATGCATGTGTAGTATGCAAGTCGTTGACATAACACTAATGAAACACCGTCTCACTAGTATTACATCCATCAGAGTGGTACAACAGAAACATCGCAGGTCCACGATATGACTATAGGATTACAATTTTCAGCATACAGAAGATCTTCAGAATCTCCTCAACAAGTAGAGGTTTAGTCCTGGCGACTACAAACGAGGAAGAAACAAGGAAGACTAAACTAAACTACAACTAATGCAGTTGGTTAGCTAGAGAAATATCCTAGCTACTTAGGTTCTAGGAATAGGGAAACTGGTTCCCTTCTATCCCTATTCTAGTTTTCCACCAAGCTTCACAATAATTGTTGACTCCGCTGATAATCCTGACGTTGGTAGAATTCTTCATCTTCATCTTTAGGTCTTGAGGTTGTCTCCTTGAGTTGCCTTCAATCTAATTCTTCATAGTCTAGCAAGGGTTTAAGAGATTGGGGTGAGTAACGAGCGTTACCCAACAAGTTTCTTTAGAAAGAAGTTGTGTGATATGCACTAACTAAAGCCAAAGACCCAAAAGAGTCGTAGGTCAATGCAAGGTTTTATCAAAGTTTCTTGAAAGATTGCTTTTACTTAAGAAAACTATACCCAACAGCCAACACAGGTAGTAGTGCCTTGAGAGCACCTTTCCTGCCGCAGTTCGCAGCTCCTTCCCGGAACAAGGGGTAACATGTCATATCCTTTTACACTCTGCAGAGGTGTGTCCTTCCAAAAGCGATCAAAGCCTTGCTGCACAACCGGGCGAATCTTTCCCGTCCACACTTCCTTGGTGTGGGGCCCAGTCATTGATCCAAGCCAATCACTGCCTTCTCCGCACAACGCATGCCCACCCAATTCACGCAAGCAGGTTGTGCCCCTGATATTCACCCCCAACGATGAAGTACCTAGGCGTCCCTTGCGGACCATCATAGACACCAGTGTCGTGAGAACTGAGGTGTCCCACCCATGTGCAAGTAGTCCCGCAAGATCTACCGCGACCGGCAACTGGCTGCCCGTTGACATGCGAACAAGAGAAGATACAGCTGACTTCCCCGTCCCATTCCAAGTCTCTTGGACGACACGGTTTTTACGGTGCCGGAATAACTGTGGCATTGGTAGTTAATCCTAGGTTTACTTTCCCGTGCAAGTGGAACCTCCACCACCACAATCTTCCCGTGGTTCCACCTGCCAGCCCTCCTAGGTTATCACCACAGGTCGATAACCACTAGTCATATTACTTATGAAAATAGGTTTTCCATCCTTTTTGAAATGTTAGAGTTTGAAGTCAACACTTTGCAAGTAGTTTCAAAACCAGTGCAACCAAGAGATATGAGCAAGATAAACTTGCCTTTTTGACTGCAAGATTACGCAAGTCAAGGTCTTCAATACGAAGGAAATCCAAATATTGAAGTAGCACCATCATCTGGTAAAGATGATGTTAAAAGAACTGCAGCATGATATGCATCATATATACTATGCATCGTTCTAAGCGTAACCTAACCCCCAATGGTTTAGTATATAAGGTTGTGATGACTTCATTGTAATGAGTTGCACTTTTAGATTCACTCCACAACAAGGTTGTTAAGGATTTTAGTTTGACTGACAAACTTTTGAAAGTAATAGAGTAAAGCTTCAAACTAGAGTTATTGCAGAAGATAGGTATAGCAATGGGTGAAGACTTGAAAGTAACACTTTTAAGTGGTATCATATTATTAGCAATCAAGTAGTTGGGTATTAACAAGCAAAGCTGAAGTAATTCTTATTTGATAAGAATACCCAGTTAGTATTAGGGTTGACAACAATCTTAACACCAAATAGAGTTATATAAGTTCAAGATTAATAGAGTAGTTTGTTACTTACTTTCAATGTCTTTTGAAAGAATAACATTTGAAGAACATGTTTATGATTGATTAGAAGCACTACACCTAAGGTTTAGTGTTCTAGGATTTAGCATAGCTCTATCATAATTAGAGAGTAGTTATTGAATGGAGCATATCAGGAAATAAGCTGAGATCCATCTAGTATCTATACAATATAAGTTGAGCATGATCATTCAAAGTAGTTGAGATTGTTGTTACCATATATAGTTGTTTCTATAGTTGACATCATTCTTTACAAGCATACGTACTCAAATAGTTAGTCATGAGCAGGTAGTGCTAAAGTAATCCATTCATGGTTGATTCCAGGTTTGTTAATAATCTTAACATGCATAGGTCTTTGCTAAACTTAGGACATAGGAATTGAGGTGATGCTTACTTGATATGTTCTTCAAAAGAATTACTTTTGAAGAACATACTCCTTATTGGACCTTTTTTTATTACTTAAAGGAATGGTGTTTAGGTGATTTCACGAAGATAATAGTTTTTAAGTTGCAACAAGGTTTTGCAAGTTGTTAGTGGACTAAAGTATCTCATGTTGAAATGGAATAACAAACTAGCCACTCATGGTTGAATTAGGAGATATAGCTAGGCTAGCATACTAAGGTAGTTATTAGTTTTAGTACTAAAAAGTAATGGTAGAGCTTAAGTTATATGTACTTCAAAAGAATTACTTTTGAAGAACATATTCTTTAAAGAGTAATTAGTATTGAAATCCATTTTAAGTAGTCAACTTTTATCTTTAGAAACTTTATATTAACTAGTAAAGCATGATTCTAACTTACTATTATTTATTAAGATTTGACTTCTACTCACAAGTGACTAGACTCCCATATGATTAGATATAATTCTAAAGTACCTAATTCCTAAACAATAGTTTAAAGTTAGGAATCAATATGAATACGGACTAGTATTTATTTACATTCCCTAGGTTTTAGCACTTTAAAATTATGAGGAAAAGTTGTTCCAGTGTCCTAAGGTGCTAATAGCAAGGTTCAAGTTAAGATTCTAAATTCATGGGAAAGCATTTGCAATTGGTTGTTTGAACATACAAACATTTATTTGCTATTTTAAAACTTATTAGGTTTCAAATTTGGTTCAAATTCCTATTTTGAAAATAGTACTTAATCATGTTCTAAAGTTTCACTCAAAATTATTATACACAAGTATATGATATTACAGCACAAATCAATAGATCTTATTTTTAGGATCATTTTGATATATTATTTGCATTTTTCTGACTAAAAATGAAATAGTTATGAATTTGCAAAGATTTAAACTTTTTTTGGAATTTTCTATTTAACAGGGAAAATTTTCTTACTGAATCTAAACCTAGTCGCTATCACTGACGTGTGGCGACAAAGCACACGTCAGCAGCCACGCGGCATTGACCAGTCAATTGGTTGACCGGGCGTGACTGGACGCCGACGATCGCCGGAGACGACGATCTGGCCAGAGCGGGGCTGCGCGGGTGTATGATTTCGAATCAGGAGACTAGCGCGAGTCTAATACTACTAGCGCCACCAAGAAATGGTCACCGGAGATAGCTCCGGCGAGCACTTTCACGGCGGTGATCTCCGGCTAACCAGGGAAACTCGCTACAGGCTAACCCAAGATGCAATAATAAACTCCATAGATGAGTAGGCTCACCAAAAAGACTGAAGAGACGATTGGGGAGGTCGGGGAAGGTCACAGGTAGGTGCATGATCAAGAATTCCGGCGACATCTGCACAAAGGGAACGGTGAAATTCTCCTGGATGCGACTTCCCCTTGATGCTATACTCCACCGAGATGATCCAGGAGATAAGGCGCTCTTTCCAGACTATTCCCTGGAGCTCGGGGTGCTCGCCATCGACGGCGGCTTACAGAGGTCCGGCAGAAACATCTGGTAGTGGAGGGGAAATAGGGAGGGGTTGAGGGACAGAGAGATGGCGGCGGAGATAGCTAGGGTTTCCTGCAGATCCTCGGTGTGGTTTTATAGGACCAGAAGTCGTTGGAATCGCGGTCGCGACGGCGGCGGTGGCCGAGATGCGTCTGTGACGATGACCATGCTCTGGGCGTGAATCTTGAAGATTTTCTTGCCAGTAGATGATGGTACGGGTGAGGACGTCATCGTGGTGGTCAGCGGCGCTAGGCGGCGGTCAGCGTTGGCGGCCGGCGACATGGAGCTTGTCACCTCGCTGTCGACCAACGGCCAGAGGAAGAATAAGACTTCTTCTTCTTCTTCTTCTTCTTCTTCTTCTTCTTCTTCTTCTGTCTTTCCCCCCCAAAGCGGTACCTGGACCGGCTGGTTCCTGGGCCGAGCTAACGGGCCACGGCCAGGTGAGCTATTCTTTTTTTTCTACCTTTTCTTTTTTCTTTCCTTTATCTGTTTTTGATTTCTAATTGCATTCAAATCTGTTTTGCAGGATTTTGATTTAGCAATTATTCTTAATAAGTATGACATGTTCCCAAACTATTACAATAAAACATTATTTGATGTGTCTATAATTTATATTATTATGATTTTAATTAAGACCTTGATAAAGATGGATTCAAACACTACTTCTTGAGTGTTCAAAATATTTTGTTAAGACTTAAATGATTCATAGTGATACCTATTAAACATTAACTTGAGCCTTATTGACAGTAAAGTGATTCCATGGGATTTTATAATTGCTAACTTATATGTTTCAATAGCATGGCTTCTAAGCTTAACATATTTTATTAATGTCATGAAATGGCCTATGGGCAATTCCAAGGTTATTAGTAGTTTCTTGATTCTTTAGTTTGATCTTTTGAGGATATTGCATACCTCTCACAAGAAATGATTATTTGGAATTTAAGATTTGGATATGCACTTGTGAATTGTTCATGAGTGTAAGGAGTTTAAGTTGACTTGTAAGAATAGTTGTTTTAGACACAATCCTAGGATTTAGAGTTAAGATATTAGTAAAGACATTGCTTATGATCATCAGTGATACATTAGTAGAAGTGGAAGTGAAGTTAATAGAATAGAGTTCCAAATGGCTAAATGGAAGGATATTGGGTTGGATGAGTTTATATCACCCCTAGATGCAGAATTAGAATTGGACAACAGAGTAGAGTTTTAAATGCATAGGTGGAAAGAATATGAAATATCATAGAAGTGTCTCAACCTTATTTAAGAAGATAGTGATCATGCAACAAAGTCTCTATAGACTAACCAAGTTTCTAGGTCAAGGCTTAGGATCTGCTCAACCTATATCCAGTAGATCTACTTAATGGAAACATGTACAAAGATCAAGGTTTCCCATAATGCTTCCATAAGATGGTATCTCCTAAGTGACATATGATCAAGCTGGGTTCCTAGTCCACACTTGGTTTTAGGATGGTATCTGCTTATCAGACTAGGTTTTATAGCTAACCTAATTATCTTTATCAACAAGCATAATCATATCCATGACATGATCATACTATTTCCTTCATCAACACCCATAATAAATCCATTTTATTTCCTTCATCAACTCCATCTACCAAGGGTTTATTCTTGGTTGTACCAACCTTCTGAGATTAAGGATATAATCTCCCCTTTGTGTGGTTCATATAGGATCTACTCCACTTCGTAACTTCATAAGTCTAGGTATCGGTCACTTCCTAAGTATGGTTCTAGTATAGACCAAATTAGGGTTTATGATATGATCACCCTTATATCAAATGACTTAACCTAAATAGAATTTGAGTAATATCTAAAGTCTCCTAGTTGACCTTTTTAGGAATGGCTCTAATGCTCTTAAGTTATCTCACCTAGAGTTAAGGCAAATCTTATAATCAAACTGGCATTGAGCTAACCTCTCAACTTCTCTTAATTGGACTCACTAGATTAGGGCATAAGAATATAGAATAGATCATGATTTTAAGAATAAGACTTGTTTTGACTTCTTTAGCATAAAAGAAGTATAGTTTATATAATACCATGATGATCTTGGTACGAATATATATTTGGTTCTAAAATGGTGTGTCAAGCATTTTAGTTTTATCTCACTTAACTCTCTTTTAGTTGTTGTAACTATCACTACCCAAAACAAGGATTTTATCAAAGGTCATATTGAAGTTTATCGCACTCTAATTGATGAGCTACTTCAATTCCATCAACTCAAGTGAAACTCCAATCACTTTGATCTATTTTATTTAAATGCGCGAAAATTACCCGGATTTTCTATGCATGAAATGCAATGCACACATCTGTTGCCTCTGTTTTATAACCTCTAATCCTGGGATATTACAGTCTTCCCCCCTTAAACTAAACTTCGTCCCAAAGTTTTCGCTCTCATACGTTGTTGGACGAACTTGTTGTTGGTATCATATGTCTTGAAGTTCCTTTACCAACTAATTGGGATATAGATGGTATCCTTTGTCTAGAGTGATACTCGAAACTATTATTGTCTAACTCCAAACAATAGTCTCTTGAACTCCATCCATCTTGGTCTCTTCTTGGTCATTCTCCTGGATTATCCATGTTTGCAATTCTTTCTATGGCTTATAGGGTCCTACTAATTGTTCCAACAAATCTTCCTAATTGACTCTGGGTTTGACCACCTAAGAACGGGTTAAACACATGTAGTGTGTCCATTTAGGTTTTCTGATCCAATTCTATAGATCTTTACCGGTCTTCTAGGTTCAAGACTAGGGTTAATTCTAATTTCAAACTTCTCCAGCTGCGGTTCATGATACCAGCTACGGTTCATACTTGATACCAGCTGTGGTTCACACTTGATACCAGCTGCGGTTCACACCTGGTGTGATTATGGTCAAAATCATCTCACTCCTTTGCCAAACTCCATAAGGTTACGACAAATCTTGAAAAGAATTTACTTCCGACATACTTCCTCTAACTTTCAACACTTTTTAAGTTTCCTGGACTCTCCCCTTTGACTTTTCTAATGGTCTTTGAACATATTGATCTCTAACCATTTGGACTCCACGATTAACTATAAGTTTTGGGTCGGTCTTACTACTATGTCTTTCTAAGGGTTTCTCGAAAAAATCTGCGGTTTACCCACACAATTGTGGAGAACCGGTACGAATTCTTCGGATAATCATTTAGGTAGGGTGTTCTATTCCACTTCTGGATGTTCGTACCTACCCAAAGGTTCTAAAGATTGATGAGGATTGGGTTTTCCCATCGTTATCTATCCTAATTCAATTGGTAGGTTAGATACAAAGCCACGAAAGAAATCTGACAGAGTTTCTCTTGTACCGGAGGACATCCACGACAGGCATTTGTATAAGTTGGACAACATAAGAACTAATAGGGATATAAAATAACCAATGGCTTCAACCAATCATTGCTAACACGAAACCTCACAAGTCTTGGTCCGTCGACAAAGACTACAACTCTAAGATAAGGAAATGTATTGTTAAAGTCTTAACCACCAATCAACAATTCAAGATTTCGGGACTAGAGATCATAGTTATACAGAGATGTTATGTGTCTTAGTCATGCTATCGACGAGGTTTACTGGGGTTACCACTCCCAGGCTGGATAAAGCAGCAAGCAATACCGGCATGGATCATCGGTATCACAACACCTCAATCAACCCGTGATATACTAAGCATAACCAAGGCTGCATAACAACAAGCTCAAATACCTTAAACTCAATTGCGGTTACCTAATTAGTGGTTCTACTCAATAATCTAGGGTTACCTCTAGTGTTTTAAGAACTAGAGTGTTACTAAATTCCAACTTTTCTGTAGTTTTACTAATCTAGTTGTGGATCCTTCTAATCTTCCTTCGAAGTATCACTGAAGCTTCCTCCTGTTGGCTTCCTTTATCTGGTGATCCTTCATCTTTGGGCTTGATTGCCTTAGAGACTCGTCTCTTCCTCACACGAATCCCTTAACCCTCTAGAACTATAGCATCAAGTAAGAACTTGATACTGCAACATGCACTTGCATATCAAAGCCCAATTTCATGTATAGATCTAGTCACACAATAAAATTCAAGAAGATCCAAATTTGTGCTGGCAACATACATCATCATAAGCCCGTGAGTAAAACATCTCTAGAATTCAGGCTTAGATGTGTACCTTATAGCACCAAATATTATAGGTTTATATTGTGCTATATTGCACGTAGTGGTGGACTACTACTCTTTGTCTCAATATTTACTCCAATTGCCCAATTGCAATCGAATAAATTTGAGCAAAGGGGTCTGGAAACCATTCTAATGGATCCAGATTCCTTTAAGACTACAACTTCTAGCTTACCTTCTGTCCCATTGAAGACGAATCTCACATGATCTCTCAGAACTTCATGTATTCATGAGCATTGTACTTCTTCACCAGACATGGTTCCCATAAATCCATATCTTTTATAGGTCTTCTCTGACTAAAGTCTGTGGTTTTTGGTACACTTGACCTAGTTACCATTGTTGAGAATACTTCATTCACCAATCTTCTTGAGCATCTACCTCCTCAGCTTGGAATTGCTGGTCTACTACAAAGTTCTACTCCTTCATGTGAAGATTCTCAGATGAATCCAACATGATTAAACTATTTATACTCGCAGTGCATCTTAATTGTATATGGCATCCTTGAGTAACCACATACAAGACTATACCTGAGTTGCTACAACCTCATATAGCTTCCCTTAATCACTTAACATCATCCTACTACAGTTTTGGATGAATCAAACTTAACAACATTCTGCCCTTGGTATACTTCTTCCAATAGGATAGTTCCCATTCCGGTTATATCCTCTCTTTGGACTACCATGTATTGTATACCAAATATGATCTTCTTCAAACCTTTATGTAAGGCTTTGATGATGTCATACTACTAGGTATGGAACCAGATGTCTAACTTCACTTAGGAAAAACAGATAAGAAATTTGACTCGAGTGTGTCAGGATTATTCTTTTGTTGAATATCCATCCCAAGTCATACGAAGAACTGGTTTAGATAAGATGGCTTCTTATAGTCACTACCAAACCTACAGGTCTCCTATTTAAGGGTTTTAATCCTAGGGTCAAAGCGTTTGCTCTGATACCAGCTGTGGTGACCCAGCATATCAATGCATGTGTAGTATGCAAGTCGTTGACATAACACTAATGAAACACCGTCTCACTAGTATTACATCCATCAGAGTGGTACAACAGAAACATCGCAGGTCCACGATATGACTATAGGATTACAATTTTCAGCATACAGAAGATCTTCAGAATCTCCTCAACAAGTAGAGGTTTAGTCCTGGCGACTACAAACGAGGAAGAAACAAGGAAGACTAAACTAAACTACAACTAATGCAGTTGGTTAGCTAGAGAAATATCCTAGCTACTTAGGTTCTAGGAATAGGGAAACTGGTTCCCTTCTATCCCTATTCTAGTTTTCCACCAAGCTTCACAATAATTGTTGACTCCGCTGATAATCCTGACGTTGGTAGAATTCTTCATCTTCATCTTTAGGTCTTGAGGTTGTCTCCTTGAGTTGCCTTCAATCTAATTCTTCATAGTCTAGCAAGGGTTTAAGAGATTGGGGTGAGTAACGAGCGTTACCCAACAAGTTTCTTTAGAAAGAAGTTGTGTGATATGCACTAACTAAAGCCAAAGACCCAAAAGAGTCGTAGGTCAATGCAAGGTTTTATCAAAGTTTCTTGAAAGATTGCTTTTACTTAAGAAAACTATACCCAACAGCCAACACAGGTAGTAGTGCCTTGAGAGCACCTTTCCTGCCGCGTTCGCAGCTCCTTCCCGGAACAAGGGGTAACATGTCACATCCTTTTACACTCTGCAGAGGTGTGTCCTTCCAAAAGAGATCAAAGCCTTGCTGCACAACCGGGTGAATCTTTCCCGTCCACACTTCCTTGGTGTGGGGCCCAGTCATTGATCCAAGCCAGTCACTGCCTTCTCCGCACAACGCATGCCCATCCAATTCACGCAAGCAGGTTGTGCCCCTGATATTCACCCCCAACGATGAAGTACCTAGGCGTCCCTTGCGGACCATCATAGACACCAGTGCCGTGAGAACTGAGGTGTCCCACCCATGTGCAAGTAGTCCCACAAGATCTACCGCAACCGGCAACTGGCTGCCCGTTGACATGCGAACGAGAGAAGATACAGCTGACTTCCCCGTCCCATTCCAAGTCTCTTGGACGACACGGCTTTTACGGCGCCGGAATAACTGTGGCATTGGTAGTTAATCCTAGGTTTACTTTCCCGTGCAAGTGGAACCTCCACCACCACAATCTTACCGTGGTTCCACCTGCCAGCCCTCCTAGGTTATCACCACAGGTCGATAACCACTAGTCATATTACTTATGAAAATAGGTTTTCCATCCTTTTTGAAATGTTAGAGTTTGAAGTCAACACTTTGCAAGTAGTTTCAAAACCAGTGCAACCAAGAGATATGAGCAAGATAAACTTGCCTTTTTGACTGCAAGATTATGCAAGTCAAGGTCTTCGATACGAAGGAAATCCAAATATTGAAGTAGCACCATCATCTGGTAAAGATGATGTTAAAAGAACTGCAGCATGATATGCATCATATATACTATGCATCATTCTAAGCGTAACCTAACCCCCAATGGTTTAGTATATAAGGTTGTGATGACTTCATTGTAATGAGTTGCACTTTTAGATTCACTCCACAACAAGGTTGTTAAGGATTTTAGTTTGACTGACAAACTTTTGAAAGTAATAGAGTAAAGCTTCAAACTAGAATTATTGCAGAAGATAGGTATAGCAATGGGTGAAGACTTGAAAGTAACACTTTTAAGTGGTATCATATTATTAGCAATCAAGTAGTTGGGTATTAACAAGCAAAGCTGAAGTAATTCTTATTTGATAAGAATACCCAATTAGTATTAGGGTTGACAACAATCTTAACACCAAATAGAGTTATATAAGTTCAAGATTAATAGAGTAGTTTGTTACTTACTTTCAATGTCTTTTGAAAGAATAACATTTGAAGAACATGTTTATGATTGATTAGAAGCACTACACCTAAGGTTTAGTGTTCTAGGATTTAGCATAGCTCTACTCTATCATAATTAGAGAGTAGTTATTGAATGGAGCATATCAGGAAATAAGCTGAGATCCATCTAGTATCTATACAATATAAGTTGAGCATGATCATTCAAAGTAGTTGAGATTATTGTTACCATATATAGTTGTTTCTATAGTTGACATCATTCTTTACAAGCATAGGTACTCAAATAGTTAGTCATGAGCAGGTAGTGCTAAAGTAATCCATTCATGGTTGATTCCAGGTTTGTTAATAATCTTAACATGCATAGGTCTTTGCTAAACTTAGGACATAGGAATTGAGGTGATGCTTACTTGATATGTTCTTCAAAAGAATTACTTTTGAAGAACATACTCCTTATTGGACCTTTTTTTTATTACTTAAAGGAATGGTGTTTAGGTGATGTCAGGAAGATAATAGTTTTTAAGTTGCAACAAGGTTTTGCAAGTTGTTAGTGGACTAAAGTATCTCATGTTGAAATGGAATAACAAACTAGCCACTCATGGTTGAATTAGGAGATATAGCTAGGCTAGCATACTAAGGTAGTTATTAGTTTTAGTACTAAAAAGTAATGGTAGAGCTTAAGTTATATGTACTTCAAAAGAATTACTTTTGAAGAACATATTCTTTAAAGAGTAATTTGTATTGAAATACATTTTAAGTTGTCAACTTTTATCTTTAGAAACTTTATATTAACTAGTAAAGCATGATTCTAACTTACTATTATTTATTAAGATTTGACTTCTACTCACAAGTGACTAGACTCCCATATGATTAGATATAATTCTAAAGTACCTAATTGTTAAACAATAGTTTAAAGTTAGGAATCAATATGAATATGGACTAGTATTTATTTACATTCCCTAGGTTTTAGCACTTTAAAATTATGACGAAAAGTTGTTCCAGTGTCCTAAGGTGCTAATAGCAAGGTTCAAGTTAAGATTCTAAATTCATGGGAAAGCATTTGCAATTGGTTGTTTGAACATACAAACATTTATTTGCTATTTTAAAACTTATTAGGTTTCAAATTTGGTTCAAATTCCTATTTTGAAAATAGTACTTAATCATGTTCTAAAGTTTCACTCAAATTATTATACACAAGTATATGATATTACAGCACAAATCAATAGATCTTATTTTTAGGATTATTTTGATATATTATTTGCATTTTTCTGACTAAAAATGAAATAGTTATGAATTTGCAAAGATTTAAACTTTTTCTGGAATTTTCTATTTAACAGGGAAACTTTTCTTACTGAATCTAAACCTAGTCGCTATCACTGACGTGTGGGGACAAAGCACACATCAGCAGCCAGGCGGCATTGACCAGTCAATTGGTTGACCGGGCGTGACTGCACGCCGGCGATCGCCGGAGACGACGATCTGGCCAGAGCGGGGCTACGTGGGTGTATGATTTCGAATCAGGAGACTAGCGCGAGTCTAATACTACTAGCACCACCAAGAAATGGTCACCGGAGATAGCTCTGGCGAGCACTTTCATGGCGGTGATCTTCGGCTAACCAGGGAAACTCGCTACAGGCTAACCCAAGATGCAATAATAAACTCCATAGATGAGTAGGCTCACCAAAAAGACTGAAGAGACGATTGGGGAGGTCGGGGAAGGTCACAGGTAGGTGCATGATCAAGAATTCCGGCGACATCTGCACAAATGGAACGGTGAAATTCTCCTGGATGCGACTTCCCCTTGATTCTATACTCCACCGAGATGATCCAGGAGACAAGGCGCTCTTTCCAGACTATTCCCTGGAGCTCGGGGTGCTCACCATCGACGGTGGCTTACAGAGCTCCGGCGGAAACATCCGGTAGTGGAGGGGAAATAGGGAGGGGTTGAGGGACAGAGAGATGATGGCGGAGATAGCTAGGGTTTCGTGCAGATCCTCGGCGTGGTTTTATAGGACCAGAAGTCGTTGGAATCGCGGTCGCGACGGCGGCGGTGGCCGAGATGCGTCTGTGACGATGACCATGCTCTGGGCATGAATCTTGAAGATTTTCTTGCCAGTAGATGATGGTACGGGTGAGGACGTAGTCGTGGTGGTCAGCGGCGCTAGGCGGCGGTCAGCGTTGGTGGCCGGCGATGTGGAGCTCGTCGCCTCACTGTCGACCAACAGCCAGAGGAAGAAGAAGACTTCTTCTTCTTCTTCTTCTTCTTCTTCTTCTTCTTCTTCTTCTTCTTCTTCTTCTTCTTCTTCTTCTTCTTCTTCTTCTTCTTCTTCTGTCTTTCCCCCCCAAAGCGGTACCTGGACCGGCTGGTTCCTGGGCCGAGCTAACGGGCCACGGCCAGGTGAGCTATTCTTTTTTTTCTACCTTTTCTTTTTTCTTTCCTTTATCTGTTTTTGATTTCTAATTGCATTCAAATCTGTTTTGCAGGATTTTGATTTAGCAATTATTCTTAATAAGTATGACATGTTCCCAAACTATTACAATAAAACATTATTTGATGTGTCTATAATTTATATTATTATGATTTTAATTAAGACCTTGATAAAGATGGATTCAAACACTACTTCTTGAGTGTTCAAAATATTTTGTTAAGACTTAAATGATTCATAGTGATACCTATTAAACATTAACTTGAGCCTTATTGACAGTAAAGTGATTCCATGGGATTTTATAATTGCTAACTTATATGTTTCAATAGCATGGTTTCTAAACTTAACATATTTTATTAATGTCATGAAATGGCCTATGGGCAATTCCAAGGTTATTAGTAGTTTCTTGATTCTTTAGTTTGATCTTTTGAGGATATTGCATACCTCTCACAAGAAATGATTATTTGGAATTTAAGATTTGGATATGCACTTGTGAATTGTTCATGAGTGTAAGGAGTTTAAGTTGACTTGTAAGAATAGTTGTTTTAGACACAATCCTAGGATTTAGAGTTAAGATATTAGTAAAGACATTGCTTATGATCATCAGTGATACATTAGTAGAAGTGGAAGTGAAGTTAATAGAATAGAGTTCCAAATGGCTAAATGGAAGGATATTGGGTTGGATGAGTTTATATCACCCCTAGATGCAGAATTAGAATTGGACAACAGAGTAGAGTTTTAAATGCATAGGTGGAAAGAATATGAAATATCATAGAAGTGTCTCAACCTTATTTAAGAAGATAGTGATCATGCAACAAAGTCTCTATAGACTAACCAAGTTTCTAGGTCAAGGCTTAGGATCTGCTCAACCTATATCTAGTAGATCTACTTAATGGAAACATGTACAAAGATCAAGGTTTCCCATAATGCTTCCATAAGATGGTATCTCCTAAGTGACATATGATCAAGCTGGGTTCCTAGTCCACACTTGGTTTTAGGATGGTATCTGCTTATCAGACTAGGTTTTATAGCTAACCTAATTATCTTTATCAACAAGCATAATCATATCCATGACATGATCATACTATTTCCTTCATCAACACCCATAATAAATCCATTTTATTTCCTTCATCAACTCCATCTACCAAGGGTTTATTCTTGGTTGTACCAACCTTCTGAGATTAAGGATATAATCTCCCCTTTGTGTGGTTCATATAGGATCTACTCCACTTCATAACTTCATAAGTCTAGGTATTGGTCACTTCCTAAGTATGGTTCTAGTATAGACCAAATTAGGGTTTATGATATGATCACCCTTATATCAAATGACTTAACCTAAATAGAATTTGAGTAATATCTAAAGTCTCCTAGTTGACCTTTTTAGGAATGGCTCTAATGCTCTTAAGTTATCTCACCTAGAGTTAAGGCAAATCTTATAATCAAACTGGCATTGAGCTAACCTCTCAACTTCTCTTAATTGGACTCACTAGATTAGGACATAAGAATATAGAATAGATCATGATTTTAAGAATAAGACTTGTTTTGACTTCTTTAGCATAAAAGAAGTATAGTTTATATAATACCATGATGATCTTGGTATGAATATATATTTGGTTCTAAAATGTTTTGTCAAGCATTTTAGTTTTATCTCACTTAACTTTCTTTTAGTTGTTGTAACTATCACTACCCAAAACAAGGATTTTTATCAAAGGTCATATTGAAGTTTATCGCACTCTAATTGATGAGCTACTTCAATTCCATCAACTCAAGTGAAACTCCAATCACTTTGATCTGTTTTATTTAAATGCGCGAAAATTACCCGGATTTTCTATGCATGAAATGCAATGCACACATCTGTTGCCTCTGTTTTATAACCTCTAATCCTGGGATATTACACGCTGCTACTACTGGTCCAATACCGGTCAGGGCTGTGCCGCTCTCAGTACTCATTTTTGTTAACTGGTAATTTTTAATGGTGGTGGGGCAGTACTACCGCTCAAGACTTAGCCGCTCAAAGAAAAGGCAAGTCAGTACTACCGATGAGGGCAGCGGTATTACCGGCTACTGAAGATGCAGGAGACAGTGTCAGGCGTGTAGCTTCAACAGCTAAGCGGTACTACCGCTGGAGGCAATGGTACTACTGTGTAGCAAAGTCTGCCAATGGTTAGAATTGGGAGAGGGGTATAAAAAGGTGGTCTTCTTCCCCAAATGGGTTACCTCATTTTTTATCTCTCTCCTCCATGGATTCAAGAGCTCAAGCTTCCTAGATTTCTCTCCCTAGCCACCCAAATCCCTTAAGACTTTACAATCTGCGAGAGAGACCCTAGATCTACAATCCTACCAAAGGAATTTCAAATCCCCCCACTATTTCCTCCATGGAACTTGCTTAGAACAAAAGATCTCACCTCAAAGCTTCCTCCATGTAAAATCTTTGTGGTACTTGTTGGGAGCCTCCAATTGAGTTGTGGAGTTGTGCCCCAACATCCATGTAAAGGTTTTGGTCCTTCAAGACAACTACTTAGTGGAGCGTGAGCTAGCCTCCGTGGCTTGCTCACCGGGGAATAAGGTGAGCCTTTGTGGCGTTGGTGGACTCCATGTCGCCACACCTCTCCAACATAGACGTACTTCCCCTCAAAGGAAGGAACTACGGGAATACATCATCGTGTCTCGGTGTCTCCATTTCGGTTATCTTGTACTTTTACATTGTATCATACTTGCTATTACTTGCTTGCATGCTTGTCACTTTAGGTAAATTCACATATTTCCACATCTAAATAATTTACCTTTGTTGTCAAGCCTAAATTGATTAAGAACTGAAAAAATTGATCAGCTCTTATTCAACCCTCTTCTAGTCACTCATATGGTCCTTTCAATTGGTATCAGAGCGAGGGCTCTTTGATTGGGCTTTACCGCCTAAGAGATTATGAGCGGCATAATGGGTGCGGCAGCGGCATCGGACTCAGTGGTCACTTGGGCTGATTTTGACTCCCTGGCGGCCCAAATGGCGTTGATGATGCAACAAATGAAAACCACAATGATAGACTCGAAGCTATTTCTAGTGGTACACCTAGCACTGCACCTACTGATCTGGTTGACGATTTGGGTAAGGGTGACCTTCCCAATAAGGATGTGACAGAGAAGAAGGAGAAGGATGGAGAGACCAATCCATCTAAAAAGGATGGTCCTTCCAATGGTTACTCATTGGTACCACCACCACCGGAGTATCCATCGGGAAGACACATTCCTATGCCACACATTGCTCACTCCGGACCACCACCTCCACTTGATGCTTCTAGTTTTGCCAATTGGCAATCCAACATGAAATCTCACATCAGTTATTCTTCTGTTGAGTTGAGGAGGGTAACAGAGGAAGACTACAACCCACATTATCCAAATAACTTGCAACTAAGGGGGACTGTGGACAAGCAACTCAATGCTTCCGCATTGCACATCATCCACTTTGCTCTCTTTGAAAAGGACAAGGCTGTTGTTCAGACACTCACCTCCGCCAAGGCAACTTGGGACACTCTCACAGAGTTATTCATCGGGAATGAGAGCATTCAATGAAGTTGACAACTTTGCCATGTTTAATGGTGAACACCCACAAGAACTATTTAGGTAGCTCTCATCACTTCGTGTGAAGATGAATAATCTTGGAGCTAACCATTGTTATGGAAAAAAGATGAAGAGGAAGTTTGTCCAAGCTATCTTTCCATTCATGAACGAAACAATGAATGCAATTAAGCGTGGTGTGGGATATCATGAGATGACCACAAATGATGTGTTTAATGAGATCATTTCCATGTGGATCTTCGAGAAGAATGCCAAAGATTCTCTTGCTCGTGCTCACAACCTCCGCGCATCGAACCTAGCTTTGAAGCCCAAATGAGTGTCTCGTCATGTGGAGGCAAGAGTTGAGGTAGAAGAAGAAGTGATGGAAGGAAGTGCCGAAGACATGAAGTATGCTTATGCCGAGCATATGACTCTTTCTCAAAGGGCTTTCATGAAGAAATGGAAGTCAACTAGTCCATCAAAGCCAAAGGTCACAAATAGAGTGAGAACATGCTACAACTGTGGGAACACCAATCACTTCATTGTGGGGTGCCCTTATGAAAGAGTGGAGGATCACAATGGGAGACTTGTTTGCAAGTAGATGAAGCCAAAGTCTTATCCTCCTTAGAACTCTGACAAAAAGAAGGTTATTCCCATAAGGGTGTTGGTGGCGCAAGAAGAATATACTTCCGGTGACGAAGATAGTGAAGATGAAGAAGAATATATTTCTGAAATGATTTTCTGGTAATGAAGACACAAAACAACATCTATAAATGCTGGTGAAGAGTAGCAAGACGAACAAAGACCATAGAAGAACCCGTGCAGTGCTGATGATGGAAATCAAAAGGATGTGTGCATGATGATCACTGGAAAATGGAGGAATGGGGAAGGGGATGGTGATTGTGGCCTCACGGTCAGAAACAGCATATAGTCAAAAATAACTACGATCAGTGTCTGACACATCCTTTAGTTTTATATTGTTGTAGTGAGGTATTACATTCTCCCAATTTAGTAAGCAAATTGCAATTTCATGGCTTCTTTTATCTGTTATAAGAATTCTTGACTAAACAATTTTATTGTGTACGTGAACTATGCTCAACTTGAGTGTGCAAGTAATGCTTTAGTTGAACTTGAAATAAATTTTGCAATCATCACATTTCCATAATATTAGTTTGTGGATGTACTAATGATAAACATGCATGCTTGTTGGAAATATTGTATGGAAGTTATGGTTAAAATTTTGTAGAACAACCATCGTGCATAGCCTATTGCTGCATTTTCTTTTCAAAGTATGTAAGAGTTAGAATTTTCTATAACCCTCATTGCAAATCATAATTTTAATGGCTTGAAAAGTATTGTTTTTTGGTAAATTGTGTTATGAACGATTTTGTATTTTGTACATATTATTATTGCATGCATGTGCACACTTACTATAGTAACTATCTTCGTAATGTCGCTTTAAATGGGTGTCAAATCATAATATCTATGAAACTAATTATACTGTCACTTTGCTTTGCGGACTTCAACGATACCATGTTCTTGGATCGTATATTGCAGGAGCACACTTACATCAGTAAGCCACAATGCCGATGTAAGTGGCTCCGATAATATAAGCAACTCGCTAAAGAAGAAATTAGATTGGAAAAACTTGTGTTATATTTTAGAGGCATGTGTTGTATGTGCAAGCTTACTAGTAAGGAAATAATATGTAAATCGCCATATATGGTGAATTTGTATAGAACCCGACTAGGACCTTGAGACCTGGCCATCTATAAATAGGGGCCAGGAGAGGCCGGCCAGGGGGCATCGAGATAAGGCTTGTAACTTCAGCTTTGTCTCAATAACATCACAAGTTTTGCCTTGTTTGTCTAATCTTTTACCTTCGAGTTCATCTGATGCCCTCTTCCCCCAATCCTAGGTCCTTCATCTGGACATTGTCGAGATTAACCCTCATCAATTGGCGCCGATCATGGGGACCTTAGGCGTTGGAATCATGGATTCGGTGACTTTTTCGCCTTCATCAAAGAGCAACTCGAAGATCAATGGAAACAATATCACCTTTGTCACCGTAGATTTTCAACCACACTCACCCACCCTAGCTCCAGTCTTTGCAAGTCTTGACTAGTAGATAGATCTAACAATCGGAAGCTTCAACTTTCATGTTGGGTCTCTTGGTCTCTTCGCCTTTTAGATCTGATCCCTTCGGGTCCGTCGGAAGGAAAAACTGCAGCTGTGGCACCATCAAAAACTTTCGTCGTCTCATCCAGCAAGGTAAACTCGCCATCCAGCATCAAACCGGCGGAAGAAAAAAGAAACATCATTGACAAACTTGACAAAATCATGGAAAACCTTGACCTAAAAAAATTGTCGGATTACTCAGATATGGAATCAGAGGGAAAGTTCGACAGCATCAGCAACTATTCTGAAGAGGACTTCACCGCCCGTTATGGCGATGTCTCCTACAGCCCTGAGATGAGTGGATGTCAGGATTAGAGCTATATGACGATGAGCAGACAATCTTCTCTTCGGATGCCAACCGCTACATCAGCAATTAACACCATGTATACATAATAATAAATGAAACGTCAGAAGAATTCGACGATGACAACAACCCACTCATCAATCCGCAAAACATCCAACAAGGCACCAAGCATATGACAGAACGAGATACCAAAGCAACCATCACAGCAAGGGTGAAAGTTTGGCTTACAGCAGCAGAGTGGGAGACAATTAAGGAAACCGTCAATCATGGCGCAGTTATACCACCGGAATTGACAAGGGAAGTATTAATGGGTGCGAAGACATCCTGCATCAGCAAAGGAAGCGCCTGTTACAGGAGAAAAGCGAAATCCAAAGAAGCCGAGAATCAGTCAGTGCGGCAAGCAAGATACTGTGAGAAGAGCACAACAATGCATCATATACCAATGACGGAAGGCACCACAGACATGGATCTCGGGTGGATACCCTGGAGCAAGACGACAGAAGAAATTTGGTACAAAATCTTGAGTCATCCTTCTTATCAGTCGATGAACGAGAAAACATCATGCCAAAAACACAGGAAGCAGCACTCGTAGCCGCTCAAGCTTATTTACTAACCACACAGAACGTATGCATTCGGACGCTATCCAAGGTCTCAGGTTAGTAGGAGATAAACTATGACACATGTAAGAAGCACCACGACAAGATAGATCATCGCACTGCCACAATAGCCCCCCATAGGATAGGAGAAGTCGAAGATCTAGATCTCCATACAGCGAGGAAACACCACGATACTGCAATAGCCCATGGCACAGTGACAGACGTAGATGATCTAAATCACCACAGCAAGCACGCTACAATTTACGCAATGGAGAATGAGAAATATCATCACACATGCACGAGTAAATAAATCCCGCTACGAGTGGGACGAAGGCAATTATGAAGAAGAGGACACCGAGATGGGAGTGTCATGCTTTACCTACAGGGTTCACAGAATGCAATTACCCAAAGGATTCAAGTTACCTCATGATCAGCAAAAGTATGATGGATCAAAAGAACCTGAATCATGGTTATCCGACTATCTTCCGGCCGTGAAAATACTCGGGGTCTCCAAAGCAACGGCAATGCAAAGTTTGCAGCTACACCTCACCGACACAGCATGGTCCTAGTTAAACAAGCTTCCCAAAGGCACCATTGCAAGCTAGAATGAGTTGACAAAGCAATTCACTAGTAACTTTAGGTCTACTTACAAGCGTCCATCGTCAATCGAAGAAATAAAATCTTGTACCTAGAAAAGCAACGAGTCACTTCGCTCCTACATCCAGAGTTGGAGTGTCATCAAAAACTCAGCTGAAGATGTCTCCGATGAGCGAACAGTCAACGCTTTTATTACCGGACCGCATCGTCAAGAATCCATCGAAGAGATGGGTCGCATCAAGCCAAAGAAAGTCTCAGAATTAATGGATATAGCCAACAAATTTGCATATGGCGAAGATACTGATACGTCTCAAACGTATCTATAATTTTTTATGCTCCATGCTTATTTATGCACCATTTGCTTTGTGTTTTGTTACACTTCGTGGTGTTTTTATGCATTTTCCAGAACTAACCTATTAACGAGATGCCACAGTGCCAGTTCCCTGTTTTCTGCTGTTTTTGTGTTTCAGAAAAGTTACACAGGAAATATTCTCAGAATTGGGCAAAACAAAAGCCGAAGTTCCTATTTTTCCCAACACGAGACAGAGTCCAAAGCAGAGACGGAGGGGGCCCAGAGGGCAGCCATGCCATAGGGCGACACAGGCCACCCCTAGACGCGCCACCATGTGGTGTGGGCCCCTGGTCCACCCTCTGACATCGCCCTTCTGCCTATATATTCTCCTCGATGAGAAAACCCTAAGGGCCCGAACTCTTTTCTAGAAAACATACTACAAGCAGCTGCCATCATTGATGTGAGATTGAGAGGGTCCAGAAGCTCTTCCCGGCACCCTACCGGAGAGGGGAATTACCACCAGAGGCCTTCTTCATCACCATGCCAGCCTCCGGAGTGATGTGTGAGTAGTCTACCTTAGACTACGGGTCCATAGCAGTAGCTAGATGGTTGTCTTCTCCTCCATGTGCTTCATGTTTAGATCTTGTGAGCTGCCTATCATGATCAAGATCATCATTATGTAATTCTACATGTTGTGTTTGTTGGGATCCGATGAGTATTGAGTACTATGTCAAGTTGATTTGTGATTTATCATCTCTATGTTGTTTAAGATCTTGCATGCTCTCCGTTGCTAGTAGATATCTTGGCCGAGTAGATGCTAGTGACTCCAAGAGGGAGTATTTATGCTCGATAGTGGGTTCATGCCTCTAGTAATCTGGGAGAGTGACAATAACTTCTAAGGTTGTAGATGTGCTGTTGCTACTAGGGAGAAAACAACAATCTTGTATTCAAGGACATTTGTATTGTTTACATTACACACTTTGCTTAAGGCGATAATCTCTTGCTTGCAACTTAATACCCAATGGTTGTTCAGATGATATCCGGCGGGTGGATTATTATTCATAGATGCAGTTGAATTACGGTCTATGTATTATGTTGTAATGCCCAAGTGAATCTCATAGTGATCCTCATGACATGTACATGCATTTGTTTGCATTCTTTATTCTGTCAATTGCCCAACTGTAATTTGTTTACCCAGTGACAAGGGTATAGATAATAAAGCCCATCAGTTGATTACCCCTGAGGCCCGTTAAGCTAGGCCCAATTGTAATACTAGTCGAAATACGAGTTCTTACCGTATGTCAATATTGTAATCTGTGTCGGATCCCACCCGATCCTCGAGACCTGGCCATCTATATACAGGGGCCAGGAGGGGACGGTGTGGGACAGATTGAAAGCAAGCCAGGTTTTACACCCACGTTTACTTTCATAGCCACCTCGTTTGACTGATTTCACCTTCGAGTTCATCCGACGCCCTATCTCCCCGATCCTAAGTCCTTCATATAGGACATTTGTCGAGTTAACCCCTCGTCAATTGGCGCCGACCATGGGGACTCTGGGCGTTGGAATCATGAATTCGACGGCTTTTTCGTTTTTAGCCAACAACAATCCGCAAGTTGATGAAATTCAGATACCCTTCGGAAACGTCGATTTTCAACCTCACCAGTCAAGCTTCGCGCAAGTATTCGAGAGTATGGATCAAGATATGGATTTGACGATCGGAAGTCTAAACTTTCGCGTCGGATCGCTAGGTTCGATTCGCCTTTCAGACCCGACGAAACCATATTTGTCGGCAAGTGAGCCCGAGACAGTAGCAATGTCGAAATCATCAGAAGGCTCTTCCAGTGAGGTAAACTCGCTAGTCAGCTTGACAGAAGCAGAGATTGCAGGAGGCGACGAAACCATGGAGAATTTTGGCTTAGAAGTGCAACTCGAAGATCTCATGATCTGCCACGATGACACCTCAGATCAATCAACAGACACCTGGAAGATGGGACTAGAACTTTCTGAAGAGGATAACTCGATCTTCTCAAGTCACAATAGCAAACTTGACAATCGATACCAGATACTCGCAATCACAGGAGATAATGCAGAAGAATTCGATGACAACAACAACCCAGTGCTTAATCCAGCAAACATAAACAGAGGGGCAAATCACTTAGCAGAAGGAGAAACCGTTGACTCCCTCGCAACAAGGGTAAAAGTTCGACTATCAACTGATGAGTGGAGAGAAATCAAGACAGCCGTGGAACATGGCACGCCAATACCAACAAATTCCAGCCAAAACATGCTTTTGGGATATCATTACGCCCTAAGGCAACAGGCGAAGCAACTAGCAAAGGAGAAGATTTAAATACAGAAAAGGAAGGACTCAGCCATTGCAGCAAGCGACGCTGCTCGCAGAGCACAAAGTGACGCGTCGTACACAAACAGAAGGCATCATCGACATAGGTCAAGATATGAGAATCTAGAGTACTCAGAAAGGCAAAGTATCTCGAAAAACCTCGACTCGTCCTTCCTATCGGTCGACGAGCAAGGAAATATTATACAAAAAACTCCTGAAGCAGCATTGGTGGCAGCTCAAGTGTACCTGCATACAACACGACCAAATCCAGGAGACCCGAGGGAACATATGCACCGAGCAACGCTAAATGGATTGAAGATGGTAGGCAACAAATTATCAGCAAAAGAGGAGGAGGCATATCGCAACAAAGGAACCCATAAACCAAGATGACCACGCCGTCACAACAGTCCTCGGCATAGAAGTGGAAGTCGCCGATCTAGGACGCCGTCACCAGGACGATACAATAGTCCAAAAAACAAAGGAACCCGACGATCCAGAACTCCCAACAGAACATATGACTACGAAGATGATGAAAAGGAGATGGGGGCGCCATGCTTTACCCATAGGGTTTGCATCACGCCAGTACCCAAAGGTTTCAAACTACCCCATAACCAACAAAAGTACGACGGATCTCAGGAGCCACAGTCATGGCTATCAGATTATCTACAAGCAGTAAAATTATTAGGAGGAACCAGGGAAACAGCAATGCAAAGTTTGCAATTACACCTCACCGGCGCAGCAAGGTCATGGCTAAGCAAATTAGAAAAGGAAACAATTGGAAGCTGGGAGGAGCTCACAAAACAATTTACAAGTAACTTCAAGTCGACATACAAGCGGCCAGCATCCATAGAAGAAGTCAAAGCCTGCGTACATCAACGCGGGGAGACATTAAGAGCATACATCCAAAGGTGGAGTATAATCAAAAATTCGGCAGTCGAAGTCTCGGATGAAAGAGCAATAGATGCATTCATAATCGGGTTACGACAAGGAGACCTAGTCGAAGAGATGGGCAGAATCAAGCCAAAAACAGTATCAGACCTAATGGATGTGGCAAACAGATTCGCAGATGGAGAAGATGTGTGCAACAATAAACGCACGCGATCGCCAGAAGATGATAGAGAAAACAGATATGGAGGTCAAAGGAGAAGATCCCGCAATTACGACAACTACGGCTCCCACAGCCAAGTAGCCGCAGGGTATAAAGATAATAGCTACCAAGGCAACGATCGCAAAAGTTCGGGATACCGTAGCTATGGCAGAGAAGATTACAAAAAAATTCCGCCAAGGGAATCCAGAGAGTACAACCCATCACCAGAAGATATGCTCAATGGACCATGTCATATTCATTCTGCGTTCGTCGATGGGAAACGAGTATCCAGGCACGCAATGAAAGATTGCACTACGTTCTTGAAACTACAAGAAGCAGCACTTAATAAGAAAGTCGAGGCAAAATGCCAGGGATACGAGGGAAACACAAGCAACGCACCTACAACCCAAAAAGGAAATAGTGGAGCTCCCAAGGACCAAGACCAATCAAACCAGGGACGCGACGACGACGAAGGATATGTTCCATCTAAAGGGCACATTACAGCAATGATACAGCCAATGCCCAAGTCGAACACAGAAGAGAAAAGCATAACTCGACAAGTCAACCTCGCAATAACTTCACCTCCAGCAACAACGGAATATCTACACTGGTCAGAGCAACCAATAGAATTCAACAGAGAAGATCACCCAATAATAGTACCTCGGCCAGGGAATGCGCCCCTAGTACTCAAAGCTCAAATAGGAACATACGATGTCGACAGAATATTCATGGATGCAGGAAGTGGGATAAATCTAATCTACGCAAAAACCCTACGGGCAATGCACATTTCATTAGAGTTCCTGAAGCCAACTGACTGCTCCTTTCATGGAATAGTCCCAGGGAGTGCTAACTATCCACTTGGTCGAATAGCACTCAACGTTTACTTCGGGAATCGGCAAAACTACAGAAGAGAGAAACTCGACTTCGAAGTCATGGACTGGCTATCACAATATCATGCGATCCTCGGGCGACCCGCGTTTTCGCGATTCATGGCAGTACCTTATTACACTTACCTGGTACTAAAAATGCCAGGACCCAAAGGAATTATTATAGTCAAAGGAAGTTTTGAGTTATCAGACCTGTGCGATAAGGAATTTCACAAGATGGCCCAAAATTTCGGCACGATGGCAAGCTACAGGGAACCTAACCACAAAACAAAAAGCACGACTGCAGGAGTCACGCAGCAACTCAAAGGAAACCCTAAGGAACCAGAAGTAAAGAAACCTCGGGTACAGCAACCAGAGCAAGAGAAGTCCACAGGAGAAGAAGAGAAAAATTCAAGCAACATAGGCGACAAGACAGACAAATAAATAGAGTAGGAAAATAAGGCTGTAAAAGCCACGAGTTATTCCAGGGTAATACCCTCTAGATCCAGAACACAGGTCATTGGCCGGATCTCTTGGGTTATCCCATGTATATTACATTATATGCATAAATAAAAGACAAAAGTTCCTCGTATTTGAGTTTACGTGTCTTCAAAAATTGTGGTAAACGCACTAACATATGCACAAAGTGCAATGCTCTGAGGATAAAACTTCTGACGCAAAAGTTAGAAAACAGAAAAACTCTCGCATTATACACGCAAGAATACATACACATGTCACATCAGTGGCCGATCAGAATCATCTACACCCAAAGGATCTAAATAATGATGCTCGCGGAAAAATGCGGCATCCTCCTAAAGCAGCCTAGCTATAAGCCTCCTCGCCGGTTGAAGGGTGGCATCCATATGAACTCGAAGCTGAGCTCCCCATGTAGGCAAGCTTAGTGACATGGAAATAAAATTAAGCCTCGGGTGCCACTTGCGTGTCCAACCAAGAGCAAAATTGGCGCCAGCCACTAAATTATGTTCTATCAGACGATGAATGCGCTGAGTAGATCTAAAAGCAGCAAGCAACTGTGGAAAAGTTCCAGGAAGAGGGTTACGAGGAAGCATCACGGAATGCATGGTAGTCAGAGATTTTTGACAACCATCAACTACTTCCCCAATGTGCTGAGCACGATCTTGGAGAAGCACAATAGCACTACGGTGCCGGGGATCAGACCAAAAAGTATCGACTCCCTCTGATGATCTCTCAAGAGCCGCGATCCATTCAGAAACACGGCGAGCTTCATCAACGAAGTCCAAGCAAGTACCTACAGTAATAAACGTTATTGGCCAACAACATTGCAGTAGAAAAAAAAGAGGAAAGTAGCAAGGAAACTTACATCGCAGCAACTCACAAGCAGACTCGACAATACCAACTAGAAAGGAGTCGCATTCCTCCAGATGTACAATTTTAGCTGTCAAACCCGACACCTTATCCTCAAATATGGATATCTGCTTCATAAAATCGCAAGATTTGCTGGCTTTATCCATAGCCATCTGCGCTTGGTGTTTCGCCAAAGTCAAGCGGCTCTCAAGGTCTGCAATCCTCGAGGAATACTCTGCACATCGGCAAGAAGGGCGAGGAGGTGATGAAGTCATGGAGTCGAGAACATCAGCAGGAGAGGGAGCCTGATCGCGACCCGACAATCTACCAGTACGCATGGGCTGGAAGCACAAAGAAAAGAAAAGAGAAGCATCTCAGGAGCTGAATTGAACACGACATTTTGCAAAAGAAGAAATATTTACAAAAGTGCAAGCCCTCTGACTAAAGTTCTCGGGCTACAATTTGCTACATCAGAATAAAAATAAAAATTACAATAGGGGGCCAAGTCTACGCCACCTCGGCCTCGCGATCCGTGGCAGACGTTGGCGTAGTAGAAGCATCACAAGCTTTGGGAGGAGGCACGGATCCACTTGTCGCTGGAGTCGAAGAAAGTGGCGTAGTAGCGGTCGCAGAAGCCGCCAAAGGAGAAATCAGCGACACGATGCCTAGCGCATATTTCTTTGCCTTCTCAAGGAAAGCCTTCAGCTCCGACCGAGGACGGCCGTGGGAAGAACTCACCTTCTCCTAGTTGATCTCTTCACCATGTGCATATGAAAGCGCAATGGCCCCCTCGGCACCTCGCTTCAAAGAGAGGTCCTTCATATGAAGGATGGGATCATCAATGGTGTCGAAAGCCAGAGCAAGTTTCTTCACATCATTATCCGGCACCTCCGCCTTTTGCTTAGGCCACAACCTGATAAAAATCCGCGTAAGAACGCGGTTAACTAACTCGAAGATTTCCCGGACAGATATCCAGTTTGCTTCCAGTAAGCTAACTGCGGCCATGAGAGGATCGTTATCTGGTTGCAAAGTCGAAGAGGACACCTCTGTATATTCTGCAAAACCAAGGAAACAGAAAACAACAGAGAATGAAGGTATCAGCAAGCATAAGGGAATGACCAAATCGAGCAAAAGGAAAGGAAGGTATATTACGTACCCATAGCGGCAGCAGACATCGTATTCAGCCGCTCAGTCATGGCTTGTTCTCGCTGGAGGTGCTCCTTGTTAGCATCCGCCAAGGCTTTTTCAGTTTTTTTCACCTTAGCCAGTGCTACTTTAGTCGACTTCTCAGCACTAACCTTGGCAGCAGTGGTGGCATCAAAAGCTTTTCTGGAAGCATTGAGTTCCGCTTCCAGCGACGAAATGTGAGCATTGGCTGTCGCTAGAGCATCTGCAGTTCACAAAGGAGGAATGAGAAAGTCATTCAAAGAAGCAAAGAAAGGCATACAGAAAAACAAATATAGGAAAAGAAGTTTACCTTCAGAGGCCTTAGCGGCCTTCAGATACTCGACGCAGTCATTGCCTAGGGCGACGAATCTCCTCATCAAATTCTGTACACAAATAGTACGTGAGTATCAACACGAAAAAGAAGAAGTAAACGTACCAGTATATTCACGCACATCGTCGGAGGAGCCTGTGGACTGATGGGCCTCAAGAGAAGCACCGGCGTCTGACAATTTCTTCACGCGTGGAGAACTACGAACAGTGACTACCTTCTTAACAGGCTTCCTCAAAGCTTTTGAAAATTTTGCTGCTGGACCAACCTCTTGTGGCGGTGGTTCATCAACAGCAGGAGTATCAGTGATAGGGGCGGCAGCAGCAAATCTCTTCGGGTTCTCCTCGTCACTAAGAAAAAGATCACCAGACCAAGTCACTTATCAAAGTCGACAGGGAAAAGATAATGTATGAAATACAACAGGATGACACTCACGAGTCCATGATGTCGAAGAGCTCTAAATCGTCCTCTGGAGCGGGGGTTTCCCTGGCCGCAGTTTTATGAGTAGAGGCACTCGAGGAAGCAAAATTTTCAACGCGCTTCCTTTTCTTGTCAACAACAAGATCTTCTGAAAGCGTAGGAGGAGGTGTCATCGTCGAGCTGGTCCTTTCCAGCGAATCTTCGCCTTCGTCCCCATCCTGGCTATCCCTAGCCTCTGGGGTTTCGGAGGCCGCAAAAATAGGGACATTTGGAATGGCCCCCCCTTCTGGGAGGGGAGGACGAGAAACAAGAAGCCGATGATCCTGAAAAGAAAATAACCAGAGTATTACAAGGCGAATGATGATAAGAGACAAACAAGTCAAATAAAAGATAGTATAACATAGCGCAGGCAAAGGGTGCTGGGCATCGAAATAGCTAGCAGTCAAGTCTGGAATATCATCTTCTTTCGTAAGGATGGTCAAAGCCCTCACTCGTTTGTCGAGGTCCTTCTTTTCAAAGAGATCATCAGAAACTTGGGAAGAATCGCCCAAACCAGAAAAAGACCAAAGCTTCGAAGGACGGTGCTGAAGAGGTTGAACCCGACGTTGAAGGAAAAATGCTATGAGTTGAGTTCCGGTTAAAGCACCACCGTCATCGCTCTTAAGAGCTTGGATGCGCGCTAGCAGCGGTTTAACATCCTCCATCTCAGCCTCTATGGGAGGCGAATCCCATGAGGCCAATTTTTCCAGCTTTTTTGCAGCATCAAAAGGGGCAATGCCAAATAAGTCAGAGGGAGAAGATTTTTTGTCCTTTATATAAAACCATTTATTTTTCCAGCCCTGTACTGAAATAGCCATAGAAAATTCCAAATACTGGGATTCAGTACGAACAGAAATTACAGCCCCGCCCAGTTTAGGCCTTTTTGTTAAAGAAACATTAGGATAGAGCCGAAAAAGATACTTCCAGAGGAGAAAATGGGGCTCGATCCCCAGAAAGGACACGCAAAGAGTTATGAAACAGGCAATGTGGAGAATCGAATTTGGTGTGAGCTGGTGAAGCTGCACACCGTAGACAAAAAGAAGTCCACAAAGAAATTCATGGGTAGGGAGAGAAAGTCCGCGCAGGAGAAAGTCAAAGAACATCACCTGAAAGCCACTCGGGGGCTTAGGAATGCGATCAGTGCTAGGGAAAACAACCTGATCGTCACTGGAGATGAGGCCATCAGCTTGGGCTTTCTCCAGATCCTTTTGCTTGAACTCCGAGGGCACCCAGCTGGTCGAGGCGTTCCCAGTCTTCCCCTTGGTCATCTTGTTTTTCTGCGCCAGATGCTTCACGCGCATCTAAGATTTGCGCATGGGGGCAGTGCAGAAGGTCAAAAGTGCGTAGAGGTCGCAACAATGGTGGCGGCGGCGGAAGCAATGAACTGGTAAACAGTGATTTCCCCCCACTCCCTCCTTATATAGCTTCCTGGCAACGGAAACGTGGGCTGAGACGTGGCGCAAGGAGCGGAAACGGTAGCCCACTAACGGGCAGATAAATTGAGGAATTACCGTATTGCCCATGGGTAACGGTGAAAGTAAAAAGATAATTGCAAACAGCCTAATGGTATTATTAACATCATAAAAGTACGAATAACCAGAAATAAAGGCTATGATAGTAGCCTAGTGGTAAAATGAACACTCTGAAGATGGTCTGATATGGCGAATTCGTATAAGGGAAGGTTAAGGAAGCCGATGAAAAATTGAGTCCGGTAAAAAAGAAATCATTCTTTGAGTCTATACCCGAAGATATTCGGCTATAGCCTCGGGGGCTACAACCATCGGGAGCGCTGAGCGTGCACCCGACGATTTTATTGAGTTATGTTCTCATAACATGAAAGACGGCACATTGTCTTTGAGCCTATATTCGAAATAAGTTTTTCGACTATAGCCTCGGGGGCTACTACCATTGGGAGCGCTGGGCGCGCACCCGACGATGTTTATTCATGAGAACTGGAGCAAGGAAGGTGAAGAAAGAATTGATAAATGTCGTTACTACCATCGGGAGTGAGTTTTTGTTAATCATGGTTATATAACCCGAATATTTTGTGCGTTGGATCAGCCAAACAAGGCTGCGACATATGATTCTCGAGTTGTGTCATCGCAACGAAATTCGAATGTCGTGATTGAAATATATCACGAAGGTAAGACCCCAGGATCCATCCTGTGTGGCCCGGTATACGCACATGGATGCGCTCTGCTGATATGTATCCGTGTCTACGACGCGAAGAAAAATCCTGGTGGACGCACTGGGTACCCTGAGAACCACTGGGATTCATTCTTTGTAAGTCCTAAATGCGGCAAAAGAATGGATTTGATCGGTTTCCCGAATTCAAGTCCAAGGGGATTGAATTTGAAGTAGGTGACAAGTATCTGTTCCGGCAGTTAACTGACCTCTTGATCCATCAAAGTTGACAGGCTTGTTCATCAAAACCCCTTGCGAGATATTATAATGACAATAAGTCGAAAGACCAATTCAAAGATTTGAAGATATGGAGAAGTCAAAGAAATGATCAAGTCGAAGATTTAAAAGATTAGAGATTCAACCCGAATCTGCAATTCTGGTAGAATCTCAGGGGCTACTGACAAGGGTATAGATAATAGAGCCCATCAGTTGAGTACCCTTGAGGCCCGTTAAGCTAGGCCCAATTGTAATACTAGTCGAAATACGAGTTCTTACTGTATGTCGATATTGTAATCTGTGTCGGATCCCACCCGATCCTCGAGACCTGGCCATCTATATATAGGGGCCAGGAGGGGACGGTGTGGGACAGATTGAAAGCAAGCCATGTTTTACACCCACGTTTACTTTCATAGCCACCTCGTTTGACTGATTTCACCTTCGAGTTCATCTGACGCCCTATCTCCCCGATCCTAAGTCCTTCATATAGGACATTTGTCGAGTTAACCCCTCGTCACCCAGCATGTTATTTATCTTTATGGAGAGACACCTCTAGTGAACTGTGGACCCCGGTCCATTCTTTTACATTCATATTACCGTTTAATTTTACAAGCATTATTTACTTTCTCGCAAACAACTATCTTTTACCACACAATATGTTTAATCCTTTGTTTATAGCAAACCGGTGAGATTGACAACCTCACTGCTAGTTGGGGCAAAGTACTTTGGTTGTGTTGTGTGCAGGTTCAACGTTGCTGCTGGTGCAAAGCTATGCCCCAGATAAGGCGCCATATATAAATTGTCTGGAGCTGTCGCCAAGCCACTTAGCATCAACCTTTGGAAGTTGGTTCTTTCTCCTACTGGTTCGATAAAACTTGGTTTCATACTGAGGGAAACTTGCTGTTGTGCTCATCATACCTTCATCTTGGGGTTCCCAACTGGGTGCCTACTACACACCATCAAGCATTTTTCTGGCGTTGTTGCCAGGGAGAAAGAGGATTTCTACAAGGGGAGTCTCTCGCTTCCAATCTTTTTTACTTTGTTATTGTTCTGCTTACTTTCTTTACTTTATTTTTGTTTGCATCTTTTTATTAAAAATACAAAAAATTAGTTCCTTTACAGTTGTTATTTTTGCTTATCTGCTTTTAGTCTTGCTAGAATGGGTACTCCTGAGAACACCAAGTTGTGTGACTTTACTAGCACAAACAACAATGATTTTATCTGCACTCCTATTGCGCCACCTGCTCCTGAGGCAAATTTTTATGAGATTAAACCTGCTTTGTTGAATCTTGTTATGAAAGAGCAATTTTCTGGTGCTAGTACTGATGATGCTGGAGCTCATCTCAACAATTTTGTTGAGCTATGTGAGATGCAAAAGTATAAGGATGTAGATGGTGATATTATTAAGCTTAAGTTGTTTCCTTTCTCTTTAAGGAGAAGAGCTAAGGATTGGTTGCTATCTTTGCCTAGAAATAGTGTTGATTCTTGGGTTAAGTGTAAGGATGCTTTTATTGGAAAATATTATCCTCCTGCAAAGATTATAGCTTTGAGAAGTGATATTATGAAGTTTAGACAGTTTGATAATGAACATGTTGCTCAAGCTTGGGAAAGAATGAAATCTTTGATAAAGAATTGTCCCACTCATGGACTGACTACTTGGATGATTATCCAAACCTTTTATGCAGGACTAAATTTTTCTTCAAGAAATCTATTGGATTCAGCTGCTGGAGGTACCTTTATGTCCATCACCTTGGGCACCGCAATGAAGCTTCTTGATAATATGATGGTAAATTATTCTGAGTGGCACACCGAGTTAGCTCCGCAAGGTAAAAAGATAAATTCTATTGAAGAAACCTCTTCCTTGAGCGATAAGATTGATACCATTATGGCTATGCTTGCTAATGATAGAGCTCATGTTGATCCTAATAATGTTCCTTTGTCCTCTTTGGTTGCTCAAGAAGAGCATGTTGATGTAAACTTCATTAGAAATAATGATTTCAACAACAGTGCTTATAGGAACAATTTTGCTAGCAACAATTATAGGCCGTATCCTTCTACCAATGATAATGGTTATGGTAACTCTTATGGTAATTCCTCCAACAACACTAGGGGCGCGCCCTCTGATCTTCAAGTCATGCTCAAAGACTTCATTAGTAAACAAACTGCTTTTAATAAGTCTGTTGAGGAAAAGCTTGGTAAAATTGATGTTCTTGCTTCTAAAGTTGATAGCCTTGCTCTTGATGTTGAACTTCTGAAACTAAAGGTTTTGCCTCATGATGTGAAAGAAAGCAAGACTTTGAATGCCATTTAGGTTAGAATTGATGATAATATTAGGATGTTAGCAGAATTGCATGCTATGTGGGAAATAGAAGATGAGATGGCTAGAAATATGTAGGTTTGTACTATTACCACCGCTAGTGATGTTGTTTCAAATGCTAGCAAGCCTCCTTATTTTAATGATAGAGTGATTGGTGTAGAGAAAATTCCTACTCCTTGTGTTAAAAAGTCTAAAACTGCAGAAACTTTTTCTAACAAAAGTGCTGAAATTTTTCGGAGTATGGGAGACCGTAGCTCTACTACCTTTAATGATTTTGATGTTGATGGTTGCAATAATTCTGAAGTAATTTTGTTCTTGCAAAATCTTTCTTTAAGTCCTAATGCTAGTTCTATGAATGTTGCTTTTACAAAGCATATTACGAATGCTCTCATGCAAATTAGAGAGGAAAAGATGAAACAAAAATTTTCTATTCCTAAGAAGTTAGAAGATGGTTGGGAGCCCATCATTGAGATGAATGTGAATGATTTTGATTGCAATGCTTTATGTGATCTTGGTGCAAGCATTTCTATTATGCCTAGAAATATTTATGATATGCTTGGTTTACCACCTCTTGAAAATTGTTATTTTGATGTTCCTCTTGGTGATGTTGCTAACAAGAAACCTTTGGGAAGGATTAATGATGTTCTTATTATGGTTAACAATAACCTTGTTCCCGTTGATTTCCTTCTTTTGGATATTGAATGCAATGCTTCTTGTCTGTAACATCTCGAGATTTTATCAAATTTTGGGGGAAATTTTTTGTTTTCATTTTGCTTGTGTTACCTGAAATTTCACAAGGATTTAAAACTTTTGAGTTTATTTAAGGAGTTTCATCAGAAAACTATCCCAAAATTAACTATCTTTTCCTTGAAGGACTTCCTGGGAAAATGAAAGCTTTCAAAATACTACTTTCATTATTTTATGCAAACCTATGCAAGCTTGCCTGCAAAGTAATAACCCCAAATGTGTTTATAAAGTTTGTATCTCAAAACTAGGATTGAGAGTGGTCTCAATCACTATTTTATAAAATATTTTTCTCCTATTCTTAGAGGATTAATTCCAAAGCCCCAAATTCATATTTCATGTTATGCAAACCAAACCCTTTGCCAATTCATGAAGTTTTATTTAAAAATCATGTTTGATTATGAAAACTTGTCTTATTACTGATTCAATACATTGCTTTGATTTTTAGAATAATTTAGGAACTGGTTTGAATCAATTTGAAAAAATATGCAAAAGCTATAGAATAAAGGGATTTCTATTTTCGTGCCCTCGGGTCCTTAGTTGTGCTCAGTTTTCCCCAGCCGCTTAACTTTTCCTCAGTTTTCCCTTCCCTCTAGTTTGAAACCCCTCGCAGACGTTCAGACGGGAGGGTTGCCGTCTGGTCAGAGGCCTTGACCGTTACCGGTGATGGCTAGGGAGCCGCGGTGGTTGTGAATTGACCGTTACTTTTGAATGGTGCTGATAGGTAGGGTCAGGAGACACGTCAGAGCAGCCATCCATCTATCGCTGATGTGTGGGCCATTTTATTTCTTGATTGTATACGCGGTGCTGCCAATGACAAATGGGGCCGCTCTATAGGGCTGCCGCAGCCAATGACCAGTGGGGTCGTGTATTTTTCAGGAAAAGACATATATTGCCGCTCTGTGGGGCTGCCGCAGCCAATGACCAGTGGGGTCGTCTATTTATTTACAGAAAATCATATATTGCTGCTCTATGGGGCCTCCGCAGCCAATGACCGCTGGGGTCGTCTATTTATTTAAAGAAAATCATATAGAGCCGCTCTGTGGGGCCGCCTCAGCCAATGACCGCTGGGGTCGCCCTTAGTGAAAAGGCATATATCCCTGCTTTTAGTTAGAGAGAAGCAACAAGTTCGCTAATTAATTTTTCTTAAGCTAGACCCAGCAGGTGACTATTTTCACAGCTTAATCATAAGTGAATCTTATGCTAAACATGGCTGGAACCTAGTGTTGTGTATCTCATTAGTCATCGGAGAACCGCTGGCAGCTCGTTCCCCACCCTCGGACGGAGCATCCATCGCCGGCGCCTCGTCGCGCCGCCGGCTCTGTCCCCCGGCGGCGTCGGACGGACTGCGGTGCTGCACGTCAACCACGGCTCCAGCACTTGTTTTGTCCGCACGCATTGTACCCATCGCAGGAAAGTCCGCCGCAAGCAGATCCGCCGCCCATGATGACCGGGATTTGTTCCACGCACCAATTGGTAGTATAGCTTGGTAAGACCTCCGCTTCTGCCTCCCCCGCCCCCTAATCGATTCGGTTCTCGTAATTTATTGGAGTTTGCACGTGCGAAATAGTCCTCAATGTCTGGTCGTAGCGGGTACACCGGCGAGGGTGGGGATTCGATCATGTCGTGGCCACGTTCTACTTCTCCTACCTCGTCGGAAGTGCAGGTATCTAGCTTCTGCTCTCTGTACTACCGTTGAATTTGAAGTGCCGCCATGGCCTGTTGGAGTGATTTCAGTTGTTCTTTTTTCCATTATTGTTACAGTTTGTCAGGCAAGCCGATGATCCTGAAGGGAATATGCCCGAGAGGCAATAATAAAGTGGTTATTATCATATTCCATGTTTATGATAAATGTTTATTTCTCATCCTAGAATTGTATTAATCGGAAACATTGATACTTGTGTGATTAGTAAACTAAAAAGGTTCCTAGTAAAGCCTCTCTTTCATACTAGCTCGTTGATTAACTGATGATCAAGGTTTCCTGATCATGAACATTGGATGTTGTTAATAACGGGGTCATATCATTAGAAGAATGATGTGATGAACACTCACACCCATAGTAAGATTAGCAATACGATCAAGTCATCAAGTTCATTGCTATATCAAACTCATATGAAATAGTTCTAATCCTCAGACCATGAGATCATGTTAATCACTGATACCGGAAGAGTGCTTTGATGATATCAAACGTCACACCATCACAGGGTGATTATAAAGGTTGATTTGGGTATTCTGAAAGTATTAGTTGAGGCTCATGGATCAAGAGTGGAATTTGTCCGACCCGATGACGGGAAGATATTCTCTGGGCCCTTCTCGGTGATATTGCATTGGAATCGCTTGCAAGCATGTGACTAGGTCACAGGAATGCATTATCACGGAACGAGTAAAGAGACATGTCGGGAACGAGATCGAACTAGGTATGGTTGATACCAAATGATCGGATCTCGGACAAGTAATAATATCGCGAGACAAAAGGAATTAACTATATTCGTTATTGGTTCACATGATCACTAGTTCATCGTTGAGTAAGTGGGAGTCATCATGAATTTCCAGATCCCGCTGTTGATTATTGATCAGAGAGGAGTCTCGATCATGTCCACGTTATTCATGAACCGTAGGGTGACACACTTAAGGTTCGCCATCGTTTTTGAGTGCATACGATACTCCGATCGAATTATAGGACAGCATGAGGGTTGTTTCAGAAAAGTGCCGAAACTATTTTGGCATATCGAAATAACTCAAGGGGGTTTTTGTTAATGTTTGTTAATTGATTGAATTAACAAATATTAAAGAAATAAAAATGTTTTATTAATTCAATTAGTGTGAGTTTTAATTAGCATGAATGTCATGCAAAATTAAAATGGGGGTTACCACCATGAAGAGGGGGTTACCACCATGAAGAGGGGGTTACCACCATGAAGAGGGGGTTACCACCATGAAGAGGTGGCTGCCACCTCCTCTCCTATAAAAGGAGCCCCTCTTCTCCCTCTTCACACACGTCTTGATCCTCCCCTTCCTCGCATAGTTGCTGCCCAATATTCGTCTCAGCTTAGCGAAGCTCTGCCGGAATTGTAGTTCGTAGTTCATACACTTGGAGAAGTGTGTGGTGGAGTGTCCGGCGGATCCCTTCTTCCGCTGCCCCGCTGGACCGAGGGCATGGAGGAGTCGACGTCGAGCTGTACGTGTGACCGAGCACGGGGGCGCTGCCACTTGTGGCACCGTGTACACGATCTTGTGATCGTCAAGTGAACCACTACGTCGACTACGTCAAGTGAACAACTACGTCGACTACGTGCGTCTTCATCGACTCTCCATCGTCAACGTTTGTGCAGGAACGTAATCCCCGCTTACGGTCATCGAGGGTTAGTCTCCGTTGCTACCACCTCGTAGAGTATCTTGGCTAGTTTATGTGTTCTTGCGTAGGAATATTTTTGTTTTCTATGCTATGAACCCATCAGTGGTATCAGAGCCATCTCTATGCGTAGTTGGTATGCACGGTTAGAACACATGTGGATGTGGGCGTTGATGATCATGTTATTGCAATTTTTTGTATTTTGGATCATAGTGGCATAGTGGGATTGAAGCTGCCCGAGACTAACATTACGTGACCGCGTTCACGAGACTTGTCCCACACTTGATATGCTTCAGCATATGTGGCTTTGCGGGTGCACGTTTCTCCCACTATAGTTATGATCTATTTTACAAAGAGTTGTTAATAATATTTTTATCACCGTTGTGGTTACATGTTCGTAGGTAAGAACGGTTCTTCCTAGAAAGCCCCAAACCACGTAAAATATGCAAGACAAATTAGAAACGTCTAACTTATTTTTGCAGGACATGTGATGTGATATGGTTAAATTTTTTTATGTTACAAATTGTATGCAATGATCCTTTTTGTAAGTTATAAACAACCGGCAAGAGCCATATGGTTGTCTTTAAATGGCCTGCGTGCCGAATATATATATCCAAGTGATATATTGTAATGGAGGAAGACAACCAAGGTGGCGCGTCATGGACCTTGGTGCTACGCCGGTGGAATGATGGAGATCATGCCATGACGCACAAGATGGAGATCGAATGTGTGAAGGACCATATCATATCACATTATATATGCATGTGATGTTTATCCTTTTATGCATCTTAGTTTGCTTAGATTTGATCGCGCAGTAGCATTATAAGACGATCCCTCTCACATAAATATCAAGATAAAAATGTGTTCTTCCATAGCATGCACCGTCAAGAAAGTTCGTCGTTTCGAGACACCACGTGATGATCGGGTGTGACAGACTCTACATTCACATACGACAGGTGTAAGACAGTTTTACACACGCGAGTGCTATGGTTCTACTTGGCGAGCCTAGCATGTACAGACATGGCCTCGGAACACGAACCGAAAGGTTAAGCATGAGTCATATGGTTGATATGATGAACATGGTGATGCTCACCTTTGAAACTATGCCGTTGCACGTGATGATCGGTTGCGGTATAGTGAATTTTGTTCGTGTAATCACTTAAGAAAACTAAGAGGGATGTTGTTTTTAAGTGGGAGTTCATTTAGTAATTTTGAATTATAGAACTCAATTTATCATGAACTAAATCAAAGTGAATTTGCATAGTTTGTTGTAGTTATTGGCATCCGTTTACTACCTTGCGATTAGCTATAATTGAGATAATAGAACTATAGAATTCTGGATGCTAACTTTACGAACTGGTATCATATTGTTTGAATGTCAATCTAAAGTTTAAAGTCCTATTGCAAACTTTTAGCAAACCCTTGCTACTCGATAAAATTTAATAAGTAGTATTAAATCAAGAGTAACAATTCCAGTGTTAGTATCTAAGTATCACACTTGCCTCCATGATCCTTGATATTCAAAAGTTGTTTTTAGTATCAAGGTTATCTAGGAGTTGAAAGAATTGTTTCATAAACTATCATGTGTGGAAGATATTGTGATATCTGAAACAATGTTTGGTTGCAAAGTGATAGAGTATAATTTAGTAAGACACATGTTCTCGTATTGTATGAGAATTTGCGAAGATTAGAGACGCCAGGCGTCCAGATCTCCTAAAAGGTTTAGGAACTAATATTATACTCGCAATTCGTCCTCATGAGCTATAGTAGTTTGATCATGAAAGTTGTCATAATAGGATGAATGGAAGATGTAGGTAAAATGTTTACTACACTAAAAGATTACTAAAGAATGGAATTTGGAAGAACGCCAAATATTTGATAATGGTGATCTACTTCAAAGTGCGAGTCCAAGGGTATTAGTGTTTGACTAATCATGCCTTGAACTATGTGCCATGTGTATGGCACCACTATTGATGTTGATAGATTCTTCTAGACGAAAAAGAATTGCTAAAAGAGAATCCAAAATTTATTCTGGCGGAAAAGAAAAGACTGGAAATGTCCAGCTCAGGTATATAGAAGATATACATGTTATGGTTGTATTCGTTGCTTGTTAAAACAATGTGGTTCTTGGGTATTTGATACTAAATTGGTTGGTATGAACTGTCATACAACGCAATACAAGAACTACAATGGCCTAATTAACTACCAAATGAATATCGGATGATTCTCATCGAAAACAAATAAAGTGTTATTGTGTTTCGTTGGAATTAAACCTGGCCATCAAGATTTATTTGAATAATTGTTATTTTGTTCTGGTATTATGAGAACAATGGCTGTTCAAATTATTACCGCATTCATAAAAGATGAATGAACGCTTATCTTGTTGGAGAAATCACATCCATAACACTGATGCTAAAAATGTCTTAAGACAAATGATTAGAAGATCACTTATGAGTGACACCACCGTTTAAATCATATTGGAAAGAAAACATGAAGGAACTCCATATTGATGGAATTCTGGAGCCTTTTGATTTTGAATCAATTGACACTTGTGAGAATTTCCTAGATATGATTAAAACTCCGTTCATAGGCCAAAGAAGAACGGACGACTAACTTATTGGATATTGTACATGTTGATGTATATAGTCCATTATGTGTAGCCGTGTGTGGTGAATTCTTGAACTTCATTTACTTTAACCGATGATTTGAGTAGATATATGTGTATATTTACTTGATAAGGAAGAAGCATGAAATATTTGAATATTTTTCAAAGTATTTCTAGTTGAAGTTGAAAATCATTGTAACAAGAGAATAAAGAATTTATGATTTGATCATAAAGGAAGATATTTGAGTTACAAGTTTAGCAAACACCTAAAAGTTGAGGAATCGTTCCATAGACTTGTATTTCCCGAAACACCATAGGAGTATGGAGTGTTCGAGAGATAAAATCAAACTTTGTTTGACATCGTTGGATCAAAGGTGTCGTCTATAAAACTGCCATTATATTTTAAGGATAAAGCTTTAGAGACTACCGCTTTTTACACTGAAAAGAGCGCCATCATGATCCATTGAAATGACACCATATGAGATATGGCATGGGATAAAACCCAAGTTGTCTTTTCTGAAATTTTGGTATGCTAGGCATATGTAAAATGTTTACAACCAAAGTTGGATAAATACGTCTTTGTAGGTTATCCCAAAATAAATGTTGGGTATTCCTCCAGAACACCTAAGACAAAAGTGTTTGTCGCCGAAAACATCAAGTTTCTTGAGAAGGAATTTTTCGCAAAAATTCAAGTGGGAGGACAATAGAACTTTGATTAGGTTGTTGAACCTAAGCTATATGTGCTGAGTAGCGCAGCGCTGGGAAGTGTCCCAGAGGCGGCCACAATGCGCATGGCTGTCGTACCTCAAAGGTTGTGGTCACATAGATCAAAGTTCCTATTGAACCGCGTGAGTCGAGTAACAATCAAATAGTTAGATTTGAGAATGAATCATTATTGTTTGACAATGATGAACCGACTGCATGCAAAGAAGCAATGATGGGCCCTGACTCTGTCAAATGGCTAGAAGCCATAAAATCCATGATAGTTCCATACACGAGAAACAAAGTTTATGAACTTGGAAGACCCTCAAAAGGCATGAAGCCTAATGAACGTATTTGGATCTATAAAGACAGACATGGATGTTTAACATCTTTGAAATAGTCGACACATCATTAAAAGAGTTTACGATTGTGTTCAATGAGTTGACTATGACAAGATTTGATCTTTCATAGCGATATTTTGTCTAGAAGGATTACTGTAGCAACCACTACATATACCAAGTTTGGTATATGTTAGTTGAACAAACAAGACAACATTCTTCTAATAGAATGGTTACCTAGGACATGTACATGACATGGACCAATGGGTTTTGTAAATTCAAAGGATGCTAAAAGGCATGCAAACTTCAATGGTTGAAGTAAGCATCACGGAGTTGGAATATTCACTGTGATGAAATAATTAAAAGGTTTAGTTTCATCAGATACGATGAATATGTTTGCATTTGCAAGAAATTAAGTGGGAGCGCTGAGACATATTTTTAGTACATTATGTAGAAGACATATTGTTAATTGGAAATGATGTATCTTTTATTGACACTGGTTAAGAATTTCATTAAAATTAGATTTCAATGAAAGACTTAGGCAAAACCAAAATATTGGGTCTCGATGTCTATGTAGATAGATCGAGGTACCAATATGGTTGTGCCAAAGTACATAGATGAAATATTGAATGAAGTTCAATATGGAAACGACAATAAAAGTTCTTGTCGCATGGAAGAGGTTGAAACAAGATTCAGGTGTTTTTGACACTTGATGAGTGGAGCCGCATGAATGATTTGATCGATCATGTATACCGTGATATGTACATATCCAGATATGTCCTATGCTCTAAATGTTATGAGCATATACCAGAGTGATAAATGTCATAAGATGATCACTAGACAATAGTAGGGATATCCTTATGTGCTTTGGAAGGACTAAGGATATATATTATGTATGACAAAGTGACACATAGTTTATTGTAAAGTGTTACATTGATACTAAGTTTGTCACAAGATACAAATTAAGTTTATCTCAATTTTAGCTATACGTTAGGTGGCACAATGTAATGGAAGGAAGTTCCATGATGGATTTGGATGAGTTCCAAAGTTAAGACATTGTGATGGATTCTACAACAAAGGGTGAGTATGTGGCTGCTTTAGAAGTAGCAAAGGAGGACATTTGTGTCAAGAAGTTTGTTATCAAACTAGGTGTAGTTCCAAGCGGGCTATTACTATGAAGATCTATTGTGTGACAATAGTGACAACATAATTTTAGCTAAAGGAACTAAGGTCTCACCTAAGGACCAAATTTATACCCAACTATCTCATTTGAGAATGAGTGATGCGTAGAGACGCAAAGACATGCAAATACACACACTGAAAGTGTCAGATCTAGAGATCAGGTTTACCACATGAAACGCGTACAGATAACATGTGAATGCCATAAGTGTTATATACGCAAGTATCAACTAGATTATTGACTCTAGTGCAAGTGGGAGACTGAAGGGAATATGCCCGAGAGGCAATAATAAAGTGGTTATTATCATATTCCATGTTTATGATAAATGTTTATTTCTCATGCTAGAATTGTATTAATCGGAAACATTGATACTTGTGTGATTAATAAACTAAAAAGGTTACTAGTAAAGCCTCTCTTTCATACTAGCTCGTTGATTAACTGATGATCAAGGTTTCCTGATCATGAACATTGGATGTTGTTAATAACGGGGTCATATCATTAGAAGAATGATGTGATGAACACTCACACCCATAGTAAGATTAGCAATACTATAGCGCCCTGCCTTTTGCTAAAGACAGAACTCCTGTGTTACTGTGCCATTCCCTGGATCAGTAGATAGCACCACAGTACAAAATAAGTAACCATTGCAATAGCATCAAAATTACAACGTAAATCCAGTTACATAGGTCTTCAACCTTACGAGTACACAGCATAAAGCATAGTTGCAGTGAGCCTCCATTCTTCATCACGTGCCACAGGCAGACATGTTGGAATGTAGTCTCGAGATCCTACTCCTGGTTCCTTACTCGATATAAAACCTGCACGTTTGAATATACAGCCCCAAAGGGGTCAGTACAATGATGTACTGGCAAATGACACATATTTGGTGGCATTTTGTGGAAAGACTATACTACATGACATTTGTCTGGTGGATCTTATGGCTGAATTGCATAAAGCAAGTTTTATCCTATCAAAACATTTTTAAAACATTTTGATTTTTCTTTAAGGTCAAGATAACCCCCAGGTGATAACCACCACACAAGCCTTGGGTTGATAGCCAAGTTGTGTAGCCCTGGGTAGTGACTCAACAAAACATGAATAACCCTCAGGCGATGACAACCACACATATCCTGGGTTGATAGCCAGGTGTGCAGTCCTGAGTAGTTACTCAATTAAAACTAGAATAACCCTCAGGCGATGACAACCACACATATCCTGGGTTGATAGCCAGGTGTGCAGTCCTGAGTAGTTACTCAATTTAAGCCCCAAGGTAACCCTTAGGTGATAACCACCACACATGTCCTGAGTTGATAGTCAGGTGTGTGGCCCTAAGTAGTTAGTCTTGGGATTGGTGAGGACCCTTAGGTGATAACCACCACACATATCCTGAGTTGATAGTCAGGTGTGTGGCCCTAAGTAGTCATTGTTCAAGTTTTAATTATTTTGAAAAGGTGATGAGATTCCTTTCGATCGACATGTCCTCTCTCTGTTCCTAGGTACAACCAATACAAAGTATTCCCAGGTGATAACCACCACACATGTCCTGGGTTGATAGCCAGGTGTGTAGCCCTGAGTTGTTACCCTCAGGTGATAACCACCACACATGTCCTGGGTTGATAGCCAGGTGTGTGGCCCTGAGTAGCCACAAGATTGCACCCAGGTGATTCATTGGGTTGTTAATTTTCATATCAATTTGAAAACAAGGCATGGCATCATTTTGCAAAGCAAGTTTGCAATCCTAGCAGGTGGGGTTTAAGGGATAGCTACCACTACTAGGAGCTAAGCATTTCATAACCACTTTGAAAATTTTCATATCATGCACAGTATTGAAATCACTAATGCATATAATAAAAGATAGGTGGAAGTATGTGTGTCACTTGCCTTTTTGAATATCACGACGTTTCACTTCTCTCGACTAAGCACGTAGCTCTTCGCACCAACTATAGCACAGAAATAGCATACCATAAACACACCATACCAATACAATCAAACAAATCAAACAATTGAAAAGTGTTTGTTCAACAATTTAGTTTTATTGAGATGTTATGATAGAAAGATATGGCAAATGAAATACGATTTGTGAGATATGGGTTTGAGAGCTAAGCTGGGGAAGATCAATATGATTTGAGAGAGAATTGGACTAGGCAAAATATAATTGATGAAGTCCTTATGCTTTATTAAAGCATATAAGAGTTTTAGGAAATGCTCATGTGAAATAATTTACACAAGAGTCGATTTGTGCAATAACAACACTATTGAGTAAATGTGACAACAATTACTCTTAAATAGTATGCATAACACTTAGACATTGGGTAAAGATTCATGAAGTATTGAGTTACTCAATCAACTCATTTGCAAATTGAATAGTTCAATACATGAGACAAGATTAAGTAGGCATTGGATTGGGATGGTCAAGTGATTGGAAAAAGATTGATATTGGAGGACATGGCTCAAATGGTTCATTGATCAACATGGTGTATAACACATACTATGGTATGGATTATAACAACTCCACATTAATAGAACCTAAGTTTGAGATAAATTCATATTCTACTCAAGTAGCACAATTGCAATTTGAATATATATGAATTAGACAAAATATAATGAGTGAGATCTTTATGCTTTATCAAAGCATATAGAATCTTGGAATATCTCATGTGGGTAATTCACATAAGAGACAAAATAGTGCAGTAGCAATACTATTGAATAAGTGTGACAACAATTATTCTTAAATAGTATATATTACACTTAAGCTTAGGCTAGGATTCTTATAACATTGAAGTACTCAATTAACTCAAATGCAAATTGAATAGTTCAATGCAAGGCTAAGATTGAGTAGACATGAGTAAATGGCTATAGGTAATGGATATGTATAGATGATGTTTGAAAACATGGCTTAAGGTTCCTAATGAGTAAATAGGATTGGGTTAAGTACTATGATGTTGATTTGATCAATACCATAGTAGCATAGGTAGAAACTAAGATTGATAGTATCACACTTTACTCAAATGACACATTTGTAATTTGAATAAGTGGGTACTATACAAGATAGGTCTAAGTGAAATGATCTTGATCAAGATGTTGTTTAGATAACATTGATGACTAGGTATGATCATAGGTTTTTCTAAAGTAGAAGGAATCATTGATTGAATTAGAAATAGAATTAATCTATATAGGAATACTCAAATTCTCATATTAGAATTTGAATAATTGTGATATGGTTCAAGAAATTATGGGAGTGATGCTACTGGATATCTTGCATTAATACAAAGTCACTGCAATTGGAATCGCTCAAATATAAGTTATAAAAAATTGAATTATCACCGAAATGGTGATTTGGACAAATTTGAATACACAAAGTGTGTGCACGTATCAATTTTGAAATTTCTTGATTCTATGATGTTCTACAAGTTGAGAGGATTCCAAAGACTACAAATTTGTAATTTTTGGACATTTGGTTCAAAAGATGTGAATTAAACAAGCTAACAGAAGGTTTGATTCCAATTTGACAATAGTTTCAAATTGAACCAATAAAATATGAATTATTATTGTACTACTGGATTCTAGATGTTCTAAGGATTCCAACGGTATATTATTTGCTATTTTTGGATCTACAGAACAAAAGATATGAATTTTGCAAGATTGGAATGGAATCTGATTTGAAATTCTAATTCGAGTTTTTGTTTTAACCGGAAGCAGACACGTGGCGGTATCGGATTGGAGGGTACCGGTTCGGCCGGATCGGCTCTGTGGTGCGTTGGATTAAAAGAGATCTGAGCGGCCTAGATCTACTGATACCGATTCGGTTAAGTGATTCTTTCGGGGGCGTTTGATTAAGATCTAACGGCTGAGATCAAATGAAGAGGGAGCTCACCGGTTGAAGCTAGGGTTCCGGTGATCGCCGGCGATCTGCGCACTGGAGGTGGACGACGGCGACTATGTAGTTGCTCCCGGAGGCGATGGAGAGTTCGACGAGGTTCGGGCTGAGGCGGTGAAGGCGATAGGCTTGGAGAGGACCTCGGGTGCTTCCAGATACGTCGACGGGAGGCGGCTGGAGAAGCTCCCGTGCGCAGGTGAGCTTTGGCCGTCGACGGGCTGCTCGATTCTCTGCGATAAAATCAAAGAGAACGGGTCGGGGAGGTGTGCCATAGAAAACCAGAGAGGTTAGAAGGGGAGAGAGAGTCTCTGGCTCACCGTTGATATCGAATTTGACCGGAGACGCCTGCAGATATGCGGGGCTACGGCGAGAAATTTCACCGGCCTGGCGGCGCAATCGGGGGAAGGAAAAAGGGGGAAAAGGAGAGTAGAGGGAGAGCTTTATATAGGCACGGGCTGGGGTCGAAACGGAAGGGGAATTAATCGGAAATGAAGAGGGAGTAATGGCGGGGAGGAAACGGTCTCCGGCGGATTTTTCTGACCAGGGAAGAAGATGATTACGCGGCCTGACGAGGGGGTCCCACCGGTCAGTGAGGAAAGGAGGGAGAAGGGGATACCGGTTCGGGTTTGTTTCCTGTTGGGCCGTGGGCCGATTCTGATGCCGGGCCAGATGGGTTCCCCGGGGTCCTTTTCTAATTTTATTTTGTTTTCTTCTTTTTGTTTTTCTGTTTTCTTATTTGTTTTGTAACTTTTGCAAATATGCTTCAAATTGCTTCAAACCAACTTTGTAAGGTTTCTAAAATTCAGCACTATGCTTTAACACAGAAAGAGAACTAGTTTTCACAATAAAATATGTTTTCAACAAAACATTATGATCCCAACAAGGGGACTTATTTGCACACATAAAATATGAATTAACGTTTGATAAGTAAATCTCCCCTTTTTTGGAATTAGTGAAAATACTTTATAAACTATCATTTTGAAAATCACACTCATGCAAGTTTTGAAGGCAAACTTTAGTAAATAAGAAACACCTTTGGGACACATTCCTTTGCAAGCAAGCTTGCATAGGTTTGAATAAAGAAGAATGAATAACATTTTGATACTTGTTCTTTCTCAAAGAAGTTTTTCAAGAAATAAATAGAGGATTTTAAATAGTTTTCAAACAAAGCTTTCAAATAAACTCAAAAGTTTTAAATCCCTGTGAATTTCCAATCATCTTAAGTAAAACAAAAGCGAAAAAAAATTCCCCCAAAATTTGATAAAATCTTGGGATGTTACAAATACGATCAAGTCATCAAGTTCATTGCTATATCAAACTCATACGAAATAGTTCTAATCCTCAGACCATGAGATCATGTTAATCACTGATACCGGAAGAGTGATTTGATGATATCAAACGTCACACCGTCACAGGGTGATTATAAAGGTTGATTTGGGTATTCTGAAAGTATTAGTTGAGGCTCATGGATCAAGAGTGGAATTTGTCCGACCCGATGACGGGAAGACCTCCGCTTCTGCCTCCCCCGCCCCCCTAATCGATTCGGTTCTCGTAATTTATTGGAGTTTGCATGTGCGAAATAGTCCTCAATGTCTGGTCGTAGCGGGTACACCGACGAGGGTGGGGATTCGATCATGTCGTGGCCACGTTCTACTTCTCCTACCTCGTCGGAAGTGCAGGTATCTAGCTTCTGCTCTCTGTACTACCGTTGAATTTGAAGTGCCGCCATGGCCTGTTGGAGTGATTTTTGTTGTTCTTTTTTCCATTATTGTTACAGTTTGCCAGGCAAGCCGATGATCCTGAAGGGAATATGCCCGAGAGGCAATAATAAAGTGGTTATTATCATATTCCATGTTTATGATAAATGTTTATTTCTCATGCTAGAATTGTATTAATCGGAAACATTGATACTTGTGTGATTAGTAAACTAAAAAGGTTCCTAGTAAAGCCTCTCTTTCATACTAGCTCGTTGATTAACTGATGATCAAGGTTTCCTGATCATGAACATTGGATGTTGTTAATAACGGGGTCATATCATTAGAAGAATGATGTGATGAACACTCACACCCATAGTAAGATTAGCAATACGATCAAGTCATCAAGTTCATTGCTATATCAAACTCATACGAAATAGTTCTAATCCTCAGACCATGAGATCATGTTAATCACTGATACCGGAAGAGTGCTTTGATGATATCAAACGTCACACCATCACAGGGTGATTATAAAGGTTGATTTGGGTATTCTGAAAGTATTAGTTGAGGCTCATGGATCAAGAGTGGAATTTGTCCGACCCGATGACGGGAAGATATTCTCTGGGCCCTTCTCGGTGATATTGCATTGGAATCGCTTGCAAGCATGTGACTAGGTCACAGGAATGCATTATCACGGAACGAGTAAAGAGACTTGTCGGGAACGAGATCGAACTAGGTATGGTTGATACCAAATGATCGGATCTCAGACAAGTAATAATATCGCGAGACAAAAGGAATTAACTATATTCGTTATTGGTTCACACGATCACTAGTTCATCGTTGAGTAAGTGGGAGTCATCATGGATTTCCAGATCCCGCTGTTGATTATTGATCAGAGAGGAGTCTCGATCATGTCCACGTTATTCACGAACCATAGGGTGACACACTTAAGGTTCGCCGTCATTTTTGAGTGGATACGATACTCCGATCGAATTATAGGACAGCATGAGGGTTGTTTCAGAAAAGTGCCGAAACTGTTTTGGCATATCGAAATAACTCAAGGGGTTTTTTGTTAATGTTTGTTAATTGATTGAATTAACAAATATTAAGGAAATAAAAATGTTTTATTAATTCAATTAGTGTGAGTTTTAATTAGCATGAATGTCATGCAAAATGAAAATGGGGGTTACCACCATGAAGAGGGGGTTACCACCATGAAGAGGGGGTTACCACCATGAAGAGGGGGTTACCACCATGATGAGGTGGCTGCCACCTCCTCTCCTATAAAAGGAGCCCCTCTTCGCCCTCTTCACACACTTCTTGATCATCCCCTTCCTCGCATAGTTGCTGCCCAATATCCGTCTCAGCTTAGCGAAGCTCTGCCGGAATTGTAGTTCATAGTTCATACACTTGGAGAAGTGTGTGGTGGAGTGTCCGGCAGATCCCTTCTTCCGCTGCCCCGCTGGACCGAGGGCGTGGAGGAGTCGACGTCGAGCTGTACGTGTGACCGAGCACGGGGGCGCTGCCACTTGTGGTGTCGTGTACACGATCTTGTGATCGTCAAGTGAACCACTACATCGACTACGTCAAGTGAACAACTATGTCGACTACGTGCGTCTTCATCGACTCTCCATCGTCAACGTTTGTGCGGGAACGTAATCCCCGCTTACGGTCATCGAGGGTTAGTCTCCGTTGCTACCACCTCGTAGAGTATCTTGGCTAGTTTATGTGTTCTTGCGTAGGAAATTTTTTGTTTTGTATGCTACGAACCCATCAGATCCATGGTACATTGCATACCAAGATGAATCAACCCAGTGGTGTAGCCAGAGGATGGATTTGGAGGAGAAGGTGGCCAATTTAGGTGATGAATTGGCCCGTAAAAACCTGATGATATTCGAGCTGAAGCGTACTGTGGAGGAAGAAAAGAAGAATTCAGAGCTTATTCGCAAGGAGAAGTTGATACTTGAGACAGATCTTGCCGTATTTGATCAAGTGGTAGAAAATCTAGAACATGAACTTCAAGTGATGGGAGAGGAGAAAAGTAGATTCATCTGGGAAGTTTTATTAGGTGTCATCCCTGTCCTAGCAGTTATGTGGTTATGGTAGATGATTTAGATAGCATAGAATTGTTATTTAGTAGATGGCTCTAACCACTGTATTTTGGTGTGGCTCTAACCACTGTATTTTGGCGTACAATTTCCTAGTTGTGCTAAGTAATGCGCGCGATAATTTTAGCATGCATGAACATCTTATAAAAGTGAAGGGATCCCAAAAGTGAAAGCATGTACCAGCCTCTCGGATATAATACATATCAATCTTCCCAATCAAGTTGGGATAGAATTCAAATCATACATACGGATGTACAGGGACACATCGAGAAAGTGGAGAAGCTTTTTTTGAGACGGAGGTAGTAGTTTGAACAATTTTATCCCAATTTGAAATTGAAAAATACAAATTTATCATAATTTATCCCAATTTGCGGCGTCGAACACGGCCGCGCACCGATGGGCTAGAAGGGACGGGACGACGGGCGGCTGAGGGGTGGTCATCTGTGACATCCGCAAACTCGGACATGGAGGAGGGCTGGATCTGCGGCTTCACAACCACTCTTGGCACCGCCGCCGTCTTGGTGTACTTCATCAGCGACGGATCTGAGGAGGGCTGGATCTGCGCCATCGCAGCGATATTGTAGGCGATGGCTTCAATCGTCTTGGCATCGATGACCACTGTCGACACGGCCGCCGTCTTGGTGTCCTTCATCAGCAACAGATCTGAGGAGGGCAACGGAAGTGAGACATCGGCAGGCTCCGACATTGAAGGCTGGATCTGCGCCATCGCAGCGATGTTGTAGGCGATGGCTTCGATCGTCTTGGCATCGATGACCACTATCGACACGGCCGCCATCTTGGTGTCCTTCATCAGCAACAGATCTGAGGAGGGCAACAGAAGTGAGACATCGGCAGGCTCCGACATTGAAGGCTGGATCTGCGCCATCGCAGCGATGTTGTAGGCGATGGCTTCAATCGTCTTGGCATCGATGACCACTGTCGGCACGGCCGCCGTCTTGGTGTCCTTCATTAGCAACGGATCTGAGGAGGGCAACGGAAGTGAGACATCGGCAGGCTCCGACATTGAAGGCTGGATCTGCGCCGTCGTAGCGATGTTGTAGGCGATGGCTTCAATGATCTTGGCATCGTTGACCACTGTCGGCACGGCCGCCGTCTTGGTGTTCTTCATCATCAACAGATCTGAGAAGAGAAACGAAATTGAGACAGAGAGAGACATTTCAACTATTTCTGAGGGTTAGATCCTCACCGGCAACTCTTAGATCCTCACCGACACTCTTAGATCCACACCGCCGCACGGTTAGATCCGCGCCGCCGCACGCATGGTTAGATCCGCGCTGCCGCACGCACGGTTAGATCCGCGCCGCCGCATGCACGCTGCAGTTCCGCATGGCCGCACGCACGGTTAGATCCACGTCGCCGCACGCACGGTTAGATCCGCGCCGCCGCACGCACGCTGCAGTTCTGCGCCGCCGTGACCGCCAGAGTAAGAGAGGAAATAGGAGAGAGGAAGATGCGACTGGAATATGCGACTGCCAGGGTTGGTAGGTATGTGCTCTGCTCTTCTCTCCGTATGTGTCCATCGAGGTAGAGAGAGATATACAGGCCGTCCGATCATAAATGATCCAACGGTGCAAGTGTATGTTGAGCTATCAACCAACCAAGATCCGTGTGACATACATCTCGACCAATCAGAGATCAGCCAGTGAGTACTAGTGAGGAAAACTGAGTAGAACTAAGAGGGGGAAAAGTGAGGAAATGTTTATCAGAAGGGCAAAACTGAGTAGGACTGAGTAAAACAAGTGGACCCGATGGGGGAAAACTGAGTAAAACTAAGTAAAACAGGGGCACCCAAATAATAAAGGGAGTAAGGGAAATTGAAGCTTTTGGCATAAAAATTGTTAGATTGTGTTATTTGAACAATATAGTACATTTTGGCCAACGTGATATTGTTTGCAATTCAAAGATACACAAGTGTGATGAATTTGGACTCATTTGGACAAAGTTTGTAAGCATAGTGGGTATTTGGGAGGTGTGTTGAGTAGAAAGCCCTGCATCTTCATAGCTAGTAGCTCATGGACTAGGAAGTGGTTTTGGAAAAAACTTCATATCTCTATATTTCCTTTTCCATTATTATTTCTCTAGGTTGTAGGTAACAAAACAAGACTCCATGGGAAGGTTCCACCATGTTTTGAATTATTTTGAATTAAACTAAACCCAAAACTATATTTTTTGAGTTTAGTCACTTAGAAAATGATAAATGTGGCTTAAGCGATGAACTTATTTGAGGTGCATGACCATAGAAAACTTGTAATAACACATACATTCAAATTAATTGTTCAAAATAAAATCTTTCTCTTGCTCCTGGTGTGACTCGCTGGGTACACCACCTAACTCCGGGTAACCCTACCAGGGATATTACCTGTGTCTACCTTCCTTTTGCCCTCTTTCTTGTTCTTCTTCTTCTCTTCGGGTTGTGCCAAGACCGAGACAACCATATCATACGAAGCTTGTGCTCTTTCTTCTAATGCATTTTCTTCCCTTGCTTCTACAATTTGCTCTTGATCCATCGGTTTACCCAGCTCTCGATCAATTGCTTCACTCAGCTGTCTATGCATTGCTTCAACTGCCTCTAGATCCATCTGTTCCCTCTGCTCTCGATCCATCGGTTCAAGTAGCTCTCGATTCATCTATTTAATCTGCTCTCGATCCATCGGTTCAAGCAGCTCTCGATCCATCGGTTCAAGCAGCTCTCGATTCATTGCTTCAATCTCCTCATGTTGAATTGCTGCTTCATTCTCCTCTGCATTTGCTGCTCCCGCCTGATCTTCCATTCCAAAAGCTGGGTCAACTGGATTTTTACAAAGCCTAGCAATGTGTCCAGGGGTTCCACAACGTTTGCACTTATGTTGTCGAATCAGTGCACCACCCTCTGCACTAGCTCTGATCCTATTCTTCCTCGGCCTATCTGCCGGTCTAGTCAAAACTGGAGAGTACAGTTTGAAGCCTGGATCGACTTTCATCCATTGGTCTTTTCCCAACAAGGTAGGAACATTCATAGCATATGCAGCCCTAAATTTGGCAACAGAGAAATACTCTGACACATACTGATCAACTTCACCTTCTGCACCTGCTATAACACTCATGAAAAACAATGCATGTATGCAGGGTATCCCACGGATCTGCCATCGCCTACAATGGCATGTCCTATCAACCAAACTCACTGGATACCTCCACTGCCTATTTTTACTGTCAGTGTAGGTTACCTCAGCCTCCATTCCTTTTCTGATGTATTTCATCTTCAATTGTTTTGCCCTGGCATGCAAAGACTTAATCAAAGATGGGAGCATGAGATGGCCAACATATTTTGTGGCTGCAATTCTTTGACGCAGATCGATCTTTATCATGATCATTTGCCTAATCTTATCAAATATTTGCCACAGCATAAGCCCTTTCAATGACTTGACCTTTGCATTGAAACTCTCCGCAAGGTTACTTGTTACATAGTCTACCTTGCAAATTTCATTGAATTGGCTTCTTGACCACACCCTACCATGATGTTCATCCAAGTACTCCTTCACCCCCGGTTTTTGTTTATGCAACACTTCCAAATGAAACAGATGCTTCCTAATGCTGCATGTGTATGCAGCTGGCCATAGGTTGTCAGTATAAACTTTACCCTTGAATTTCTTTGTAAAATTCTGTACCAAGTGTCGCATACATTCCCTATGCTCCACTCCAGGGAATACTGCTTCTACTGCACTCTCCAAACCTTTGCAAGCGTCTGTGTGGATAGCAAGTCCTGGTGGATGACCTGTAAGGTCACGCAAATTCTGCAGAAACCAAGTCCAACTTTCCTCTGACTCAACCTCCAAAACTCCATAAGCAACAGGGAACATCCAATTGTGTCCATCAACTGCAGTAGCAGCAACTAGCTGTCCTTTAAACCTGCCATGAAGAGCTGTTGCATCCACGGCCAAATAAGGCCTGCAACCGTCCAGAAAGCCTTTCCAGCAAGCTTTGAAACAAACAAAAGCCCTTCTGAAACATTCCTTCTGCATTACCCTCCCGCTTTTCAATTTGTAGGGAACTGTATGCTTGTCTATCGCTACAACACTGCCTGGACTAGCCATCTCCACTTGAGCTTTGAAAGTGTAAAGCAACTAAAAGCTTTCATTCCATGGACCATTGATCCTGTCAAGAGCCATTTCCTTTGCATAGAACATCCTCATGTAAGGTATTTTTATATTAAACTTATCAGATATCAATTTTATGAGTGCTATTGGACCAAGTGATAGAGTTTCTCTTAGCCAATCTATGATTGCATCTGCCAACCACCTAGTCTTCGCTAGCTTTGATTTCTCCTCTGGCGCTCCCGCTCATGGTGGACAAGTATGGTCGATCGAGTTCTTCTTTATCTGAAACATAATTATAAGGGATGTCAGTAACAGTTAACAAATTTTACACCGTGATCTAAAATACACAACTGGTTGGCGTAGTACCTGAACCATGGTGCTTCTGAGCATTGTGGATGCATGCAGCCTCCACTTACACCTCTTGTATGGGCACTTAACTGTGAACCTACCTGGCTCACTTTTAATAACCTCATAATCATTCTTGGTGAGAATGCAATATGTAGTAATTGCATTACGGCAGTCCATCATCGTTTGAAATATGGTGCCTTCTACAAGCTGAGGATCCTCCCTGTTCCACTCAATTGTTGGCAAGTCATCACCTTCGTAATCGGCTAAAACGAGGCTGTCATTGTTCTCATCCTTCTCTTCATCATCAGTGTCATCAAATCTGGCACCTTGTGCAATATCTTCCATGTATTGATCCTCCATTTCCTGCTTACTGTATCGATCTACCAATTCAGGAAACATCAACTCATCCTCATCATCTTGAGGAGACGGATCCTCAATCTCTGCATCGTCCTCCACATCGACCGCAGGAATGATCTGGCTACCACTAGCACTGGGGACAGATGGTGCTGCTGTGGACCTACAAGGAGCGAGGCGGCGCACACGATTAGCAGAGGTAGCAACACTAGAGAGACATGATGCCCGACCACCTGATGATGCCCCAACACCAGATGATGCCTGGACCCTGTCCACATGGATACGAATTTTACCGACACGGCAAGAATCATTTAAAGCAAAAAAGAATTCCCAGATCCTCGTCGGAAATTAGTGGAACATATCTTCCCTCCGTGCTGTTGAAATATTGGAAATCAACTGAATCGCCAGCACCCCAGGGGTACTGAGCGCAGATGTTATCTTTTAAATCCCTCTACGAGATGGTAGTTGCAACCACCGCTGGGATGTAAAATCCGCTCACATTGTGTTCAGAATCACGCAAAAAGCTAGTATCCAGCCTAACCACCAGCCGAAAAGCCAGCGCTGGATCAATCTTATTCAAAAAGCAACACAGTTAGTTGACCAATTTTTAAGAACGAGAAAAAGTAAAGTGTGCCTTCCGGTTCGTGAGAGCTTTACTGTAACATCCCAAATTTTGGAATAAAATTCAAAATCTTGCACACATGAAATCATAAACCCTCTCATTGCATATGCATTGCATTCTATCATTTCATGAGCACTTTATCAAAAGCTTTGGCTTTATTGTGTTTCTAATGCTTCCCTGAAGTTCAATAAATAGAGGGAAAACAATTTTCAAGTTTTAAAAGTGGTTTAAAACCATTTTGGAATGTTCAGCAAAAATAACAAAAGAAAAATAGAAAAGTAAATAGGGAAAAGAGAAAAGGGCCACGGGGACAACTTCCAGCCCAACAGCAGAAGCAGCCCGCGGCCTGTTTACCTTCTTTTCCGAATCGGTGCACCGCCCCTCTCTCTCCAGCCACTGACACTGGGGTCCCACCTGTCATCCCGGCCAGAGAGACCGGGACGAACACGGCGAACCCCTCCTGGATGATCTCCACTGCCCCTCCGAATCCGGCGCGAAACCCTACCCCCTCTGCCACGCAACGCCCACCATATAAACCCCCCTCTCCGCCACGCACGCTCACCCAAAACCCTAGCTCGACGCCGCAAGGCTGCCCTGATCCAGTTGTCGGGGGGATAACCCCCGGTAGGGTCAAGAGACTAGAAAGACACAAAGTCTATGGTTGACTTATGCCGAGTTATCAAGAAAGGGCCTGGCCGGAATATGAGAGCATCGGCCAGGCTGGCATATGTGAGTATCCCGGCTAATACTTGGATATGCCGGTATAGCCGGAATACTGGTATATGTGTGCCGGCATATACTTAGATATGCCGGCCTAACCATTTGGTGTGTTGTGCAGGAGCAGGGGAGGCCGGATTACCCGACCCTCGTAGGTCGTTGGTCCGGCATATAAGTCCTGGGTATGGCCAACGGTCATATCCGGGATACTTAAGTCAACCAAGGTGTCACATCCCTACAATCAAGGAAGAAAACATCCAAGCATGGTAGCAGAGTAAGATGGCAGGGTGCACAGTGGAGGTTACCTACCCTCACTGTGCACAAGTACGAGCTCACCGCACAGAGGTAAGGCCACAGTTCAAGAGGTACAAGGTACAGGGATATGGCGTCCCATCGAGAGCAATCAGGGGCGAAGTCAAGGGTCTCTGCCATCGTCACCAGCTCCTGTTTGGAGTGTAGCCCGTGTCTTGTGGTCTTGTATGACCGTTGTAACCCTGGCCACCACTATATAAGGTGGCATAGGGAGCCCTGGTAAAGGGTTGGTCACTCTGTGTTCCTACACTTAGCAGTTCATCTTCCTTCTCTAGCAGAGAGCTTGGAAGCACCATTGTTGTGTACTACATCGACCCAAATATACAATCAGTAGAGCAGGAGTAGGGGTGTTATCTCCTTACGAGAGCCCCGAACCTGGGTAGATCAGTGTCTCTTTCTGTCGTGCTTTTTAGCTCGTTCCCCTCTCCCGAATCCTCCAGCATCTAGTTCGGCCCCCATTTAAGCCATCCTATGGCATATGTTGTTTCACCACGACGACATTTGGCGCCCACCGTGGGGCAGATCGATATGCTGGGCGGAGTGTTCATTCGGACGGGGTCTGTGATAGCAGCTTCGGGAGTGCGCGTGGTCTCTGGCCTCGTCCAGAGGCTAGGCTCGCTCAGTTTCGTCAGTGACAACGCCGGTTGTCTCGGTGGCCGGCCGTTCCCCAGGGATGGCCGGATTATGTCTTTCAGTTCCCACGAGGTGTACGTGGGGACTGAGAGAATTTGCAGGAAGGAGGTGCTAGTGGCGTCGGATCCTCCGTCACATCGGCTGGCTCACGCTGGGCGTAGCGCTCGCTCAGTAGAGCCGGCTGAGGTGATGATGGCCGACACATCCGTGCCGCCGGCGGAAGATGCCGGCAAAGCAGCAGCGGCCGGAGCTTCTCCTCCGGAGCCGCCGAAGGTCAAGAGGTCGGCGCGTCCTCCGTTGGAGCGTGCGGAGAACCTGGCCGGCACTTCCGGTGTGCCGGCTAGGGGCGAGGTTCTTCTTCCCATCATCGACCGGCTTCTCGAGCCGGTGCGATCCGGCGTTGATCCGGAGCAGACAAGGAAGGTCCTGGAGGGATCTCGTCAGGCCCTCGTCGACGAGGCCCTGGCCATGAACCAGGAGCGCGAACGGTTTAACCGGCAACTCCGTGAGTATGAGGCAGCCCATGGTTTTACTCCTGTAGTAATCCGGCCTAGCCGGATAGAAGAGGTTAGAACTAGAGGCAGAAATCTTAATGCTGAGATAGGAAAAGATGCTAGAGATAAGAGTCATACCGCAACTAGTACTGTGCCTAAGGTAGTCTATAGTTCGCCAGTAAAGAACCTTAGAGCGGCGGCCGAGGTAGCTAAGGATTTATCTTGTTTATTCGGCGAAGCACTGCGTGAGCAGCAAGCCCGGCTTAACCAACTTTTGTCTGAAGCTACAAAGCAGCAGGAGGCCTTTAAGAAGGCAAACCCGGGTGCCGGGGCGTCTCAGTACATTGTGTCGGCGGGAGGTGCCGGCGCGAGGTCGAGGGGCCAAGCCTCGTCCCCGCATCCTAGCGCCCGGCGTGCTGGAAGTGTGACCTCTGGCCGCCGGGACAAGCAGATCCAGGTGTACGATCCGACTGTCGCCGGAAAGCAGGCGATGGTGCAGAAGAATGTCGGCCAAGCTGACAAGTATGTCGGCAGCAAGAAGCTCGGCCAGAGTGTGCCGGCCGGGCATGAAGCAGGCGCGGCCGGTGGTGGCCGGAGTAACAGTGCAGCCCGGCGTCAGCAACAGGGCGCCGGAGGTGCAGCGCAGCAGCAGGGTGCAGGCCATCCGGGACATCGAGAGGATGACGGCAATTCCGCCCTTGCCAGGGCGGGATATCAGCAGCAGCACCAGCAAGGCCGGCATAGTGAGCAGCATCAGCCGGAGCAGCAGCAGCAGATGATCGCAGGCCCAATAGCATCCCGGCTTGGACCTCGGTCCTTGGAAGCCAATGATGCACGTTTCAAGCTGGACAAGATCCACCAATCAGAGTTGGTGGAGAGACAAGGAGCTCCGGGCCCTATGTGTTTCGGACCCCGGATTATGGGGGAGCCGGTGCCTTACTTCTTAAAGCTCGCGCGTGGCGCGAGGACATATAATGGCAGTACGAAGCCGGAAGATTGGTTGGAGGATTACTCCACAGCGGTGAACATCGCCGGAGGAAACCTCAGATGGGCGGTACGATATGTGCCGCAGATGTTGGAAGGTCCAGCCAGGATATGGCTGAATAATTTGCCGGCCGGGAGTATCAACGGCTGGATTGATTTCGAAGAGCAGTTTGTGTCGAACTTTACCAGTACATACAAGAGGCCCAACCGTCCGCAGCAGCTGGCTAACTGCCGGCAAGGAGTGAATGAGACTGACCGTGACTATCTGACCAGGTGGTGCACGTTGCGCAATTCCTGCGAAGGAATCAATGAGCAGCAGGCCATCATGTGGTTCGCTCATGGGTGCCGGCATGGCACCATGCTGTGGCAAAAGCTTCAGAGGCAAATGCCGGCCACGCTGGCCGAAACAATCAAGATCGCTGATAGTTATGCTCTGGGAGATCCCATGCAGCCCAGTCTCGATTCACAAGGACAGGGGCAAACCCAGGGGAACACCAGCAATGCCGGGAGATCAGGGCAATATTATCGCACGGATAACCGGAACAAGAGAAGAGATGAAAGGCCGGATCACCGGTATGGGGCAGCACAAGTTGCAGCTGTGGAGCAAGAGCAAGGGGGCGCCGGCAGTAGCCAGCGTCCGAGATATGAGGACTATCAGCAGCCTCAGCAGCAGCCGCAGCAGCAAGCACAGCCGTTCCAGAAGAAGAATGTCTGGACCAACAAGAATGCCGGAGGAGCCGCCGGCCAGAAGAAGCAGTGGCCAAAGTATACTGTGGGTCTTGCCATGGACAAGCCTTGTGTGTTCCACACATTCCAGCCGGGAAAGCCGGCAAACCATTTGACAAGGAACTGTTCGTGGCTGGACGACATATTAGCAGGTCGTGCAGGTCCCTGGGGACCGGCTAGACCCTCTGTCCCGGCAGCTCCATCGCCGTTGACAGGTGCCAATACGATTGCAGTCCCACCTAGGCCGGTTAATCCTGGGAATCAGAGCAACGCCGGAAATGCCGGCGTAAATCAAGTTGACCAGAGCTATAATCCGGAATATAACGCCGGAGGCCCAGGAGCGGGCCGGAATGAGTACAAGGAGTATGATCAGAGCTATATGGTCTTTGAGACCGAGAGAACAGACAAGCAGAGCTTGTACCGGCGGTGTCTGGAGGTGAATGCCGTTATGTCGGCTGTGCCAAAGCTGATGTACTGGTCTGACCAGGCTGTTGGTTGGGACAGGGCAGATCATCCCCGGATCATGCCAAATCCCGGCGGATACGCTCTGGTGATGGATCCGACATTCGTCGGGCCGGCTAATAACGTAAGATTCAGCAAGGTCCTCATTGATAATGGAAGCAGCATCAACATCATGTATCGGGATACGATGGAGAAGCTGGGAATCAAGGAAAATATGCTGGAACCGAGCAAGACCACGTTCCACGGCATTGTGCTGGGACTTTCGTGTGCGCCGATGGGCAAGATCCGGATGGATGTGATGTTTGGCAGCCGGGATAACTGCAGGGTGGAAAACCTCATGTTCGAGGTGGTTGATCTGGAGAGCCCCTACCATGCTTTGCTGGGTAGACCGGCACTGGCAAAATTCATGGCCTCTACGCATGTGGCGTATCTGAAGATGAAGATGCCGGGACCCAAAGGAGTGATCACCATCATTGGTGATTACAAGCGTTCGATGGCATGTGCCACCGCCGGATCCAATCTGGCCGAGACTCTGATCATTGCAGAGGAGAGGAAGAGGCTCAAGCGAGCAGTGGAGATTGCTGAGACGGTCGTGGCCGGCAAATCTATGCCGGGCATGACAAATCCCGGTGGCAGCGTTTCTTTTCAAGTGAGTAAGGAAGTCAAAAAGGTGCCACTGGATGAAGCTTTCCCGGAGCGCCATGCCCTGGTTGGGGCAAGTTTGGATCCCAAATAGGAAAGCGAGCTCATCAGCTTCCTCCGTGAGAATCGGGATATCTTTGCATGGTCTACTTCGGACCTGCAAGGTGTGCCGAGGGAGCTGGCTGAGCACGCATTGCACGTGAGACCCGATGCTAAGCCGGTGAAGCAGCCGCTCCGGCGGAATGCCGGCGAACGAAGGAAAGCCATATGGGAGGAAGTGGCCAGGCTCTTAGCCTCTGGCTTTATCAAGGAAGTACTTCATCCGGATTGGGTGTCTAATCCGGTTTTGGTGGAAAAGAAGAGAGATGAGCCCGCCATAGTGAAAGTATGGCGGATGTGTATTGATTACACCAACTTGAATAAGGCATGTCCTAAAGATCCATTCCCGCTCCCTCGGATCGATCAAGTGATTGATTCCACAGCCGGATGTGAACTGTTATCATTTGTAGATGCCTATTCTGGTTTCCACCAGATCCCCTTGTATGAGCCTGATCAAATAAAGACATCCTTTATTACCCCGTACGGGGCTTATTGCTATCTCACTATGCCGTTCGGTTTAAGAAATGCCGGCGCAACTTACCAAAGGTGTATGCAAAAGTGTTTGCACGATCAGATAGATAAAAATGTGCAGGTATATGTCGATGATATCGTCATAAAAACCAAGGAGAGCAAGACTCTCATAGATGATCTCCGGGAAACCTTTGGGAACCTGAGGAGATTCCGGATGAAGTTGAATCCGGCTAAGTGCACCTTTGGTGTGCCGGCGGGCAAGTTGCTCGATTTCCTTGTTTCCAGCCGGGGTATTGAGGTGAATCCCGGCAAGATTCGTGCCATAGAAAGGATGAAGCCGCCGACAGATTTGAGGGAAGTACAGAAGTTCACTGGGTGCCTCGCATCCCTGAGCCGCTTCATAAGCCGGCTGGGAGAGAAAGCTCTGCCGTTATATCAGTTGATGAAAAAGTCCGACACATTTGTCTGGACAACGCAAGCAGATGCAGCTTTCAAGGAATTGAAACAGTTGTTGACAACAGCGCCGGTATTAGCGTCTCCGATGCCCCGGGAGCCAATGTTGCTCTATATAGCGGCAACCAACCGAGTTGTCAGTGCTGTGGTGGTAGTAGAGCGAGAGGAAGGAGGCAAAACCGTGCAGCGGCCGGTATATTATCTGAGTGAAGTCCTCTCCACCTCAAAGCAAAACTACCCCCACTATCAGAAGATGACCTATGGTGTCTATATGGCGGACAAGAAGCTCAAGCATTACTTCCAAGAGCATCCAATCCGGGTAGTGGCCGAGGCCCCTATCTCGGAAATTATAGGCAACAAAGATGCCAGCGGCCGGATAGCAAAGTGGGCAATAGAGCTTTCACCATATACACCGCAGTACGATAAGAGGGATACAATCAAGTCCCAGGTCTTGGCTGATTTCTTTATTGACTGGCCCGAGATACAGTATGAGCCACCATTGCCAGATGCCAATTATTGGAGGATGCATTTTGATGGGTCCAAGACAATCCATGGCTTGGGTGCCGGCATAGTTCTCAGTTCACCAAAGAATGACCAGCTGAGATACGTCCTGCAGATTCACTTTGCAGCATCAAATAATGTGGCGGAATATGAGGCACTTGTGCATGGCCTGAAGGTGTCTAAGGACATAGGAATTCGCCGGATTATGTGCTTTGGAGATTCTGACTTAGTGATTCAGCAGTGTTCCGGCATATGGGACGCGCATGATGCTAACATGGCATCATACCGTTTCCTAGTGCAGCAGTTAAGTGGTTACTTTGAAGGTTGTGAGTTCCGGCACGTTCTCCGGGTTCAGAACGATGCAGCCGATGCATTATCCAAGCTGGGGTCTTCCCGAGATTCAATCCCGCCCGGCATTTCGCTGGAGCATCTGAGGAAGCCATCGATCAAACCCTCGCCGGAGTCATCCTCCATTTATGTCCCGCCAGGTCCAGACGAAGCAGTTCCAATGGAGATAGATGCCGGAGCCAGGACGGATAACCCGGGGACTGTTTCCTCAGTCCCGGGGACTGGGCCGGCATATGCTGTTAGTACAGTATTCCGGAGCAAAACTAAAGGCAAGGGTAAAATGTGCCAAGAGGTTGTGCCGGTATACCCGGGGACTGCTCCGGCATACCCGGGGATTGATTCTTCAGTCCCGGGGACTTCGCAGCCCATGGAGATCGATTATGTGTCGGTCGAAATGATGGAAATAGATCAGGCAGTGTTCACTGTCAGAGAAGTGCCCTCATGGGCACGTCCTATCATGAACTTCATGGTGGATGGTCAAGTGCCGGCGGATGAAACCGAGGCCCGCCGGGTTATAAGGAGATCCAAAGCGTATACCATCATCAATAAAGAAATATACAAGAGAAGTACCACCGGAGTATTGCAGAGATGTGTCGAATCTGCGGAGGGTCTGGAGATGCTCCGGGAAATTCACCAGGGGGAGTGTGGTCACCATGCTTTGTCCAGGGCATTGGTGGCAAAGGTATTCCGGCATGGCTTCTATTGGCCAACGGCACTGCAAGAGGCAGAAAACTTGGTCCGGAAATGTAATGGGTGTCAAAGATATGCCCACCAGATTCATCAGCCGGCATCTGCCCTGAAAACTATCCCAATAACCTGGCCCTTTGCTGTTTGGGGCCTGGATATGGTCGGGGCTTTTAAGCCGGCCAGAGGGAAAATGACCCATATCCTGGTCATGGTGGACAAGTTCACCAAGTGGATTGAAGTGAAGCCCATAAGCAAGTGTGATGGTCACACAGCAGTGAAATTCTTAAAGGATATAATCTTGAGATATGGTGTTCCTCATAGCATCATCACTGACAATGGGTCAAACTTTGCCCAAGGGCCATTTGCCAGATTTTGTGAGGAAGTGGGAATCCGGCTGGACGTTGCGTCGGTTGCCCACCCTTGTGCCAATGGCCAAGTAGAGAGATCGAATGGGCTAGTATTATCCGGCATAAAACCCCGGCTGATAGAGCCCCTGGAGAAAACTCCGGGATGTTGGCTAGATGAGCTGCCAGCAGTGCTGTGGAGTTTAAGAACAACTCCGAATAGATCAACAGGCTACACACCATTTTTCCTGGTGTATGGAGCAGAAGCTGTGCTTCCAACAGATGTAATACATGATGCACCAAGAATAGTGCTATATACTGAGGAAGAGGCTAAAGAAGCCAGAGAAAATGATGTTGATCTGCTAGAGGAAGCAAGGGAAATAACTCTGTCAAGAACAGCAGTATATCAGCAGAACCTCAGACGCTATCATGCGCAGAAGGTAAATCCAAGGAGATTTCAAGAGGGAGATCTAGTACTCCGGCTAAAGCAAGGAACAGAAGGCCGGCATAAGTTAACTCCTCCATGGGAGGGGCCATTCATTGTGAGCAGAGCTCTGCACAATGATGCCTATTATCTTATAGATGCGCAGGACCCCAAGAAGAATAAGGCGGACAGGTCCGGAGAAGAAACCAAGAGGCCATGGAACATAGCTCTACTGCGCCCCTTTTACTCCTGAGCAACACAATGTATGTATTTCCATATTTTCCTTTGTATGCCGGCGTGTTGTGCCGGCACAAGACTAATGAATGAAATACCGGCATCCCGAAGAAGCCGGGTAACTAGCTCCGAGGTATATTTGTTGTTTATTTACAGTTTTTTGTTATATGCCGGCTGGCTTTATTTGAATGTTTCCTATGTCGGCCTAGTAATGTGTCGGCACCAAAGGCCACTCTTCGACTCAGCTGCTGTCCGAAACCCGGCTTCATGGCTAGCAAGAGTAGATGCCGGAGATTGTCTACACATGGAAAACGGCTAAGGAAATACAAAGCAAGCGAATCGACATTTTCGTTAAAGCTAAAGTTAAAATTTAAAGTGTCGGATGATTTGAAGTCTAAGTCTCAAAGTTAAAGTACTGTATGTTCGAGGAAGCAACCTTGAGACTCATACGTCGAAAGCCAATTGAGGTAGACAAGCAGCCAAGGTTGTGAAATTGAGGAAACAGGAAAACAACTCGGTGACTTAGCCAAAAGATGATCCGGCATTAGTAACAAGCAAACCAAGATAAAACTTGTTCAGGAAGCAAACCAAAGGAAATTAAGCGTGTATATTACATCTGCACCCGGTATACCGGGGATCTGATAAAACTTAAAGTTTTTATGCTGCAAAGTCAAGGACCAGGGGCAGAAGCAGAGGCGCCGGCTGGTGGAGCAGTGGCGGTGGAGATGTCGGCTTCAGGAGTGCCGGACCCAGCAGATGGAATGGAGCCATCACCTCCGCCTGGGGCAGATGCCTGTTCCGGGACATCAGTGTCGGCCTCTTCAGCTTCATCTTCATCCTGGCTGGAGTCGGAGCCCTCAGCAGCGGCGGATGTCCCGGCATCGTCCTTCTTCTCCGGCTCACGGATATCCCGAACGAAGGCGTCGGTGTCGGCATAGTCCACATAGCTGTGGGCCAGCTCCCGTCGGCGCCGGATGTGTTCCGGATCCGTGGTCCAGATGGATCCTTCGCGCACAGTGCGCAAAGTCTCCAAGTCAGCCTTTTCATACCAGGACAAGAAGTAGCTGAGAGCTTCGTCAGCTCCAACCCTCGCGCCGGAATCTCGCCACTCCCGGAGGCGAACCTTGGCCAGCTGCAGATCGTTGCCGAGGTCGACGGGATCAGTGGGAGTCCTTTGTCCCGGCCAGAGGGCAGAGAATGCCTCCTGGGCGCCATATAAGAGTTCTTAGGTGTAGAGCGTCATGGCGTTTTTCCGGGACTGCAGAGCCAGCAGCTGCTCCGACATGTCCCAGTTGGGCGAGTCAACCGGAACACCCCGGCTTTCTCGATCCAACTGCAAAGCCCTCTCAACGTCTTCGACGGAAGCGGGAAACATGTCTGAGGAATAGAAACAATGTTAGCAAAAGGAGAATATGCCGGAGAGAATTACATTATGTCGGGAAGGATAAAGGGAAAGGATTTGAAGCTTACTGGCAAGGTCGGCATTCAACTGTGAAACTGTAACCTCCCATTTGGTGGCCTGCTCCTTCAGGCTATCCAGTTCAGCGTGGGCGTTGGAGGCATCAGTTGCGGAGATGACAAGCAGGGACTGGGTTTTCTTCAGTAGGCCCTCCCTCTGTTCCTTTTCGTCCAGAAGCTCGGTGATCCGGCCCTTCAGCTGCTCAACCTCGGCCTTGTGACTGGCATCCCGGTCGTCCAGTTGCTTGGCTACATCCACTGAGGACACACAGTCCTGGTGGCGTGCCTCCAGTGCAGCTTTCTCGTCTGAAAAGATTTGAAGTCAAAACAAGGATTTGAAGAAAGAAAACAGTGAAAAGATTAAAGGATTTGAAGTACAGAAGGATTAGTTCAAGGTTAAGAGGATCCGGCATACCAGTAAGTTCCTTCACTCTCTTGGTAAGCTCGGTGACTTGTGCTTCGGCACCAGCTGCCAAATGTCAGACAAAGATTAGGTGTCGGCATATTAAGATGTGCCGGCCAGAGGACTATTGAGAAGGGCAAGGTATGTCGGCTGAAATTACCTTTCTGGGACACTTCCAGCTGGAGCTTGCTGTGTGCGTCGGAAAGCTTCCGATGCTCGCACACCAAGTCATGGAACATGTCGGCACGGGCGTTATTCATGCGCTGCAAAAGTATTAGGATTTGAAGGGATATGAGATAACTAAAGCATGCCAGTACAGTTGAAGATTATATGAACTATTTATGCTATAGGAGATCCGGCACAGGTGCTGCGCACCTATCCCGGCTCTCGGTGACTAGGATTTGAAGCTCGAATCGAGCTTATATCTCGGTCAGGAGGATTTGAAAAATAATTGAGATGTGAAATTGTAGAGACCCGGCACAGGTGCTGCGCACCTATCCCGGCTCTCGGTGACTAGGATTTGAAGCTCGAATCGAGCTCATATGTCGGAAAGTTAATTGCAAAAGCAGCTAAGTGCAAAAGGTCTTGGAAAATCCCGGATGTCCGTATCCCGGACAGCCGACATTTTCGGGGACTGGGGATATCTATATGTAAAGGACTTACGTTGGTGGCATCGGCCAGGCGATGAAGTCGTTGCTGAAGACTGAGAAGTTCGCAGGCAATAGGAATGGGCTTAGCGGCCAGGATATCAGCTGGGTTGCCGGTGGCCGAAGCTTCGGCCTGTTTCTTCTTCTTGGATTCAGCTATGTCCAGGGAGCCGGCGTCATTCCATTTCTCGCAGCGCTCCTTGAGAGACCCGAGGCTTTGGTCACTCTTTGTCACCAGGGGGATGATGCCCTCAAGTTCTGGCGTGTCGAAGAAGTTGCGCCGGTAGCCAGGCCGGGCTGCTGCCCTGCCAAGATGCAGGGCCAGAGCAGAGCTGGTCCGAGGCGTTGCCTTAGGAGGAGCAGTGGCGGCGGATGGAGTGCCGGACTTGGTCGGCTGGATCTTCAATGTGCCGGACTTGGCCGGAGCAGAGGTCTTGGCCGGCGCCGTGGTCTTGGCCGGTGCAGGAGTCGTTTCAACAGAAGGAGTTTTGGGCACGGGCTGTTCCGGTGCGGCCGGTGCATCTTGGCCAGCAGAGGCAGGATCCGGAATAGTCCGGACTTCCGGCACTAAAGGGCCTTTACCCTTGATGTCTGCTCCGGTGTCTTCAGTTGTGCCGGCGTCGCTGGTGGGCGCGCCGGAGTCTGGTGCTTCTTGGTGGGCTCCTGTGTCCATGTGGACATCAGGAGCCGGAGGTTCCTGTTGAGCCCCCGAGTCCATGTGGACGTCGGGGGCAGAGGTGTCTTGTTCCGGCGGAGGAACGTCCTTCGCCGGGGAGGAGGTCTTGTCGGGCGTAGGCGAGGATGCCGGCGCCGGGGAGGTCGTGTGGCTGGCAGAGGGTATGCCGGAGGTAGCAGTGGCCGCGGGCTTGGTAACTTTCGGGTCGCCACTCGAGCCAGAAGCTTGTTCCGGCGCAAGAGGAGCTCTGAAAGAGAAAAAACGCCAAGTCAATAATGCAAGCAAGAGATATGTCGGAAATGAAACAAGCAGAAGGAACTTACCCCGCGGCGACAGGTCTCGGTTTCTTCGGTATGGGCACGCCGACCTTCTGCCTCTTCGACTTCTGAGGTGTGTCGGACTGGGGCTTCACCCCTCGCTTCCGGCCGGCACGTCCGCCGGTGGAAGGAGGTCCCTGGTTCAGAGGGGCGGCGTCGATAACCATATCGTCCGGGATAGCTGAGGACGGCATTGGAAACTCGTAAGCAATAGGTGTTTCTGGAAAGGCATACGCAAGTGGCATCGGGTCATAGTACAGCAGGATCTCCTCGTCAGAATCAATCTCACTCCGGTCTTGAGTATAATGCCGGGATGAAGAGCCCTTACCCATGGCAGCTGCAGCACGGGTGCTCCTGGGAAGCTTATCCCAATGATCCGGATCTTCAACATCCGCAACAGTGCGGTCCGCCGCGATCTTGATCCGGGAGTTCTCCATGACTTGGAAGTTGAATTTCTGTATAAACAGCAAAGTCAAGTATTCAGACAAGGAAATATGCCGGTGGAAGAGGTATGTCAGATCAATATGATATGTGTCGGCAAACAGACATGTGTCGGCTTAAGTATCTATGTGCCGGACATGGACTTTATGTATCGGATAAGATGGTTTACCGTTGGGGCGGGCCTATCCCGGCTGTATGGTTCTAGCCCCCAGGCAAAAGTGGCCTGAGAGGACTTGCAGACATCCTTAATCCGGCGCAGAATGTCGGCCAGAGTCAGCTCGTGTGTGGAGTGCCGGGTGGGGTCCATTGGCCCGCTCATCTGGCAGATCTTGTGCGACCGGCGCTGCAGAGGGGAGACGCGCCGGCTTATGAAGCATGCCACGAGATCGTTAGGAGTAAGGCCGGCATCCCGGAGCTCGCCCTTAACCCGGTGGAGCGCGTTCACCGGCAGCACCGAGTTCTTCGGGTTATAGGTCCAATTCTTCATAGCCAAGGGTGGCTCATCCACAAACGGCGGCAGGTTGAGCAGATCCGCGTCAGTGGTGTTCTTGACATAGAAGAAGCTTTTCTGCCACTTCTTGCAAGATTCCAGGAGTTCCACCTTGGGGAAGTCCGAGCCCTTTCGGGACATGATGGTGGCCGCGCCGCAGAGGGTCATGGGGCGGTCCTTCTTTTCCTGGGCCGTCTCCGGCGGGTCGTCATTGCTCCGGGGCGGCTCTTGGACGACTTGCTTCCGCAGTTGGAAGTACTTCGCCCAGCCTTGAGTAAGGGGCTCTATGCCGGCATAGCCCTCGCAAAAAGCAGCGAAGGCGGAGAGGATCATCACGGCATTGGCCGGGATATGATGAGGTTGTAGGTCGTAGGTGTTGAGGAAGTCCCGGAAGAAGTCCGATGCCGGCAGGCCGAAGCCACGCTCGAAGTGGGCGATGAAGACGACGCGTTCGCCAGGTTCAGGTGCCGGCACAGTTTCTCCTGCTGGTAGCCGGCATGCTACGCCCTCCGGGACTCTCCTGGTGGAGGTGACCCAGGATATGTCGGCCGGAGTAACCTCCGACCCCTCCCAGCCGGAGCGTCCTTGGGCTCGGGCCGAGGTATCTTCCTCAGAGGCCGAGGTGCCCGTCATGCTTGAAGATGCCATCTTAGTGGCCGGGACAAGGCGTGAGAGCCGGAGTCCCGTGATGATATTCCTATCAAGGCCGGAGAAAAGAGGGAGGTTAGTCTCTCCGGCATACCACTCTCCCCAAGGTTAGCAGAAATCAAAGATCTACCGAGCCAGTTAAAACAGGAAACAAATACGGGTAAAACTTCTAAGGAAGAACACCCGAGAACGTTGTTAGCAATGCTAATCGAATCCAAAGAATAACAAGCAGAGGAACTGCAGTAGATCTACGCGAGTACGGCTACCAATGCGAAGTTATAAAGAAGCATGGAAGAGGAAGAACAGAGGGAGATCTCACCGGAGCTTGGCCGGCGGCACTGGAGCGGCGGCGAGCGTGCAGGAGAAGTTCCAATCCCCCTGCAATGTCGTGGAGGAGAGAGGCGGCGGCAGCGGCGTCGTCGACAGAGATGTTGGGCGTCGTCGAGCGTCGGCGTCGGCGGGGAGCAGGTCGGCCGCGGCGGCGATGCTGTTCTTCAGACCGGCGGTGAAGCGCAGGAGGCAGAAGAGCAGGGGAGGAAGATGATGGCGTGGGGTAAAAAGAGAAGTTTACCCCCGCCGCCCTATTTATATGCCTGCCAGGTAGGGGTCGTGGGGAGGATAGTGCTCCACTCCCCCGACCGTTTCTGCGGCGAGGCGCCACGTGGCGGCACACAGTGGGGCAGCGGTTCCGGTAACCGTGCCATGACGCAATGATGGCAAGGAGTAACTGCACTGTGAACCGTCACATCGTGGGTGACCGTTCGAGGTGGCAGGACAGTTACAAGTTTCGATGCAAAGCTGTCAGGCATGGCTTCTCGAGGAAGACTCGTCTATATGTCGGATTAACTGCCCGATGTATATGTTCCGTCCGGAATACCCTCGGGACCGGCCGGAATAAGTTTTGGAACAGGAACAGAGGCCGGGATATAATCTGATCACCGGGACATAATGAAGAAAGGTATGTTGAACCTGTCGAGGCTCCACAGCTATGACTGGGGAACCTCGGCAGCTTCGGGGACTAGTGTCAGGGGGATAACCCCCGGTAGGGTCAAGAGACTAGAAAGACACAAAGTCTATGGTTGACTTATGCCGAGTTATCAAGAAAGGGCCTAGCCGGAATATGAGAGCATCGGCCAGGCCGACATATGTGAGTATCCCGGCTAATACTTGGATATGCCGGTATAGCCGGAATACTGGTATATGTGTGCCGGCATATACTTAGATATGCCGGCCTAACCATTTGGTGTGTTGTGCAGGAGCAGGGGAGGCCGGATTACCCGACCCTCGTAGGTCGTTGGTCCGGCATATAAGTCCTGGGTATGGCCAACGGTCATATCCGGGATACTTAAGTCAACCAAGGTGTCACATCCCTACAATCAAGGAAGAAAACATCCAAGCATGGTAGCAGAGTAAGATGGCAGGGTGCACAGTGGAGGTTACCTACCCTCACTGTGCACAAGTACGAGCTCACCGCACAGAGGTAAGGCCACAGTTCAAGAGGTACAAGGTACAGGGATATGGCGTCCCATCGAGAGCAATCAGGGGCGAAGTCAAGGGTCTCTGCCATCGTCACCAGCTCCTGTTTGGAGTGTAGCCCGTGTCTTGTGGTCTTGTATGACCGTTGTAACCCTGGCCACCACTATATAAGGTGGCATAGGGAGCCCTGGTAAAGGGTTGGTCACTCTGTGTTCCTACACTTAGCAGTTCATCTTCCTTCTCTAGCAGAGAGCTTGGAAGCACCATTGTTGTGTACTACATCGACCCAAATATACAATCAGTAGAGCAGGAGTAGGGGTGTTATCTCCTTACGAGAGCCCCGAACCTGGGTAGATCAGTGTCTCTTTCTGTCGTGCTTTTTAGCTCGTTCCCCTCTCCCGAATCCTCCAGCATCTAGTTCGGCCCCCATTTAAGCCATCCTATGGCATATGTTGTTTCACCACGACGACACCAGTAGCCGCTGCGCCGCCACATCTGACAGAGAACGTCGCCAGATTCCGGTAAACCCCGAACCCTCTCTGGATCGTCTTCTGCGCCCTCGCCCTTTTCACAATCACGTGCACCTCGCTGACACATCTTTGCCTCTGTTTGATCTCCAGAACGACGAGGACGACCACGACCCGATCTCACCGTCCACCAGGCCTTGCTCCGACGAGCGATTGCCGGAGTTCCAAAGCACCTCGCCCCTGCCAACCTCGCCACCAGCATCGCCTCGACCGCCTGATCATCCGGTACAACTCTCGTTTCCCAGATCCACCTCTGCTCGTCGCAAAACCTCCGTGTTCTGCACGCCTTGTCTCGAGCTAAACCTCCAGTCGCTCCTCTTCGCCGTTACAGGAAACGAATCACCACGTGCTGCACACGATCGACATCGCCTGCTCCAGCTGAACGTCATCGAGCCCTTCATCGCCACCGAGGACCGTCGGAATCTCTTCATCGTCGAACTCTAGTACGCAGCACCTTGCCGTCGACGTCTCCCTCCGGTGAGCCCCCTCCGTTCCCTTCTCGTCCGTTAGATCTAGATCGTAAGGGCTAGATTAGATGACTTACCGAACCGTTACGGTTCGATCTGGGCCGCCAGATCTTCTTTTAATCCGACGGCACTCGTCCCTAATCCGCCCGAAGCGGTATCATCGAATCAGAAGACGCCGCGTGTCGACGCCAGATTTAACCCGATTCAAATTTCGTTTTAAAATAGCAGATTGATACTTAAACTTGCTAAATTCATATCTGGAGTTCTACACGTCGGTTTTTAGCAAACTTTGCGTCCATAGATTCAGAAAATTGTGTAGATTCTATATACAGTATCAAAAACTTGTATAGTAGCTGTTTTATATAGATAATTACTGCAAGCTTTTATCCTATGTTTAACTATTAAAAATTGTTCTAAAATTCTTTTTACAGTAAATCCTTTTGGTTTAGGACCCCCTGATGTTGCTTAGTACTGTAGCACGGCCAAAACTATTTTTGGTAAATTTTATATTACTTTTGTAACTTTAGCTTGTTTATTGTTCTATTTGTGTGTTGTTAATGTTTTGAGTTTTATAAGTTAACTCTAAAACCTTGCTCATGTCATCATGCATATAGTAACAACCAGGAAACATGCTAAGTGCCCTTGAAGTGTATAAAACATATATACATGCATGCTTTTCTTTTCATGATTGCTATGTGAATTGTATGTGCTTATGATGCTAAATTTCATGTGTAGATTGTGCTGAGTGCAACGAGTGTCTGTGTGACGAGTGCACCAACTCTTCTCCTCATCAAGGCAAGTGTCACCATGTTCCCTTGTCCTACTGAAATATTTTGGTCTTGTAGCTTTTCTAGTAGAAGATGCATGTGTAGGTGTTTTATAATTTCTTGTCTTTAGCTTGCTAGATTTTATGCTAAGTTTTGTCTAGCTTGCTTAGCTTTGCATCTCCTAGAAGAATTGCCGCTGCAATAGGACTTTACCTTGTTCTTGTTGTGGGAAGGGACTACACAATGATTTTGGCTAAGTATTGAAAACCTTGTTTTGCAAAAACTAAGAAAACAACTAAGTTAATGAACCACCTGGGTGGATGTGGCTTGTTTGGATTGTGTTGAGTGGTTCCCTGGGGTCATGTAGTCGAACCTCTGAACCACCAGGTGTATCTCACTTGTGGAAGGCCACCCAGGAGCAACGGAGATTGGAGACGTTCAAGTCGTGAAGCTTCCAGTGCAACCACAAGACAATATGGGCTCTGTCTTGGTCAATTAAGCTGCAAGAACTCAAGCTAGGCGGACAGAGGGTGGTTTTCGGGAACGCGTCCGTTTGGTCTGAGGGAATGCTTCTGAAAGGCCTCGTCTTAGTTTTCACTTGGCCGTTTGAGGCAAAATGAGTCTCACGGCAAAACGGGTTAACTAAGTCATGTGGGAAAAGTGCACCACCTCTGCAGAGTGTTTAGAACTAAGTACTTAGCCGTGTCCCCGGTTACGGACAATTCTGAGTGACATGACTTTGAAGCTGTTCAAGAATCTCCTCACCCCAATTTCTCTAAGTTAAAACTTGATGGGTGAACTTGGGTAGTAAAAGGGTCCTTCTGGACAAAATTTTACTAAGGAAAAACTGAAGTTTTGCAAAGATAGGGAAAGGCTTGCTTTTGCTAAGTTAAACTCCACCTGGCCAAAGTGCATATACGTTTAGGCGCCGTTGAGTCCACCAAAGTGACATTTGCCAATACATTCAAAGTATTGACCCTCCGTGGCTGCAACGTATCATGTTGCAGGGTGCTGCTACGAAGATTGAAGGGAGCTGCGCTACGGTCACGAGTCTTCGTCCAACACGTCTGCCTGCGGATCAATGAAGATAGAAGACTTGAAGATTTACTTTACTTAGTAGTTTTCATGAGTTGTAATAAGATTTGAGGCTTTGTGCCCTTGAGTTGTAAAAGACTAAGTTATTTGTGGATCATTTGTTGTAATAAAGACCTTTGTATTCTTGGTATTTCATCTTGTAACTGTGTGTTCTAGCAGTCGATCCGGGACTAGCACAATTCAAACACAGGTACGCTACAGATGGTATCAGAGCAAAGTGTTGCCCTCAGGTTCGTGACCCTAGGATTGGACAAAAACACTTAGGAAAATTTAGGAGTTGTCTTGTTCTTCTTTGTTGCTAACACTTAGAAATAGATTGACTTCTAAGTTAGAAATCTCTAACTCTTTCTGCACTTTTCCTAAGTTTTTCCTCTACTTTAACTTACTAACTTGTCAAGTTCCAACGTGAAGATGTCAACCTTCCGCATCACCAAGACCGGCAACTTCAAGAAGAACTACAGCTTCGGAGAGCGTCTCATCGACATCACCACTACCTTGTCCCTGCCTACTCCGTTCATCAGAGGGAGCGAGATGACCAAGCTTCACAAGAAGGGCATCTGGGTCATCCACATCACACAGCCAGGACGCGAGATAGAGCCGAAGACTGAAACTATCAAGCTCAAGACCTTCCACACCAACAAGAAGATAGGCGCCCAACTCCTCATGCAAGAGATGATAGCACGCCTCTGCGGACGTCACTTCTCCGAGCTCCAGAACCACTACTCCCACCTCTTCGGCCGACGTGACGAGAATGGCATGGCCATCATGCTACCCGACGACGAGCAAGACCCCATGCGTATCCACCTCGCCGAGTTAGAGTATCTTGTCAGGGACGCCGACGTTGAGAGGTACAACGAGATGTTTAAGAACGATGAGTTACGTGCCCACCTTGCCGAGAAGGACAAGCAACACCTAGAGCAGGAGGAGAAGATTAAGGAGATGAAGGAGAAGTTCGAGACTCAAGAGAAGCAGCGGAAGAGCCAAGAGAAGAGAATTCAAACCAGGAACAAAGATGTTAGAGAGCTGAAACAGAAGTTAGAGTGCAACGACTTCGAGCTTGAAGCGGACCACGACTTGATCGAGAAGCTGCGCGCCGACAAGAGGGAGCTTCAAGAGAAGATCGACAACCTAACTGAAGACCTGCAGGACTACAAGAGGCTACTCCAGGAGAATGGCCTTGAAGTTGAAGAGGTGGAAGTCGCCATGGAAGAATAGGGTAGTTAGATAGACTATCACCACTTTATCTTTGAGTTTGCGTTGTGCCCGTGACCGCTTGTGGTATCGCATTAGTTATTGTATTTCCCTTAAAGACTTAAACGTTTGCATACTTTTTAAACTATTTGTGAGATGTTATTGCTTGTTGGTTGAGGTTCTTCCATGCTTGTGTTTGTTGTGTTGTGTTCTTTTGAGGATTGTTTATGCATTTGGGTAGGAAATTTTATTCCTTAGACTCTTTCTCTAAGTCTAACCTCACCTATTTTCCAAACCCAACAGATGCCTCCTCGTCGCGCCCCTGAAGAACAGATGCAGCAAATGATGGAAGCCCAAGCTCAGCTCATGCAGGTCATGACCCAGTTCTTGGCCAACGCCAATAACAACAATAACAACAACAACAACCCTCCACCACCACCTCCTCCTCAGGTGGACATGCTTGCAAGGTTTCTGAGGCTTCGACCCGCCAAGTTCTCTCGTGCTGCAGAACCACTGGAGGCCATGGACTGGCTCCGTTCTGTCAATAAAGATTTGGTGACAACTGGCTGCACTGACGCTGAAAAAGTCAGGTTTGCAGCTCATCTTCTGGAAGGACCAGCAGCAAGCTGGTGGGATACTTATCAGATCACCCATCCCATTGAGGGTGTGACATGGGACTCATTCCAGGAAGGGTTCCGGGCTGCACACATCTCCTCTGGTGTGATGGGACTGAAGAAGAAGGAATTCCGTGATCTCAGGCAGAAAATCCGTAGTGTGTCTGAGTATATCGATGAATTCACCAATCTGTCACGCTATGCACCGGATGACATTGACACCGATGCAAAGAGAAAAGAGAAGTTCCTGGAAGGCCTGAATGATGAACTGTCTATCCCTCTGTCTGTTGCCTACACTCCAACTTTTCAGTCTCTGCTTGATCAAGCCATAACTCTGGAGAGCAAGATAAAGCAGTCTGAAAATAGAAAGAGGAAGCATCATGTCAGCAAGTACCCAGAGCCTGCACACAAACGAAGCTATCATAGTGACCATGGAAGCTCTGGATCCCACAAGAATGGAGGAAACCACCACAACCATAATGGTGGAAATGGGCACCAGCATCACAAGGGGAACGGCCACCACCATAATGGCCACAGGAACCACAACAATCACAACTCTACCAGGACTAATGGCCACAATAATGGCAGAAACAATAGTGCCCCCGAGAAGAGGGATATTAGTCAGGTGGAATGCTACAAGTGCCACAAGACTGGGCATTATGCAAATGATTGTCCACAGAAGAAGGATGAAGGAAACAAGCCCAATCCATTCCAGAAGGGGCATGTTAATCATATCAATGTGGAGGAGATTTATGATGAGCCTGACGCCGTATATGGTATGTTTCTGCTCAATAAATTTTCAACACTTGTTCTTTTCGACACTGGTGCATCTCATTCATTCATCTCAAGAGCATTTGTGGTTAAGAACAAATTACCCACTGAAACAATAGGCTGTCCTATAAGGGTAAGTTCTCCAGGGGGAGAGTTGATAGTAAACGCCGGTTGTAGAGACCTAGTCCTGGAAATTGGAAAACACAAGTTTCCGGCTAACCTCATTGTCCTAGACTCGCAAGGTTTAGATGTCATCCTAGGCATGGATTGGATGACCGCCTTCCAAGGAATCATAGATTGTGCAAACAAAACGATCACCCTCACAACCCCTGAAAAGAAACGCATCCGTTTCAAATCAGCCTTTGAGCTAAAAGGGTCTAAGGTTAATTCTCTTAAGGGGGTTAGCCTGGATGAAGTGCCAGTCGTAAAGGAATACCCCGATGTGTTTCCAGAAGAGTTGCCAGGAATGCCACCAGACAGGGATGTCGAATTTATCATCGACTTGCTGCCTGGAACAGGACCTATAGCAAAGAGGCCATACAAGATGGACATAGATGAATTAAAGGAGTTGAAGAAGCAGCTCAAGGAACAGTTGGACAAAGGTTTCATCCAACAGAGTTCATCATCATGGGGAGCCCCTGTTTTGTTTGTGGAGAAGAAAGACTCTAGCAAGAGATTGGTTGTGGACTACCGTTCGCTGAACGAAGTGACAATCAAGAACAAGTATCCACTACCCAATATCAACGATCTGTTTGATCAGTTGAAAGGAGCAAAAGTGTTCTCAAAGATTGATCTTCGATCGGGATATTTCCAGCTAAAAATCCGAGAGCAGGATATACCCAAGACAGCTTTTACCACTAGGTATGGTCTATATGAGTATACTGTCATGTCTTTTGGGCTAACAAATGCCCTGGCATACTTCATGACCATGATGAACAAGGTGTTCATGGAGTACTTGGATAAATTTGTAGTGGTATTCATTGATGACATCCTGATTTACTCCAAGGATGATAAAGAACATGAGCAGCACTTACGCTTAATCATGGAAAAGCTTAGGGAGCATAAGCTGTATGCGAAATTCAGCAAGTGTGAATTCTGGCTGAACAAGGTAGGATTTCTTGGTCACATAGTATCCACGGAAGGAGTCGCGGTAGATCCAAGCAAGGTAGCATCTGTTACCGAATGGGAGTCACCCAAAAATGCGGGAGACATCCGGAGTTTCTTAGGCCTTGCTGGGTACTATCGGAGATTCATTGAAAATTTCTCCAAGATAGCAAATCCAATGACTGAACTGTTGAAGAAGGACAAGAAATTTGAATGGACTGACTCATGTGAAGCTAGTTTTCAAGACTTGAAGAAACGGCTAGTAAGTGCGCCTGTTCTGAGTCTGCCAGATATACAGAAGGATTTCCAAGTCTACTGCGACGCTTCTCGTCAAGGACTTGGTAGCGTGCTAATGCAAAATGGGAAAGTTGTGAGTTATGACTCGCGCCAGCTTAAGCATCATGAGAGAAATTACCCCACCCATGACTTAGAGCTAGCATCTGTTGTCCATGCTCTAAAGGTGTGGAGACACTATTTGATGGGGAAACATTGTGATGTGTTCACCGATCACAAGAGCCTTAAATACATATTCACCCAGAAGGAACTGAACATGAGACAAAGGAGATGGTTGGAGCTCATCAAAAATTATGATATGAGTTTACAATACCATCCAGGAAAGGCTAATGTTGTAGCTGACGCCTTGAGCCGTAAGAGCTATGTAAATGGACTCACAGCAGGGGAATTGCCTGAAGAATTGTGCGAACAGTTCAGAAAGCTCAGATTGGAAATTGTGCCAGAAGGATTTCTAGCATCTTTTGAAGTTCAGCCTAGATTGATGGACAAGATCAAAGAAGCTCAAAAACTAGATAAAGAGATAGAAGAAATAAAGAGTAATATGAATAAAGGGAAAGCCAAGGGATTTCACGAAGATGACCAAGGCATTGTGTGGTTTGAGAAACGTGTTTGTGTACCACAAGACCCTGAACTCAGAAAGTTAATTCTGCAAGAAGCACATGATTCACCCTATTCGATTCATCCTGGAAACACTAAAATGTATATGGATTTGAAGGGTAGATTTTGGTGGAGCAATATGAAAAGGGATATCGCCGAATATATTGCCCTGTGTGATGTATGCAACAGAGTTAAGGCAGAACATCAGAAACCAGCAGGATTATTGCAGCCATTGCCCATACCAGAATGGAAGTGGGATAATGTTGGCATGGACTTTATCACAGGTCTACCAAGGACTAAGTCTAGTTATGACTCCATCTGGGTCGTAGTAGACCGTTTAACCAAAGTGGCACACTTTATCCCCGTGAAGACCACATATACCAGTGCCAAATTAGCCAAGATATACATGAGCCGAATAGTGTGCTTACATGGAGTGCCTAAGAGCATAGTGTCAGATAGGGGTACTCAATTCACCTCTCACTTTTGGCGCCAACTTCACGAGTCCTTGGGCACTAGACTAGAGTTCAGCACAGCGTTTCACCCTCAGACTGATGGTCAAACAGAGAGGGTGAACCAAATCCTAGAAGACATGTTGAGAGCTTGTGCTTTGGACTATGGGTCAAGCTGGGATGATAACCTACCATATGCAGAGTTCTCTTATAACAATAGTCATCAAGCTAGCATTGAGATGGCACCATTTGAAGCTCTATATGGCAGAAAGTGCACTACACCATTACTTTGGAGTGGTGTTGGTGAAAGAAGTCTCTTCGGGCCAGACATAATAAAGGATGCTGAAGAGAAGGTTCATTCGATCAGGGATAGACTCAAGATAGCTCAGTCCAGACAGAAGAGCTACGCTGACTCAAAGCGTAGAGAGGTAACCTATGAGGTGGGCGATAGAGCATACCTTCGAGTATCGCCACTTCGTGGAGTGAAGAGATTTGGAGTCAAAGGAAAACTAGCGCCTCGCTTTGTAGGGCCATTCAAGGTTTTGGCTCGCAAAGGGGAGGTAGCATATGAGCTAGAACTGCCAGAATCTCTGTCTGCAGTGCACAATGTGTTCCATGTAAGCCAGCTAAAGAAATGTCATCCAGAGATGGCAGATACACCACTAAGAGACACAATACCATTGGAAGAAGTTCAATTGGAGAGTGACCTCACATATGAAGAGAAACCTATCAAGATCTTGGAGACTTCAGAAAGAGTTACTCGTACCAAGACAATCAAGTTTTGCAAAGTTCAGTGGAGTCACCATACTGAAGAAGAAGCAACTTGGGAACGAGAGGATGAACTCCGAGAGGACCATCCGCACCTATTTGCTAGCCAACCCGAATCTCGAGGGCGAGATTCATCTTAAGGGGGTTAGACTTGTAACATCCCAAATTTTGGAATAAAATTCAAAATCTTGCACACATGAAATCATAAACCCTCTCATTGCATATGCATTGCATTCTATCATTTCATGAGCACTTTATCAAAAGCTTTGGCTTTATTGTGTTTCTAATGTTTCCCTGAAGTTCAATAAATAGAGGGAAAACAATTTTCAAGTTTTAAAAGTGGTTTAAAACCATTTTGGAATGTTCAGCAAAAATAACAAAAGAAAAATAGAAAAGAAAATAGGGAAAAGAGAAAAGGGCCACGGGGACAACTTCCAGCCCAACAGCAGAAGCAGCCCGCGGCCTGTTTACCTTCTTTTCCGAATCGGTGCACCGCCCCTCTCTCTCTAGCCACTGACACTGGGGTCCCACCTGTCATCCCGGCCAGAGAGACCGGGACGAACACGGCGAACCCCTCCTGGATGATCTCCACTGCCCCTCCGAATCCGGCGTGAAACCCTACCCCCTCTACCACGCAACGCCCACCATATAAACCCCCCTCTCCGCCACGCACGCTCACCCAAAACCCTAGCTCGACGCCGCAAGGCTGCCCAGATCCAGTAGCCGCTGCGCCGCCACATCTGACAGAGAACGTCGCCAGATTCCGGTAAACCCCAAACCCTCACTGGATCATCTTCTGCGCCCTCGCCCTTTTCACAATCACGTGCACCTCGCTGACACATCTTTGCCTCTGTTTGATCTCCAGAACGACGAGGACGACCACGACCCGATCTCACCGTCCGCCAGGCCTTGCTCCGACGAGCGATTGCCGGAGTTCCAGAGCACCTCGCCCCTGCCAACCTCGCCACCAGCATCGCCTCGACCGCCTGATCATCCGGTACAACTCTTGTTTCCCAGATCCACCTCTGCTCGTCGCAAAACCTCCGTGTTCTGCACGCCTTGTCTCGAGCTAAACCTCCAGTCGCTCCTCTTCGCCGTTACAGGAAACGAATCACCACGTGCTGCACACGATCGACATCGCCTGCTCCAGCTGAACGTCGTCGAGCCCTTCATCGCCACCGAGGACCGTCAGAATCTCTTCATCGTCGAACTCCAGTACGCAGCACCTCGCCGTCGACGTCTCCCTCCGGTGAGCCCCCTCCGTTCCCTTCTCGTCCGTTAGATCTAGATCGTAAGGGCTAGATTAGATGACTTACCGAACCGTTACGGTTCGATCTGGGCCGCCAGATCTTCTTTTAATCCGACGGCACTCGTCCCTAATCCGCCCGAAGCGGTATCGTCGAATCAGAAGACGCCGCGTGTCGACGCCAGATTTAACCCGATTCAAATTTCGTTTTAAAATAGCAGATTGATACTTAAACTTGCTAAATTCATATATGGAGTTCTACATGTCGGTTTTTAGCAAACTTTGCGTCCATAGATTCAGAAAATTGTGTAGATTCTATCTACAGTACCAAAAAGTTGTATAGTAGCTGTTTTATATAGATAATTACTGCAAGCTTTTATCCTATGTTTAACTATTAAAAATTGTTCTAAAATTCTTTTTACAGTAAATCCTTTTGGTTTAGGACCCCCTGATGTTGCTTAGTACTGTAGCACGGCCAAAACTATTTTTGGTAAATTTTATATTACTTTTGTAACTTTAGCTTGTTTATTGTTCTATTTGTGTGTTGTTAATGTTTTGAGTTTTATAAGTTAACTCTAAAACCTTGCTCATGTCATCATGCATATAGTAACAACCAGGAAACATGCTAAGTGCCCTTGAAGTGTATAAAACATATATACATGCATGCTTTTCTTTTCATGATTGCTATGTGAATTGTATGTGCTTATGATAATAAATTTCATGTGTAGATTGTGCTGAGTGCAATGAGTGTCTGTGTGACGAGTGCACCAACTCTTCTCCTCATCAAGGCAAGTGTCACCATGTTCCCTTGTCCTACTGAAATATTTTGGTCTTGTAGCTTTTCTAGTAGAAGATGCATGTGTAGGTGTTTTATAATTTCTTGTCTTTAGCTTGCTAGATTTTATGCTAAGTTTTGTCTAGCTTGCTTAGCTTTGCATCTCCTAGAAGAATTGCCGCTGCAATAGGACTTTACCTTGTTCTTGTTGTGGGAAGGGACTACACAATGATTTTGGCTAAGTATTGAAAACCTTGTTTTGCAAAAACTAAGAAAACAACTAAGTTAATGAACCACCTGGGTGGATGTGGCTTGTTTGGATTGTGTTGAGTGGTTCCCTGGGGTCATGTCGTCGAACCTCTGAACCACCAGGTGTATCTCACTTGTGGAAGGCCACCCAGGAGCAACGGAGATTGGAGACGTTCAAGTCGTGAAGCTTCCAGTGCAACCACAAGACAATATGGGCTCTGTCTTGGTCAATTAAGCTGCAAGAACTCAAGCCAGGCGGACAGAGGGTGGTTTTCGGGAACGCGTCCGTTTGGTCTGAGGGAATGCTTCTGAAAGGCCTCGTCTTAGTTTTCACTTGGCCGTTTGAGGCAAAATGAGTCTCACGGCAAAACGGGTTAACTAAGTCCTGTGGGAAAAGTGCACCACCTCTGCAGAGTGTTTAGAACTAAGTACTTAGCCGTGTCCCCGGTTACGGACAATTCTGAGTGACATGACTTTGAAGCTGTTCAAGAATCTCCTCACCCCAATTTCTCTAAGTTAAAACTTGATGGGTGAACTTGGGTAGTAAAAGGGTCCTTCTGGACAAAATTTTACTAAGGAAAAACTGAAGTTTTGCAAAGATAGGGAAAGGCTTGCTTTTGCTAAGTTAAACTCCACCTGGCCAAAGTGCATATACGTTTAGGCGCCGTTGAGTCCACCAAAGTGACATTTGCCAATACATTCAAAGTATTGACCCTCCGTGGCTGCAACGTATCATGTTGCAGGGTGCTGCTACGAAGATTGAAGGGAGCTGCGCTACGGTCACGAGTCTTCGTCCAACACGTCTGCCTGCGGATCAATGAAGATAGAAGACTTGAAGATTTACTTTACTTAGTAGTTTTCATGAGTTGTAATAAGATTTGAGGCTTTGTGCCCTTGAGTTGTAAAAGACTAAGTTATTTGTGGATCATTCGTTGTAATAAAGACCTTTGTATTCTTGGTATTTCATCTTGTAACTGTGTGTGCTAGCAGTCGATCCGGGACTAGCAAAATTCAAACACAGGTACGCTACATTTACTGACCAATTTTCGCATAACACTGGTAAGAGTTTAATTTGAAGAGTAGATAAAAGCTAGTCAAATGTACTTTGGAATAGCAAATTGCTAATAGGTATGTATGGTGGACACTTTGGCAAACTTGGTTTTTTAGGAGTTGGATGCACGAGTAGAGCTCATACTTAGTACAAAGCGAGGGCTAGCAAAAGACTGGGAGCGACCTACTAAGAGAGCAATAACGGCCATAATCATGCATAGCGACAAAGCAACATTAAAAGAAGCATAAGATGGCATCAAAAGTCAAAAACTAAATGATCATAAAGGCTATTGGCGACTTTGTAAGAGTCTAACATGTGTGAGCATGCGCCAAGTCAACCCAAATAAAGCATTAAGGAGAAAACCAAAATAATGCTTCCAAACGATAAAAACAACGCATGATTTTTTTCAAAGGCTCATTAAGCAATCTCAGTTATTTGAGACAAGTCATGCTACAGCAAAACCACTAAGCATACTATCAAAAAGACATCAAGCACGACAAGCAAAAGCCTAAGCCGCAGTCTACACAAGCTCCTTCTTGTACCACTTTTTTGCATTAAACTTTTTCTCTTTTCCAACACCATTCAAACCTTTTTGAGGAAACTCTTTTGAGGAAAACCAACATAGACCAGAGGTCCAAATACACCTTGATGCAAAGATAAAAAAAGATCTGAAAAAAAATCAAGGCGAAAAGCAAAGGCTAAACGCAGTAGCAGAAAAAGAGAACACTCGTTGAACGATAAGAGTGAAAACTAGAGTGTTCTTGGCAAATGAAAAGCGAGTTCATCTCCTCCAAAAGAAACATGATGTGATCTAACCATTTATTACAGCAAACAAAGCAAAAGAAAACTTAAAACAAAAGCAACTGACGCTCCAAGAAAAACGCATAGTGCATGCAGCAATAAAAATATAGTGTCTTGAAAGGTGACCTAATTTTTGCCGATGAAGAAGGGGGTGCCTCGGGGGCATCCCCAAGCTTTGACGCTTGTACTTCTTGGATATTTCTTGGGGGTTGCATGGGCATCCCCAAGCTTGAGCTTTTGTCCATTCTTCATCTCATCTCATCATTCTCCAATCCCTACACTTGAAAACTTCCTTCATACAAAACTGAACACAATTCTATTAGCAACATTAGTGTAAGCATAACATTGAATCAACCCTTTTTGCTTCAGGTTTCAACCCAAAACCACCACATATAAAGTATAAACTACTGTAGCAACTTCCCCAAAAGTTCCGTGATCAAAAGAACTCAAAAAGAAAGCGATAAAGTGGCAAACACAAATATTGGCAGAAATCTGTCAAAACAGAATAGTTGACAAAGGTCAAATTTTTAGAGGGTTTTCTGTTGCTCAAATCAAAAAGTGTTCAACTAATGAAAGTTTGGATATAACCTGGGGCATATGCACAAGAAATTGTAGGTCAAAAAGATATACAGAGAATGTTTACGAATTTTTACGGTGCAGCACTGAAAATAGTTTCAGGATAGCAACATCCCCAAATCTTACCTCACTCAAATTAGAGGCTTCTCTTGGCACAAAAACAAAATAAAAAAGGATAAGGAGAGGTTATTACAGTAGTAATAACTTCCAAGACTCAAATAAAAGAAAAAGTACTGAAAATAAAACAATGGGTTATCTCCCAAGAGTGCTTTTCTTTAACGCATTTGAGCTAGGCGCAGTAATTTGCAAAGATGCTCATGTGGGCGTCATATAAGATCTTGAGGCAAGGGCACCATATAGGAACTTAAAGCAATAGAGAGCATCAAAAAGCAAGTATGGAACACATTTAAATCTAAACCACTTCCTATGAAAAATAGTCTTGTAAAGCGACAAGTCATGAAAGCGCAAAGCAAAAAGCATAGGAAGGCAAAACAAGTACAACTTCAAGAATTGCAACATAAAGAGGGGAAACTCAATATTGTTGAGATCCATCAAACCATGTTTCCCTCTCTCATAATAACTTTCAGTAGCATCATGAATAGAACTAAAAATATAACTATCACATAAAGCATCCCTATCATGAGCCACATGCATAAAAGAATTAATACTCCCCACATGAACAATTGTAGTAGGAGCAGATTCAGCAGAATAATTATCCTCATCACCATAATCATCAAAAATAGGAGGCATATTGTAATCATAACTAATTTTATCCTCAATAGTAGGTGAATTGAAAATATTATACCCATCATCATAACCATCATAAACTAGAGGTTTAGTATCATCACAAGCTAGAGAACAACTATTTCGCAAAGCATATTCATCAAACATATCATCATAAGAAGGAACATGGATAGTACTAATGGTACAACAATTATTAACCTTAGAATTGGTACCAAAAAGATTTTCAATATCAAAAGTAGAGTGCTTTTCCCAATCATGATCACTAACATAGGTAACAGGCATAGGAACATCACATAGGGGAGATAAAATATCATCAGAGCAAACTTTCTCCACTAAAGCTGGGGAACTAAAAATATCATGCTTAACAAAACCAGCTTCCCCAACCTTAGACTTTTCTATAGCATTAGCAACAACGGTGTTCAAAGCATTCATACTAACAACACTATTTGTATGCAAATTAAGCTCCAAAGGTTTTTCAATTTTCTCTTCAAACACTTCATATCTAAACTTAGGAAAAAGACTAAAGAACTCATTGTTTTCCATTAAGCCTAACTAGTGAAAATAAAAACAAGAAACAAAAAGATGTAATTGCAGAATCTAAAGGAAATAACTCCGAGCACTCACACAGAAGGATGCGAGTACCTTTTACCTTACCTCCCCGGCAACGGCGCCAGAAAAGAGCTTGATGTCTACACACGCTTCTGTTCTTGTAGACAGTGTTGGGCCTCCAAGTGCAGAGGTTTGTAGAACATCAGCAAGTTTCCCTTAAGTGGATCACCGAAGGTTTATCGAACTCAGGGAGGAAGAGGTCAAAGCTATCCCTCTCAAGCAACCCTGCAATTATGATACAGAAAGTCTCTTGTGTCCCCAACACACCCAATATACTTATCAGATGTATAGGTGCACTAGTTCGGCGAAGAGATAGTGAAATACAAGTAGTAGTGATGATTAATAGTAGCAAATGTAGTCTGAAATAAATATCGCTGTGAGCAAACATGTAACAAAACAGGAAGTAAACGGTGTGCAATGCTTGGAAACAAGGCCTAGGGATCATACTTTCACTAGTGGACACACTCCCAACAAATATAACATAATTGAACAAATAAATAACTTCTCTTCACTATGCTACTCTGAATTACTCTCCTATTGAATAACACTAATCATTGCGTAGTGGCTACAGAAGCACCCCTTAAAGTTCATCAAGTACTTGACAAACACCACTCATAGAGATATCCAAATCAAATCACAACTCAAGATAAATATTATTGCAACTTAGACCAAGTACTAACACGGTGCACACACTGTCAACATTACACCATGAAAGGAGGAATAGATCACTTTAATACTATCATAGTGATAATTATTCTCATAATCCATAAGAGATCACAATCGTAGCCTAGACCAAGTACCACCATGATGCAGACACTGTCACCGTACACCATGGCAGGAGGAATAGATTACTTTAATAACACCACTAGAGTACACATAATGATGAAGAGTAGCATCTACTTATTCGACATGATACAAAGCTCACGATCACATAAAGATCACATCATGGGAGAGAGAGGTGAACCACATAGCTACCGGTAGAGCCCTCAGCCCCGGGGATGAACTACTCCCTCCTCATCATAGGAGACAGCAAGGTTGATGGAGATGGCGGTGAGGTCGATGGAGACAACGGAGACGGCGATGGAGACCGATGGAGATGGCTCCGGGGGCACTTCCCCATCCCGGCAGGGTGCCGGAACAGAGACTTCTGTCCCCCAAAATTTGGCTTCGACGGCGGCTGCGCTGCGGAACTATTCTGGAAATTTTGCCAACTCCCCTAGGGTTTTTTGTCCCGAGGCTTTATATAGGCGAAGGAGCGTCGTCAGGGGGCTGCCAGGGGCTCCTCACACATAGGGGGCATGGCTAGGTGCTGGGCCGCCCCACCCTGGTGTGAGGCTGGCCCCTGGCCCCCCTCCGGCTCTCTTTCGGTCCTCGTCCTTCGTCCGGGAAAAATAGGAGTTCTAGAACTTGTTTCGTCCAATTCCGAGAATATTTCCTGTGTAGCATTTCTGAAACACAAAAACAGCAAAAAATAGGGAACTGGCACTGTGGCATCTTGTCAATAGGTTAGTTCCGGAAATCACATAAAAATGCCACGAAGTGTAACGAAACACAAGGCAAATGGTGCAAAAACAAGCATGGAGCATCAAAAATTATAGATACGTTTGAGACGTATCAACATCCCCAAGCTTAACTCCTGCTCGTCCTCGAGTAGGTAAGTGATAACAAAATAAATAAATTTTGAGGTGACATGCACCATCACAATCTTGATCATATAGGTAAACTATTGAGTGCTGAGATCAAAGAACTTAAAACATGGGCATGAAAGACATAATATTGATAATAGAAACTTGGCAACCATGTTATAACATGAAAAAAAACACAAACAAAAGATCATGAATAATGAAACAATGAAAGTCAAACGTGTGTTCAAATCATAAGGAAAAACATACAAATGGTTTTCAGCTTGTCCTTCATGGAGAGCAAAACATAAATGCATAGGACACCTTCAAGTTTAAGAGGGCGACTAGATACAAATAATTTAAGAACAAGTGAAACCATGATCATGAATCAATCAATGAAAACTTTGGGACAATGCACATTATACTCGGAATGACAACTATGCTCTCTTAGATAGTGCATAAAGATAGAAGGTGGTGACTCAACAAAAAAGTAAAAAGAAAGGCCCTTCGCAGAGGGAAGCAGTGATTGCAAGTTTTATAAACCTTCAAAAATTATGGTACTTACCGGCTTTGAGCTCTCATTGCCCCCATCGTAAGCATCTTGAATGGTTAAAGTTAATGCGAGAACAATTATGTTGCATATGCTTGACAAATCATAAGTTGAAAACCTCGTGTCCCGTGAATACGAGTACCCAAACCTCATGCTACTTTACTTAGAGTCCCAAGCAAGCTCTTGTCATTGTAAGTATACACGTATCATCGAGAACCGCCAACGGGGTACCTCCGTGCCCGATGACATGGAACAAGCCCACATCAAAATGACAGGACAAGCAGACAATGAACACCTCGACATCTCTTTTATTTACCATTTGTTTAGCTTTTTATTTTGAGATGCGTCGTCGAATGTCCACTATGGGTATGCTGCAAATTTCCACCATGAATTATGCATGGCTCAGATTGGCGGCCCAGGCGTTTCTCTAACACATATACAAACTCCATGATCCCGCAAGATTCCCAATTCATTTCACACCGCGAGTATCCATAAACAAAAGATCACGATATCAACTCAAATAAGAAGTGCAATGTTAAAGCTTGCCCCATGACGGCATGGTTGGGCTAATTCCCAACTTACAACTTGCAAGCATAACAACTCAACATAAGAGACCACAATGTCAAATTTTTAAGAACGAGAAAAAGTAAAGTGTGCCTTCCGGTTCGTGAGAGCTTTACTGACCAATTTTCGCATAACACTGGTAAGAGTTTAATTTGAAGAGTAGATAAAAGCTAGTCAAATGTACTTTGGAATAGCAAATTGCTAATAGGTATGTATGGTGGACACTTTGGCAAACTTGGTTTTTTAGGAGTTGGATGCACGAGTACATCTCATACTCAGTACAAAGCGAGGGCTAGCAAAAGACTGGGAGCGACCAACTAAGAGAGCAATAACGGCCATAATCATGCATAGCGACAAAGCAACATTGAAAGAAGCATAAGATGGCATCAAAAGTCAAAAACTAAATGATCATAAAGGCTATTGGCGACTTTGTAAGAGTCTAACATGTGTGAGCATGCGCCAAGTCAACCCAAATAAAGCATTAAGGAGAAAACCAAAATAATGCTTCCAAATGATAAAAACAACGCATGATTTTTTTCAAAGGCTCATTAAGCAATCTCAGTTATTTGAGACAAGTCATGCTACATCAAAACCACTAAGCATACTATCAAAAAGACATCAAGCACGACAAGCAAAAGCCTAAGCCGCAGTCTACACAAGCTCCTTCTTGTACTACTTTTTTGCATTAAACTTTTTCTCTTTTCCAACACCATTCAAACCTTTTTTAGGAAACTCTTTTGAGGAAAACCAACATAGACCAGAGGTCCAAATACACCTTGATGCAAAGATAAAACAAGATCTGAAAAAAAATCAAGGCGAAAAGCAAAGGCTAAACGCAGTAGCAGAAAAAGAGAACACTCGTTGAACGATAAGAGTGAAAACTAGAGTGTTCTTGGCAAATGAAAAGCGAGTTCATCTCCTCCAAAAGAAACATGATGTGATCTAACCATTTATTACAGCAAACAAAGCAAAAGAAAACTTAAAACAAAAGCAACTGACGCTCTAAGAAAAACGCATAGTGCATGCAGCAATAAAAATATAGTGTCTTGAAAGGTGACCTAATTTTTGCCAATGAAGAAGGGGGTGCCTCGGGGGCATCCCCAAGCTTTGACGCTTGTACTTCTTGGATATTTCTTGGGGGTTGCATGGGCATCCCCAAGCTTGAGCTTTTGTCCATTCTTCATCTCATCTCATCATTCTCCAATCCCTACACTTGAAAACTTCCTTCATACAAAACTGAACACAATTCTATTAGCAACATTAGTGTAAGCATAACATTGAATCAACCCTTTTTGCTTCAGGTTTCAACCCAAAACCACCACATATAAAGTATAAACTACTGTAGCAACTTCCCCAAAAGTTCCGTGATCAAAAGAACTCAAAAAGAAAACGATAAAGCGGCAAACACAAATATTGACAGAAATCTGTCAAAACAGAACAGCTGACAAAGGTCGAATTTTTAGAGGGTTTTCTGTTGCTCAAATCAAAAAGTGTTCAACAAATGAAAGTTTGGATATAACCTGGGGCATATGCTCAAGAAATCGTAGGTCCAAAAGATATACAGAGAAGTTTCACGAATTTTTACGGTGCAGTACTGAAAACAGTTTCAGGACAGCAACATCCCCAAATCTTACCTCACTCAAATTAGAGGCTTCTCTTGGCACAAAAACAAAATAAAAAAAGGATGAGGAGAGGTAATTACAGTAGTAATAAGTTCCAAGACTCAAATAAAATAAAAAGTACTGAAAATAAAACAATGGGTTATCTCCCAAGAGTGCTTTTCTTTAACGCCTTTGAGCTAGGCGCAGTAATTTGCAAAGATGCTCATGTGGGCGCCATATAAGAGCTTGAGGCAAGGGCGCCATATATGAACTTAAAGCAATAGAGAGTATCAAAAAGCAAGTATGGAACACATTTAAATCTAAACCACTTCCTATGAAAAATAGTCTTATAAAGAGACAAGTCATGAAAGCGCAAAGCAAAAAGCATAGGAAGGCAAAACAAGTACAACTTCAAGAATTGCAACATAAAGAGGGGAAACTCAATATTGTTGAGATCCATCAAACCATGTTTCCCTCTCTCATAATAACTTTTAGTAGCATCATGAATAGAACTAAAAATATAACTATCACATAAAGCATCCCTATCATGAGCCACATGCATAAAAGAATTAATACTCCCCACATGAACAATTGTACTAGGAGCAGATTCAGCAGAATAATTATCCTCATCACCATAATCATCAAAAATAGGAGGCATATTGTAATCATAACTAATTTTATCCTCAATAGTAGGTGAACTGAAAATATTATACCCATCATCATAACCATCATAAACTAGAGGTTTAGTATCATCACAAGCTAGAGAACAGCTATTTCGCAAAGCATATTCATCAAACATATCATCATAAGAAGGAACATGGATAGTACTAATGGTACAACAATTATTAACCTTAGAATTGGTACCAAAAATATTTTCAATATCAAAAGTAGAGTGATTTTCCCAACCATGATCACTAACATAGGTAACAGGCATAGGAACATCACATAGGGGAGATAAAATATCATCAGAGCAAACTTTCTCCACTAAAGCTGGGGAACTAAAAATATCATGCTTAACAAAACCAGCTTCCCCAAGCTTAGACTTTTCTATAGCATTAGCAACAACGGTGTTCAAAGCATTCATACTACCAACACTATTAGTATGCAAATTAAGCTCCAAAGGATTTTCAATTTTCTCTTCAAACACTTCATATCTAAACTCAGGAAAAAGACTAAAGAACTCATTGTTTTCCATTAAGCCTAACTAGTGAAAATAAAAACAAGAAACAAAAAGATGTAATTGCAGAATCTAAAGGAAATAACTCCGAGCACTCACACATGAGGATGCGAGTACCTTTTACCTTACCTCCCCGGCAACGGCGCCAGAAAAGAGCTTGATGTCTACACACGCTTCTGTTTTTGTAGACAGTGTTCAGACTCCAAGTGCAGAGGTTTGTAGAATAGCAGCAAGTTTCCCTTAAGTGGATCACCCAAGGTTTATCGAACTCAGGGAGGAAGAGGTCAAAGCTATCCCTCTCAAGCAACCCTGCAATTATGATACAGAAAGTCTCTTGTGTCCCCAACACACCCAATACACTTGTCAGATGTATAGGTGCACTAGTTCGGCGAAGAGATAGTGAAATACAAGTAGTAGTGATGATTAATAGTAGCAAATGTAGTCTGAAATAAATATCGCTGCGAGCAAACATGTAACAAAATAGGAAGTAAACGGTGTGCAATGCTTGGAAACAAGGCCTAGGGATCATACTTTCACTAGTGGACACACTCCCAACAAATATAACATAATTGAACAAATAAATAACTTCTCTTCACTATGCTACTCTGAATTACTCTCCTATTGAATAACACTAATCATTGCGTAGTGGCTATAGAAGCACCCCTTAAAGTTCATCAAGTACTTGACAAACACCACTCATAGAGATATCCAAATCAAATCACAACTCAAGATAAATATTATTGCAACTTAGACCAAGTACTAACACGGTGCACACACTGTCAACATTACACCATGAAAGGAGGAATAGATCACTTTGATACTATCATAGTGATAATTATTCTCATAATCCATAAGAGATCACAATCATAGCCTAGACCAAGTACCACCATGATGCACACACTGTCACCGTTACACCATGGCAGGAGAAATAGATTACTTTAATAACACCACTAGAGTACACATAATGATGAAGAGTAGCATCTACTTATTCAACATGATACAAAGCTCACGATCGCATAAAGATCACATCATGGGAGAGAGAGGTGAACCACATAGCTACCGGTAGAGCCCTCAGCCCCGGGGATGAACTACTCCCTCCTCATCATAGGAGACAGCAAGGTTGATGGAGATGGCGGTGAGGTCGATGGAGACTGCGGAGACGGCGATGGAGATCGATGGAGATGGCTCCGGGGGCACTTCCCCATCCCAGCAGGGTGCCGGAACAGAGACTTCTGTCCCCCGAAATTTGGCTTCGACGGCGGTGGCGCTGCGGAACTGTTCTGGAAATTTCGCCGACTCCCCTAGGGTTTTCCGTCCCGAGGCTTTATATAGGCGAAGGGGCGTCGTCAGGGGGCTGCCAGGGGCTCCTCACACATAGGGGGCGCGACTAGGGGCTGGGCCGCGCCACCCTGGTGTGAGGCTGGCCCCTGGCCCCCCTCCGGCTCTCTTTCGGTCCTCGTCCATCATCCGGGAAAAATCGGAGTTCTAGAACTTATTTCGTCCAATTCCGAGAATATTTCCTGTGTAGCATTTCTGAAACACAAAACAGCAGAAAATAGGGAACTGGCACTGTGGCATCTTGTCAATAGGTTAGTTCCGGAAATCGCATAAAAATGCCACGAAGTGTAACGAAACACAAGGCAAATGGTGCAAAAACAAGCATGGAGCATCAAAAATTATAGATACGTTTGAGACGTATCAGCGAGCTCTTCCAGTCTCGGGCGGAGGGGAAAGCTTTGGGGTGAGTGAGAGACCGCCAGTCCGACGTGTCTCATTGGGTCAACAGTCAACACCATTCAAAAGCAACGGTCCATTCACAACTACCGCAGCTCCCTAGCCGTCACCGGTAACGGTCAAGGCCTCTGACCAGACGGTAACCCTCCCGTCCGAGCGTCTGCGAGGGGTTTCAAACTAGAGGGAGGGGAAAACTGAGGAAAAGTTAAGCCGCTGGGGAAAACTGAGTACAACTAACGAACCAGGGGCACGAAAATAGAAATCCCTAGAATAAATCAGAAAACAGAATAAAGAAAACTGAAAAGAAATAAGGAAAAGAGAAAAGGGCCGGGGGCATCGATTCGGCCCAGGCCAAGATGACGGCCCATCCCAGTGAACAGCCGCGCCCGAAACGGTACCCAGCCGACGCGCCGAGGCACTGACAAGCGGGGCCCGCCAATCAGCTACAACCTCACGACGGGAGTCTGCCCTGGACACGGCGTCTGTCGCCGCCGTCCGATCCACCGCCACCGACCCGAATCCTAACCCCTCGCCCAAGCCCTCCCCGCTATAAATACCCCTCCCTCCCCTTGACCTCCTCCGCCAAAACCCTGCAGCCGTCTCGCGATCATCTCGCCGGAATTGCTAAACGCCGCCCGCAGCTACCTGCACGCCTAACCAAACCCTAGCCACGAACCAGCACGCAAATGACACCGTTGTCGACGTCATCGGACTCGTCGCGATGCAACGCACCTCGTCATACCCTCGTCGTCGACCAGGAAGCACCAGAACGCCATCAGAGCTCGACCATTGCATGCAACGCCGGCGACCCTCGTCGGAACCCTAGCTAGGCCTGCCCACCCCTCTCGCTTTGAATCTCCACCGTTAGATCTTGATCCAGTGGCTTAGATAGATCACTTAATCAAACCTGTACCGATCAATCTCGTGCATCTGATCTAACTTAAATCCAACGTTCCTCGTTCGTTATCCACCTGAACCGGTATCGAGCAATCAGAAGCAGCCACGTGTCAGCCCCTGAATCAAACTCGATTTGAATTAGAAATTTGAATCTGAATTCTATCCAAACTTAGGAAATTCATATCTTTTGATTCCTGCGTCCAAAATTTTCAAACTTTATATCATTGGAAAGCTTATGAACTGTAGAACCTAGTAATGCAATAATATTCCATGGTTTCATTATTCAATTTGAATCCATATTTAAATTGAGTCAAACATATCTATTAGCTAGTTTAATTCATATCTATTATTTCAAATGTCCAAAAATTGTAAATTTGTTGTCCCTGGAATCCTCTGAATCTGTAGAACATCATAGAATCAAGAGATTATAAAATTGATATGTGCACACACTTTGTGCAATCAAATCTAAGCAAAACACTATTTTGAGCATGGTTTGAATTCTATAATTCATTTTAGGATGATTCCAATTACATTGGTCCTGTTTTACTGCAAGCTAATCAGTAATATCACTTTCATATTTTCTTGAGTAACTTCACAATTATTCAAATTTAAATATGAGAATTTGAGTAGTTTCCATTATAGAAATAAATCTTTATAATTCCAGCAATGCCTCTCCCAACAATAGTAAACTCTATAATTACATATATTTACCAATGTCATCTGAACACCATCTTGAATTCAATATCATGTCTATCTAAGTCTAGTTTGCCCAATTCACACATATTCAGACTGCATTTGCACTGAGGTGTGAAGTGTGGATCACCTATCCTGGTTTCTACCTATGCCATTGAAGAATAGCTTTAGTTCTACCATCTTAAGCAATTGGGCATACTTCATGTTATTCAATGCTATCTTGACCCATGCTCTCAAATATCATTCACTCATACTCTAATCATTGCCACTTGATCTTAGTTTCTTGTATTGAACTGTTCACTTGGCAAATAAGTTAATTGAGTAACTCAATGGTTCATAGATCCCTGTGTAATTCCTACTATTTGTGAATAATTGTTGTCATGCTTATTCAATAGTATTATTGTTGCACTAATCAACATCTTAGAGATCTAGTTCACATGAAATCCTTTCCAACTCCTATTCATGCTTTAATAAAACATACAGACCTCATTAGTTGTATTTGCCTAGTTCAATTTTCTTTATTCAAATTGATCTTCCTTTCAATTAAACTCTCAAGTTCAAATCTTGCAATCCATTATTCTCTTACTATATTTTTCTTAAACATAACATCTCAATAAGTCCAAAAGATTAAACAAACTTTTATAACTAGTCGTCAACCCGTGCGACTGCACGGTCTAGTGCATTCTAAAAATGAAAAAATTTCTTGAGGGTAATTAATATAAATATATTACTATTTTAGCTCTTGTTTCCCGCACAATACATACATTTCATTAATGATTTCAATTTTTGTCGTGGTTTTATATTATTGTGCTCTCTGAGCTTCGGTTATCCTATGCTTGATTTTGTAATATGTACTTATGTTTCATTGCCCGTTCGTTAGAAGTTCTAGAAGAGTTAAATGGAGATGCAAGCCATAGATAATCCATATACATATTGTTGTGTTTTTATCCATCCTATTAAAATGACACTTACCTAATATTTTCATAGATTATTGCAGAAACATTCACTACGTATCTATCTCTGATGTTTTGGTCTTTCTTTACCTCTATTGACAAATAAAAAAGATCAATTACCCAAGTAGATAGTCTACAGAGAGTTCTTAAACAAAATCTGTTGGACTGTGACCTATTTGGTATTTTCATTGTTCACTCAACATTACTATTTCTAGAGGTGCTTGTTCTATTACTAATTTATTTTAATATGAGGATAACCTCTTGTGGTAGAAGCAATATATTCACGGTATCTATTGGACTATGTCTTATCAAGAACAGTTCAAAATAGAAACAGCGCACCTGAAAATAGTGAGTGTGCTCTTCTTCTTCCATCCTTATTCAACCGCTTTGTGTCCATGTCAACCTAAATTTTATTTAAGAAGAAAATAATTTGTAAACCTACATCCTCCATGGACATGGAGTTGTGATTAACTAAAAACTTAAGTCTGGAAGTACTGTCTAAGCTACTTTTAAATCTTGATGTAGCAGTATCAACACTTCTATATTTGTTCATACGGCCAGCTTGCTTATTCCAGTTTTTTTTCCTTTGGAATATGGTGACCAATAAAAAAGCTTATCCGAAAAACATACTACATGGAGATGAACAAACAAAAGTAATATAATGAATACTGCAAAATTAGTTAGTGCCAAGATATAAGCAAAAAAAATCCTAATATAAACTAAATTTCCTTCTGTAATGAACCCACACACAAAAATGTAGAAGTCAACTGATTCAACAGATGTATATCCTAGACCTATTTTGTTATTAGTTCGTGCCAAGATATAAGCAAAAAAAATCCTAATATAAACTAAATTTCCTTCTGTAATGAACCCACACACAAAAATGTAGAAGACAACTGATTCAACAGATGTATATCCTAGACCTATTTTGTTCTTAATTTGGGTTGTATAACATAACTTAGCATTTAAATACAAAATAATCTTAACAGTAGGCTAACATCAATGATTTCTACATTTGGATTCTATTAGTTTAATACCAAGAAATATAAAATATCTAATACTACCTCTTTCAACCGTATCTTTTGGTAGGCTATTTTATCCAACCAAAATATCTTATAATTTGGAATTGAGGTAGTACTAAAAAAATTAAGTTTTTCGGATAAAGCATATACAAAAATGGGCTTTAAGCAATAAAAGCATCATGATATAAATCATACGCAAAAAATTTCGTAGTGTTCGTAGCACAAATCTTTGTTACCTGTTGACGCAAAGACTAAAGATGTTTAATCTGAACACAGAATTTCTAGTAGACTGAACTTCCGTAAATCTAAAGTGAAAAGAAGAGAGGACATGGAAATATTCTTGAAGAAGAAAGACGGTACAAATCTATATCATCATCCTTGAGATTTCCAAACTCGAGGCATTTTTGGAAATAAATGCAAATTTCATCACCTGTGATGTAAGAACAGAAAAGCTCAACGTCAAACACATAAAACGGCTAGCTGTAAACCAAATAAATAATGAAATGTAACAGTATTATATGTAGACAACTATTAAGAATATAGGTGTTAATGATTTCGAATGAGAAATCGGGGCATTAGTAAAGTTTTGAGTCAGCTATTGGATCGACTATATGAACTAATTTCCATATGTTCTGCTCAAGAAAAGAAGGATTCAGATCAACACTACTATGAGTAGCCAAGCGATTAACAGAGCACCACTTTTTTTTCTTTTTTGTTGAACGTCCCAGTCTAGCTTCTTGCATCACCGTGTAAGCGTTGTTTGCAATCAGATTGAAATAAATCAAAGATTGGATGAGAAGTGCAGAAAAAAGGAACGATGGTCCAGTAATCAAGGTATATCAAAGGAACATAAGAGAAGACTGATCTGATCGCCCACTCCGTGAAGGCTCGTTGTGCCTCCCTTCCTGACGCTTCACCCATCCTGACAACGTATTTGAACTGCAAGATCATTGTGAAAGCATCCATTCATTGTAGACGTGATCGATCATTAGCAGGAGTCACAGGTCGCGATGGGTGCAGTGACGACCGTCCATTGTCGGAAGCTGGTAGCTCCGCAGTTCGCTGCCGTTGAGGCGCTCGAGGCGCCCAAGACCACCGTCCAATGTCTGGACGTGGCAGCTCCGCAGCTCGCCACCGTCAAGGCGCTCAAGCCGCCGTCAAGGCGTTCAAGGTGCGCAAGACTATGAGGCGCTAGGACAGCAGCCACACGTAAGAACAGGAGGAGGGAGACGTGATTCTCAATTGCAGAGAGAGAAGATAGGTACAGCGATCCTCATGCTATCACCCGTGCTGATCCGCTGCCCAAAGAGGTCTCGATCCACGTGACCCTGAGAGAAGATGAGGACGGCGGTGGCCTTAGCTCCGGCAACAGATCGAGGCAACGTCGCCGGTGCGGTCAATGGATTCAACTGCACTTTTCCAAGGCATGATGGATGCGTGCACTTCTAAGACTCCCGGAATATTTTAGGGTAACGCGAATAGACCTATTTGGACTCGCTTTTTAATCCTAACCACAAAACATAAATCGCACGGTTGTTTTCAGCGTTTCCTCCAGGATTAACGTGGAGGCTCGTACGGTGCCTCCAATTAGTAAATATAAGATTGTTTGTTATGCTTGATTTTGGTTGTATGGTGTGCTTATGTTGTGCTATTCATGTGTTATAGTTTTGTGCGGAGTGCTTCATACTTAGTTGAGAGGATGGAAAGATCTTGGACATCAAAAGGCAAGTGACACACATCTTCCCTACCTACTTTTATTCTGCATTAGTGATTTTCAGTAGTATGCATGATAGGTGAATATTCAAATGTTTATAAAATGCTAGATCCTAGTTGTGAGTAGCTATCTCTGAACCCCACCTGATAGGATGCTAAATACCTTGAAAAATATGATGCTATGCTATGATTACATGTTAAAGTTGTTTTGTAAATTAAATTAACAACTTCAACTAAAATGAACTACCTGGGTGGATTGGTTTGATAAGATGAGGTGAGGAAGGTGGGTCCTGGGGCACAAGCTAGGAAAGATGTGTAACCCAGGAAACCGCTTGGGATGGCCACTCAGGATTAAAGGGATTAATATGGCTTCCATGATTAAAGTACTTCCAGTGCAGCCTTATGACAATATGGGCTCTGTCTTGATTGAGTAGGATTAAGGGTTCAGCCATAGGGTACTGACAACAGGTGGTAGCACAATATAGGGGGTACGGTTAGATCCAGATGGTTGAATGCTTTTTTTTGAAAGGTCTTGTCTCATTTTATGTATGGGCATAAAATGAGTCTTAAGGTGAAAGTGCACAACCCTTGCAAGGTGTCAAAAATCTAATTAATTAGTCGTGTCCTCGATTATGGACAGTTGAGTCTCTAGTCATGGATTGTTTGGAAGAATCTCATCACCGTTTCTGAATGTTTTAAAACTTGAATTCGAAAACTGTCAGGAGAAGCCAGGGCCATGCACTCCGAGGGGTGGTGGTTTTTGTGTTTTCAAACTTTGTTGAATTTCGCCCAGAACTACATGCCTAATTAACATGTAGTGTATGGGGGTTGTCTTGGCCTTTATAAACTAAAATTTTGAAAGAAAGTTTTACAAGAAAAATAGGATAAAACTTGCTTTTTGCAAATTAGCCAAATGATCCACTAGCCAGATGTCATGTAATTAGTCTTTTCACAAAATGCCACCAAATATGTGTCATTTGCTAGTACGTAGTTGTACTGACCCCTCTGGGGCTGCATATTCAAACGTGCAGGTTTCATTCGAATAAGGGACGATAAGTAGGATCTCAAGCTTACATTCCAACATGTTTGCCTATGGCACTTGAAGAAGGTGGAGGCTCATTGTTGTTGTGCTTCATGCTGTGTATTCTGTAAGGTAGATGAACTATGTAACTGGATTTGCATTGTAAATTTGATACTATTGCATTGATTACTATATTCTAAACTGTGGTGCTATCTATTGATCTAGGGAGTAGCACATTTACACAGGAGTTTTGCCATAGCAAAAGGTGGGGCGCTATATTGTCCTATTATTTTGGGAAGACCTTTTCTTAGAACTGTTGGTGCCATTATTGATATGAAGGAAGGCACCATTAAATATCAATTCCCACTCAAGAAAGGTATGTAACACTTTCCTAGAAAAGAGAAAGAATTTACTTTTTGACTCTATCCTTAGAGAAAATTATGAACTTGATGCTTCATCACTTGAAATTACTTGATTTCCACTTTCTGCGCCTAGCTCAAAGGCGTTAAAGAAAAGCACTCTTGGGAGATAAACCAATGTTTTCTTTTTAGTAATTTTTCTTTTTGTTGAGTCTTGGAAGTTATTACTACTATAATGACCTCTCCTTATCATTTTTATTTCGTTTTTGTGCCAAGAAGAACCTCTAATTGGAGGAAGGTAAGATTTGGGGAAGTTACTGTCCTAAAACAGATTTCTGTGCTGCACCGTAAAAATTTGTGAAAATTCTCAGAACGTCTTTTTGATCTGCAATTTCTTGTGCGCATTCCCCAGGTTATTTCCTAACTTTCATTAGTTTGCACTTTTCGATTTGAGCAACAAAAGATTTTGAAAAAAATCAATCTTTACCAGCTGTTCTGTTTTGACAGATTTCTGCCACTATTTGTGTTTGCCTCTTGATCTCTTTCTTTTTGAGTTCTTTTGATCATAGAACTTTTGAGGAAGTTTATACAGTAGCTTATGATTTAATGGGTGCTATACTTGAGTTGAAACTGGACCAAAAGGGTGGATTTACTATCTTGCTTGTACTAATGTTGCTAATAAGAATTGTGTGAAGTTTTGTATGAAGGAAGTTTTCAAGTGTAGGGAAAGGAGAATGATGAGATGAGATAAATTATGGCAAAAGCTCAATCTTGGGGATGCCCATGTCACACCAAGAAATATCCAAGAGGTACAAGCGTCAAAGCTTGGGGATGCCCCGAGGCACCCCTTCTTCATCGACAAATATTAGGTCATCTTTCAAGACACTATATTTTTATTGCTTCATATACTATGCATTTTTCTTGGAGCATCTTTATTTTTGCTTTCAGTTTTATTTTATTTTGTTTGCTGCAATAAATGGTTGGACCCCAACATGTTTCCTTTGAAGAAGACGCACTTCGTTTTTCATTGCCAAGAACACTCTAGTTTTCACTCTTTTTGTTCAACGAGTGTTCTCTTTTTCTAGTACTGCGTTTAGCGTTTGTTTTTTGCCTTGATTTTTGTTCAGAACTTGTTAGTTCTTTGTAGCTAGGTGTGTTTAGACCTCTGGTGTATGTTGGTTTTCATCTTTAAGAGTTGTTTCAAAAAGGTTGATTGGTGTTGGAAAAGAGAAAAAAGGTTCATGCCTATAGTGGTACAAATGGGAGCTTGTTTAGATTATGGCTTAGACTTTTGCATGTCATGCTTGATGTTATTTTGATAATATGCTTACTAGTTTTTTCTTTAGCATGACTTGTCTCAAATGACTGAGATTGCTTAATGTGCCTTTGAAAAAATCATGCGTTGTTTTTATTATATGGGAGCATATTATTGTGGTATTCTCCTTTAATGCTTTATTTGGGTTGACTTGGCGCATGCTTACACCATGTTTGACTTTAACCAGTCACCTTAAGCCTCTATGATCATTTGGTTTTTGACTTGTGATACCACTTTATGCTTTGGTTAATTATGTTTTGTCGCTATGCATGATTATGGCCGTTATTGCTCTCTTAGTTGGTCGCTCCCAGTCTTTTGCTAGACTTCATTTGTACTGAGAGGGAATACTTCTCGTACATCCAACTCCCAAAAACCAAGTTTATTCTAAAGTGTCCACCATATCTACCTATTAGCAATTTGCTATTCCAAGTACATTCGTCTTGCTTTTATCTATCTTCCAAATTAAACTTTTTGTTATGTGAAAATTAGTTAGTAAAGCTCTCACGAACCTGACGGCACATTTACTTTCTTGCACTTGATAAATTTGACCATTGTGGCTCTCTTATGTTGACTAGTAATCAAGCACGTGCACATGCACGTTTTATGGGATGTGAAATTTGATGAAATATAATAATGTGTTAGCTGGCTCCTAAGTTTACAGCAACCTTTGCATAGCCGATTTAGTTTATTTTCACCTATAAATAACAACAAAATGTTTTCAGGAACTTACAATAAAATTAGAGGTATCAATATTCAAGATACCTCTAAATGTTAAGAATATATTGGACCTTTGATTTCACTTGCGGAGACTTCTGTAAACAAAACACAATTGCTCTCCGATTCGGTTATTCTAAAATATGTAGTTTTGATCTGCAAAATGCATTTCAAATTATAATAGACATACTTTTGTATATTCAACAAGCAACAAAGACCCTATAGCATGTGCCTCCACATTCGGCTTAGATTGTCGATGTTGAACAATGTTAGAATGCAACTACAGGTTTATGCGACCATCTTGGCCATTTTGTATAGCTAAAGCATTTACATTGCACGGCAACAAACAAATGTGTGCTGGTATTATGCATTTAGCAAGCACTTATGCATACAGGACGTAGATAAAGGTGCAAATAGGATAAAGTTTGCAATTATAATATCTAGATTGATGTCTACGAACGAACAGGTAAAGCAAACTATTGCATGCTATAACATAGAGAGATGTCAAAAGTCCGCCTGTAGTGGACATAATTTAATTAACAAATATCCACATGGCCTTAAAAAGACAGTCAATAACATATGAATGCTCAATCCAAGTTTCTGAAGCTAACAACCCAGAATTTTAGGACATATACAATGCTAGCCGCTTAAAGAGGCGCTTAAGCGATTTAGATCACTAAATACGATTAAGAGCTAAGCCCCCTTGCTTGCAACGCTGAGTGCTTAATTGGACCCCTAGTGTAAATGGCTAAGCGCCTATGCGTCCTAGCAAAACAAAACTCACCGACAGTCCAAATCCAACACGCCCGGGCACCGCCCACCTCACTCCCCTCTCAAGCCATCCTCTCTCTTCAAGACTGAGACGTTTGTTGTTCAGATTCCACCGGACCAATCGAAGAGGTGTTGTACATGTGCTCAGAAAATCACCTTGATTTGGAGGCCTAGAGGACGGAGGAGGTGGTTGCCGGTGGCCCAGATCAGAGCTGCTGCCGCATGTCCTGTTCCTTATCAATAAACAGCCAGGACGAACGGAGGTCGGCGGCGCAATCCTTGAGCCTCGTGTCCAAGCACGCGTGGGCGCAGGTCGGCCTGGCGCGAGGAAACCGGCGACCTCCACAGCGGTGGACGGTGGTGACGCATTTTGATTCTTGAGTCCTCGTCTAGGTCCGCAACGTTAGGCGGCGTGAGGAGATCATGGGGGAACGGTTGTTTTTTCGCAAGCAGATGTCATTAGGGGCGATTAGCGCGGTGCGAATTGTCTGCTCGCGTCAAACACGGGTTAAATCTGGAGCGTCCGATAGATTAGTTTTACGGCTGAGATGTATCGGATGGGACTCTCTCGCTCGTTTTATATTAGTTTAGATTATATGCTTGCAAGTTGTAAGTTGGGAGTTAGCTCAGCCATCCTGTCATGGGGCATGCTTTCAACATTGCACTTATTTCCATTTAAGTTGATATAGTTATCTTTTGTTTATGGATGCTTATCTGTGCGAAAGGAATTAGAAACTTGTGGAGTTCATGGAGTTTGTATATGTGTTAGAGAAACACCTAGGCTGCTAATCTAAGCCGTGCATCATTCATGGTGGAAATTTACAGCATGCCCATAGTGGACATTCGACGACGCATCTCAAATAAAAGCTATACCCAATGGTAAATAAAAGAGATGCCGAGGTGTTCATTGTCTATTTGTCTTATCATTTTGATGTGGGCTAGTCTCCATGTCATCGGGCAAGAGGTACCCCGTTGGTGTTCTCAATGATACACATATACTTACAATGACAAGAACTTGCTTGGGACCTAAGTCGATTAGCATTGTTTAAGTACTCGTATTCATGGGACATGGGATTTTCAACTTATGATTTGTCAAGCATATGCCTCATATTTGTACTCGCATTAACCTTAACCATTCAAGATGACTATGATGGGGGCAATGAGAGCTCAAAGCTAGTAAGCACCATAAATTTTGGAAGGTTTATAAAATCTTGCAATCACTACTTCCCTCTGCGAAGGGCCTTTCTTTTACTTTTATGTTGAGTCTTCACCTTCTACATTTATGCACCGTCTAAGAGAGCATAGTTATCATTCTGAGTATAATGTGCATAGTCCCAAAATTTATTATTGATTGATTCATGATTATGGTTTTGCTTGTTCTTAAATTATTTGTATCTAGTCACCCTCTTAAACTTGAAGGTGTCCTATGCATTTATGTTTTGCTACTCCATGAGGGACAAGCTGAATACCACTTTTCTATGTTTTTCTATATGGTCGAAACACACACTTGACTTTCAATGCATTATTACTCATGATCTTTTGTTTATGTTACTTTTCATATTATAACATGGTTGCTAAGTTCTATTGTCAAGATTATGTATTTTATGCCCATGTTTAGAGTACTTTGATCTCAGCACTCAATGCTTTACATCGTTTGATCAAGATTGTGTTGGTGCATGTCACCTAAAAAATTATTGTTTTGTTATCACTTACCTACTTGAGGACGAGCATGAGTTAAGCTTGGGGATGCTTGATATGTCTCAAACGTATCTATAATTTTTGATGCTCCATGCTTGTTTATGCACCATTTGCTTTGTGTTTTGTTACACTTTGTGGCGTTTTTATGCATTTTCCGGAACTAACCTATTAATGAGATGCCACAGTGCCTGTTGTTTTTGTGTTTCAGAAAAGTTACACAGGAAATAATCTCGAAATTGGACGAAACAAAAGCCAAAGTTCCTATTTTTTCCGACATGAGATGTAGTCCAAAGCAGAGACGGAGCGGGGCCAGAGGGCAGCCACGCCATAGGGTGGCGCGGGCCACCACCTGGCCGCGCCACCAGGTGGTGTGGGCCCCTGGTCCACCCCCTGACATCGCCCTTCCGCCTATATATTCACCTCGATGAGAAAACCCTAAGGGCCCGAACTCTTCCAGAAAACATACTGCAAGCCGCCGCCGTCATCGACGCGAGATCGGGAGGGTCCAAAAGCTCTTCTCGGCACCCTGCCAGAGAGGGGAATCACCATTGGAGGCCTTCTTCATCACCATGCCAGCCTCCGGAGTGATGTGTGAGTAGTCTACCTTGGAATACGGGTCCATAGCAGTAGCTAGATGATTGTCTTCTCCTCCATGTGCTTCATGTTTAGATCTTGTGAGTTGCCTATCATGATCAAGATCATCGTTATGTAATTCTACATGTTGTGTTTATTGGGATCCGATGAATATTGAGTACTATGTCAAGTTGATTTGTGATTTATCATCTCTATGTTGTTTATGATCTTGCATGCTCTCCATTGCTAGTAGATATCTTGGCCGAGTAGATGCTAGTGACTCCAAGAGGGAGTATTTATGCTCGATAGTGGGTTCATGCCTCTAGTAATTTGGAAGAGTGACAATAACTTCTAAGGTTGTAGATGTGCTGTTGCTACTAGGGAGAAAACAACAATATTGTGTTCAAGGACATTTGTATTGTTTACATTACACACTTTGCTTAAGGCGATAATCTCTTGCTTGCAACTTAATACCCAACGGTTGTTCGGATGATATCCGACGGGTGGATTATTAGTCATAGATGCAGTTGGATTACGGTCTATGTATTATGTTGTAATGCCCAAGTGAATCTCATAGTGATCCTCAAGACATGTACATGCATTTGTTTGCATTCTTTATTCTGTCAATTGCCCAACTGTAATTTGTTTACCCAGCATGTTATTTATCTTTATGGAGAGACACCTCTAGTGAACTATGGACCCCGGTCCATTCTTTTACATTCATATTGCCGTTTACTTTTACAAGCATTATTTACTTTCTCGCAAACAACTATCTTTTACCACATGATACATTTAATCCTTTGTTTACAGCAAACCGGTGAGATTGCCAACCTCACTGCTAGTTGGGGCAAAGTACTTTGGTTGTGTTGTGTGCAGGTTCCACGTTGCTGCTGGTGCAAAGCTACGCCCTAGATAAGGCACCATATATAAATTGTCTAGAGTTGTCGCCAAGCCAGTTAGCATCAACATTCGGAAGTTGGTTCTTTCTCCTACTGGTTTGATAAACCTTGGTTTCATACTGAGGGAAACTTGCAGCTGTGCTCATCATACCTTCCTCTTAGGGTTCCCAACTGGGTGCCTACTATGCACCATCAGATACCTACCATAACAAGAGAATGCACTCACCCAAAGATGATCGATCCCATCGTTACAGCAACCAGAAGCGCATGCCTCGCAATTATGAGGACTATGGTTCACACAACTAGGTTGTTGTAGGATACAGGGACAACGACGACAATCAAGGCGACGGGCATCCAAGCAAACACTTCATGCGAAGAACATCGAGAGACTATAATCAATCACCTGAGGATATCTTAAATCGACCTTGTCATATGCATTACGCTTATGTCGATGAAAAAAGAGAGTTTTAAATCATTTGATGCGAGATTGTTGTTCTTTCCTCAAACTATAGGAAGCCACTGGATCAAAACAAGCCGAGGCAAGGAATTAAGGATACACAGGGACACCTGGGTCAATAGCATACAACGCACCACCACCACCCCCATTGCCAGCCAACGGAGGCACACCAGCCCAGGGACAGCAAAACCAAACTGCAGAGGGTACATTCCATCTAAAGGCCACATCGCTGCAATGATCTAGTGCCTAGGTCAAAGAAAGAACATAAAATTATATCTCGACAAGTAAACCTAGCAATAACTTCGCCTCCACCCACTAATGAGTATCTCAATTGGTCTGATCAAACAGTTGGGTTCAGCAGGGATGATCACCCAATCAAAGTACCTCAGCCAGGTCACACGCCCATGGTTCTCAAGGCACCAATTGGAGGATACGACATAAGCAGAATCTTCATGGATGCAGGAAGTGGCATAAATTTAATCTACGCACGGACCTTGTGGGCAATGAATATTTCCCTCGAGTTCCTGCACCAACAGACTGTTCCTTCCATGGAACAGTCCCAGGAAGTGCCAATTACCCCTTGGGTAGAATTGAACTCGACGTTTGCTTTGGCGATCGACACAACTTCATGCGAGAAAAATTGGAGTTTGAAGTGATGGACTTGCCATTATAGTATCACGCAATCCTTGGGCGACCCGCATTTGCGCGCTTCATGGCTGTGTTAGGGGTCATGCTATGCAAAACAAACAATTCTAGCCCTTTAAACCAAGATCAAGCTTACAAGGGGGAGGTAACGGATCAAATACCTCATTGATCGAACTAGCGAAGAGTTTGTCGATGACGAGGTTGATGTAGTCACGAGTCGATTCCCGCAATTAACCTCGGTTAGTCACAAGAAAATGTATTATCCTCCTTCGGCTCCCACAATCTAGTGTCGCACGTGCAACACCTCTGATGGTATCTGATGTGGGCAGATAACCACCTAGTTGGGAACCCCAAGAGGAAGGTATGATGAGCACAGTAGCAAGTTTTCCCTCAGTAAGAAACTGAGGTTTATCGAACTAGTAGGAAAAAGCCAAACGTCAGAAGGTGATGTCTGCTAGCTTCGCGACAGCTCCGGACAATTTATAAGGCGCCTCGTCCAGGGCTTTGCTTTGCACCAGCAACAACATGGAACCTGCACACAACACAACCAAGTACTTTGCTCCCAACTTACGATGAGGTTATCAATCTCACCGGTTTGCTGTAAACAAAGGTATGAGCGTATCGAGTGGAAAGCAATAGTAGTATGCAAGAAAGTAAACAGTGCGAGTAAAAGTAAAACGGTGTAACAATGTAAAGGAAATTGGACCGGGGTCCACAGTTCACTAGTGGTGTCTCTCCATAAGATAAATAACAACATGCTGGGTAAACAAATTACAGTTGGGCAATTAATAGAATAAAGATAACGTGCATATGCCACGAGGATCACTATGAGATTTACTCTGGGCATTACAACAAAATACATAGACCGCCATCCAACTGCATCTATAACTAATAATCCACTCACGGGGATATCGTCCGAACACCCCATGAGTATTAAGTTGCGAACAACAGATAACTGCATTAAGCAAAGTGTGTAATGTAAACAAAACGAATGTCATTGGACACAAGAATGTTGTTTTCTCCCTAGTGGAAACAGCACATCTACAACCTTAGAGGTTTCTGTCACCCCCCAGATTAAATAGAGGCATGAACCCAACTTTCGAGCATAAATACCCCCTCTTGGAGTCACTAGTATGTACTTGGCCAAGATAGCTACTAACAACGAAGAGCATGCAAGCTCATAAACAACATAGAGATAACATAAGATAATATTCAGCACATCAACTTAACATAACACCAATATACATCGGATCCCAACAAACACAACATGTAGAATTACATAAAGATGATCTCGATCATGTAAAGTAGCTCACGAGATCTAAACATGAAGCACATGGTGGAGAAGACAACCATCTAGCTACTGCTATGGACCCATAGTCCAAGGTAGACTACTCACTCATCGCGCCGGAGGCAAGCATGGCGATGAAGAAGACCTCCGGTGGCAATTCCCCTCTCCGGCAGGGTGCCGCGAAGAGCTTCTAGACCCTCCCGATCTCGGGTCGACGAACGCGGCGGATCGCGATGTGTTTCTAGAAAATTGATCGGGTTTTTAGGTTTTTCCCGTCGGGGGGTGTTTATAGGCGAAGGGGCAGCGTCAGAAGTGGACCAGGGGGCCCTCACCATAAGGCGGTGCGGCAGGGGCTGGGCCGCGCCCCTGGTGGTGAGGCTGGCCCCTGGCCCCGCTCCATCTCCTCTTCGGTCTTCTGGAAGCTTCATTAAATATTAGGAGGTTCGGCTTTTGTTTCGTCCAATTCTGAGAATATTTCCTGTGTAACTTTTCAGAAACACAAAAATAGCAGAAAACAAGGAACTAGCACTGTGGCATCTTGTTAATAGGTTAGTCCCAGAAAATGCATAAAAACACCACGAAGTGTAACAAAACACTAAGCAAATGGTGTAAGAACAAGCATGGAGCATCAAAAATTATAGATACGTTTGAGACGTATCAAGCATCCCCAAGCTTAACTCCTGCTCGTCCTCGAGTAGGTAAGTGATAACAAAACAATAATTTTTTAGGTGACATGCACCAACACAATCTTGATCAAACGATGTAAAGCATTGAGTGCTGGGATCAAAAGAACTTAAAACATGGGCATGAAAGACATAATCTTGATAGAAGAAACTTAGCAACCATGTTATAACATGAAAAAGAACACAAATGAAAGATCATGAAAATGAAACAATGAAAGTCAAACGTGTGTTCAAATCATATGGAAAAACATAGCAAACGGTTTTCAGCTTGTCCTTCATGGAATAGCAAAACATAAATGCATAGGACACCTTCAAGTTTAAGAGGGTGACTAGATACAAGTAATTTAAGAACAAGTGAAACCAAAATCATGAGTCAATCAATGATAAACTTTGGGACTATGCACATTAAACTCAGAATGACGACTATGCTCTCTTAGATGATGCATAAAGGTAGAAGGTGGAGACTCAACATAAAAGTAAAAGAAAGGCCCTTCACAGAGGGAAGCAGTGATTGCAAGTTTTATAAACCTTCAAAAATTATGGCACTTACTAGCTTTGAGCTCTCATTGCCCCCATCATAGGCATCTTGAATGGTTAAAGTTAATGCGAGTATAACTATGAAGCATATGCTTGACAAATCATAAGTTGAAAACCTCGTGTCCCGTGAAGTATGAATACTCAAACCTCATGCTACTCGACTTAGAGTCCCAAGCAAGCTCTTGTCATTGTAAGTATATGCGTATCTGTAGTGACCTCACCTTTTAAGGATGACGATCCCTGTGCTTTTCAGTGCTAGTCCTTGGATCAAATGCTAGCACACACAGTTTAAGATGTAATATCAAGAAACAAATGTCATTTTATTACATCGCATGATCCAGCAATTACATAAAGAAACTTTATAATGCTCATAGAATAGAGCTTTCAGAGTTTACAACGAAATCAAAATAACATGGAGTCCTTCTTCTTCATGTGCCACAGGCAAACATGCTGCGGATAGACTCGTAACCCTGTCGTACCTTTCTTATTGTCGTAAACCTGCAACATGAAACGTTGCAGCCACAAAAGGGTCATCTTCCATTGCAAGTCATCTTCAACGGTAAGCTTGTGCTTCATCCTCACCGTATTCCTACGTTTTGGCAACACTTGCCTATTATAAGGGTACAATATCTTATCCTTCTAGGGTTCAGGTTTAACAACATCGTCTCTCTTGTAGGTATGTCTCTCTAGATTTACCATTCCTCATATCAAGAGTGAACAATTGAGTAGTCGTCGTGGGGGCCAATCCATAACGCACCCTATCATTACCTTGTATTTCAGTTTGGTACATCTCGTACACTAACTCTTGGTCAACTCACTAGTTTTGACAAAAGATTTTATGGATATTGAATCCATGTTTCAATTTATGTCAAGAACTTTTAGAAAACAAATCTATCGATCCTTAGCTAGTGGTTTGCATAGTAGAATCCTTCATTGATCTTTTCCTTGGCGAATTTTGCTTTCCATACAACTTCATCTTATGGGCAAAACAACACTAGAGCGAGATTTGCATAAAAGATTGTTTTGAAAGATACATGAAGATTTTCATTCCACCTATTACATCATGAGACTACTACCCACACCACATAGTCTTTTATTTCACTCCTTACATGACACTTACTCCAAGATAGCAGTTGCATTACGACATCTTCTATGTTGGTTGCTCATCAATGTGTCACTGTATCCACTATAGTGTGTCATCCTTCAGTTGTCCTTATTTACTGGTGCTCTAAGTACTTCTCCGGACAATTATTTGCATAGTGTCCTTTGACGCCACATTTGTAACAAGTGACAAGGCTGAAATCTCTTCCACTATACCCTTCTGGACAATTTATAGCATAATGTCCGAACTCGCGACCGTTGAAACAATTATCTTGAGCACGATCCTTCTTTTGCCCTCCATTGATTACATAACCCCTTTTCTCACTCTCTTTGTGTTTCTCCTTTTCCGGGCAGTCCCATGAATAGTGTCCTAACCTTTTACATTCACGACACTCTACTTGGCTGATATCTTTCTTCTTCTTTGGCTTCTCCAGGGCTAGAAGATCTTCCAATTCTTGCTTCTCATACTCCATTATGATTGAGGGGAACCTTTCTCTCTTCTTGTAGTTATTTTGTAGCCTTACTCTAGGGTTATTTCTCTTGGTGGTGACAAAATATCCTGCCTCCTTGGGCTCGAATTCAGCACTTGCCTTCCCGAGTGAGTGATGTATTTTCTGTTTGACTTGTTGGTTCACTTTATCTACCATAGCGTTGAGATGGCATTCTGCGAGGACGTGATTTGTTCCTTCACACAAAACACATGTAACCTTCGACAAGTGGCATTCTCCATTACAACGATCTCTTCCACAACTATGGCATTGCTCCTTGCAATCCTTAGATGTATGTCCTGTATCTCCACAGAGTTTGCAAGCTTGGTATCTTGTCACAACATGTTCTTCGGGCTTGTCATTGCTTGGATCACTTGGTGATGCGTTGTTGTTGTTAGTCATGATCTGAGATGCCATTTGCACAATGTGAGTATGTGCATCTAGCAGTTGCCGCACTCCTGGGGGTAACTCATTGCTCTTGCTGCTGATCGTATTTTGGGTCACCACTTGAGTCAACTGGGTATGCGTCTCTATCATCCTCTGCATCACTAAGTCCATCTGAGAGTTGTTGAGGCTGCTCTGGCTTTGACGATGCATCTGTTAAAGTTTTTGGGTAGGGTTTAGGTTTTCAACATAGAGAAGAATAGAGTAGATAGCTCTAAAGAAAGTTCGTACCAGTTAGCAATGATTCAAGGCAAATCACCTTACAATCAATAAACATTCAATAAGCATTCATCACATCAAGCAATAGGTTTTAATACAAATGATAGGTACAATCATTCCACAAGTCGGTATGATCATAAACATTTATTACAACGTTGTCGCTTATTAAAAAAAATTCTTAAATGGAGGTCCAACTAAAACTTCTTGGTTTCCTTCAGTGCAGTTGACAAGGGTATAGCTAATAGAACCCGTTAGTTGAGTACCCCTGAGGCCCGTTAAGCTAGGCCCAATTGTAATGATAGTCGAGATACGAGTTCTTACCGTATGTTGATATTGTAATCTGTATCGGACCCTACCCGATCCTCGAGACCTGGCCACCTATATATAGGGGCCAGGAGGGGACGGTGTAGGCAAGATTGAAAGCAAGCCAGGCTCAACACCCAAGTTTACTTTCGATATACACCTATTTCGACTAACCTTACCTTCGAGTTCATCTGACGCCCTATCTCCCCGATCCTAAGTCCTTCATCTAGGACATTTGTCGAGTTAACCCTCGTCAATTGGCGCCGACCATGGGGACTCTGGGCGTTGGAATCATGAATTCGATGGCTTTTTCGCGTTTAGCCAACAGCAGTGCAGAAGTCGACAAAAATCAAGAGATGGAGTTGACAATCGGAAGTTTAAGCATCTTCATCGGGCCATCGGGTTCATCTCGCCTCTCGGACTCGACGAAACCAGATCCGTCGGCAAGTAAGCCTGAAACAATGGTAATGCTGGAATCACCGGAAGGCTCTTCCAGCGAGGTAAACTCGCCGGTCAGCTTAGGGAAAGCAAAAATCGCAGAAGGCGACAAAATTCAGGAAAAATTTGACTTGGTAGGAACAACGCATAAAACGCACGACAGTACAAGGGACTTCGCCGCTGAAAGTAGTGGCGTCTCCAAAAAAGTACACCAGTTATGTGTCATCATCACTGAAGCAGAAGAAGAGAACAACAACGAAGTGAGTAAAGGGGTCGACAAGCAAGTTGACAAGGTAAAAGAGCGCAACAAAAAGGAGAAGGAGAAGGTTCACGTCTCAGCAGGAGAGTGGAGGATCATCATGTCAGCTGTAAATCACGGCACAGAAGTACCCGAAGGATCGAGAAGAGAAGTTCTAATGGGATATCAGTACGCATTGCACCAGCATAAGAAGAAACTAAGAGAGGAAAGAGACATGGTTCTCCAAGATAATAACAGTATATCAAGGGAAGAATATTGGGATGATTATAGTGAGGACTCAGAGTACAGCAGGGAAAGGCGCGGAGACCCAAAGCACAATAGAGGGGCAGCAGCAGAAAGGAGAGAGGAAAGATATTCGAAGAGTATTACTCCACAGCCAGAAGAGGAGGAAGAAGACTTCATGCAAGAAACACCGGAAGCAGCGCTGATAACAACACAGGCATATTTACTAACCACGCGGCCTGAACCCGGAGATCCGCGGGAAGACATGCACCAAGCCGCAATACGAAGCCTCGGGATAGTAGAAAACAAGATCAGGGGAAAAGGTCCAGAGACAAAGTCGACAAACTACAAAGGAAGGCAAAAGAAGAAGTTCAAACACAATATCACACGAAACGAGTCTAGTGAGTCATCAAAAGAGGAAAGGCGACAAAAAAGGAGAGAGGACGCAAGAAATATAATAGCACAGGCTCGAGTAAATAAATCACGCCACGCCTGGAGGGAGGAAAATTATGAAGATGATGAAAAAGAGATGGGCGCGTTGTGCTTTACCCGCAGGGTTTGCAAAATGCGGGTACCCAAAGGATTCAAGTTACCACATGACCAGCAAAAATATGATGGGTCGCAAGAGCCTATCCTATGGTTATCAGATTATCTGCAAGCAGTACAGATATTAGGGGGAACAAAAGCGACTGCAATGCAAAGTTTGCAGCTACACCTCACCGGCGCAGCACGGTCCTGGTTTAATACCCTACGCAACGAATCCATTGGAAGTTGGGGAGAACTCGAAAGCCAATTCACAAGAAATTTCCGTTCAACATACAAGCGCCCAGCATCACTAGAGGAAGTCAAAGCGTGTGTGCAAAGGAAAGGCGAAACTCTACGTTCTTATATACAAGGATGGAGTGTAATCAAAAACTCAGCAGAGGACGTCTCCGATGAACGAGCAATAGATGCTTTTTTGGCCAGACTTCGTCGCTCAGATCTCGTGGAAGAAATAGGAAGAACAAGACCAACGACAGTAGCCGAGCTAATGGAAGAAGCCAACAAATTCACTGATGGAGAGGACACATATAATAACAAAAGAGGACGTTCACCAGAAGTCGACAGAACAAGTAGACAGAGGAGACGACACCGCAGTAGGGATAACCAAGGAAGGCGAAATCAGGTAGCCACGGGTTATGGAGCAGGAGAAGAGGAAGGACATGAAAACAGGAGGTTTCAGGCAAAAGGACTAGAAAAACTGAGATACTCCGGCCCTTCGGCCGAGGATATGCTATACGGACCTTGTCGAATCCACTACGCATATCTTGATGGAAAAAGAGTCTCAAATCACCAGATGAAGGATTGTAGAACGTTCTTAAGGCTAGAAAGCACCATGGGCTCAAGCCAAGGGGGATGGCAAGGAGAAAATACAAGTCAAGGATATCAGGTACAAAGGCTAGCAAGGCACCTAGATATCAGGTACAAAGGCTAGCAAGGCACCAAGAGTCTCATATCAGCAATGATTCAACCGGTGCCTACGTCAAAGAAAGAGCAAAAGAGCATATCCAGGCAAGTAAACCTAGCAATATCATCGCCACCAGCCACCACGGAATACCTGCGATGGTCAGACCAACCAGTTAAGTTCAACAGAGCAGACCACCCAAGGAAAGTTCCTAGGCCGGGCCACTCGCCAGTGGTGTTAAAAGCGCAAATAGGAGGATACGACATCGGGAGAGTGTTTATGGATGCAGGAAGTGGCATAAACCTAATATATGCTAGAACCCTGAAGGCAATGTGTATATCACTGACAAGCCTGAAGCCAACAGATTGTTCTTTCCATGAAATGGTACCAGGAGCTGCAAATTACCCCCTGGGGAAAATAGAACTCGACGTATGCTTCAGCAGCAGCAACAACTATCGCAGGGAGAAGTTGGAATTCGAAGTCATGGACTGGCCATCACAGTACCACGCAATCCTAGGGTGCCCAGCATTCGCAAAGTTCATGGCAGTACCTCACTATGCGTATCTAACATTAAAAATCCCAGGACCCAAAGGAACAATTACAGTGCAAGGGAGCTTTGAAGTAGCCAACACATGCGACAGAGAATTCAATAGGATGGCGCAAACCTTCGGCATGACAGCAGAGTATGAGAGGCTGAAAGGAGAAACATACCATAATGTGCTACCCGACGTTGGACGATCCCTGCCAGACCAGGCTTTCGACACAACTCAAGACTCGAAGAAGATCCAGGTCCACCCTACAGACCCAAACAAGACGACATCAATTGCGGTGAACTTGGATCCCGCATAGGAAAGCACGCTCGTCGAGTTCCTCTGTGAGCGCTGGGAAATCTTCGCCTGGTGTCCTTCAGACATGCTAGGGGTTCCTAGGGAACTCATCGAGCAAGCACTAAATGTAGATCCTAAAGCAAAACCAGTCAAGCAACCATTGCGAAGATTTGATGAACCCAAGAGGAAGGCGATAGCATCAGAATTGCACAGGCTAGAAAACACCGGATTTATCAGAGAAATAAAAACCTCGAGTTGGGTATCCAATCCAGTCATCGTACCCAAGAAGAACACAGACGTGCAAAGAGTATGTGTCGACTACACATCTCTCAATAAGCATTGTCCAAAGGATCCCTTCCCTCTACCCCGCATCGATCAGATAATTGATTCGACAGCAGGATGCGCAAGGCTTTCCTTTCTGGATGCATATTCTGGTTACAACCAGATCAAATTGAAGAAAGAAGACGAAGAAAAGACGGCCTTCATCACACCATACAGAGTGTTTTGCTACCAAGTAATGCCGTTCGGCCTAAAAAATGTAGGAGCAACTTATCAACGGATGATGCAAAATTGCCTCGGGAGCCAAATAGGACGCAACATCCAAGTCTACATTGACGATGTAGTCATCACCACAAGAGAGGAGGAATCCCTAATCAGCGACTTGGTAGAAACTTTCGACAACCTGAGCAGGTACAAGCTTAAGCTTAACCCGACAAAGTGTTCCTTCGGCGTATCGGCAGGGCAACTTTTAGGGTTTCTGGTGTCAGCATGAGGAATAGAGGCGAATCCAGAGAAGATCCAAGCAATTCTAACAATGGGGAAACCCACGAAACTACACGACATACAGAAACTCGCAGGACGTGTCGTGGCTCTAAGTCGCTTCGTTGCTCAATTGGGAGAAAAGACGCTTCCTTTCTATGCACTTATGAAGAAGTCAGATGATAAATTCGAATGGACGGAAGAAGCAGACGCAGCTTTTGCGCACCTGAAAAAGTGCTCTCCACACCACCAGTGCTGGTCGCACCAAAAGAAAAGGAGCCACTACTACTCTACATCGCTGCAACCCATCAGGTGGTGAGTACAGTACTAGTAGTCGAAAGAAGTGAAGAAGGAAAAGCCCACGGCGTCCAGAGGCTGGTATATTTCATCAGTGAAGTATTATCTCTGATGAAACAGAGGTACCCGCATTATCAAAAGCTAGCATATAGTGTCTTCACAATAGCAAGGAAATTGCGACAGTACTTCGCGGTGCACCCAATCATAGTGGTCAACGAAGCGCCACTATCGAATATATTGAATAATCCTTCGGCAACAGGACGTGTCTCTTTGTGGGGAATCAAATTATCTCCCATGGACATCACGTATGAAAAAAGGAAGGCGATCAAGTCGCAAATCTTGCCAGATTTCACAGCAGAGTGGCTGGAGCTGCAGAGCACGGGACCGCCAGATTTATCGAGTGTATGGACAATGTACTTCGACGGCTCTAAGAGAGTCCAAGGCGCAGGCGCAGGCGCAGGAGTAGTATTGATATCGCCGCATGGCGACAAATTGAAGTACGTTTTAAGGATGAGTTTTCCACAAGCATCCAATAATGAAGCAGAGTACGAGGCTTTGTTGCATGGCATGAAGATGGCCAAAGCATGTGGAGCTACTCATCTAAAAATATTTGGAGATTCAAACCTTGTCGTCCAACAAGTTATGAACAGGTGCGACACAATCAATGATAATATGATGGCCTACAAGAATCTATATCACTATCTAGAAGGAACATTCGATGGATGCGAAGTCTCGCACATCAGCAGAAACAGCAATGAGGAAGCCAACAATTTAGCAAATATCGGGTCACAGTGTTTACCCGTGCAATCTGGAGTCTTTTGGGAAGAAATAATGGAAAGGTCGATAAAAAGTGTCAAAAGTTTGACTATTGTAGCAGGCTCGGGGGCTGCGACAGAACCCGAAGAAGTCATGATGATAGAAGAAACCTGGATGCAGCCATATCTCGCGTACATGACAAATAAACACTTACCAAAAGATGCAGTGGAAGCCAAGAGAATAATTCGACGATCGAAGGCATTTGTTGTGTTGCAGGGGAAATTATACAAAAAGAGTATAACTGGCGTTTTGCAGCGTTGCGTAACACCTCAAGAAGGACAAGTAATATTAAAAGATATACACACCGGAGTATGTGGCCATCATGCTAGCAGCAGGGCTATAGCGGCAAAAGCATTTCGAGCAGGATTCTATTGGCTAACAGCCATTGAAGACGCAAAAGATATAGTTCGAAAGTGTGAAGCATGTCAAAGATTTGCATCTCGACCACATGCGCCAGCAGCAGAGTTACAACCAATACCATTATCCTGGCCCTTTGCACAATGGGGCCTCGATATGGTCGGGAAGTTGCATAAATCCTGGCCAGGAGGGCATGTTTACATGCTAGTGGCAATCTACAAATTTACCAAATGGGTGGAAGCAGCCCCGGTAACAACTCAAGATTCGATAGCAGTAATCAATTTCATCAAGTCAATAGTGTTACGCTTCGGTGTACCATATAGCATCATCATGGACAATGGGACAAATTTTACTTCGAAAGAATTCAAGAGTTACTGCGAAGGATTGGGAATCAAGCTCAAATTCGCCTCTGTAGCACACCCGAAGACAAATGGGCAAGTCGAAAAAGCTAATGGCCTAATATGCAATGGGATAAAAAAGAGGCTCTTAGCACCTCTCAAGAAAGCCAAGAGCGCTTGGGTAGATGAATTACCCTCCGTTCTCTGGAGTTTAAGAACCACGCCTAACGCAGCTACTTAAGAAACTACTTTCTTTCTGGTCCATGGCGCAGAAGCTGTGCTTCCAGTTGAAGTTACACACGAAGCTCCAAGAGTGACGGCATACGATGAAGTAACATCAACAGAAGCATTACAAGACGACGTCGATGCACTAGACGAAGCAAGAGATAAAGCATTAGAAAGAGCCACGCAGTATTAGCAGAGCCTGCGGAACTACCATAATAGTCGAGTTCATCCACGATCCTTTGTGGTGGGAGATTTAGTCTTGCGACTCAGGCAGGATAGCCATGGAAAGTTAGAGTCCCCTTGGGTGGGACCTTACATCATCACAGAAGTAATTCCAGGAGGAGCTTATCGACTACAAGACAAGAAGACTGGAAAAGATGAGAGCAACCCATGGAATGCGGAGCAGCTACGACGTTTTTACGCATAGAAGAAAGCTAGTGGTATCAGCAAACTCGAGTTAACCCTCTGAACCCAGAACACGAGGCCATAGGTCGGGTTCCTGGGGTTGAACTCGACAAATTGTACAAATATTTTACATTTTCCGCTCAGGGGCTTCAACCCTCGGGTCGTGCGAAAGAAAGTTTTTTATCACCATGTGGAGATCTTTTACACTACTAGGTTGTGCAGACAACCCGATATTCTTCAAAGTAATATAATTGGTTCACAAGAACCCGATAAATATATAGCATGCCTCGGAACGAAGATTTGTTCCCATGGTCTATTAATTGACATCAAAGCAAAGTACGAGCGTTCATTATAGATAGCACGACAGAAAGGCAACTAGAAAAAGAGATTATAGCAAGAAGATTCTAGTGGAAGTGAACTTCAGCTTCATACTCCTTCTGGCACTGGGTGCCGTCATAGATTTTCACGTCAAACTTTGACGTGCCGATATGGAAGTCAAAAGTCATGAAGAAGCCTTGGTGGAGATCATGATCTTCTGCAAACTATGACCCACCGCCCTTGAAGTATTGTTCGCCGGTGCCATCGTACCAAACCTACACTTTGTATGGAGTTCCTCCACCAGATTGTTCACGAAGAACCGCTTCTCGCAGTTCTCGCCCGTCCATGAACTTGGTGAAATTCAGCGGCAAGCGCTGAATCTCGCGGCACTGCTCGTTGGCGATGCAAAAGAAAGAAAAAATTCATGGGGGAAGCAGGAGAAGCACCCGAAGGAGGAGCACTTGGACCTGGGGCGGCGCCAGTCACCTTTGGTTTATTCTTGCTACCAGGTGGGCGGCCGGGACGACGCTTCGCCGGAGCGGACGACGATGATCCTACAGCAGCAGGAACTGCCTTGTTCTTACTGCCACGGGGGCGGCCGCGACCTCGCGGCACCGTCGAAGGGCCAAGGTCTAGACGGGACCCATCTGCACCAGCCATATCAAAAAGTGGGAAGAAAAACCCTAGATGGAAAAGAAGACGATGCAGCGGAGGAAGAATCAGGATTAGGGTTTTTACCCTCACAAAAGGTGCTTTATTTATAAGCACATATTAACGGGCCTCCGTGATAGAAAGGCCCATAAACATACTTACAAGGGAGGAAAATTCTGCACATAGCAGACAATAATAACAAAGGAAAAAAATGTATCATCGAAAGGTATGAAAAACCTCGCCTTGGGCTCGGGGGCTTACAAACAGGAAAAAGCAGAAGGAAGAAGAAGACAATCAATTTGAGCCTACGATTGATTACAAGTATCCAACCATAGCCTCGGGGGCTACTCCCATCGGGAGCGCTGAGCGTGCACCCAATAGAAAATAAGACAATCAGCAATAAAGATGAAGAAATCTATGAGTTGATCAACCATGCAAACTTTGACTATGTAGTCGACAAAATATAGAGCGACTACTCCCATCGGGAGATATTTGCGAGAAGTTAATATATTTCGAAATTCTTCGATATTTTAACAGTCAAAAGGGACTGCGACATGAGATTCTCGAGTTACGTTATCGCAACGAAACTCGAATGCTGTGATTAATCACGAAGGTAAGACCCCGGGATCCGTCCTGTGTGGCCTGGTATACGCACATGGATGCGCTCTGCTGGTATGTATCCGTGTCTATGACGTGAAGAAAATCCTAGTGGACGCAGTGGGTACCCTGAGAATCACTGGGATTCATTCTTTGTAAGTCCTAAATGCGGCAAAAGAGTGGGTTTGACCGGTATCCCGAATTCAAATCCAAGGGGATTGAATTTGAAGTAGGTGGCAAGTATCTGTTCCGATAGTTAACTGACCTCTTGATCTGTCAGAATTGTCAGGCTTGTCCATCAAAACCCCTTGCTAATATTATCATGAAAATAAGTCGAAAGACCAAGTCGAAGATTTGAAGATATGAAGAAGTCGAAGAATTGATCAAGTCGAAGATTTAAAGATTAGAGATTCAACCCGAATCTGCAATTCTGGTAGAATATCAGGGGCTACTGACAAGGGTATAGCTAATAGAACCCGTTAGTTGAGTACCCCTGAGGCCCATTAAGCTAGGCCCAATTGTAATGATAGTCGAGATATGAGTTCTTACCGTATGTCGATATTGTAATCTGTATCGGATCCTACCCAATCCTCGAGACCTGGCCACCTATATATAGGGGCCAGGAGGGGACGGTGTAGGCCAGATTGAAAGCAAGCCAGGTTCAACACCCAAGTTTACTTTCGATATACACCTATTTCGACTAACCTTACCTTCGAGTTCATCCGACGCCCTATCTCCCCGATCCTAAGTCCTTCATCTAGGACATTTGTCGAGTTAACCCTCGTCAGCAGTAGTATCTTCTTTTCCTTCTTTGAGGTTCTTCTCTCTGAGTGGGGCAAGTAGTTCATCCTCGCTAAATAATTCGTTGGTCCTATTGCTATCAAGATCCTTCGTAAGAATTTCTAAGTCCTAGAACATTTGATGCTTAGACTTCCTTCTTCTAGACTTCTTCAATTTGCTTCTCTTGAGGTGGGTGGATCTCGGAGTCCTTTGAGGCATTGAAGTTGAAGCTCTTCGTCTTTGAGTTGGAATGAAGAGGGGTAGAGACAAAATGACTAAGGGAAGAGTTTACAAGGAAATGATTGTGTAAATTTTTAACTTAGAAATAAAAGCAATTCCTATTTTTCTAAGGGGCCTTTGTCCAATCCTAGGGTCACAAACCTAAGGGCAACACTTTGCTCTGATACCATCTGTAGTGACCTCACCTTTTAAGGATGACGATCCCTGTGCTTTTCAGTGCTAGTCCTTGGATCAAACGCTAGCACACACAGTTTAAGATGTAATATCAAGAAACAAAGGTCATTTTATTACATCGCATGATCCAGCAATTACATAAAGAAACTTTACAATGCTCATAGAATAGAGCTTTCAGAGTTTACAACGAAATCAAAATAACATGGAGTCCTTCTTCTTCATGTGCCACAGGCGAACATGTTGCGGATAGACTCATAACCCCGTCGTACCTTTTCTTATCGTCGTAAACCTGCAACATGAAACGTTGCAGCCACAAAAGGGTCAATACATTTGAATTGTATTGGCAAGATGTCACTTTTGGTGGACTCAAATGGAATCCTAACACTTACATGATTATTTGGCTAAGTGGATCTTCAGGCTAAGCTTGCAGGAAAGCAGTTGTTTATCCTACTTTTCAAAAGATCTCATTTTTCTTTTAAAGCACTATTGGACACGCCGGAATCCACCAGATGCTCCTAGTTAATTATGCACACACAAGAATCCACCAGGTGTACATAATTATGATCACACAACAATCCCTTGTTAACCACTCGAATTTTAATTTAAAGAAGTTGGGATGAGGAGATTCTTGAACAGCTTCAATTCATGTCGCTCTAAATTGTCTGTAACCGGGGACACGGCTAAGTACTTAGTTTTTAACCCTCTGCAGAGGTGGTGCACTTTTCCCACAAGACTCAGTCAACCTCTTTTGCCATGATGCTCATTTTTCTCGAATGGCCAAGTGAAGACTAAGACGAGACTTTTCAGAAGCAATCCCTCAGACCAACCCGGACGCGCTCCATCCTACAATTCACTACCACCCTCTGTCCGTCTGGCTGAGTTCTCGCAACTTAGTTAGTCAAGACAGAGCCCATATGACTCGTGGTTGCACTGGAAGCTTCATGACTTGAACGTCTCCAATCTCTTTGTTCCTGGGTGGCCGTCCACAAGTGAGATACACACGACCGCCATGCAGATGGCTCCGGTGTAACCACTCAACATAAATCCATCTTACCAATTTCCACCCAGGTGTTTCATTAACTTAGTTGTTTTCTTAGTTTTTGCAAAACATAGTTTTTAATAAAAGAACATGTGGAATCCCAACCACGAATTCTATAGCACAACTAAGCAATCTACACCTACGGTGTTTCTTCTAACAGGTTAATCAGGGATATCCTAAATAGGAGATAGCAAGCACAACTATCTACACATGCATACTTTAAAAGAAAAGAAACACTACATGCATAGTAAAACATCATTGGGAATTTTATGAACAAGAGTGACACTTGCCTTAGAAATTTCTGGAGGTTGTACTTCTCTTAATCAACACACGTAGCTCTCCGTACAACTATAAGATAGAAAAGGAACACAACATAAACACATCATTCAATCAAACAAGACAATAAAAGTGTTTATTTGTTTTGGCTTAGTCTTTTGTCTTAGTGATATTTGGACAAAAAGGTTGGGCATGAAGTTGCCTTGATATGGATGGAGAGATTGGCTAAGTCAAGGTCTTAACGATTGATTGGGGGTTTTCTACTTTTGTTTAAGAAGTGTCAAACACTTAGCAAAAATAGTTTCAAGGGAAAACGTAGGCTTGGTTTGAGAAGTTGGATAAATTCTAAGTCATGAGGTCTAACACTATCATCTTCTTGACTTGAGGCTCTCTTCTCTTGATCTTTTGGTCGTCAACTCCTTGTCTTCTCTTTCTTCTTGTTTTGCCTTCAACTCTTCTTCTCTTCAACTCCTTGTTTTGCCTTCAACTTTTGTCTTCTTCATGGTCTTGATATGGGAAAACTTCTACGCCGTGGTGTTGGAGGGGTAAAATACTTAGAAGAATTTTGGGTAAGAGGGAAATGATAGTTTTGCACTTGGGCATGAATAGAGAGTAGATTTTTACTAAGTCAGGGTGGATTTTATGTGGTCATTAGGACTTAGGATTATTTACACCTTTGCAAGGTGGAGCAAAGTCAAATAGCACAAAGTGCACAATAGGTAATTGGGTATTTGCAAGGTGCTCATATAACACCACTATATTTTGCAAAACAATGAGCTAAAGGAGTTGACTCTTGGAAAAGTGTGAAAAACATGTGTGAAGTATTCTGGTGGTTTTCTATCATCAAGATAATCAATTTTACAAAAGGGATTATGCCTAAAAATATTTATAGGATTAAATCTAGGAAGTAAATACCCAAATCCTCATTTAGAATTGAATACTTGATAAAATTGGTTAAAACAATTTCTATAGTGGTTCTACTGGATAGAGGATGACAATATGATTCTATTGCAAAAAGAATCAACTGAAAAGGATTTGTAGATTTTGAACTATATCAAAAACACTCAAACTCTCATATTTAAATTTGAATGTTTTCTAATAGTTGGAAAGACAAATTTTATTATAGAATAGTGTTCTACACATCTTTAGGAATCCAGGGACATATTATTTGCAATTTTTGGATCTATAGAACAAAAGATATGAATTTACTAAACTAACAAAGGTGTTTGATGTAATTTGAAAATAGTTATTGTTTGTAATTTTTGGACCAGTGGATCAAAAGATATGATTTATACAAGATTCAACTAAAATCAGATCTGAAATTCTAATTCGAAATTGTTTTAAATCTAGAGCCGACACGTGGCGTGTTCTTACTGGTGCGTACCGGTTCGTGCGGATCGGCGATGTGAGCCGTAGGATTAAATTAGATCTGGACAGATCAGATCTGCTGGTACCCCTTGGCTTAAGTGATCTGTTCTGGGGCCTTAGATCAAGATCTGACGGCTACGATAAAAAGGGGAGGAAACTCACCGGGGTGGTCTAGGTTTTTGGCGTGGTTCGCCGGCGATGCGGCCAGACGGCTTACTCCGGCGATGCTCCGATGGTGTCCCGAGGCGAGGGAGAGGATGATGGTGTTCTACGCGACGAGGGGAACCCGATGGTGGTGATGGCGTGCTCGATCGCGTCCAGATGAAGGAGAGGGAGGCGGCTGGAGTGGTCCTGGGCGGCGGTGAGCTTCGGCCTATGGATGTTTTCGTCGATCCCCTGCGAAATAGATGGAACAAGGTGGTCAGGGAGGTGCGCTGGAGGATGGGGAGTAGGAGAAGACCAAAAGGAGGCGGTGGGGTTGCCTTGGCTTGCCGGAATCGACCTTGAAGACTGTCGGTATCCGCAACTCCGACGAGGAATTGCGTGGCGGCTAGTCGATGTCTTCGGGGAAAAGAAAAGGGGGTCAAGGGAGGAGCTCCTGGGCTTATATAGGTGCCAGCTTTCTTGTGAAGGGGGTTAGGGTTGCGCAGAGGGAGGCGATGGACGGCTCGAGGAGCTCCAGTGCTGGGGCTGGGCTCCTGCCCGAGGAAGAAGGAGGCCCTAGCAGGTGGTCCCGGGTTGTCAGCGACGGAAGTGGTTACCGGTTCGGGGCTGGAGCTTACTGGGCCGGGGCTGGCTTCTCGGTTTGGGCCGAAATGGACCCCGAGGCCTGTTTCCTATTTTCCGATTTTCTTTACCCTTTTCTATTTTCTAGTTTTCTGAATTGTTTCATATATTTTGCAAACTTAATTCAAATCAATTCAAACAAAAACCTAGAATGTTCTATTGTTCACTGCAGTGTTTTAAACCAGTAACTAACACATTTTCAAAACAAAATATGATTTTTGAATATGGATTTCTATTTTCGTGCCCTCAGGTCGTTAGTTGTACTCAGTTTTCCCCAGCTCGTTAGTTTTTCCTCAGTTTTCCCCAAGCCATTGTCTGAAACCCTCAGAAGGAGGTCAGACGGGAGGATTCCTGTTTAGTTGACCGTTTCCGTGCTGACGTGTGGGGCCGCGTTGTGTGGGGCCACGTCGCGTGGGGCTGGTAGAAAGGGACCGCGTGGGACAGGATGAGACCGCGTTTGGTTGTACGTGAGAGCTCAGTTCTGTCTTTCTCGGGCCAAATTGGCATTGCCTTTTCAGAGCGCCTTTTTCCCCTCTCTCTCTGTAACAGTTCTCTTTTTTTTTACCAAATTAGTATCAAATCTAGAGAAGCTTCTATTTCTGTCTTTCTTCAATGATTGTTGCCTTTTGGCCCTCGTTTTTTGCCCAATATGGTAACAAATCTAGTAGCAAATCTAGAAGCTAGTATAGGATAAATTCACAGCAGCATAATAAATCTAGAAAACTAAGTATAATACATAAACTGCATACAGCAGCCAAAAGCAGCCAATAACGATGTTAATGTTCACGACAAACTAAGCTGAAAATAATACAAGACGCAATGTATGCCCAACATGAAGATTAGGATACCCCAGGATGAATGAATATGTTCTTCATTCATCATATATATATATTCGTCGCTCCATTTTCTGGTCCGAAAGAAATATTCATTGAACTCCTTCCGTCTGCAGTGTGCAGCCAATACATCCTCCAAACGGTATGGCCTTTGTTCATCTTTCAGACCGTACTTTCCTAATCTATCCACACGTAGTGGCCACTCATCCCAGGCGTTCATATCATCAAAGTACTCTCTGATATAACCCAAATCCGTGTAGTAGATGCAGCCAGGTCGAAGTGTCGGGTGCACTCTGGTGTCGACGGAGATACACCGGACATGATGGACAAAGAAGGCACGACTGCCAATATTATTGACAGCATGGAGAGAGCGGCTCTCAGTGTCCACACGGTATACCAATGTTTGACCTTCATCCAAACGACCGCCCAACAAGCCAAGCAGCAGATCACCATCCGACTTCACAAGGTAGAACTTGTCATTTCCAAGTTCTGGAAATGAAAAAAGTGTCTCCATGTTGACATTGCTCGCGCCCTACTCCAACTGGGCATTGTTGGTGCACACTAATGTTCCGAACTCAAAATTGTTCACAGCTAGTGCATAGAATTCACCATTGAACGTGGTAATGCAACGCATAGAATGGTGCTCGATCGAAAATCTTCCTTCTCCCCAATCTTCATCTATACCCTTAGTTGGAGTGCTCTCATCGACCCAAGCAATTTCCGCCGGGTAATATGTGGAAATGAAGAGCATAGTCGGGGAATTCATTACAGTGACTGACTCCAAAATAACAGATGGTATCTACGCCTCAAATATAGTGTTCGATGTCTTTGTGAGTGGGTTCAGAAGCCGTATCTTATGCGGCTGGTTCTTCTGGGCAATCACGATGACGCCACGGCAAAAGCTGACGAAGTAGTATCTAAAATATATGGGATTGATGAAGATAACATTCAGCACTAAGATGTTTATGATCAAAAATAAAAGGATTAACTCTATAGATATGGAGGAATTTGAACCTTGCATGAACTTCCGTTAGATCAATGGTGACATAGCGGGATGTGCGGAGGTGGAGGAAGGAGAACTCAGCGGCGCGTGGAAGGGCGTGCTCTACCATGATCCATTCGTGCAGGTGCACGTCGGGCTCAGGTAAATCTGAGCACCAATTAGTACAAACTTGCCTCAAAGCTGAGTATGTGTCCACGTACTCCTCGTTCGCCAGTAAGCAGGCGCCGATCTTGTGAAGTGGTCCGTCAGCCCTGAGAGAGGCCCAGTTCGCGGAGGCACCGCGCCTGGATGCGCCGCCCTCGGAGGCGACGGGCTCGGCGGCGACGGCCTCGGATGCGACGGGCTCGGCGGCGACGGGCTCGGATGCGACGAGCTCGGAGGCGACGGGCTCGGGGGCGACGGCCGCCGGCGCATTCTTCTTCTCCATCGCCGGCAGGGGAGCGCGCGTAGGGCGGCTGGGGTTTTTTGGAGAAGGTGATGGGGCGTGAGAGGCGTGGTTGCGTGCGTGAGTTATAATGAGACTGTGTGCAGAGGGAGGGAGAGAGGGGCTCTGTACTGGCAATGTAACGGTTCGTCTCAGCAGTTGACGTTTGGTCTCAACACGCGCACCGCGCGGCTAACCGCTGCTCACCGCGACACGCGTCCGTGGGACTGCACGTTAGCACCGTTACGTGTACTCAGTTCTACCCTCTAGTCTTACACTGGAAAAATATATGTACTCAGTTTTCCCCTCGAGTACTAATACTGGCTAGTGCAATATACTCAGTTTTACCCTCAAGTGGCTGGTCAACAGAGAGTCAACAAATGGGATTAAGCTATCTAATTGAGTCATTTCATGCGCAAAAAAATTCAAAAAAATAAAATCATAGTGCCTCCTACTCATGGAGTCTTATTATGCGACCTGCCACGTAGACAATTATATATAAATCAAATTTTAACACAAATGGCCACTTCTCAAATCACTACTAGCTATGAAGGTTCATGGCTTTCCACTCAAACCCCTTCTCAAAACATCTATACCCAAAACATAGTTTGTCTGAATGAGGCCATAATTTTTACACTCATGTATATTTGAATTGCTAATACTTTGAGGTAGGCCAACCTGCGTTTCATTGTACAAAACATGTGTTTTTCTTTTTTTAAATCTCTTATTTGAATTCCTTAGCCTGTTTACTATTTACTTGCCCTTGTATCCTTGATACTACTTAGTTTTACCCTCTCTCTTCTCACAGAAGCCCAAACTTGGCCTGATTGGTCGAGCTATTGTCACACGGATCGTGCCCACCTACCGTCGATCCTATGATCTAATGGGCAGGATCGTGCCACCCTCTCTCTATCTGTCGGTGGCAAACTACTACCCCTCTATGTATGCTAAATGACGAGTTTGCCACCGGATTCAACAAGTTGGGTAATCACGAATTTCTTGTAGGCATTACTTTTCACGGTAAAATGATAAACTATCACGAATTTCCATTTCTTGTAGGCTTTACTTTTCATGGTAAAATGATGAACTATCACAAATTTCCATTTCTTTTAGGCATTACTTTTCACGGTAAAATGATAAACTATCACGAATTTCCATTTCTTGTAGGCATTACTTTTCACATTGAAATGATAAACTATCACGAATTTCCATTTCTTGTAGGCTTTACTTTTCACGGTAAAATGATGAACTATCACGAATTTCCATTTCTTTTAGGCATTAATTTTCACGGTAAAATGATAAACTATCACGAATTTCCATTTCTTTTAGGCATTACTTTTTTGTTGAGATATAAACCACCCCCACAACGGTCATCTCCTCCTTAATTTATTGTGTAAACCCCACAACGGTCATCTCTACCTTAATTTATGGTGTAAACCCCACAACGGTCATCTCTCCCTTATAAACCCCCACAACGGCCATCCCTCATGTCAATAGGTTCTGCCTCTCTCTTCTTCGTTTCTGCCTCTCTCTTCTTCGTTCACATACACTTGATCCATTGCCATGGCTTCCATGTCTCAGACGCCGACCGGAAGGGGAAGGGGAAGGGGAAGGGGAAGGGGCGGCTGGGGTGGTGGATCATCATCATTGCCACCACCACCGTCAACACTGCCATTGATCATAGAGGAGTTCTTCATCAGCATCTATGAAGACCCTTTGGCCAAGAAGGTACGTACACGCTCCCACATATATGATGCATGTGATTAATTATGTGCATGTTCTAAAAAACCTTTAATTTCAAACGATCGGCGCTCGATCTCTTTGCAGGCACTCCCACAAAAGTTTGCGGACTATCTTGACGGCCAGGAGCCCGCAAAGGTGTATCTGCGAGCAGCTGACTGCGGTCCTCATCTCTGGACCGTGGAGGTCCTATTTGACGGACAAGGCCGGATGTACCTCGACAAGGGCTGGGAGAATTTCACCATCGCACATGGTGTGGATTTCGGCTGCTTCCTACACTTCAAATATGAAGGCGATTATGTGCTCACAGTGAAGGTGTTCGACGGAACAACGTGCAGGAAGTACTACTACACGGATGACGAAGATACTGACGATGAAAGCGACGACGACGTGAAGCTATGCATCTAAGGGGATTATGACCAAGAATATATATGTAGCTTCATATGCATCGATTTATAGATCTAGCTATTTTCTATATATTATGCATGTAAAAATAATAGGGAATCGCAATTTCCACTATGATTCGAGCACCACAGCCTCCAAACGATGCCGATGCCGATATCGGCATGGTCAGAATGGCTATGCATTCTCGCCGCCACTGCTAGGTCACCGTCGGGATGCACCCTCAATCCCGTCCCCTCATTCGATCACTGACACACTAGAGATACCGCCGAGGCCAATGACGAACGTACATGCTGATGCCAATGCCGAACATGCACGCCACCGTGGGCACGGCCACGCCGCCCCGCTATGTTGGACGCCACAGACCACCGCGAGGTCTTTCCCTTCGCCACCACACTACCCTAGCACCCATCTATACACGCCAGAAAGGAGAGACACTAGTTTTCTCTACATTGCTCGCGTTCGTGTCCGATACCATCAGTCAAAGTGTTGAGGTCATCGTCGATGTCCTCGACCATTTCTTCTCTTCTTTGCATGGTTAAACGCGTCTAGTTCATATCTATCTAATGCGTCTGGTCTCGCCTCATGCAGTTCTTTATGGACGTCGATCTCATCTCGGCACCCCGCAGGCCACCTCCTCCGTGCCATCGCTGTAGAGCTCCGTTTAAAAATCTAATCCTACCCGTGTATTGCCCCTTGTATCAGTGTCATGGCCCCACTTGTCATTCGATATACCGAAGTCCCACTTGTCCGCGTTTTGGTCAGGGATACGGCGATGCTTACGGTCAAACAAAGATGGATGCTCTGATGTGTCTTTGCGGGCTCTACGTGGCCCCACTAGTCAGCAGTTAACGGTCAAAGGTGTTGAACCATCGGGCAACCGGCCGTTCCAGCACTGGTGACGGTTTCAGACAAGGGCTTGGACAAAACTGAGGAAAAACTAAGGAGCTGGGGAAAACTGAGTACAACTAAGGACCCGAGGGCACGAAAATAGAAATCCCTTTTGAATAAAGCCTTTTAGGTCTAGCAAGGTGGTTTGCTTGCATAAAAGAAAGTGTTAGGGTTTGAAAATAATTTCTTTGAAAAATGAGGGAATAAAACTTTATGAAAATGATATTTGAAAGCACTCTCAATTATAGTTTTGAAAGAACAAACTTGTAATCACATTCATTCCTTTGCAAGCAAACTTGCTTGGGTTTTGAATAAAAGAAAGAAAATAACATTTTGGTATTTGGTTTTCTCAATGAAGTCCTTCAAGTAATAATGAGAGGTTTGAAATAGTTTTTTTTAATAAAGCTTTTAAAACAAAAAATTTAATTCCTTGTGACATTCAAACATACATGGTTCCTATTTATTTATTTTTCACATTCCAAATTTTTTGGATGTGACAGTATCATCGAGAACCGCCAACGGGGTACCTCCGTGCCCGATGACATGGAACAAGCCCACATCAAAATGACAGGACAAACAGACAATGAACACTTCAGCATCTCTTTTATTTACCATTGGTATAGCTTTTTATTTGGAGATGCATCATCGAATGTTCACTATGGGCATGCTGTAAATTTCCACCATGAATTATGCATGGCTTAGATTGGCGGCCCAAGCGTTTCTCTAACACATATAAAAACTCCATGATCCCGCAAGATTCCCAACTTGTTTCACATCGCGAGTATCCATAAACAAAAGATCACGATATCAACTCAAATAAGTGCAATGTTGAAAGCTTACCCCATGATGGCATGGTTTGGCTAATTTCCAACTTACAACTTGCAAGCATAACAACTCAACATAAGAGAGCCACAATGTCAAATTTTTAAGAACGAGAAAAGTAACGTGTGCCCTCAGGTTCGTGAGAGCTTTACTGACCAATTTTCGCATAACACCAAAAGAGTTTAATTTGAAGGATAGATAAAAGTAAGTCAAATGTACTTTGGAATAGCAAATTGCTAATAGGTATGTATGGTGGACATAATGGAACAACTTGGTTTTTAGGAGTTGGATGCACGAGTAGAGCTCATACTCAGTACAAAACGAGGGCTAGCAAAAGACTGGGAGCGACCAACTAAGAGAGCAATAACGGCCATAATCATGCATAGCGACAAAATATCATTAAGAGAAGCATAAGATGGCATCAAAAGTCAAAAACTAAATGATCATAGAGGCTTATGGCGACTTTTGATGAGTCAAACATGTGTAAGCATGCGCCAAGTCAACCCAAATAAAGCATCAAGGTGAAAACCGAAGTAATGCTTCCAAACAATAAAAACAACGCATGATTTTTCCAAGGCTCATTAAGCAATATCAGTCATTTGAGACAAGTCATGCTACAGAAAAACCACTAAGCATACTATCAAAACAATATCAAGCACGACATGCAAAAGTCTAAGCCGGAGTCTAAACAAGCTCCCTTTTGTACCACTTTTTTGCATGAATTTTTTTCTCTTTTCCAACACCATTCGAACCTTTTTGAAACAACTCTTTTGATGAATACCAACATGGACTAGAGGTCAAAATACACCTTGATATAAAGATAAAACAAGATCTGAACAAAAATCAAGGCGAAGAACGAAAGCTAAATGCAGTTCTAGAAAAAGAGAACACTCGTTGAATGATAAGAGTGAAAAAATGGAGTGTTCTTGGCAAATGAAAAGCAAGGAAACTTCTCCAAAAGAAATTTGTTGGGGTCCAACCATTTATTGCAGCAAATAAAACAAAACAAAACTGAAAACTAAAGTAAAGATGCTCCAAGAAAAACGCATAGTGCATGAAGCAATAAAAATATAGTGTGTTGAAAGGTGACCTGATTTTTGCCGATGAAGAAGGGGTGCCTCGGGGGCATCCCCAAGCTTTGATGCTTGTACCTCTTAAATATTTATTGTGGTGCATGGGCATCCCCAAGCTTGAGCTTTTGTCCATTCTTCAACTCATCTCATCATTCTCCAATCCCTACACTTGAAAACTTCCTTCATACAAAACTCAACACAATTCTATTAGCAACATTAGTGTAAGCATAATAATGAATCAACCCCTTTTTGCTTCAGATTTCAACTCAAAACCACCACATATAAAGCATATACTACTGTAGCAACTTCTCCAAAAGTTCCGTGATAAAAAGAACTCAAAAAGAAAGCGATCGAGAGGCAAACACAAATAGTGATAGAAATCTGTCAAAATAGAACAGCTGACAAAGGTCAATTTTTTTGAGGGTTTTCTATTGCTCAAATAAAAAGTGTATAACTAATGAAAGTTTGGATATAACCTGGGGCATATTCACAAGAAATCGCAGGTCAAAAAGATATTCTGAGAATTTTCACGAATTTTTACGGTGCAGCACCGAAATCTGTTTCAGGACAGCAACTTCCCCAAATCTTACCTCACTCAAATTAGAGGTTTCTCTTGGCACAACATGAAAAAAAAGGATAAGGAGCGGATATTACATTAGTAATAAATTCCAAGACTCAAATAAAAGAAAAAGAACTGAAAGTAAAACAATGGGTTATCTCCTAAGAGTGCTTTTCTTTAACGCCTTTGAGGTAGGCGCAGAAAGTGCGAATCAAGTAATATCAAGAGAGGCATTAAGATCAATTGCAGAAGTCTTTTCAACAATAAATTGAATTGTGTACAAATGAGTTTTTGACGATCCCTTGTGATCACGCTTTGGTACACTACTTTCATCAAAGGGGTTTTCAGGACAAATCCAATCGAAATTCTTTTCCAAAGCTTCATGCAATCCTACAAGTTTGCAAGGAATTGGTACTTTGAAATCTTCATTGTTTGTACCAACAACATTAATAGGTGTGCCAAGCATATTAAAATGCTCAAAAACTTTCCTAGCTTCAATAGCAACATCTCTAAATTCTCCACGCAAAGACTCCAAGATAAAATCTTTCTTTTCGGAGTCCTCAATATCATGAAGCTTAAGAAACATTTGTTGCATAAAAGGATTAAGATTAACAAACCTAGCCTCCAACATGTGAACTAAATAAGCAGAAGCAACTTCATAACTAGGAGCGAGCTCAGCCAAAGATTTATCCTAAACATCTTTATGCATGCTAATATGATTAAAGAACTCCTCAATATTACTTTTCCCAATAATAGAACCACTACCTACTGAGAGGTCCTCCAAGACGTACTTAGTGAACAACATAATGATCTAAAAGTAAAGAAATAACAACTATAAAGGAAACTAATTTTTTTATATTTTTGATAAAACAATGCAAGCAAAAATAAGATAAAGCAAAACAAAAACAAAGTAAAGGATGTGCGTGCGAAACTCCCCTTGCAGAAGTCTTCTTTTTCCCCGGCAACGGCGCCAGAACATTAGCTTGATGTGGGCAGATAACCACCTAGTTGGGAACCCCAAGAGGAAGGTATGATGAGCACAGTAGCAAGTTTTCCCTCAGTAAGAAACTGAGGTTTATCGAACTAGTAGTGACGAGGGTTAACTCGACAAATGTCCTAGATGAAGGACTTAGGATCGGGGAGACAGGGCGTCGGATGAACTCGAAGGTAAAGTTAGTCAAAATAGGTGTGTATCGAAAGTAAACTTGGGTATTCAACCTGGCTTGCTTTCAATCTGCCCTACACTGTCCCCTCCTGACCCCTATATATAGGTGGCCAGGTCTCGAGGATCGGGTAGGGTTCGATACAGATTACAAATATCGACATACGGTAATAACTCGTATTCGACTATCATTACAATTGGGCCTAGCTAAATGGGCCTTAGGGGTACTTAACTAACGGGCTCTATTAACTATACCCTTGTCAGTAGCCCCTGAGATTCTACCAGAATTGCAGATTCAGGTTGAATCTCTAATCTTCAAATCTTCAACTTGATTAATTCTTCGACTTCTTCGTATCTTCGACTTGGTCTTTTCAACTTATTTTCATGATAATTTTTCGCAAGGGGGTTTGATGAACAAGCCTGACAACTCTGACGGATCAAGAGGTCAGTTAACTACCGGAGCAGATACTTGTCACCTACTTCAAATTCAATCCCCTTGGACTTGAATTCGGGATACCGGTCAAACCCACTCTTTTGCCGCATTTAGGACTTACAAAGAATGAATCCCAGTGATTCTCAGGGTACCCAGTGCGTCCACCAGGATTTTCTTCGCGTCGTAGACATGGATACATACCAGCAGAGCGCATCCATGTGCGCATACCAGGCCACACAGGACGGATCCCGGGGTCTTACCTTCGTGATAAATCACGGCATTCGAGTTTCGTTGCGATAACGCAACTCGAGAATCTCATATTCGCAGCCAAATTTTTCGACTGATAAAATCAAAGAATTTCGAATTTTAAATTGATCTTCTTCGCTCCCGATGGGAGTAATCTCTCTTCAGTTTGTCGACTACGTAGTCGAAGTTTTGTATGCTTATCCTTCTGCATCTTCAATATTGATCATCTCATCTCTATCGGGTGCGCGCTCAGCGCTCCCGATGGGAGTAGCCCCCGAGGCTATGTTTGGCGACTTGTAGTCAAGCATAGGCTCAAAGTTCAGCTCTTCTTTCTTCTGTGGACCTCTTACTATTTGACGAGCCCCCGAGTCCAAGTCGAGGTTTTTATGTTGCATAATCTCCCTTTGTTTTTCCCTTCTTCTTTGATATTATCGTCTGCTGTGCGCAGAATTTAATTCCTGTTGTAAATTTTGTTCGCGGGCTTTGCTGTAGCCCAAGGGCCCAACAGTATGTGCTTATAAATAAAGCGCCTGCTGATTAAGGTAAGAAACCCTAATCAGACTCCTCCTCCGCCGCATCATCTTCTTCCTCCATCTAGGGTTTTTGCGAGGTTGTTCTGTTGTGCTCATGGCTGATGCTGAAGGTTCTCGTCTGAACCTTGGATCTCCGATGGCACCACGAGGTCGGGGTCGCCCTCGTGGAAGTAAGAATAAGAGCACCACGCCGGCCGCCGCAGGAACTTCTTCGGACGCTCCGGCTAAGCGTCGTCCCGGCCGCCCCCCTGGTAGCAAGAACAAGCCCAAGGTGACTGGCGCTGCTCCAGGTCCTGCTGCTCCTCCTGCTGCTCCAGCTGCTCCTGCTGCGCCTCCCCGGATCTTTTCCTTCCTTTGCATTGACATGGCGCAGTGCCGTGAGATTCAACGCCTGCCACTGAATTTCACGAAGTTTATGGATGGCCGCGAACTGCGATAGGCGGTTCTTCGTGAACAATCTGGCGGTGGCCTCCCATACGAGGTGGAGGTGTGGTATGATGGCGACGGCGAGCAGTACTTCAGGGGTGGTTGGTCGCAGTTTGCTGAGGACCACGACATCCATCAAGGCTTCTTCATGGCCTTCGACTTCCATATCGGTACGTCGAAGTTCGACGTGAAGATCTACGATGGTACTCTTTGCCAGTACCATGAATATCCATTAAGATTTGGTTCATTTATGTAATTTCATTTGATCATGTCCTTGCTATCATGCTTATCTGTAATGAATATTCGTACTTGGTGTCGATGTCTTTTTGCTAGTACCATGAGAACAAGTCATGTTCTGAGGTATGCTTTCCATATGTCGGGTTCTTTGCGAACCAAAAAATGTAAGGATAATATCGGGTTCTTCTTATGAACCAAGTTCTCTCAATATTCATCGGGTTGTCTAAATAACCTTATAATGAAGAAAAACCTCCAACTTGTCATAATGACTCTTTTTCGTACGACCCAGGGGTTGAAGCCCCCGAGCGGAAAAGTAACAAAAGAATCATACAATTTTGTCGAGTTGAACCCAAAGAACCCGACCTGTGGCCTCATGTTCTGTGTTCAGAAGGCTAACTCGAATATATTGATACCTCTATATTTAGTCTACGCGTAAAAATGTCGTAGCTGTTCTGCATTCCACGGGTTGCTCTCGTCCTTCCTAGTCTTCTTATCTTGTAGTCGATATGCTCCTCCTGGTATTACTTCGGTGACGATGTAAGGTCCCACCCAAGGGGACTCCAATTTCCCGTGGCTGTCTTGCCTGAGTCGCAAAACAAGGTCTCCCACCACGAAGGATCGTGGACGAACTCGACTACTATGGTAGTTTCGCAAGCTTTGTTGATATTGCGTAGCCCTTTCTAATGACTTATCTCTTGCTTCATCTAGCGCATCGACGTCGTCTTGCAATGCTTCTGTCGACGTCGCCTCGTCATATGCTTTCACTCTTGGAGCCTCGTGTGTAACTTCGATTGGAAGCACGGCTTCTGCGCCATGGACCAAGAAGAAAGGAGTTTCTTGAGTTGCTGCATTGGGCGTAGTTCTTAAGCTCCAAAGAACGGAGGGCAATTCTTCTACCCAAGCGCTCTTTGCTTTCTCGAGAGGTGCTAAAAGCCTCTTTTTTATTCCACTGCATATCAAGCCATTGGCTTTTTCGACTTGCCCGTTCGTCTACGGGTGCGCCACGGATGCGAATTTGAGCTTGATCCCCAATCCTTCGCAGTAACTTTTGAATTCCTTTGAAGTAAAATTTGTCCCGTTGTCTGTGATGATGCTGTGCGGTACACCAAAACGAAAAACTATTGACTTGATAAAGCTGATTGCTGCTGTAGAATCTTGAGTTGTTACTGGAGCCGCTTCCACCCATTTGGTGAATTTATCGACTGCCACTAGCATGTAGACATGCCCTCCTGGCCAGGATTTGTGCAACTTTCCCACCATGTCAAAGCCCCATTGTGCGAAGGGCCAAGATAATGGTATTGTTTGTAGCTCCGCTGCTGGTGCGTGCGGTCTGGATGCAAACCTTTGACATGCTTCACACTTTCGAACTATATCTTTTGCGTCCGCGATGGCTGTTAGCCAATAGAATCCCGCTCGAAAAGCTTTTGCCACTATTGCTCTGCTGCTGGTGTGATGGCCACATACTCCACCGTGTATGTCTTTCAATATTGCTTGCCCTTCCTGGGGTGTGACACAACGCTGTAAAACACCGGTAATACTTCTCTTATATAATTTTCCTTCCAACACGACAAACGCTTTCGATCTTCGAGTTATCCTCTTAGCCTCCACTGCATCTTCTGGTAGTTTTTTATTTATCATGTACGCGAGATATGGCTGCATCCATGTTTCTTCTATCATCATGACCTCCTCTGGTTCTGTCGTAGCCCCCGATCCTGCTGTGGTAGTCGAACTTTTAGCACTTTTTATTGATCTTTCCGCTATTTCTTCCCAAAATACTCCAGATGGTACAGGTAAGCATTGTGATCCAATATTTGCTAAAGTGTCGGCTTCTTCATTGTTGTTCCTGCTGACGTGAGAGACTTCACATCCATCGAACGTTCCTTCTAGATAATGGTACAAATTCTTGTAGGCCATCATGTTGTCATTGATTGTGTCACACCTGTTCATAACCTGCTGAACAACAAGGTTAGAGTCTCCAAATATTTTTAGACGAGTTGCTCCACAAGCTTTAGCCATCTTCATTCCATGCAACAAAGCCTCGTACTCCGCTTCATTGTTAGAAGCCTGCGGAAAGCTCATCCTTAAGACATATCTTAATTTGTCGCCATGAGGCGATATCAATACTACTCCTGCGCCTGCGCCTTGGACTCGCTTAGAACCGTCGAAGTACATTGTCCAGGTACTCGATAAATCTGGTGGTCCCGTGCTTTGCAGCTCGAACCACTATGCTGTAAAATCTGGCAAGATTTGCGATTTGATCGCCTTCCTTTTTTCGTACGTGATGTCCATGGGAGATAACTCAATTCCCCACAAAGAGACACGGCCCGTCGCTAAAGGGTTGTTCAATATGTTCGATAGTGGCGCTTCATTGACCACTATAATTGGGTGCACAGTAAAATACTGTCGTAGTTTACGTGCAGTTGTGAAGACACTGTATGCCAACTTCTGATAATGCGGGTACCTTTGTTTGGTTGGAGATAGCACTTCACTGATGAAATATACCGGTCTCTGGACGCCATGAGCTTTGCCTTCTTCGCTTCTTTCGACTACTTGAACTGTACTCACCACCTGATGGGTTGCGGCGATGTACAACAGCAATGGCTCTTTTTCTTTAGGTGCGACCAGCACTGGTGGCGTGGAAAGCACTTTTTTCAATTGCGCAAACGCTGCGTCTGCTTCTTCTGTCCACTCAAATTTGTCGTCTGACTTCTTCATAAGTGCATAAAAAGGAAGCGCCTTCTCCCCTAGTCGAGCAACGAAACGACTTAATGCCGCGGCTCGTCCTGCCAATTTCTGTACGTCGTGGAGTTTCGTGGGTTTCCCCATTGTTAGAATTGCTTGAATCTTCTCTGGATTTGCCTCTATTCCTCGTGCTGACACCAAGAACCCCAAAAGTTGCCCTGCTGACACTCCGAAGGAACACTTTGTCGGGTTCAGCTTAAGCTTGTACTTTTTCAGGTTGTCGAAGGTTTCTGCCAAGTCGCCGATTAAGGATTTCTCTTCTCTTGTTGTGATGACTACATCATCAATGTGGACTTGGATATTGCGTCCTATTTGGCTCCCGAGGCAGTTTTGCATCATCCGTTGATAAGTTGCTCCTGCATTTTTTAGGCCGAACGGCATTACCTGATAGCAAAATACTCCGTATGGTGTGATGAAGGCTATTTTTTCTTCGTCCTCTTTCTTCAATTTGATCTGATTGTAACCAGAATATGCGTCCAAAAAGGAAAGCCTTGCGCATCCCGCTGTTGAATCGATTATCTGGTCGATGCGGGGTAAAGGGAAGGGATCCTTTGGACAATGCTTATTGAGAGATGTATAGTCGACACATACTCTTTGTACGTCTGTGTTCTTCTTGGGTACTATTACTGGGTTCGACACCCAACTCAAAGTTTTGATTTCTCTGATAAATCCGGCATTTTCTAGCCTGTGTAATTCTGACGCTATCGCCTTCCTCTTAGGCTCATCAAATCGCCTCAATGGTTGCTTGACTGGTTTTGCCTTGGGATCTACATTAAGTGCGTGCTCGACGAGTTCCCTAGGAACCCCTGGCATGTCCGATGGACACCAGGCGAAGATTTCCCAGCGCTCACGGAGGAACTCGACGAGCGCGCCTTCCTATGCGGGATCCAGGTTCACCGCAATTGATGTTGTCTTGCTTGGATCAGTAGGGTGGACTTGAATTTTCTTTGAGTCCTGCGTTGTGTCGAAAGCCTTATCCGGCAGGGATCATCCAACGTCGGGTAGCACATTGTGATCTGTTTCTCCTTTTAACCTCTCATATTCTGCTGTCATGCCAAAGGTTTGCGCCATCTTGTTGAATTCTCTGTCGCATGTGTTGGCTACTTCAAAGCTCCCTTGTACTGTAATTGTTCCTTTGGGCCCTGGAATTTTTAACGTAAGATACGCGTAGTGTGGTACTGCCATGAATTTTGCAAATGCTGGGCGCCCCAGGATTGCATGATATTGTGACGGCCAATCCATAACTTCGAACTCCAGTTTCTCTCTTCTATAGTTTTCGCTGCTGCCAAAGCAGACATCGAGTTCTATTCTTCCCAAAGGGTAGTTTGCTGCTCCTGGTACTATTCCGTGGAAAGAGCAATCTGTTGGCTTCAGACTTGTTGGTGAGATGCACATTGCCTTTAGTGTTCTAGCATATATTAAGTTTATGCCGCTCCCTGCATCCATGAACACTCTTCCGATGTCGTACCCTCCTATTTGCGCTTTTAGAACCATAGGCGAGTGGCCCGGCCTGGGAACTTTCCTTGGGTGGTCTGCTCTACTGAACTTGACTGGTTGCTCTGACCATCGTAGGTATTCTGTGGTAGCTGGTGGTGATGATATTGCTAGGTTCACTTGCCTGGATATGCTCTTTCGCTCTTTCTTCGACTTGGGCACCGGTTGAATCATAGCTGATATGTATACTTTTGACTCTAGGTGCTTTGATAATCTTTGAATTTGATATCCTTGACTTCTACGTTTTTCTCCTTGCCTTCCTTCTTGGCTTGAGCCCATGGCGCTTTGCAACCTTAGGAATGTTCTGCAATCCTTCATCTGGTGATTTGAGACCCTTTTCCCGTCGAGGTACGCGTAGTGGATTCGACAAGGTCCGTATAGCATATCCTCGGCTGAAGGGCCGGAGTATCTTGATTTTTCTACTCCTTTTGCCTGGAACTTCCTACTTTCATACCCTTCCTCTTCTTCTAGCCTGTAACCCGCGGCTACCTGCCTTCGCCTTCCTTGATTATCCCCGCTGCGGTGTCGCCTCTTTTGTCGACTTGTTCTGTCGACTTCTGGCGATCGTCCTCTTTTATTGTTATACGCATCCTCTCCATCAGCGAATTTGTTAGCTTGTTATATTAGCTCCGCTACTGTCGTAGGTCTTGTTCTTCCTATTTCTTCCACAAGATCTGAGCGATGAAGTCCTTCCGAAAAGGCATCTATTGCTCGTTCGTCGGAGACGTCTTCTGCTGAGTTTTTGATTATACTCCAGCGTTGTATATAAGAGCGTAGCGTTTCGCCTTTCTTCTGCACACATGTTTTAACTTCTTCCAGCGATGCTGGGCGCTTGTAGGTGGAGCGAAAATTTCTTGTGAATTGACTTTCGAGTTCCCCCCAGCTTCCAATGGATTCGTCGGGTAGGGTGTTCAACCAGGACCGGGCGGCGCCGGTGAGGTGCAGCTGCAAACTTTGCATTGCAGTCGCCTTTGTTCCTCCTAATATCTGCACTGCCTGTAGATAATCTGATAGCCATAAGGTAGGTTCTTGTGACCCGTCGTACTTATTCTGGTCGTGTGGTAGTTTGAATCCTTTGGGTACCCGCGTTTTGCGAACCCTGCGGGTAAAGCATAACGCACCCATATCTTTATCATCATCTTCATAATTTTCTTCCCTCCAAGCATGTCGCGATTTGTTTACCCGAGCTTGTGCTATTATACTTCTTGCATCCTCCTTCTTTTTCTGCTGCTTTTTCTCTTCTGATAACTCGCTATAGTCGTTGTCTGCGCGATTGTATCTGAACTTCTCCTTGTGATTTGTCGACTTCATCTCTGGGCCTTGTTCCCTGATCTTACCTTCTACTATTCCGAGGCTTCGTATCGCGGCTCGGTGCATATCTTCTCGCGGGTCTCCACGCTCTGGTCTTGTGGCTAGTAAATATGCTTGTGCTGCTGCCAATGCTACCTCTGGCGCTCTTTGTATCAAGTCATATTCCTCCTCTTCTAGCTGTGGGGTGGGGCTCCTTGAGTACCCTTCTTCTCTGCTGCATGCTGTCGCCCCCCTGTTGTGTTTTGGATCTCTGCGCCTCTCTCTGCTATATTCTGAATCTTCACTATAGTCTTCCCAGTATTCTTCCCTTGATATACTGTTGTTGTCTTGAAACATCATGTCTCTTTCCTCCCTTAGTTTCTTCTTGTGTTGGTATAGTGCATACTGATATCCCATTAGAACTTCTCTTCTCGATCCCTCGGGTACTTCTGTACCATGATTAATGGCTGACGTAATCATTCTCCATTCACCAGCCGAGACATGGACTTTCTCTTTTTCCTTTTTGTTGTGATCTTTCATTTTGTCGACTTGCCTGTCGACCTTTTTACTTTCTTCGCTGTTGTTTCCTTCTTCTGCTTCAGTGATAATGACGCATAACTGATGTACTTTGGAGACGCCGCTGTTTCCTACGGCGAAGTCCTTTGCGTTGTTGTGCGTCTGACACGCTTTTCCTTCTGAGTCGAAACTTTCCTGAATTTCGTCGCTTTCTGCGATTGATGCTTTTCCTAAGCTGACCGGCGAGTTTACCTCACTGGAAGAGCCTTCTGATGACTCCAATGCTTCCTCTGTTTCGGGCTTGCTTGCCGACGGATCTGGCTTCGTCGAATCCGAGAGGCGGGATGAACCCGATGGCCCGATGAGGATGCTCAAACTTCCAATTGTTAGTTCCACCTCTTGACTTCCGTCGACTTCTGAACTGCTGTTGGCTAAAAGCAAAAAAGTCGTCGAATTCATGATTCCAATGCCCAGAATCCGCACGGTCGGCGCCAATTGACGAGGGTTAACTCGACAAATGTCCTAGATGAAGGACTTAGGATCGGGGAGACAGGGCGTCGGATGAACTCGAAGGTAAAGTTAGTCGAAATAGGTGTGTATCGAAAGTAAACTTGGGTATTCAACCTGGCTTGCTTTCAATCTGCCCTACACTATCCCCTCCTGACCCCTATATATAGGTGGCCAGGTCTCGAGGATCGGGTAGGGTTCGATACAGATTACAAATATCGACATACGGTAATAACTCGTATTCGACTATCATTACAATTGGGCCTAGCTAAATGGGCCTTAGGGGTACTTAACTAACGGGCTCTATTAACTATACCCTTGTCAAGTAGGGAAAAGCCAAACGTCAGAATGTGATGTCTGCTAGCTTCGCGACAGCTCCGGATAATTTATAAGGTGCCTCGTCCAGGGCTTTGCTTTGCACCAGCAACAATGTGGAACCTGCACACAACACAACCAAGTACTTTGCTCCCAACTTACGATGAGGTTGTCAATCTCACCGGTTTGCTGTAAACAAAGGTATGAGCGTATCGAGTAGAAAGCAATAGTAGTATGCAAGAAAGTAAACAGTGCAAGTAAAAGTAAAATGGTGTAACAATGTAAGGGTCTGTTTGGATGTAGGAATTTTTGCTCGGAAATGAATTGGACTGAAAATTCCAAATCTAAGATGGAAAGGAAATGACCTCCATTTCCAATTTTGTTGTTTGGATGTGCATGGAAATTCTTGTTGGAATCTAAGAATAGCACCTAATTCCAAATCCTATTTGGATGTACAAAACATGGAATTGAATTTCGATCTAGGGTTAGGATTTTTCGCATTATATATTTCCAATTTTTTATTTTTTATTTAAATATTATTAAACTTTGATATTTGTACCGTATTCAAATTTCTTGAATTTTTGGAAGTTTTTTATTTTATAATTTTTTTGTTTTTTCTTTTATAATTTTCAAATTTTTATTTTATAATTTATTTGGGGTTTTTTATTTTGGATTTTGATTATAATTTTTTACGTTTCCTATTATTTAAGTTTTCTATCTTTAATTTTTTTAATTTTTACATTTTTTGATTTTTTGTGAATTTTTCAGATTTTTTGAGTTTATTAAAGTTTTTAAAGTTTTTGAATTTTTTACAGTTTTTTATTTCTTCTAAGTTTTTACAATTCCGGCCAATTCGGAGCGGGGCAGCTCGGAAATATGCAAGACCAAAATAACACATGGTGGATTTGGCTCGGAATTTCGGCCAGTTTCCACACTCGAATTCCATGGCCATCCAAACAGCGGAATTCATGCCTCTAATTTCCAAATAGACAATTCCAAGCCCCAATTCATACATCCAAACAGGCACTAAAGGAAATTGGACCTGGTGTCTCTCCATAAGATAAATAACAACATGCTGGGTAAACAAATTATAGTTGGGCAATTGATAGAATAAAGATAACGTGCATATGTCACGAGGATCACTATGAGATTTACTCTAGGCATTACAACAAAATACATAGACCGCCATCCAACTGCATCTATGACTAATAATCCACTCACGGGGATATCGTCCGAACACCCCACGAGTATTAAGTTGCGAACAACAGATAACTGCATTAAGCAAAGTATGTAATGTAAACAAAACGAATGTCCTTGGACACAAGAATGTTGTTTTCTCCCTAGTGGCAACACCACATCTACAACCTTAGAGGTTTCTATCACTCCCCCAGATTAAATAGAGGCATGAACCCAACTATCGAGCATAAATACCCCCTCTTGGAGTCACTAGTATCTACATGGCCAAGATAGCTACTAACAACAGAGAGCATGCAAGATCATAAACAACATAGAGATAACATAAGATAATATTCAGCACATCAACTTAACATAACACCAATATTCATCGGATCCCAACAAACACAACATGTAGAATTACATAAAGATGATCTCGATCATGTAAGGCAGCTCACGAGATCTAAACATGAAGCACATGGTGGAGAAGACAAGCATCTAGCTACTGCTATGGACCCATAGTCCAAGGTAGACTACTCACTCATCGCGCCGGAGGCAAGCATGGCGATGAAGAAGACCTCCGGTGGCGATTCCCCTCTCCGGCAGGGTGCCGGGAAGAGCTTCTGGACCCTCCCGATCTCGGGTCGACGACGGCGGCGGATCGCGTTGTGTTTCTGGAAAATTGATCGGGTTTTTAGGTTTTTCCCGTCGGGGGGTCTTTATAGGCGAAGGGGCAGTGTCAGAAGTGGACCAGGGGGCCCTCACCATAGGGCAGCGCGGCCAGGGGCTGGGTTGTGCCCCCTGGTGGTGAGGCTGGCCCCTAGCCCCTCTCTGTCTCCTCTTCGGTCTTCTGGAAGCTTCGTTAAATATTAGGAGGTTCGGCTTTTGTTTTGTACAATTTCGAGAATATTTCCTATGTAACTTTTCTGAAATACAAAAATAGCAGAAAATAGGGAACTGGCACTGTGGCATCTTGTTAATATGTTAGTCCCGGAAAATGCATAAAAACGCCACGAAGTGTAACAAAATACTAAGCAAATGGTGTAAGAACAAGCATGGAGCATAAAAAATTATAGATACGTTTGAGATGTATCAGTATCCACACATACGAGCTTGGCATTGCCGTGTCAAACGTGTGATCAAGCACACGGACTACGCGGAATATGACAGTGAAGATCCGGCAGCGCTGCCCGTCTACTATGCGGGAGAGAGAGAGATCGACAGTGTCGAGGAGATGGTGACGGGGGTGGCCGGCGGCGGCGGTGCTCTAGTGGTGGTGTAGGCCGGTGGGCGGGGGTCGATGGGGGCGCAATGGTGGCGGTTAAGGCGGGGGCATGGTGGCTTCGAAAAGCCCTTGGGGCGTGTAACACCCCAACTTTTTGTGACCTTGTTTAAGCAGAGTTTGGTAATGCAAAAATTAGGGCCAACAAAAACTTTTTGTGCTAAATTAGATTTACTGAGATGTATTGCATGTTTGACTTGCTGGTGTGTAAATTGCGTTTGCAGGAGTGTAGTTTGAAGGATAAGTTTGTGAGCCAACTCAATCTTTGTGTTCTTGTGATCCGGCCACCTTTTGAGCTGCAAGCCCATTTCCCCAAAATAAAGTATCTTGGCACCTCCTTTTATTTTCGAAAAGTTTTATTTTCAAAATAGGAGCCAAGACCTATCTTAAAACAAAAGCTCTACCCAAACCTGAGTATTTATAAAACTACAGGGATCTACTGTTGTGATCCCACTATTTTATAAAACTACTATTTTATAAACCTTTGATATGTGGTTTTCAAACACCTTTGAGAAAACTATATAAAGGAGATGTTTATGTCTCCTCTCACTTCTAAAACTATTAACCGAAACTTTACTTCCTTATTTACAACCCTTCTCAGCAATCTCAAAGGTATGACCCCCATGGAGCAATTGCTCAGACCATTGCTCTCATGATGTTTCTGCATGAGTTTTACTACGATTGAATGTGTTTGACTTTGTTTGACTTCCTCTTGTGTGCATGATTGTTTTGCTTGGAGAAATTTCTTCACTACTAGTTGTTACTCCTAAAAGCTTATTAATGCTTGATAGCATCTAAGTGAAGCCAAGAAGTATCACAGAGTCAAGTGAAATTTCTAAGTCGTCCAAGCTTCTAGTTTGGCCCTATCTTCACTTCTGTTAAAGAATTCAATTCTCCGACAATTGTCTTAAGCTCATACCTTATATCTAGGACGATTCACCTACCTAGAACTCATATTTTTCATCTGATATCCCATTCTATCCATTAACACTTGGTCAATTGAGACCCTGCTATTTGTTCTGACCCTGTTTCTGACCCTAACCAAATCAGTGACCATTTGACCTTCCTCTGATTTCCTTTTCACCATACCTTTAAAATTCGAAATACATTAAGTAGGGACTCTCTTATGCTCTATTTATCCTCTTCTTGACCTACTCTACCCCTCCATACACTTGCAAGCCCATTTGGGGTTTTGCTTTAAATATTATGGGTTAGTTTTGAGCTCTAGTCAAAACTATTCCATCCTTTTTATTTCTTTATGAATTCTAGATCATTTCTTAGCACTCACCATCAATTCTCTCCCAAATGCAACTCTTCCGAACACACATTGTCATTCATAAATTTTATCACTCCTTTTTCATCGAAATAGTTTGTATAAAACTATTTTCCTATTATGTTTTCTTATTAACCAAAATGCATGGAAATGGTAGCTACGCCATTTCTTGATTTTTCTTGCATCTTTCCAATCTGAGGAAATCTACTAGGCAAGGGTATGCAAGTAGAACCTACAAACCTCATCTTGTTATTTTCGAAATTTTCAAAGGCTGACTCAAATGGATTTCGATCAAATTTGGAGCATCTCACATATAGAAATCTAAGCAGGTGCCAAATAAATTATTGTTTGAATGGCATCGTCTCTACATCACCCCTACCTCTCTGATCTACTCATTATCTTCATCACTTTTACTAAACAAAGTTTGATCATATGCTATCGTGACCATCATGGACCTTAATTTCTATTTCTATCTCTTATTCTATGAACATTTTCTAATCACTACCAAACCATAACATTGACCTCTCCAGGACTCTCACACCTCTCTGGTCGGCCATCTTCCTCTCAGCTACAGTACTTGTTTTGTCCATATGCATTTGGAGGGGAGAAGCAAGGCGGTCGATACAAAATCTTGAGCAAGATTTGTTGCTGCAGCATCTCCCTCCCTATTCATGTTGTGCCTAGTCAAGCAAGGCAACACCATGCACTTTAAGACCTCACCTCTGAATCCTAGGGTCTCTCCCTGTCTCCCTCTCTCTCTCTATGGTTTGCCCTAGACATCCATGGGCATGGCCATTTTATAAACGTGTTCCTCCGACCGAGATAACTCGCCATTAGCCTCCCCTTGCTGTACCTTACCAAGCAAGCACGCTTTCTTGCCCTTGTCTGCTTCCTACCGGCTGCTATCGCCGCGCTCTGAGATGCCGACTAGGTGTCGAACACCTGGAGGGCGCTCACTCCGCGTCTCCTCCTTGAACCGACCGACCTCCCTCTGCCCGGTCCTCTCGCCAGCTAACCCACCCCGACCTTGCCAGCCTTCTGGCGCAGCCCCATCTCATCTCCTTGTCCCTATCTCTCTGTCCGCACTCGCCGCGCTCCGCGGCCAGAGAACCCTTGCCACGTCCTAGCAGCTCACCCAGCCGCCCCTAGATAAAAACGCCACCCCGAGCGCTCTAGCCTACAGAAAACCTCCCCCTCCCTCACATCGCCAAGACACCCCTCACACTCCTCTTCTCTCTCAGCAAACAAAGGGCGAAGCCCTGCTTGTTTCTTCCCCGGCCAGAGGAGAGACGGAGCCGAAGCTCCCGCAAACGGCAACTCGTCGTAGACGAGGCTGCTGCCCCTCCCTATCTCTTATCTCTGTCGCTCTGTAGTCCATACCTCTCCTGATAATTCCATTCTGATGCCCCTCTCCCTTCTGTTTTTCGTCCAGGGGATGCTACAGCAGCTGTCGCCGGCGACCTTCCGTGGAGCACGACGGCGGTGGCCTCGCCTAGCTACGTTGCCGCCTGGGAGCCAGCCGAGCCAGCGTCGCCGAGCTGTGGCGTCGCCTCGAGCTCCACATATCCATCCGAGCTGCCCCTTCATCTCCTCCGCCGTCCCCGGTTGCCCCCGCGGTGAGCTCTCCAGCGATCCCGTCGTCAACGTCAACCCCAGCTAGCCAGGCATCCATCGTGCATGTCTAAAAATCCTGGAGCACGATTTTTAAAGCGCCATGCCATGTCAAATTCGGCCCACTAGGTTTCGACCCAGCTCTGTTTCCGTTTCGGCCCATGCAGTTTTTTTTCGAAATCTGCTAAAACAAATCACTAGATCTGAAAACTTCCAAAATTCATAAATAAATATCTACAAATCATATTGACCTGATTCAAATTTCTATAGGTTCCTTGTTCAAATAAATATACGCTGCCACTGGCCCCATGTCATTTGGATCCCTGTATATTTAGTTGTATTTAATCTTGTGAATTAGGCACCTTTTCATTCAAAAATCCAAATCTGAAGTTTTATAAAATGAAATTGAGTAAATCCAATTTTCAGAGGTTCCTTGTTATATTGTTCTGTAGTAGGAACTTGTTTTGCTATTTTAGGATATATATTTTTCCTGCAGTAGTTATTTTAGTGTTATTGATGAATTGCATTGTTTGGTTTATCATTTCTATTAGGAATAATTGTTTTGATTCAATCCAACTTCTCCGCATCACTTATTACTGTAGCTTTCTAAAATGTCCTCTGATGTGATTTTATAAATTACAGAGATTATTTAGGAACTATTTTGCCTATCTAGTGATAATTGAGACTAGGAAAAAGATATTATTTCAATCCTAATTTATTTTGGAGTGATTCCAATTGGGTTAGCTCCAAAAACTTGATACCTATCTGGTGTTATGTTGGTTGTAAGTTTTTGATCAAGTTTGATACCTGCAAAGTGTTGTGTTGTGCATAGGGGTTATTTGTTATTAGAATTGCTTTTCTTGTTAATAAAATAACCTTGCTCTTAAAAGATGAAATCTTAGTTCAGAATATAAACTTGTTTGTCTCTCACACTCATTGGTTGTGTGATATTGATTGTGATCATGCATGTGCCTTGTGTATGCTTGCTTGCTTATTGGTTGCTATTTCTTACCGACGATAGAATCGAACAACGTTGAGTGCACTGAGGAGGGAGGACTTTGAGTATCAAGAAGAAAAGGACCAGGGACAAGCCACTCAAGGCAAGCCATCTACTTGATGCATATCTGAATCCTATTGTTATATTATGCATTGCTTACTCCTGCTCTCTTATTTATGCATGGTTTCCTATATTGCTATTGATCTCTAGATAGCAGTAGTTGGCGACTTAGCTCCACAAGTCAACTTGATATCATCTCTAATGATGACACCTTTGACACCTACTCAATACCCCGGAAAGTAGAGACTTGATGATTAGCATCAAAGTCTCTGGGAAAACTTGTAGTGGAGCCAAAAACTCTAGGATTGGGAATACTCTCTCTGGAAATTTTTTTGAAAATGTTTTCGAACACCTTAGGGTAGTTGCTACTCCATTGAGATGTTTTGAAATGGTTTCATAAACAAGGAGTGGACAATGGGAGATGAAGGAGTTGGTGGATTTTTCTGAAAAAGGGCATTGTGTATAAGTGTTCGCCAAACCAATTACTCCCGTGCAACCACATTACCCGGTATGGGACGGGCTTAGCTTGAAGTTTATTTGCTTTAGTGCGGAAAGCCTCATACTATATAGGGGTTTGCAGGACTCCGGAATCCGGGTTGCCGCTAGTTTATGGGCAAGAGTAAATCGGGATCCTTCGGGATTTATCCGGCCGGAAGACACTTGGGTTCTCCCGCCATGGCGCCGGAGTTACGCTCTGGAGGACGTACTACCGGGACGTGCCGGGGAGGTAATCTCCACAGGGTAGGCACCCATACTAAGGTAGATAGATGGAGGGCTTCGATCGATTATCCGAACCCCGCATACTTGTGTATGACGGTCCGTGGTGGTATCCCGGCGGATTTATCGAATGATGTGGGTAAAGTGTACAACCTCTGCAGAGTGTAATCTATTCGAATAGCCGCGTCCTCGGTCATGGACGGTTGGAATGGCCATACTTAACCTGTGTCGAGTTTTGGTTTTACAAAAATGTTTTCGAGAAAATGGAGTTTGTGCCGGACGGGGTACTTGGAGGGTACTGCCGTGGCACGGGAATGGATCGGAGTACTCGGAGGGTACTACCGAGGTGAAGGAGAATGGTCATGTATGATTGACCATGGTGGCCTTAGGCAAGCATAAAGGAGTTTCCCCCTTTCCTAGAGCTTTTGCAAAGACTTGTCTTACAAGTATCTTCTTTAATAAGGATATAGAAATGTCGTAGGACATGCTATATCGACGTGAGGGATTGCCTAGATAGGGTAAACTAGATTAGAGCCTTTCTCCTTGCTACAGCCAAACTGCATACTGTTCTCTCCCCTTTAGATGGTTTGCGAGTACAATTCAAATGTACTCACGGCTTTGTCCCTGGCTATTAACTTGGTCAGACTATGAAGAAGACTACGAGGAAGGTGACGATGGTACGATGGCGCCGGTGCGAACTAGGAACGTCTCCCAGTCAGTTGCCTGTAGGGTAGTAGGCATGACGTGGGTCATCAACGCTGCTTGGTATCCGCTGCTTAATTGTAAACTTGCCCTGCGTGGCAATATCAAACTTGGTCATGTGACCAATTGTAAGTATATTGTTCGGTACTGTAATGGATGATGTAATTATGGTATCAACTCGGATATGTGGATTCACGACACACTAATCATGGGATCGTGAATTGTATGCATATCGGGTATTCCGGATGGGTAATCCGGGGCCCCCACAGAGTTGGTATCAGAGCCATCCTGACTGTAGGAGACCTTAGTTAGCATGGGCGTTAGATGGGAAAGTAATATTTTGCTAAAACTAATTGCAAAGGTTATTTCTTCTAAGTAGCCAATAGCATGGCTTATACCTCTCTCACCTCTTCAAAACCTCTAATCTTATCCCCCTAGTTTTCAAAGATTTTTGAAGTTTATTACTCCATCTGTCTCATCTTCTTGAAAACTATCTGTTGGACGATGTCCCCCAAATAGACCTGGTGCTTAGCAGCACACTATGGAGCAAACTTCAGAAGGACGCCTTCAAACCTCTCCAGCTGCAAAGGAAGAAGGATATTGATAAATATTTTGCCCTTGGATGACACCAATGGCTCTGTCAAGAACTTGACCTTGTTCCTCCCTGGACTCGCACTTTTGCAGTTGCCAAGGACCAAGTACTCAATTGCTTGACTAGAATTTTTTTTTGGCCCGGCACGAGACATTGTCTTATATGGAGAACTTCAACAATCCCTCTGAAGACCTCACAACCAGGTGATGAGATTCAAGAAGACCTACAACTCTGCACTTCCCCAAATCAACATCAACGGCTCGACAAAAACTGCCATCAAGTTTTGGCTGAAGCCAGAAGCAAGAAAATGAAGGAGTCAATGGATATGACCAACCTGACCCCTAGGATTAATAGGACAAGCTCAATTTCCTTGATTGAGCTAACCCCAAACATCGCGAGCTTGTTGTTGTCCTTGGCACCCATAGTACGTTGAGTGTTCTTGACGTTGCTGCAGTTGCTTGGTGTGTTTCTTGAGTGTGTATTGTTACCTTGTGATTGTGTGTGTTTTGGCCTCTTGGCCCTAAAAACCTTTTGGTGTGTAAAAGAACCTGGGTTAGGAAACCTCCCTCTACTGTGTGTTTCCTCTTATCTATTTATGTCTGCTCAAGTATCATAGTGATGTTAGAAATAAAATGCTAACTCTAACCTAGGAAATAGTGGAAAATAACTCTTCTCGCAACACATACCCGAGATCCGACACAACAATCTTTGCCACGTGCTTTGAGCTTCGTCAAGACCTCTCTACAACGTCAAGGGAGTAGAAGATCGACCCTCTTGGATGATGGAAGACTTCTGGAAGACAAAGACTTCACTAACCTGGATCACCTAACCTTAAATCTAGAGTTTCGCTAACACTAATGATACCCTCTTAACACCCCCCCAGCACTTGCTAATCTTCTAACAAGATGACTAATATTGAGCATAGTAGTATCAAAGCCAAGCCTAACTTTCGAAGATCAAACCCTTATCTTCACTTGAAGCCCGAAGACTCACGTGCTTGATCTCCCCTGAGCAAATAGAAGGATGAAGACTTTCCAAAATAAAGCCATCAATGACGACTCTACATTTAGGAGATATCAATGGAGGTAGCAACGAGAAGGAGTGACGACATTTCTAACTAACTCGCTAGCTCGTTTGAATTTTGACGGGTTTCAAACCAAAGCTGACTTATGACACGGGTAGAAATCCACATGAAGATTTCTCGGAAGATGACATCGACTCAAGGTATCCCAATATACCTCAAGATCGTCAAGACTACAAGAAGATGGGGAAGCAAGAAGATCTTCAATGCTCTCCACCAACCCAAAGACAAGAAGGAACAGATCATTGACTATTGGAAGACAGAGCGTTGGTGGTGCGTCGTCACCTAGAGCATTCCTAGCTCAAAGACAAGACAACCCAGAAGAATGGTTCCATTAGGACTAACCCGCGCCTTGGTAGTTAGGAAGCGTAGAGGACTAAGTCGACATATTTGGTATGCCTATCAAGATCAAAGCATAAATGCTCTTGTCTACCATCCTTAGAGGACTGCAAGCTCGAGACTAAAGGTCTACACCAACATCAAGCTTCAAGACGCAACATCAAGAATCGAAGACTCCATCAGTATACATGAAGGAAGCGGCAACTCCAAGACAATAAAAGCTACCCGAGAAGCCTCGACTCTTCAAGACCTCATTTTGCAAGCTGAAAACCTTCTAACTCTCGTAGAATCTTTTTTGGACATACAAGATAGCCTAACTCCGCTACCCTTAAAAATGTCCCAATGAGGTTTCCACAAGATACTTTTGGCAACATCAATTCTCCAGCCATCCGCCCTAGTAAATGAAGACGATCTATATCTTCGGCAAAAGCAAGCCTTTAATGCAACTCGAGTATCACCGAGAAGTTGGAAGAGCAACTTTTTGAAGTCTAACTCTAACCTAGTGTCGACACCTTTCTACTACCACACTTAAAAATCTCGGGATGAGATTCTTTTTAAGGGGGGAAGATCTGTAACACCCCAACTTTTTGTGACCTTGTTTAAGCAGAGTTTGGTAATGCAAAAATTAGGGCCAACAAAAACTTTTGTTGCTAAATTAGATTTACTGAGATGTATTGCATGGTTGACTTGCTGGTGTGTAAATTGCGTTTGCAGGAGTGTAGTTTGAAGGATAAGTTTGTGAGCCAACTCAATCTTTGTGTTCTTGTGATCCGGCCACCTTTTGAGCTGCAAGCCCATTTCCCCAAAATAAAGTATCTTGGCACCTCCTTTTATTTTCAAAAAGTTTTATTTTCAAAACAGGAGCCAAGACCTATCTTAAAACAAAAGCTCTACCCAAACCTGAGTATTTATAAAACTACAGGGATCTACTGTTGTGATCCCACTATTTTATAAAACTACTATTTTATAAACCTTTGATATGTGGTTTTCAAACACCTTTGAGAAAACTATATAAAGGAGATGTTTATGTCTCCTCTCACTTCTAAAACTATTAACCAAAACTTTACTTCCTTATTTACAACCCTTCTCAGCAATCTCAAAGGTATGACCCCCATGGAGCACTTGCTCAGACCATTGCTCTCATGATGTTTGTTCATGAGTTTTACTACGATTGAATGTGTTTGACTTTGTTTGACTTCCTCTTGTGTGCATGATTGTTTTGCTTGGAGAAATTTCTTCACTCCTAGTTGTTACTCCTAAAATCTTATTAATGCTTGATAGCATCTAAGTGAAGCCAAGAAGTATCATAGAGTCAAGTGAAATTTCTAAGTCGTCCAAGCTTCTAGTTTGGCCCTATCTTCACTTCTGTTAAAGAATTCAATTCTCCGGCAATTGTCTTAAGCTCATACCTTATATCTAGGACGATTCACCTACCTAGAACTCATATTTTTCATCTGATATCCCATTCTATCCATTAACACTTGGTCAATTGAGACCCTGCTATTTGTTCTGACCCTGTTTCGGACCCTAACCAAATCAGTGACCATTTGACCTTCCTCTGATTTCCTTTTCACCATACCTATAAAATTCGAAATACATTAAGTAGGGACTCTCTTATGCTCTAGTTATCCTCTTCTTGACCTACTCTACCCCTCCATACACTTGCAAGCCCATTTGGGGCTTTGCTTTAAATATTATGGGTTAGTTTTGAGCTCTAGTCAAAACTATTCCATCCTTTTTATTTCTTTATGAATTCTAGATCATTTCTTAGCACTCACCATCAATTCTCTCCCAAATGCAACTCTTCCGAAAACACATTGTCATTCATAAATTTTATCACTCCTTTTTCATCGAAATAGTTTGTATAAAACTATTTTCCTATTATGTTTTCTTATTAACCAAAATGCATGGAAATGGTAGCTACGCCATTTCTTGATTTTCTTGCATCTTTCCAATTTGAGGAAATCTACTAGGCATGGGTATGCAAGTAGAACCTAAAAACCTCATCTTGTTATTTTCGAAATTTTCAAAGGCTAACTCAAATGGATTTCGATCAAATTTGGAGCATCTCACATATAGAAATCTAAGCAGGTGCCAAATAAATTATTGTTTGAATGGCATCGTCTCTACATCACCCCTACCTCTCTGATCTACTCATTATCTTCATCACTTTTACTAAACAAAGTTTGATCATATGCTATCGTGACCATCATGGACCTTAATCTCTATTTCTATCTCTTATTCTATGAACATTTTCTAATCACTACCAAACCATAACATTGACCTCTCCAGGACTCTCACACCTCTCTGGTCGGCCATCTTCCTCTCAGCTACAGTACTTGTTTTGTCCATATGCATTTGGAGGGGAGAAGCAAGGCGGTCGATACAAAATCTTGAGCAAGATTTGTTGCTGCAGCATCTCCCTCCCTATTCATGTTGTGCCTGGTCAAGCAAGGCAACACCATGCACTTTAAGACCTCACCTCTGAATCCTAGGGTCTCTCCCTGTCTCCCTCTCTCTCTATGGTTTGCCCTAGACGTCCATGGGCATGGCCATTTTATAAACGTGTTCCTCCGACCGAGATAACTCGCCATTAGCCTCCCCTTGTTGTACCTTACCAAGCAAGCACGCTTTCTTGCCCTTGTCTGCTTCCTACCGGCTGCTATCGCCGTGCTCTGAGATGCCGACTAGGTGTCAAACACCTGGAGGGCGCTCACTCCGCGTCTCCTCCTTGAACCGACCGACCTCCCTCTGCCCGGTCCTCTCGCCAGCTAACCCACCCCGACCTTGCCAGCCTTCTGGCGCAGCCCCATCTCATCTCCTTGTCCCTATCTCTCTGTCCGCACTTGCCGCGCTCCGCGGCCAGACAACCCTTGCCACGTCCTAGCAGCTCACCCAGCCGCTCCTAGATAAAAACGCCACCCCGAGCGCTCCAGCCTACAGAAAACCTCCCCCTCCCTCACATCGCCAAGACACCCCTCACACTCCTCTTCTCTCTCAGCAAACAAAGGGCGAATCCCTGCTTGTTTCTTCCCTGGCCAGAGGAGAGACGGAGCCGAAGCTCCCGCAAACGGCAACTCGTCGTAGATGAGGCTGCTGCCCCTCCCTATCTCTTATCTCTGTCGCTCTGTAGTCCATACCTCTCCTGATAATTCCATCCTGATGCCCCTCTCCCTTCTGTTTTTCGTCCAGGGGATGCTACAGCAGCTGTCGCCGGCGACCTTCCGTGGAGCACGACGGCGGTGGCCTCGCCTAGCTACGTTGCCGCCTGGGAGCCAGCCGAGCCAGCGTCGCCAAGCTGCGGCGTCGCCTCGAGCTCCGCATATCCATCCGAGCTGCCCCTTCATCTCCTCTGCCGTCCTCGGCTGCCCCCGCGGTGAGCTCTCCAGCGATCCCATCGTCAACATCAACCCCAGCTAGCCAGGCATCCATCGTGCATGTCTAAAAATCCTGGAGCACGATTTTTAAAGCGCCATGCCATGTCAAATTCGGCCCACTAGGTTTCGACCCAGCTCTGTTTCCGTTTCGGCCCATGCAGTTTTTTTTTGGCAATCTGCTAAAACAAATCACTAGATCTGAAAACTTCCAAAATTCATAAATAAATATCTACAAATCATATTGACCTGATTCAAATTTCTATAGGTTCCTTGTTCAAATAAATATACGCTGCCACTGGCCCCATGTCATTTGGATCCCTGTATATTTAGTTGTATTTAATCTTGTGAATTAGGCACCTTTTCATTCAAAAATCCAAATCTGAAGTTTTATAAAATGAAATTGAGTAAATCCAATTTTCAGAGGTTCCTTGTTATATTGTTCTGTAGTAGGAACTTGTTTTGCTATTTTAGGATATATATTTTTTTTCCTGCAGGAGTTATTTTAGTGTTATTGATGAATTGCATTGTTTGGTTTATCATTTCTATTAGGAATAATGGTTTTGATTCAATCCAACTTCTCCACATCACTTATTACTGTAGCTTTCTAAAATGTCCTCTGATGTGATTTTATAAATTACAGAGATTATTTAGGAACTATTTTGCCTATCTAGTGATAATTGAGACTAGGAAAAAGATATTATTTCAATCCTAATTTATTTTGGAGTGATTCCAATTGGGTTAGCTCCAAAAACTTGATACCTATCTGGTGTTATGTTGGTTGTAAGTTTTTGATCAAGTTTGATACCTGCAAAGTGTTGTGCTGTGCATAGGGGTTATTTGTTATTAGAATTGCTTTTCTTGTTAATAAAATAACCTTGCTCTTAAAAGATGAAATCTTAGTTCAGAATATAAACTTGTTTGTCTCTCACACTCATTGGTTGTGTGATATTGATTGTGATCATGCATGTGCCTTGTGTATGCTTGCTTGCTTATTGGTTGCTATTTCTTACCGACGATAGAATCGAACAACGTCGAGTGCACTGAGGAGGGAGGACTTTGAGTATCAAGAAGAAAAGGACCAGGGACAAGCCACTCAAGGCAAGCCATCTACTTGATGCATATCTGAATCCTATTGTTATATTATGCATTGCTTACTCCTGCTCTCTTATTTATGCATGGTTTCCTATATTGCTATTGATCTCTAGATAGCAGTAGTCGGCGACTTAGCTCCACAAGTCGACTTGATATCATCTCTAATGATGACACCTTTGACACCTACTCAATACCCCGAAAAGTAGAGACTTGATGATTAGCATCAAAGTCTTTGGGAAAACTTGTAGTGGAGCCAAAAACTCTAGGATTGGGAATACTCTCTCTGGAATTTTTTTTTAAAATGTTTTCGAACACCTTAGGGTAGTTGCTACTCCATTGAGATGTTTTGAAATGGTTTCATAAACAAGGAGTGGACAATGGGAGATGAAGGAGTTGGTGGATTTTTCTGAAAAAGGGCATTGTGTATAAGTGTTCGCCAAACCAATTACTCCCGTGCAACCACATTACCCGGTATGGGACGGGCTTAGCTTGAAGTTTATTTGCTTTAGTGCGGAAAGCCTCATACTATATAGGGGTTTGCAGGACTCCAGAATCCAGGTTGCCGCTAGTTTATGGGCAATAGTAAATCGGGATCCTTCGGGATTTATCCGGCCGGAAGACACTTGGGTTCTCCCGCCGTGGCGCCGGAGTTACGCTCTGGAGGAGGTACTGCCGGGACGTGCCGGGGAGGTAAACTCCACAGGGTAGGCACCCGTACTAAGGTAGATAGATGGAGGGCTTCGATCGATTATCCGAACCCCGCATACTTGTGTATGACGGTCCGTGGTGGTATCCCGGCGGATTTATCGAATGATGTGGGTAAAGTGTACAACCTCTGCAGAGTGTAATCTATTCGAATAGCCGCGTCCTCGGTCATGGACGGTTGGAATGGCCATACTTAACCTGTGTCGAGTTTTGGTTTTACAAAAATGTTTTCGAGAAAATGGAGTTTGTGCCGGACGGGGTACTTGGAGGGTACTGCCGTGGCACGGGAATGGATCGGAGTACTCAGAGGGTACTACCGAGGTGAAGGAGAATGGTCATGTATGATTGACCATGGTGGCCTTAGGCAAGCATAAAGGAGTTTCCCCCTTTCCTAGAGCTTTTGCAAAGACTTGTCTTACAAGTATCTTCTTTAATAAGGATATAGAAATGTCGTAGGACATGCTATATCGACGTGAGGGATTGACTAGATAGGGTAAACTAGATTAGAGCCTTTCGCCTTGCTACAGCCAAACTGCATACTGTTCTCTCCCCTTTAGATGGTTTGCGAGTACAATTCAAATGTACTCACGGCTTTGTCCCTGGCTATTAACTTGGTCAGACTATGAAGAAGACTACGAGGAAGGTGACGATGGTACGATGGCGCCGGTGCGAACTAGGAACGTCTCCCAGTCAGTTGCCTGTAGGGTAGTAGGCATGACGTGGGTCATCAACGTTGCTTGGTATCCGCTGCTTAGTTGTAAACTTGCCCTGCGTGGCAATATCAAACTTGGTCATGTGACCAATTGTAAGTATATTGTTCGGTACTGTAATGGATGATGTAATTCTGGTATCAACTCGGATATGTGGATTCACGACACACTGATCATGGGATCGTGAATTGTATGCATATCGGGTATTCCGGATGGGTAATCCGGGGCCCCCACAGAGTTGGTATCAGAGCCATCCTGACTGTAGGAGACCTTAGTTAGCATGGGCGTTAGATGGGAAAGTAATATTTTGCTAAAACTAATTGCAAAGGTTATTTCTTCTAAGTAGCCAATAGCATGGCTTATACCTCTCTCACCTCTTCAAAACCTCTAATCTTATCCCCCTAGTTTTCAAAGATTTTTGAAGTTTATTACTCCATCTGTCTCATCTTCTTGAAAACTATCTGTTGGACGATGTCCCCCAAATAGACCTGGTGCTTAGCAGCACACTATGGAGCAAACTTCAGAAGGACGCCTTCAAACCTCTCTAGCTGCAAAGGAAGAAGGATATTGATAAATATTTTGCCCTTGGATGACACCAATGGCTCTGTCAAGAACTTGACCTTGTTCCTCCCTGGACTCGCACTTTTGCAGTTGCCAAGGACCAAGTACTCAATTGCTTGACTAGAATTTTTTTTTTGGCCTGGCACGAGACATTGTCTTATATGGAGAACTTCAACAATCCCTCTGAAGACCTCACAACCAGGTGATGAGATTCAAGAAGACCTACAACTCTGCACTTCCCCAAATCAACATCAACGGCTCGACAAAAACTGCCATCAAGTTTTGGCTGAAGACAGAAGCAAGAAAATGAAGGAGTCAATGGATATGACCAACCTGACCCCTAGGATTAATAGGACAAGCTCAATTTCCTTGATTGAGCTAACCCCAAACATCGCGAGCTTGTTGTTGTCCTTGGCACCCATAGTACGTTGAGTGTTCTTGACGTTGCTGCAGTTGCTTGGTGTGTTTCTTGAGTGTGTATTGTTACCTTGTGATTGTGTGTGTTTTGGCCTCTTGGCCCTAAAAACCTTTTGGTGTGTAAAAGAACCTGGGTTAGGAAACCTCCCTCTACTGTGTGTTCCCTCTTATCTATTTATGTCTGCTCAAGTATCATAGTGATGTTAGAAATAAAATGCTAACTCTAACCTAGGAAATAGTGGAAAATAACTCTTCTCGCAACACATACCCGAGATCCGACACAACAATCTTTGCCACGTGCTTTGAGCTTCGTCAAGACCTCTCTACAACGTCAAGGGAGTAGAAGATCGACCCTCTTGGATGACGGAAGACTTCTGGAAGACAAAGACTTCACTAACCTGGATCACCTAACCTTAAATCTAGAGTTTCGCTAACACTAATGATACCCTCTTAACACCCCCCCCAGCACTTGCTAATCTTCTAACAAGCCGACTAATATTGAGCATAGTAGTATCAAAGCCAAGCCTAACTTTCGAAGATCAAACCCTTATCTTCACTTGAAGCCCGAAGACTCACGTGCTTGATCTCCCCTGAGCAAATAGAAGGATGAAGACTTTCCAAAATAAAGCCATCAATGACGACTCTACATTTAGGAGATATCAATGGAGGTAGCAACGAGAAGGAGTGACGACATTTCTAACTAACTCGCTAGCTCGTTTGAATTTTGACGGGTTTCAAACCAAAGCTGACTTATGACACGGGTAGAAATCCACATGAAGATTTCTCGGAAGATGACATCGACTCAAGGTATCCCAATATACCTCAAGATCGTCAAGACTACAAGAAGATGGGGAAGCAAGAAGATCTTCAATGCTCTCCACCAACCCAAAGACAAGAAGGAACAGATCATTGACTATTGGAAGACAGAGCGTTGGTGGTGCGCCGTCACCTAGAGCATTCCTAGCTCAAAGGCAAGACAACCCAGAAGAATGGTTCCATTAGGACTAACCCGCGCCTTGGTAGTTAGGAAGCGTAGAGGACTAAGTCGACATATTTGGTATGCCTATCAAGATCAAAGCATAAATGCTCTTGTCTACCATCCTTAGAGGACTGCAAGCTCGAGACTAAAGGTCTACACCAACATCAAGCTTCAAGACGCAACATCAAGAATCGAAGACTCCATCAGTATACATGAAGGAAGCGGCAACTCCAAGACAATAAAAGCTACCCGAGAAGCCTCGACTCTTCAAGACCTCATTTTGCAAGCTGAAAACCTTCTAACTCTCGTAGAATCTTTTTTGGACATACAAGATAGCCTAACTCCGCTACCCTTAAAAATGTCCCTACGAGGTTTCCACAAGATACTTTTGGCAACATCAATTCTCTAGCCATCCGCCCTAGTAAATGAAGACGATCTATATCTTCGGCAAAAGCAAGCCTTCAATGCAACTCGAGTATCACCGAGAAGTTGGAAGAGCAACTTTTTGAAGTCTAACTCTAACCTAGTCTCGACACCTTTCTACTACCACACTTAAAAATCTTGGGACGAGAATCTTTTTAAGGGGGGAAGATCTGTAACACCCCAACTTTTTGTGACCTTGTTTAAGCAGAGTTTGGTAATGCAAAAATTAGGGCCAACAAAAACTTTTGTTGCTAAATTAGATTTACTGAGATGTATTGCATGGTTGACTTGCTGGTGTGTAAATTGTGTTTGCAGGAGTGTAGTTTGAAGGATAAGTTTGTGAGCCAACTCAATCTTTGTGTTCTTGTGATCCGGCCACCTTTTGAGCTGCAAGCCCATTTCCCCAAAATAAAGTATCTTGGCACCTCCTTTTATTTTCGAAAAGTTTTATTTTCAAAACAGGAGCCAAGACCTATCTTAAAACAAAAGCTCTACCCAAACCTGAGTATTTATAAAACTACAGGGATCTACTGTTGTGATCCCACTATTTTATAAAACTACTATTTTATAAACCTTTGATATGTGGTTTTCAAACACCTTTGAGAAAACTATATAAAGGAGATGTTTATGTCTCCTCTCACTTCTAAAACTATTAACCAAAACTTTACTTCCTTATTTACAACCCTTCTCAGCAATCTCAAAGGTATGACCCCCATGGAGCACTTGCTCAGACCATTGCTCTCATGATGTTTGTGCATGAGTTTTACTACGATTGAATGTGTTTGACTTTGTTTGACTTCCTCTTGTGTGCATGATTGTTTTGCTTGGAGAAATTTCTTCACTCCTAGTTGTTACTCCTAAAAGCTTATTAATGCTTGATAGCATCTAAGTGAAGCCAAGAAGTATCACAGAGTCAAGTGAAATTTCTAAGTCGTCCAAGCTTCTAGTTTGGCCCTATCTTCACTTCTGTTAAAGAATTCAATTCTCCGGCAATTGTCTTAAGCTCATACCTTATATCTAGGACGATTCACCTACCTAGAACTCATATTTTTCATCTGATATCCCATTCTATCCATTAACACTTGGTCAATTGAGACCCTGCTATTTGTTCTGACCCTGTTTCTGACCCTAACCAAATCAGTGACCATTTGACCTTCCTCTGATTTCCTTTTCACCATACCTTTAAAATTCGAAATACATTAAGTAGGGACTCTCTTATGCTCTATTTATCCTCTTCTTGACCTACTCTACCCCTCCATACACTTGCAAGCCCATTTGGGGCTTTGCTTTAAATATTATGGGTTAGTTTTGAGCTCTAGTCAAAACTATTCCATCCTTTTTATTTCTTTATGAATTCTAGATCATTTCTTAGCACTCACCATCAATTCTCTCCCAAATGCAACTCTTCCGAAAACACATTGTCATTCATAAATTTTATCACTCCTTTTTCATCGAAATAGTTTGTATAAAACTATTTTCCTATTTTGTTTTCTTCTTAACCAAGATGCATGGAAATGGTAGCTACGCCATTTCTTGATTTTCTTGCATCTTTCCAATCTGAGGAAATCTACTAGGCATGGGTATGCAAGTAGAACCTAAAAACCTCATCTTGTTATTTTCGAAATTTTCAAAGGCTAACTCAAATGGATTTCGATCAAATTTGGAGCATCTCACATATAGAAATCTAAGCAGGTGCCAAATAAATTATTGTTTGAATGGCATCGTCTCTACATCACCCCTACCTCTCTGATCTACTCATTATCTTCATCACTTTTACTAAACAAAGTTTGATCATATGCTATCGTGACCATCATGGACCTTAATCTCTATTTCTATCTCTTATTCTATGAACATTTTCTAATCACTACCAAACCATAACATTGACCTCTCCAGGACTCTCACACCTCTCTGGTCGGCCATCTTCCTCTCAGCTACAGTACTTGTTTTGTCCATATGCATTTGGAGGGGAGAAGCAAGGCGGTCGATACAAAATCTTGAGCAAGATTTGTTGCTGCAGCATCTCCCTCCCTATTCATGTTGTGCCTGGTCAAGCAAGGCAACACCATGCACTTTAAGACCTCACCTCTGAATCCTAGGGTCTCTCCCTGTCTCCCTCTCTCTCTATGGTTTGCCCTAGACGTCCATGGGCATGGCCATTTTATAAACGTGTTCCTCCGACCGAGATAACTCGCCATTAGCCTCCCCTTGCTGTACCTTACCAAACAAGCACGCTTTCTTGCCCTTGTCTGCTTCCTACCGGCTGCTATCGCCGCGCTCTGAGATGTCGACTAGGTGTCGAACACCTGGAGGGCGCTCACTCCGCGTCTCCTCCTTGAACCGACCGACCTCCCTCTGCCCGGTCCTCTCGCCAGCTAACCCACCCCGACCTTGCCAGCCTTCTGGCGCAGCCCCATCTCATCTCCTTGTCCCTATCTCTCTGTCCGCACTCGCCGCGCTCCGCGGCCAGACAACCCTTGCCACGTCCTAGCAGCTCACCCAGCCGCCCCTAGATAAAAACGCCACCCCGAGCGCTCCAGCCTACAGAAAACCTCCCCCTCCCTCACATCGCCAAGACACCCCTCACACTCCTCTTCTCTCTCAGCAAACAAAGGGCGAATCCCTGCTTGTTTCTTCCCCGGCCAGAGGAGAGACGGAGCCGAAGCTCCCGCAAACGGCAACTCGTCGTAGACGAGGCTGCTGCCCCTCCCTATCTCTTATCTCTGTCGCTCTGTAGTCCATACCTCTCCTGATAATTCCATACTGATGCCCCTCTCCCTTCTGTTTTTCGTCCAGGGGATGCTACAGCAGCTGTCGCCGGCGACCTTCCGTGGAGCACGACGGCGGTGGCCTCGCCTAGCTACGTTGCCGCCTGGGAGCCAGCCGAGCCAGCGTCGCCGAGCTGCGGCGTCGCCTCGAGCTCCGCATATCCATCCGAGCTGCCCCTTCATCTCCTCCGTCGTCCCCGGCTGCCCCCGCGGTGAGCTCTCCAGCGATCCCGTCGTCAACGTCAACCCCAGCTAGCTAGGCATCCATCGTGCATGTCTAAAAATCCTGGAGCACGATTTTTAAAGCGCCATGCCATGTCAAATTCGGCCCACTAGGTTTCGACCCAGCTCTGTTTCCGTTTCGGCCCATGCAGTTTTTTTTGGAAATCTGCTAAAACAAATCACTAGATCTGAAAACTTCCAAAATTCATAAATAAATATCTACAAATCATATTGACCTGATTCAAATTTCTATAGGTTCCTTGTTCAAATAAATATACGCTGCCACTGGCCCCATGTCATTTGGATCCCTGTATATTTAGTTGTATTTAATCTTGTGAATTAGGCACCTTTTCATTCAAGAATCCAAATCTGAAGTTTTATAAAATGAAATTGAGTAAATCCAATTTTCAGAGGTTCCTTGTTATATTGTTCTGTAGTAGGAACTTGTTTTGCTATTTTAGGATATATATTTTTTTTCCTGCAGTAGTTATTTTAGTGTTATTGATGAATTGCATTGTTTGGTTTATCATTTCTATTAGGAATAATGGTTTTGATTCAATCCAACTTCTCCGCATCACTTATTACTGTAGCTTTCTAAAATGTCCTCTGATGTGATTTTATAAATTACAGAGATTATTTAGGAACTATTTTGCCTATCTAGTGATAATTGAGACTAGGAAAAAGATATTATTTCAATCCTAATTTATTTTGGAGTGATTCCAATTGGGTTAGCTCCAAAAACTTGATACCTATCTGGTGTTATGTTGGTTGTAAGTTTTTGATCAAGTTTGATACCTGCAAAGTGTTGTGCTGTGCATAGGGGTTATTTGTTATTAGAATTGCTTTTCTTGTTAATAAAATAACCTTGCTCTTAAAAGATGAAATCTTAGTTCAGAATATAAACTTGTTTGTCTCTCACACTCATTGGTTGTGTGATATTGATTGTGATCATGCATGTGCCTTGTGTATGCTTGCTTGCTTATTGGTTGCTGTTTCTTACCGACGATAGAATCGAACAACGTCGAGTGCACTGAGGAGGGAGGACTTTGAGTATCAAGAAGAAAAGGACCAGGGACAAGCCACTCAAGGCAAGCCATCTACTTGATGCATATATGAATCCTATTGTTATATTATGCATTGCTTACTCCTGCTCTCTTATTTATGCATGGTTTCCTATATTGCTATTGATCTCTAGATAGCAGTAGTTGGCGACTTAGCTCCACAAGTCGACTTGATATCATCTCTAATGATGACACCTTTGACACCTACTCAATACCCCGGAAAGTAGAGAATTGATGATTAGCATCAAAGTCTTTGGGAAAACTTGTAGTGGAGCCAAAAACTCTAGGATTGGGAATACTCTCTCTGGAATTTTTTTTGAAAATGTTTTTGAACACCTTAGGGTAGTTGCTACTCCATTGAGATGTTTTGAAATGGTTTCATAAACAAGGAGTGGACAATGGGAGATGAAGGAGTTGGTGGATTTTTCTGAAAAAAGGCATTGTGTATAAGTGTTCGCCAAACCAATTACTCCCGTGCAACCACATTACCCGGTATGGGACGGGCTTAGCTTGAAGTTTATTTGCTTTAGTGCGGAAAGCCTCATACTATATAGGGGTTTGCAGGACTCCAGAATCCAGGTTGCCGCTAGTTTATGGGCAATAGTAAATCGGGATCCTTCGGGATTTATCCGGCCGGAAGACACTTGGGTTCTCCCGCCGTGGCGCCGGAGTTACGCTCTGGAGGAGGTACTGCCGGGACGTGCCGGGGAGGTAAACTCCACAGGGTAGGCACCCGTACTAAGGTAGATAGATGGAGGGCTTCGATCAATTATCCGAACCCCGCATACTTGTGTATGACGGTCCGTGGTGGTATCCCGGCGGATTTATCGAATGATGTGGATAAAGTGTACAACCTCTACAGAGTGTAATCTATTCGAATAGCCGCGTCCTCGGTCATGGACGGTTGGAATGGCCATACTTAACCTGTGTCGAGTTTTGGTTTTACAAAAATGTTTTCGAGAAAATGGAGTTTTTGCCGGACGGGGTACTTGGAGGGTACTGCCGTGGCACGGGAATGGATCGGAGTAGTCAGAGGGTACTACCGAGGTGAAGGAGAATGGTCATGTATGATTGACCATGGTGGCCTTAGGCAAGCATAAAGGAGTTTCCCCCTTTCCTAGAGCTTTTGCAAAGACTTGTCTTACAAGTATCTTCTTTAATAAGGATATAGAAATGTCGTAGGACATGCTATATCGACGTGAGGGATTGACTAGATAGGGTAAACTAGATTAGAGCCTTTCTCCTTGCTACAGCCAAACTGCATACTGTTCTCTCCCCTTTAGATGGTTTGCGAGTACAATTCAAATGTACTCACGGCTTTGTCCCTGGCTATTAACTTGGTCAGACTATGAAGAAGACTACGAGGAAGGTGACGATGGTACGATGGCGCCGGTGCGAACTAGGAACGTCTCCCAGTCAGTTGCCTATAGGGTAGTAGGCATGACGTGGGTCATCAACGCTGCTTGGTATCCGCTGCTTAGTTGTAAACTTGCCCTGCGTGGCAATATCAAACTTGGTCATGTGACCAATTGTAAGTATATTGTTCGGTACTGTAATGGATGATGTAATTCTGGTATCAACTCGGATATGTGGATTCACGACACACTGATCATGGGATCGTGAATTGTATGCATATCGGGTATTTCGGATGGGTAATCCGGGGCCCCCACAGAGTTGGTATCAGAGCCATCCTGACTGTAGGAGACCTTAGTTAGCATGGGCGTTAGATGGGAAAGTAATATTTTGCTAAAACTAATTGCAAAGGTTATTTCTTCTAAGTAGCCAATAGCATGGCTTATACCTCTCTCACCTCTTCAAAACCTCTAATCTTATCCCCCTAGTTTTCAAAGATTTTTGAAGTTTATTACTCCATCTGTCTCATCTTCTTGAAAACTATCTGTTGGACGATGTCCCCCAAATAGACCTGGTGCTTAGCAGCACACTATGGAGCAAACTTCAGAAGGACGCCTTCAAACCTCTCCAGCTGCAAAGGAAGAAGGATATTGATAAATATTTTGCCCTTGGATGACACCAATGGCTCTGTCAAGAACTTGACCTTGTTCCTCCCTGGACTCGCACTTTTGCAGTTGCCAAGGAACAAGTACTCAATTGCTTGACTAGAATTCTTTTTTTTGGCCTGGCACGAGACATTGTCTTATATGGAGAACTTCAACAATCCCTCTGAAGACCTCACAACCAGGTGATGAGATTCAAGAAGACCTACAACTCTGCACTTCCCCAAATCAACATCAACGGCTCGACAAAAACTGCCATCAAGTTTTGGCTGAAGCCAGAAGCAAGAAAATGAAGGAGTCAATGGATATGACCAACCTGACCCCTAGGATTAATAGGACAAGCTCAATTTCCTTGATTGAGCTAACCCCAAACATCGCGAGCTTGTTGTTGTCCTTGGCACCCATAGTACGTTGAGTGTTCTTGACGTTGCTGCAGTTGCTTGGTGTGTTTCTTGAGTGTGTATTGTTACCTTGTGATTGTGTGTGTTTTGGCCTCTTGGCCCTAAAAACCTTTTGGTGTGTAAAAGAACCTGGGTTAGGAAACCTCCCTCTACTGTGTGTTCCCTCTTATCTATTTATGTCTGCTCAAGTATCATAGTGATGTTAGAAATAAAATGCTAACTCTAACCTAGGAAATAGTGGAAAATAACTCTTCTCGCAACACATACCCGAGATCCGACACAACAATCTTTGCCACGTGCTTTGAGCTTCGTCAAGACCTCTCTACAACGTCAAGGGAGTAGAAGATCGACCCTCTTGGATGATGGAAGACTTCTGGAAGACAAAGAATTCACTAACCTGGATCACCTAACCTTAAATCTAGAGTTTCGCTAACACTAATGATACCCTCTTAACACCCCCCCCCAGCACTTGCTAATCTTCTAACAAGCCGACTAATATTGAGCATAGTAGTATCAAAGCCAAGCCTAACTTTCGAAGATCAAACCCTTATCTTCACTTGAAGCCCGAAGACTCACGTGCTTGATCTCCCCTGAGCAAATAGAAGGATGAAGACTTTCCAAAATCAAGCCATCAATGACAACTCTACATTTAGGAGATATCAATGGAGGTAGCAACGAGAAGGAGTGACGACATTTCTAACTAACTGGCTAGCTCGTTTGAATTTTTACGGGTTTCAAACCAAAGCTGACTTATGACACGGGTAGAAATCCACATGAAGATTTCTCGGAAGATGACATCGACTCAAGGTATCCCAATATACCTCAAGATCGTCAAGACTACAAGAAGATGGGGAAGCAAGAAGATCTTCAATGCTCTCCACCAACCCAAAGACAAGAAGGAACAGATCATTGACTATTGGAAGACAGAGCGTTGGTGGTGCGCCGTCACCTAGAGCATTCCTAGCTCAAAGACAAGACAACCCAGAAGAATGGTTCCATTAGGACTAACCCGCGCCTTGGTAGTTAGGAAGCGTAGAGGACTAAGTCAACATATTTGGTATGCCTATCAAGATCAAAGAATAAATGCTCTTGTCTACCATCCTTAGAGGACTGCAAGCTCGAGACTAAAGGTCTACACCAACATCAAGCTTCAAGACGCAACATCAAGAATCGAAGACTCCATCAGTATACATGAAGGAAGCGGCAACTCCAAGACAATAAAAGCTACCCGAGAAGCCTCGACTCTTCAAGACCTCATTTTGCAAGCTGAAAACCTTCTAACTCTCGTAGAATCTTTTTTGGGCATACAAGATAGCCTAACTCCGCTACCCTTAAAAATGTCCCAACGAGGTTTCCACAAGATACTTTTGGCAACATCAATTCTCCAGCCATCCGCCCTAGTAAATGAAGACGATCTATATCTTTGGCAAAAGCAGGCCTTCAATGCAACTCGAGTATCACCGAGAAGTTGGAAGAGAAACTTTTTGAAGTCTAACTCTAACCTAGTCTCGACACCTTTCTACTACCACACTTAGAAATCTCGGGACGAGATTCTTTTTAAGGGGGGAAGATCTGTAACACCCCAACTTTTTGTGACCTTGTTTAAGCAGAGTTTGGTAATGCTAAATTAGATTTACTGAGATGTATTGCATGTTTGACTTGCTAGTGTGTAAATTGCGTTTGCAGGAGTGTAGTTTGAAGGATAAGTTTGTGAGCCAACTCAATCTTTGTGTTCTTGTGATCCGGCCACCTTTTGAGCTGCAAGCCCATTTCCCCAAAATAAAGTATCTTGGCACCTCCTTTTATTTTCGAAAAGTTTTATTTTCAAAATAGGAGCCAAGACCTATCTTAAAACAAAAGCTCTACCCAAACCTGAGTATTTATAAAACTACAGGGATCTACTGTTGTGATCCCACTATTTTATAAAACTACTTTTTTATAAACCTTTGATATGTGGTTTTCAAACACCTTTGAGAAAACTATATAAAGGAGATGTTTATGTCTCCTCTCACTTCTAAAACTATTAACCAAAACTTTACTTCCTTATTTACAACCCTTCTCAGCAATCTCAAAGGTATGACCCCCATGGAGCACTTGCTCAGACCATTGCTCTCATGATGTTTGTGCATGAGTTTTACTACGATTGAATGTGTTTGACTTTGTTTGACTTCCTCTTGTGTGCATGATTGTTTTGCTTGGAGAAATTTCTTCACTCCTAGTTGTTACTCCTAAAAGCTTATTAATGCTTGATAGCATCTAAGTGAAGCCAAGAAGTATCACAGAGTCAAGTGAAATTTCTAAGTCGTCCAAGCTTCTAGTTTGGCCCTATCTTCACTTCTGTTAAAGAATTCAATTCTCCGGCAATTGTCTTAAGCTCATACCTTATATCTAGGACGATTCACCTACCTAGACCTCATATTTTTCATCTGATATCCCATTCTATCCATTAACACTTGGTCAATTGAGACCCTGCTATTTGTTCTGACCCTGTTTCTGACCCTAACCAAATCAGTGACCATTTGACCTTCCTGTGATTTCCTTTTCACCATACCTTTAAAATTCGAAATACATTAAGTAGGGACTCTCTTATGCTCTATTTATCCTCTTATTGACCTACTCTACCCCTCCATACACTTGCAAGCCCATTTAGGGCTTTGCTTTAAATATTATGGGTTAGTTTTGAGCTCTAGTCAAAACTATTCCATCCTTTTTATTTCTTTATGAATTCTAGATCATTTCTTAGCACTCACCATCAATTCTCTCCCAAATGCAACTCTTCCGAAAACACATTGTCATTCATAAATTTTATCACTCCTTTTTCATCGAAATAGTTTGTATAAAACTATTTTCCTATTATGTTTTCTTATTAACCAAAATGCATGGAAATGGTAGCTATGCCATTTCTTGATTTTCTTGCATCTTTCCAATCTGAGGAAATCTACTAGGAATGGGTATGCAAGTAGAACCTAAAAACCTCATCTTGTTATTTTCGAAATTTTCAAAGGCTAACTCAAATGGATTTCGATCAAATTTGGAGCATCTCACATATAGAAATCTAAGCAGGTGCCAAATAAATTATTGTTTGAATGACATCGTCTCTACATCACCCCTACCTCTCTGATCTACTCATTATCTTCATCACCTTTACTAAACAAAGTTTGCTCATATGCTATCGTGACCATCATGGACCTTAATCTCTATTTCTATCTCTTATTCTATGAACATTTTCTAATCACTACCAAACCATAACATTGACCTCTCCAGGACTCTCACACCTCTCTGGTCGGCCATCTTCCTCTCAGCTACAGTACTTGTTTTGTCCATATGTATTTGGAGGGGAGAAGCAAGGCGGTCGATACAAAATCTTGAGCAAGATTTGTTGCTGCAGCATCTCCCTCCCTATTCATGTTGTGCCTGGTCAAGCAAGGCAACACCATGCACTTTAAGACCTCACCTCTGAATCCTAGGGTCTCTCCCTGTCTCCCTCTCTCTCTATGGTTTGCCCTAGACGTCCATGGGCATGGCCATTTTATAAACGTGTTCCTCCGACCGAGATAACTCGCCATTAGCCTCCCCTTACTGTACCTTACCAAGCAAGCACGCTTTCTTGCCATTGTCTGCTTCCTACCGGCTGCTATCGCCGCGCTCTGAGATGCCGACTAGGTGTCGAACACCTGGAGGGCGCTCACTCCGCGTCTCCTCCTTGAACCAACCGACCTCCCTCTGCCCGGTCCTCTCGCCAGCTAACCCACCCCGACCTTGCCAGCCTTCTGGCGCAGCCCCATCTCATCTCCTTGTCCCTATCTCTCTGTCCGCACTCGCCGCGCTCCGCGGCCAGACAACCCTTGCCACGTCCTAGCAGCTCACCCAACCGCCCCTAGATAAAAACGCCACCCCGAGCGCTCCAGCCTACAGAAAACCTCCCCCTCCCTCACATTGCCAAGACACCCCTCGCACTCCTCTTCTCTCTCAGCAAACAAAGGGCGAAGCCCTGCTTGTTTCTTCCCCGGCCAGAGGAGAGACGGAGCCGAAGCTCCCGCAAATGGCAACTCGTCGTAGACGAGGCTGCTGCCCCTCCCTATCTCTTATCTCTGTCGCTCTGTAGTCCATACCTCTCCTGATAATTCCATCCTGATGCCCCTCTCCCTTCTGTTTTTCGTCCAGGGGATACTACAGCAGCTGTCGCTGGTGACCTTCCGTGGAGCACGACGGCGGTGGCCTCGCCTAGCTACGTTGCCGCCTGGGAGCCAGCCGAGCCAGCGTCGCCGAGCTGCGGTGTCACCTCGAGCTCCGCATATCCATCCGAGCTGCCCCTTCATCACCTCCGCCGTCCCCGGCTGCCCCCGCGGTGAGCTCTCCAGCGATCCCGTCGTCAACGTCAACCCCAGCTAGCCAGGCATCCATCGTGCATGTCTAAAAATCCTGGAGCACGATTTTTAAAGCACCATGCCATGTCAAATTTGGCCCACTAGGTTTCGACCCAGCTCTGTTTCCGTTTCGGCCCATGCAGTTTTTTTTGGAAATCTGCTAAAACAAATCACTAGATCTGAAAACTTCCAAAATTCATAAATAAATATTTACAAATCATATTGACCTGATTCAAATTTCTATAGGTTCCTTGTTCAAATAAATATACGCTGCCACTGGCCCCATGTCATTTGGATCCCTGTATATTTAGTTGTATTTAATCTTGTGAATTAGGCACCTTTTCATTCAAAAATCCAAATCTGAAGTTTTATAAAATGAAATTGAGTAAATCCAATTTTCAGAGGTTCCTTGTTATATTGTTCTGTAGTAGGAACTTGTTTTGCTATTTTAGGATATATATTTTTCCTGCAGTAGTTATTTTAGTGTTATTGATGAATTGCATTGTTTGGTTTATCATTTCTATTAGGAATAATGGTTTTGATTCAATCCAACTTCTCCGCATCACTTATTACTGTAGCTTTCTAAAATTTCCTCTGATGTGATTTTATAAATTACAAAGATTATTTAGGAACTATTTTGCCTATCTAGTGATAATTGAGACTAGGAAAAAGATATTATTTCAATCCTAATTTATTTTGGAGTGATTCCAATTGGGTTAGCTCCAAAAACTTGATACCTATCTGGTGTTATGTTGGTTGTAAGTTTTTGATCAAGTTTGATACATGCAAAGTGTTGTGCTGTGCATAGGGGTTATTTGTTATTAGAATTGCTTTTCTTGTTAATAAAATAACCTTGCTCTTAAAAGATGAAATCTTAGTTCAGAATATAAACTTGTTTGTCTCTCACACTCATTGGTTGTGTGATATTGATTGTGATCATGCATGTGCCTTGTGTATGCTTGCTTGCTTATTGGTTGCTATTTCTTACCGACGATAGAATCGAACAACGTCGAGTGCACTGAGGAGGGAGGACTTTGAGTATCAAGAAGAAAAGGACCAGGGACAAGCCACTCAAGGCAAGCCATCTACTTGATGCATATCTGAATCCTATTGTTATATTATGCATTGCTTACTCCTGCTCTCTTATTTATGCATGGTTTCCTATATTGCTATTGATCTCTAGATAGCAGTAGTTGGCGACTTAGCTCCACAAGTCGACTTGATATCATCTTTAATGATGACACCTTTGACACCTACTCAATACCCCGGAAAGTAGAGACTTGATGATTAGCATCAAAGTCTTTGGGAAAACTTGTAGTGGAGCCAAAAACTCTAGGATTGGGAATACTCTCTCTGGAATTTTTTTTGAAAATGTTTTCAAACACCTTAGGGTAGTTGCTACTCCATTGAGATTTTTTGAAATGGTTTCATAAACAAGGAGTGGACAATGGGAGATGAAGGAGTTGGTGGATTTTTCTGAAAAAGGGCATTGTGTATAAGTGTTCGCCAAACCAATTACTCCCGTGCAACCACATTACCCGGTATGGGACGGGCTTAGCTTGAAGTTTATTTGCTTTAGTGCGGAAAGCCTCATACTATATAGGGGTTTGCAGGACTCCGGAATCCGGGTTGCCGCTAGTTTATGGGCAATAGTAAATCGGGATCCTTTGGGATTTATCCGGCCGGAAGACACTTGGGTTCTCCCGCCGTGGCGCCGGAGTTATGCTCTGGAGGAGGTACTACCGGGACATGCCGGGGAGGTAAACTCCACAGGGTAGGCACCCGTACTAAGGTAGATAGATGGAGGGGTTCGATCGATTATCCGAACCCCGCATACTTGTGTATGAATGTTCGTGGTGGTATCTCGGCGGATTTATCGAATGATGTGGGTAAAGTGTACAACCTCTGCAGAGTGTAATCTATTCGAATAGCCGCGTCCTCGGTCATGGACAGTTGGAAGGGCCATACTTAACCTGTGTCGAGTTTTGGTTTTACAAAAATGTTTTCAAGAAAATGGAGTTTGTGCCGGACGGGGTACTTGGAGGGTACTGCCGTGGCACGGGAATGGATCGGAGTACTCGGAGGGTACTACCGAGGAGAAGGAGAATGGTCATGTATGATTGACCATGGTGGCCTTAGGCAAGCATAAAGGAGTTTCCCCCTTTCCTAGAGCTTTTGCAAAGACTTGTCTTACAAGTATCTTCTTTAATAAGGATATAGAAATGTCGTAGGACATGCTATATCGACGTGAGGGATTGACTAGATAGGGTAAACTAGATTAGAGCCTTTCTCCTTGCTACAGCCAAACTGCATACTGTTCTCTCCCCTTTAGATGGTTTGCGAGTACAATTCAAATGTACTCACGGCTTTGTCCCTGGCTATTAACTTGGTCAGACTATGAAGAAGACTACGAGGAAGGTGACGATGGTACGATGGCGCCGGTGCGAACTAGGAACGTCTCCCAGTCAGTTGCCTGTAGGGTAGTAGGCATGACGTGGGTCATCAACGCTGCTTGGTATCCACTGCTTAGTTGTAAACTTGCCCTGCGTGGCAATATCAAACTTGGTCATGTGACCAATTGTAAGTATATTGTTCGGTACTGTAATGGATGATGTAATTCTGGTATCAACTCGGATATGTGGATTCACGACACACTGATCATGGGATCGTGAATTGTATGCATATCGGGTATTCCGGATGGGTAATCCGGGGCCCCCACAGGGCGCCTCTGCCCCTCCTTATATGGGTGGCCAGGTCGGCCAACCCCTCCCTCCCTTTCCTAAACAGAGTAGGAGAAGGTTCAGGGTCAAACTTGTACTCCTTCTCCACTTTCCAAACCTAAAGGGAAAACCCAAGTTTGCGTCGGAACTCTTTTCCTCCTTTACCAAAACGCCCCAAGGGGGAGTCTTTGACTTGGACTCCACCCTATAGGGTGCAGCTGGCTAGGGGTGGGACCCATGCGGTCGCAGACCCATGGGCGCCTTCCTCTAAGGTTTCACCCTTCTGGTGTATTCCGGACTTTCCATAAATAAACCGGTATGACCTAATTTCATTCCAACACCTCCATTATATCACCGCTAGGGTTTTGGACCCTTTCGGAACCATAGGTGATATAGTGAAACCATTCTTAGACTTATCCAAACCACTTTCGGAGTCTCCCTCTCTCTTTGATTTAATAGCAAACTCATATTCAATAGACGCAAAACTCTTAAGTGTGTGACCCTATGGGTTTGGATATATGTAGACATGCCTCAGACACAATTCTATGGCAATGATCATATGCGTGCTCTTGAATTGCTGCAACGATCCCTACATATAACACGAAGATCTTCATCATGTGAACCGTTACAATGTCCGTTAGGGTTTCGGTTTACTTAGCAATACTTTGCACCACCCAAGATGAAACTGTTATGTTGTGTAATATCCCAGAACTTTTCAAATACTGGAATTAAAAAAAATTGAATGAATTGTTTGTGTTGATTCAAAATCCACAAGAAATTAAAAAATTTTGTGCAATATTTAAAATTATTTTCTTAAATAGAGGTTTAATAAAATTTTGGGCAACCAAATGTTTTCAACAAAACTATTTTGTTTTCAAAGTTTTGAAATTCCAAAAGGATTTTTAAATTCTTTGATGAAATAAAAGCTTTTCCCTAAATAAAGTTTTCCTAAACTTTCAAACCCAACTTATTTTGCTTCCAAGGTTTTCCAATTTATAAAAGAGTATCTTATAAATACTTCAAATTCAAATGCTTTGTTAGAAAAACTATTTAAAATTTTCTATGAATCCTTGAAGGAATTCCTTTGAGAAAATAGGATTTCAAAATACTATTTTGCATTTATTCAAACATATGCAAGCTTATTTGCAAAGGAATTATTTACAAAATGATTTATATTAAATAAAGTTTTCATTACCAAAAATGTGTTTGAAAATAAAGTTCAAATATTATTTCTATAGAGTCTATTCTCTGAATTATGAAGGATTATTTTAAACCCAAATTATATTTTGGAATATTCAAATAAAGCCCTATTGGACAGATTTATAAAGTTTGGATGAAATATATTTTATCATGAAAAGTGGCTCCTTACTGTTTTAAAATGTTGTGTTAAATTTTAGAAAAATTTAGAAATTGGTTTGAATCAATTTGGAGCTCAAATGAAAAAGTTATAAATGGATTAAGAAAACAAAAAAGGGAAAAAAAAGAAGAGAATCAAAAAAAGGAAAAGGGTTGCGGGGCACCAATCCGGCCCAGCTACAGATCGATCCCACAACCCAGCAAGTCGGATCCCGAACCGGTACCCTTTTTTCCCTTCTATCTCTGACACCTCGGCCCCACCTGTCGGGTTCACCCCTAACCTCTGGCCAGGAGTCCTAGATAAGCATGACTCGATCCTGGGAAAATCTCCTCGAATCTGGCTTGATCTTGCCCCCCTACTCCAAGGCTTCGACCGCTATTTATACCTCTTCCTCTCATCTACCATCTCCTCTCTTTTCCCCCACCTAGACACTACAAGGCTGATCTATTAGCTCACTGAAGCACGCGAACACCGGCGACGTTCATCACCGATATCGATGAGGTCAGACCACCCCGCGCCCTCTCTCTGGCCTTGTTCTCCATCCCTTACTCTGGCGCACCCGCAGATGCTCCCCTTTTTGCTTAGTCCCACAACGAATTGACGTGCTGGTGCTCGACCGAAGCACACCGACGCCCGCGCCACCTCCAGTCGCTCCTCCCCTCTGCGGCAGGAAGCAATTGACAATGTCGACTACACATCTGACCTCCCCGTGTCCTGCTACACCCCGTCCACGTCTCCGCCATCTCCGGGAACCTCTGCACCGCCGCCAACGTCCACGCCGGAGTCGCCCGCTCATCGGAACCCTAGCACCGGTGAGAAATCTTCTCCCCTTTCTCCCCTCTGTTGGATCCCGATCGCACATCACAGGTTAGATCCTTAGCCAAATCGGTATGGTCAGATCTGGACCATCTGACCCACATAAAATCCAACAGCCACAATACCTAATCCAACCGAAATGGTATTGGCCAATCACATTGCGCCATATGTCCTGCCCCGCCCTATTAAATAGAAAAATAAACAGAAAATGGTATAAACTTTGGAAATCCATATCTTTGGTTCTGTTTATCCAAATTTAACAAATAATATATCCCTAGGTTCCTAAAAATGTGTAGAATCTAAATATGCAAAAATATTTCATGGTTACTATACAAAAGTTTTAAATGTAAATTAAATGGTTTAAATTGCTTAACTCCATCATTTAAATCATAACCTTTGACCCACACATCCAAAATTATAAATTTGTAGTCTATGGAATCCTCTAAACATGTAGAACATCATGGAACCAGAAAACATCAAAGTTGATATGTGCACAAACTTGGTGCATTCAAATTCATTCAAAGCACTATTGTGATCATAACTTGAGTTCTAGAAGTGATTTTGGAGTGAATCCAATTGCAGTAACTTTGTTTTACAGTACCCTATCCAGTAGCATGACTTCCCAAAATATTTGAATCTCTTTGCATGTATTATAATTCGGATATGAGAATTTGAGTATTTTCATTATAGAATTTATTCCATAATTCCTTTCAATATGACTCCTTCTACAAAAGTGAATCTTATGATCATACTTATCCAACCATACTATTTGGACACTTTATCATAACCCAATATCATGCCTACCTAAATATTTCTGACCTAGTTCACAATATTCAAATTTCATTTGAGTTATTTGAGTAAATGGTAATATATCTCAATTAGGTTTTCCTTAGCTACTTGTGTTGATCCACTCTACCCCATATCACACCTATCATAAACCATTCAAATCCATTATCATCCTTGAGCCATAACCAAAACTAGATGAATGCTTCAAAGAAGAATTTAAAACTTTGACATAGCCATATCTTCAAAATCTATCCCTATTCCAAGTTAATCCCTTTGTCCAAGAAAATCTTTGGCCAAGCAGCCACCATCATTCTAAATATCAATCATACATATTCAACCATATGCCCACTTAATACTATTGGCTTATATTAAACTATTCAATTTACAAATGAGTTAATTGAGTAATTCAATATATCACAAATCCATACCAAGCATATGTGTAATTTATACTATTTTGAGTAATTGTTGTCACACTTACTCAATAGTATTGTTGTTGCACTATTTGACACTTATGTGATTCACTTCACATGAGCCATTCCAAATTCTATTCATGCTTTTGTAAAGCAAAAAGATTCTTCAATTATATCTTGGATGGTCATTCCTTTCTAATCATTTGACCTTGCCATCCAAACCCTCAAAGCCATACCTTGCAAGCCACAAGCCTCCTGCCATTTCTTTCTTACCATCAAGTCATAAGAAATTTAAAATGATAAATCAACCCTATCCATTTTTTTGCATTGCTTGATTTTGTTTGTATTGGATTGGTGTGTTTATGTTTTGTTATTTCTATATTATAGCTTGATAGGGAGAGCAACGTGTTTTGTTGAGAGAAGTGAAAGAGAATAGACTCCAAAAAGGCAATTGACACACATTCTTTCACCTACCTTTTTATTATATGCATTAGTGTTTTTCAGTAGTATGCATGATAGGAAGTTTTCAAAGTGGATTTGTGAAATGCTTAGATCCTAGTAGTGTGTAGCCACCCCTTAAACCCAAACTTGCTAGGATTGTCAACATTACCTTGGAAAAATGATGCCATGCTTTGTTTTTGAATTGGTATGAAAATTAAACTACAACCCCAACGAGACACCTGTGTGGAATGGTATTGCTTGGTTTATGTTGAGTGGCTACTCATGGCCACATACCTGGCGGTTTAACCATGGTATGTGGTGGTTTTCACCTGAGGGTGCACTTCTGGTTTGCCACCCAGGAACAAAGAGATTACAATGTCTTCCGAGTTTAGTGAGCTTCTAGTGCATCCTTATGACATTATGGGCTCTGTCTTGATTGAGTAAGATGTGAGGGTTCAACTTGTTTCTTGACATTGGATGGTATTTGGGAACGGGTCTTGCTGGTATGGTTGAATTCTCCTTCTGAAAGGTCTCGTCTCATTCTTCTCTCTAGGTAGAATGGGTCTTAAGGTGAAAGTGCACAACCTCTGCAGAGTTTAAAACTAAGATCTTAGCCATGTCCCGGGTTATGGACAATTTGAGCCGCTAGGCAAGCATGTACGAAAGAATCTCATCACCTTTTCTGAATGATTAAAATTGGCTTGGAAACAATCTCAGGACCATATGGTGGTTTAACCATATGGGGTCATCTTGGTGGTTTAACCAGATGACTTGGTGCTCATGGTGGATTAACCATGTGCCCTTTTCAAATGCTCATGGTGGTTAAACCATGTGCTCTTTTCAAATGCTCATGGTGGCTTAACCATGTGCTCTCTTCAAATGCTCATGGTGGTTTAACCATGTGCCCTTTTTAATAAAATCTTTCTCAATGATTAAAATGTTTTGATTTGGAAAATATAGGATAAAATGTGCTTTATGCAAATTGGCCCAAAGCCCCACCAGCTAGATAACATGTAGTATAGTTCTTTTCACAACATCCACCAAATATGTGTCATTTGCTAGTACATCATTGTACTGACCCCTTTATGGGGCTGCATATTCAACTGTGCAGGTTATTCTGATGAGGAGCGATTGGTAGGATCTTGAGTCTACATTCCAACATGTCTGCATGTGGTACATGATGAAGATGGAGGCTCATTGCCACTTTATTTTCCACTGTGTATGAGTTTTTTGAACTATGTTATTTGAGCTAGTCCATGCGATTATGCAAATTTGTAAGTTTTGAGACTTGTGTAACCGGATCTACGTTGTAACTTTTGATACTACTACAATGATTACTATAATTTGTACTGTGGTGCTATCAGTGATCCAGGGAATAGCACTTAACACAGGAGTTCTGCCTTTTTCAAAAGGTAGGACGCTACAAAATGGTATCAGAGCATAGTGTTGCATGTAGGATCGAGACCCTAGGTTTGGATTAGAAATAAGAAGGCTCTAGGAAAAATAAATAAATAAATATTATCTAATCTAGTTTTTATTAAAAAAAAGTTTGCACCTTGACCTCCCTATACTCTCTTATACTTCATCTTCAAATTTTTCCTTATGCTTTAGATGACCCAACTCTGGAAACCATCAAGAAAGGACAAAAGATCACAATGTGCCAGAAGCGAGACTGATACTCTGTATGTTATTCCTTGACTCAACATGATGCACTACGTGGAAGGCCAACGAAGAACTTGGATAAATGCTGATATGAAGACTGCACAACACCAACAATATATTGAAGAAGTGGAAATGAGAACATGGAACAATGAAGACAGTAATTGTAACGACCCAGGATTTTGTCAAATTTTGGGAAATTTTTTTGTTTTTGTTTTGCTTGAGATGATTGGAATTTCACAGGGATATAAAACTTTTTGAGTTTATTTGAAAGCTTTGTTTGAAAACTATTTAAAATCCTCTATTTATTTCTTGAAGAACTTCTTTGAGAAAGAACAAGTATTAAAATGTTATTTTCATTCTCCTTTATTCAAACCCTATTCAGCTTTATGCAAGCTTGCTTGCAAAAGATTGTTTTACAAAGTTTACTTTATTCAATAAAGGTTGCTTTTTCAAACCATATTTGAGTGTGTTTCTCAATCATTATTTTATAAACTATTATTTTACTATTTTAGAAAGAATCAAGTTCAAACTCTATTTCTATCTTTCTATGCAAGCAAAGCCTTTAGGCTTAATTGAGATCTTTTATTAAAAATCTTGTTTTGGTTCTGAAAACCTGTTTATTACTGCCCTAGTTTGTTCCTCTGATTTTTAGAAAATTTTACAAATTGGTTTGACCTGGTTTGAATAATGTATGCAAAAGATATAAATAAAAGAGGAAAACAAAAAAAGGAAAAATGAATCAGAACAAAAAAATAGAAAAGGAGACAGCAGCCCACCTGGGCCGTGCTCGTGCCCGGGGCCCAAATCATCCGCTCCCGAATCCAGCCCGAGCGCGCGGCCCAGCCAGTTAGCCAAACAGGCCCAGCAGCGCGCAGCACCTCTTCCTTTTTTTTCCTGACGTGTGGGACCCCTATGTCATCTTCCTCCTCCCGCCATCAACGCGGCAGTTACCGCCGGTGATGCCGCGGCGCCCCCGCTCCCTCCTGTAACGCCACCCCCTCTTTAAACCCCTCCCTATAAAGCCCTGGCCTTCCTCCACCCTACCCCTCTCCTTTCCCCGCCCAAGCTGCCGCCAGGCTGCCTTGATTTCTCGCCGGAGAACCGCTATGCCGCCACTGTGAACCGTCGATTTCGGCCCAGATCCGGTGAGCCCTGTTCCCTCTCTGGTCTCCCCTCCTTTACCTTGCTCCGGCGCACCATCTGACGATTTTAGTTCTTCAAACCTCGCAGCGAGTCGAGCTTGGCATCGAGACCGAAGCGCACCGGCGCTCGCACCTCCCTCCGGCCACCTCTCTGCTCTGCTACTAGACGTCCCGGACAACGCAGACCACGCCCGCGAACTCGTCGTGCTCAGACGCGCCCCGTCCACACATCCACCACCGTCGGGGACCTCGGAAACGTCATTGCCGGCGCCCCCTGGACACAGCACCGCCGTTTCCTCCATCTCCGGCGACCGAGCCGCACGGTGAGCTAATCCCTCTCACTCCCTGCCCTTAGATCTCGCATCAACGCCCACGATTAGATCTAGCAGAGCCGAGGCAAAGCCTGAGCCGCGAGCCGAGCCGACAACCAAGCCGTGAGCCAGTCAGATCTTGACCGCAGATTTTACGAAGATCTAACGGCCAGAAATCCCGATCCTGCCCAACCGGTATCCTCCAGTAGGAATCTGCCACATGGCAGCCTCTGGTTAAAACAGAAACTCGAATTAGAAGTTTGAAACCAGATTTAGACCAAATCTTTGGAAATTCATATCTTTCGAATCATAGATCCAAATTTAACAAATGAGATACAGTTGGAATCCATAGGAAGTGTAGAATCCAGCAGTACCATAAAATATTATATTTTATGGGTTCAATTTGAAACTATTTTCAAATTGGGATCAAACCTTCTGTTAACCTATTTAATTCATATCTTTTGTTCTAGATGTCCAAAAATGACAAATTTGTAGTCTCTGGAATCCTCTCAACTTGTAGAACATCATAGGATCAAGAAATGTCAAATTTGATACGTGCATACACTTTGTGCATTCAAATTTGTCCAAATCACCATTTTGGTGATAATTCAAATTCTATAACTTATTTTGGGATGATTCCCATTTGCAGTGACTTTGTATTACTGCAAGCCATCCAGTAGCATCACTCCCGTATTTTCTTGAACCATTTCGCAAATATTCACATTCTAATATGAGGATTTGAGTAATTTCCACTGTAGAAATAAACCTATTCCCTTCAGTAATGTTCCCCTCTACATTAGCAAATCCTATGATCATACCTAGTCACCAATGTTATCTAAACAATATCTTGATCAAGATCATATCTACTTAGACCTATCTTACATAGTACCCACTTATTCAAATTACAAATGAGTCATTTGAGTAAAATGTGATACTTTCAATCTTAGTTTCTACCTTGCTACTATGGTATTGATCAAATCAACAATCATAGTACTTAACCCAATCCTATCTACTCATCAGGAACCATAAGCCAGGTTTCACATCACCTATACCTATCCTTTACCTATAGCCATTTAATCATGTCTACTCAATCATAACCCTGCATTGAACTATTCAATTAACAAATGAGTTAATTGAGTAACTCAATACTTCACTCTTTCTAGCCTAAGCTTAAGTGTAATATATACTATTTAAGAATAATTGTTGTCACAACTATTCAATAGTATTGCTATTGCACTATTTTGTCTCTTATGTGATTTACCCACATGAGATATTCCAAGATTCAATATGCTTTGATAAAGCATAAAGATCTCACTCATTATATTTTGTCTAATTCATATATGTACTCGAATTGCAATTGTGCTACTTGAGTAGAATATGAATTCATCTCAAACCTAGATTTTGTTAATGTGGTGTTGTTATAACCCGTACCATAGTATGTGTTATACACCATGTTGATCAATGAACCATTTGAGCCATGACCTCAAATATCAATCATTCATACCCAATCCAATGCCTACTTAATCTTGTCTCTATGTATTGAACTATTCGACTTGCAAATGTGCTAATTGAGTACTTCAAGCATTCTTAAAACCTAGCCTAGTTTGTAAGTGCAATAGAAACTGTTCAAGAGTAATTGTTGTCACATTTACTCAATAGTGTTGTAGTTGCACAAATTGACTCTTGTGCAATCTATTACACATGAGCTATTCCTAAAACTCTTATATGCTTTGATAAAGCATAAAAACTTCATCAATTATATTTTTGCCTAGTCCAATTATCTCTCCAATCATATCGATCTCTCCCAACTAAGCTCTCCAATCCATATCTCACAAATCATGATCCTTTACCATATCCCTTCTTGTCATAACATCTCAATAAATCTAAATTGTTGAATAAACACCTTTCAGTTGTTTGATTTGTTTGATTTATGTTTGTATGGATTGTTTATGGTATGATATTTCTTGTGCTATAGTTTATGCGAAGAGCTACGCGCTTAGTTGAGAGAAGTGAAACGTCGTGATCTTCAAAAAGGCAAGTGACACACATATCCCTTACCCATTTTACTTATGCATTAGTTTATTCACCTCTTGTAGTATGCATGATAGGTGATTTACTCAACTGTTTTATCAAATGCTTAGATCCTAGTAGTGTGTAGCAATCCCTCAAACCCCACCTGTTAGGATGCTAAGTACCTTGTTAACCTTGATGCCATGCTAAGACCACTTGAAAAGTGTTTTGTGAAAAGTTAAGAACTTCAACTAAAATGAAACACCTGGGTGGATTGGTTTGATGAAGGCGGTGGTGTTGAGTGGCGACCTGGGGCTACACTTTGTGTAGTTGCTGCCTGGGCGTACACTTGTGGTCGGCCACCCAGGAACAAAGAGATGGCTATGTCTTCCATGCTTAGTGTACTTCCAGTGCAGCCTTATGACATTATGGGCTCTGTCTTGACTGATTTGATGTGGGGGTGCAACTAGGTGCAAGAAGACGGTGGTAGAAAAATTATAGGCTGGGAACGGATCTTGCCAGTTAGTTGCCCTCTCCTTCTAAAAGGTCTCGTTTCATTTTATGTATGGGCATAAAATGAATCGTAAGGTGAAAGTGCACAACCCTTGCAAGGTGTATAAAACTAATCGATTAGCCGTGTCCTCGGTTATGGACAATTGAGTCTCTAGACATGGAATGTACGGAAGAATCTCATCACCGTTTCTGAATAAATTAAAAATTTGTCTAGAAACACTTAGGACAGGGGCACCTCAGAGCTACATACCTTTCAAGGATGTGGTGGACTCTGAGGGCTATCCTGAATTATTTAGAATAACACCTCAGAGCTACATACCTTTCAAGGATGTGGTGGACTCTGAGGGCTATCCTGAATTATTTAGAATAACACCTCAGAGCTACATGCCTCCAGTATGTGGTGAACTCTGAGGGTTATTCTAATTTTGTTGAGTGGCACCCCAGAGCTACATACCTTTCAAGTATGTGGTGAACTTTGGGGGCTATCTTGACCTTTAAAAGTCTTGAATGTTTAATAAAAGTATTAAAAATGATTTTAGGATAAAATTGGCTTTATGCAAATCAGCCCTTGAGCTCCACCAGCCAAATGTCATGTAGTATAGTCTTTCCACAAAAATGCCACCAAATATGTGTCATTTGCCAGTACATCATTGTACTGACCCCTCTGGGGCTGCATATTCAAACGTGCAGGTTTTATTTCGAGTAAGGAACCAGGAGTAGGATCTCGAGACTACATTCCAACATGTCTGCCTGTGGCACGTGATGAAGAATGGAGGCTCACTGCAACTATGCTTTATGCTGTGTACTCGTAAGGTTGAAGACCTATGTAACTAGATTTATGTTGTAATATTGATGCTATTGCAATGATTACTTATTTTGTACTGTGGTGCTATCTACTGATCCAGGGAATGGCACAGATACACAGGAGATTTGCCTTTAGTAAAAGGCGGGTCGTTACAAATGGTATCAGAGCATAGTGTTGCCTGTAGGATCGAGACCCTAGGTTTGGAATAGAATAGGAAGACCCTAGGATAAAATTCTCTATCTCATCTTACTTCTATTTATTAAAGAAAAATGTTTGCATTTTGAACTCCTTGTATTCTCTCCTACTTCCTCTCCAAATGTTTCCTAATACTATAGCTGACCCTACCCTGAAATCATCAACAAAGGATAGATGATCATAATGTGCCAGAAGTGTGAGACTGATACTCCATATATTCCCTTGACTCAACATGAAGGACTACATTGAAGGCAATATAAAGGAACTTGGAGAAAGACTCAAGTGGAGACTTCATAATACTCAGCAAGACCTCAAAGAAGACAAGGAAGCCACTACTACCTTGAAGGCGACCATAAGTCAACTTCGAAGTGACATGGAACAGTTAGCATCTGAACTTAGTGTTCAAGGAGACCTCATCAAAACCAAGGACGAGCAAATTGCCAATCTACGGAAGCAGCTAGACCAGAACAATGGATCTGCTTAGAAGAGTTACCAAGAAGCCTTAGTCGGACTTCCATTTAGGAAATTTTAATAAGCAACGACGTGTAATAAACGTTATGGTCATACCGACTTGTGGATGATCGTACCTTCCCGTTTGTTTGAAAACTAGTTTGCTCGTTATGATGAATGTTTGTTAGATATTGCTTGTAGGATGAATTGTTTTGATCTGTAATTTTGGGTAGGAATTTTTCCTTCTTTAGATCCCTTCTATCTAATTCTCATCTATGCTAAGACCTAAACTTGTCCCAAAACCCAAACCAAAGATTTCTCAATGACAGAACAACTACAATGACCCTCAGTTGGAGATAAGGATATAGAGTACAACAACAAGAGGTAGTGTTTCAAGTACAAGAGACTGGAACATTACGCAAGAGTTTGCACAAAGGATGATGCCCCAAGACCCCAGTAAGCTAGGATAGCTGAAGGATACCACGCAAACAATAAGAAGACACCCCAAGGTGTAGCGAATATGGAAGTAATACTATTCACCCACCTCAGGCAAGAAAGGTGGAAAGAGCAAACAGAGCAATGGAAAGAGTAAATAGAGCAATGGAAAGGATTTTATTCCCTCTTAAATGGCAAACCAAAGGATCTACAACTTATGGATTATTGCCATGAGCTTTGTTGAAAACCTCTAGCTAGGAACGATAGATTTTGTTTTCAAATTTCAAAATAGAATTTGGGAACTTGGTTCCAATCTCAACAAAACTTTTGTTTAAAAGCTAGTGAGGTTGACCAAGAGTTAGAATGCGAGATGCACCAAACCAAATACGAGGTAATGATTGAGTGCGACATGGATTCGCGCCCATGACGACTACTCATATTGTTCGCTCTTGTATGAGGAATGGTAAATCTAGAGAGACATACCTACCTAAGGGATGACGTCGTGAAACCATAACCTTAGGAGGATAATATGTTACACCCCTTATAGTGAGCCAGTGGCCAAAACGTAGGAATACGGTGAGAACTTGGACTTTTGAAACGGCTACGCAAATCAGGAACGTTTGCTCAGTGCGATTTGAATACGGAGACTGTTCAGTTTTGGCTACTGCCTGTTCGACTACCTCCCTGAGCCTATAAAAGAGAGGTCACTCCTCTCCAGAGAGTCACAACAGAGACAACCACCACTACCTATGAGATTGCCTCCTGATTTCAAAGCTTTGCGCCACCGAAGTCTACCACATCCCGACCTGCGACGTTATGAAGCAACTCTCCGAATCCCTGAAACTACTTTCCTGCCATGAGAGCTTCGTTGAATCCCTTATTCTCGCAAAGGAGTTCACCCTCGAGATATGATCAAGTTGTTCAGCGCCTTTCAACAACTATGAAGACGGTTGCTAAAGGAATTCTTAAGGACCATCTGGTACCTGTGGCAAGTAGCACGACTTGCTCCGGTAACTTGAATGGGTTCAACAATGCTGGTTATAAGACGACCTTCCGTCCCTTAAAGGTGCAAGTGCCTCTTACAGAGTCTACCTTGTTTACCCCTATGAAATGCTTGGGAAGCCCGCAGAGAGATGCCATCCTAACTCATTGGGATGTGTGGTCTCATCATGTTCGTGGGGCAAGCATGCAGCACTTGGCACTGGATCATCTTTTGAGATTCTGGAATGAAAATCAGCTAAAAAGCATCAAGGAATTTGACGATGATCTATGTGATTTCTTGGCCTTGGTGAGGACCGACCAAGAAAAGGCTAGATACACAATCTTGGAAGATGTGCAACAACCAGGAAGGTTACTAGAACAGAATGGTGTCATTGAAAATTTAAGAGCAGAATGATATAAGGAAGCAACCATAAGATGAAGAACCTCTAAGGATGATGACAAGAAAGTTGAGATGATGAGAGGATACCCTCTCAGCTTGGTCTTCTGAATGACCCAAAGAGGAGACAACTCAGCTTGGTCCTCTGATTGAACTAAAGAGTGACTCCTCAGTGTCCAAAGTAGTTCAACAACTACCCCATTGGATCGAAAGCTCTACAATAGAGTAAGGTTACCTCAAGCAGCCCCATAAGGAAGGTTGGTGCCTGGAATTGTGAGTAGACACCCACCTATTATAAATGAAGATGTGGACTACCTTGTTGATGACAACGCGATGGATGATATCTGCTTATCACCAGAATTGGATGGAACCCTTGGTATGCCCACTTTTGAACATAGTTGTGGATATCAAAACTTCTGAGAAGAGCGATTCAAGGAAATTGGCACAACATGAATGCAAGCTGGGAACAAAATGCAAGTGCCTAAGGAAGCATCAAGATACCACTAAGAGAAATTTTCTTTTAAGGGTGGTAGCCACCCAGATACCTAAACCCAGATAACCGAATACCTACTTTTCTTTCTAGCCTCTCCAATCACGAGGACGAGATTTCTTTTAAGGGTGGTAGTCTGTAACGACCCAGGATTTTGTCAAATTTTGGGAAATTTTTTTGTTTTTGTTTTGCTTGAGATGATTGGAATTTCACAGGGATATAAAACTTTTTGAGTTTATTTGAAAGCTTTGTTTGAAAACTATTTAAAATCCTCTATTTATTTCTTGAAGAACTTCTTTGAGAAAGAACAAGTATTAAAATGTTATTTTCATTCTCCTTTATTCAAACCCTATTCAGCTTTATGCAAGCTTGCTTGCAAAAGATTGTTTTACAAAGTTTACTTTATTCAATAAAGGTTGCTTTTTCAAACCATATTTGAGTGTGTTTCTCAATCATTATTTTATAAACTATTATTTTACTATTTTAGAAAGAATCAAGTTCAAACTCTATTTCTATCTTTCTATGCAAGCAAAGCCTTTAGGCTTAATTGAGATCTTTTATTAAAAATCTTGTTTTGGTTCTGAAAACCTGTTTATTACTGCCCTAGTTTGTTCCTCTGATTTTTAGAAAATTTTACAAATTGGTTTGACCTGGTTTGAATAATGTATGCAAAAGATATAAAGAAAAGAGGAAAACAGAAAAAGGAAAAATGAATCAGAACAAAAAAATAGAAAAGGAGACAGCAGCCCACCTGGGCCGTGCTCGTGCCCGGGGCCCAAATCATCCGCTCCCGAATCCAGCCCGAGCGCGCGGCCCAGCCAGTTAGCCAAACAGGCCCAGCAGCGCGCAGCACCTCTTCCTTTTTTTTCCTGACGTGTGGGACCCCCATGTCATCTTCCTCCTCCCGCCATCAACGCGGCAGTTACCGCCGGTGATGCCGCGGCGCCCCCGCTCCCTCCTGTAACGCCACCCCCTCTTTAAACCCCTCCCTATAAAGCCCTGGCCTTCCTCCACCCTACCCCTCTCCTTTCCCCGCCCAAGCTGCCGCCAGGCTGCCTTGATTTCTCGCCGGAGAACCGCTATGCCGCCACTGTGAACCGTCGATTTCGGCCCAGATCCGGTGAGCCCTGTTCCCTCTCTGGTCTCCCCTCCTTTACCTTGCTCCGGCGCACCATCTGACGATTTTAGTTCTTCAAACCTCGCAGCGAGTCGAGCTTGGCATCGAGACCGAAGCGCACCGGCGCTCGCACCTCCCTCCGGCCACCTCTCTGCTCTGCTACTAGACGTCCCGGACAACGCAGACCACGCCCGCGAACTCGTCGTGCTCAGACGCGCCCCGTCCACACATCCACCACCGTCGGGGACCTCGGAAACGTCATCGCCGGCGCCCCCTAGACACAGCACCGCCGTTTCCTCCATCTCCGGCGACCGAGCCGCACGGTGAGCTAATCCCTCTCACTCCCTGCCCTTAGATCTCGCATCAACGCCCACGATTAGATCTAGCAGAGCCGAGGCAAAGCCTGAGCCACGAGCCGAGCCGACAACCAAGCCGTGAGCCAGTCAGATCTTGACCGCAGATTTTACGAAGATCTAACGGCCAGAAATCCCGATCCTGCCCAACCGGTATCCTCCAGTAGGAATCTGCCATGTGGCAGCCTCTGGTTAAAACAGAAACTCGAATTAGAAGTTTGAAACCAGATTTAGACCAAATCTTTGGAAATTCATATCTTTCGAATCATAGATCCAAATTTAACAAATGAGATACAGTTGGAATCCATAGGAAGTGTAGAATCCAGCAGTACCATAAAATATTATATTTTATGGGTTCAATTTGAAACTATTTTCAAATTGGGATCAAACCTTCTGTTAACCTATTTAATTCATATCTTTTGTTCTAGATGTCCAAAAATGACAAATTTGTAGTCTCTGGAATCCTCTCAACTTGTAGAACATCATAGGATCAAGAAATGTCAAATTTGATACGTGCACACACTTTGTGCATTCAAATTTGTCCAAATCACCATTTTGGTGATAATTCAAATTCTATAACTTATTTTGGGATGATTCCCATTTGCAGTGACTTTGTATTACTGCAAGCTATCCAGTAGCATCACTCTCGTATTTTCTTGAACCATTTCGCAAATATTCACATTCTAATATGAGGATTTGAGTAATTTCCACTGTAGAAATAAACCTATTCCCTTCAGTAATGTTCCCCTCTACATTAGCAAATCCTATGATCATACCTAGTCACCAATGTTATCTAAACAATATCTTGATCAAGATCATATCTACTTAGACCTATCTTACATAGTACCCACTTATTCAAATTACAAATGAGTCATTTGAGTAAAATGTGATACTTTCAATCTTAGTTTCTACCTTGCTACTATGGTATTGATCAAATCAACAATCATAGTACTTAACCCAATCCTATCTACTCATCAGGAACCATAAGCCAGGTTTCACATCACCTATACCTATCCTTTACCTATAGCCATTTAATCATGTCTACTCAATCATAACCCTGCATTGAACTATTCAATTAACAAATGAGTTAATTGAGTAACTCAATACTTCACTCTTTCTAGCCTAAGCTTAAGTGTAATATATACTATTTAAGAATAATTGTTGTCACAACTATTCAATAGTATTGCTATTGCACTATTTTGTCTCTTATGTGATTTACCCACATGAGATATTCCAAGATTCAATATGCTTTGATAAAGCATAAAGATCTCACTCATTATATTTTATCTAATTCATATATGTACTCGAATTGCAATTGTGCTACTTGAGTAGAATATGAATTCATCTCAAAGCTAGATTTTGTTAATGTGGTGTTGTTATAACCCGTACCATAGTATGTGTTATACACCATGTTGATCAATGAACCATTTGAGCCATGACCTCAAATATCAATCATTCATACCCAATCCAATGCCTACTTAATCTTGTCTCTATGTATTGAACTATTCGACTTGCAAATGTGCTAATTGAGTACTTCAAGCATTCTTAAAACCTAGCCTAGTTTCTAAGTGCAATAGATACTGTTCAAGAGTAATTGTTGTCACATTTACTCAATAGTGTTGTAGTTGCACAAATTGACTCTTGTGCAATCTATTACACTTGAGCTATTCCTAAAACTCTTATATGCTTTGATAAAGCATAAAAACTTCATCAATTATATTTTTGCCTAGTCCAATTATCTCTCCAATCATATCGATCTCTCCCAACTAAGCTCTCCAATCCATATCTCACAAATCATGATCCTTTACCATATCCCTTCTTGTCATAACATCTCAATAAATCTAAATTGTTGAATAAACACCTTTCAGTTGTTTGATTTGTTTGATTTATGTTTGTATGGATTGTTTATGGTATGCTATTTCTTGTGCTATAGTTTATGCGAAGAGCTACGCGCTTAGTTGAGAGAAGTGAAACGTCGTGATCTTCAAAAAGGCAAGTGACACACATATCCCTTACCCATTTTACTTATGCATTAGTTTATTCACCTCTTGTAGTATGCATGATAGGTGATTTACTCAACTGTTTTATCAAATGCTTAGATCCTAGTAGTGTGTAGCAATCCCTCAAACCCCACCTGTTAGGATGCTAAGTACCTTGTTAACCTTGATGCCATGCTAAGACCACTTGAAAAGTGTTTTGTGAAAAGTTAAGAACTTCAACTAAAATGAAACACCTGGGTGGATTGGTTTGATGAAGGCGGTGGTGTTGAGTGGCGACCTGGGGCTACACTTTGTGTAGTTGCTGCCTGGGCGTACACTTGTGGTCGGCCACCCAGGAACAAAGAGATGGCTATGTCTTCCATGCTTAGTGTACTTCCAGTGCAGCCTTATGACATTATGGGCTCTGTCTTGACTGATTTGATGTGGGGGTGCAACTAGGTGCAAGAAGACGGTGGTAGAAAAATTATAGGCTGGGAATGGATCTTGCCAGTTAGTTGCCCTCTCCTTCTAAAAGGTCTCGTTTCATTTTATGTATGGGCATAAAATGAATCGTAAGGTGAAAGTGCACAACCCTTGCAAGGTGTATAAAACTAATCGATTAGCCGTGTCCTCGGTTATGGACAATTGAGTCTCTAGACATGGAATGTACGGAAGAATCTCATCACCGTTTCTGAATAAATTAAAAATTTGTCTAGAAACACTTAGGACAGGGGCACCTCAGAGCTACATACCTTTCAAGGATGTGGTGGACTCTGAGGGCTATCCTGAATTATTTAGAATAACACCTCAGAGCTACATACCTTTCAAGGATGTGGTGGACTCTGAGGGCTATCCTGAATTATTTAGAATAACACCTCAGAGCTACATGCCTCCAGTATGTGGTGAACTCTGAGGGTTATTCTAATTTTGTTGAGTGGCACCCCAGAGCTACATACCTTTCAAGTATGTGGTGAACTTTGGGGGCTATCTTGACCTTTAAAAGTCTTGAATGTTTAATAAAAGTATTAAAAATGATTTTAGGATAAAATTGGCTTTATGCAAATCAGCCCTTGAGCTCCACCAGCCAAATGTCATGTAGTATAGTCTTTCCACAAAAATGCCACCAAATATGTGTCATTTGCCAGTACATCATTGTACTGACCCCTCTGGGGCTGCATATTCAAACGTGCAGGTTTTATTTCGAGTAAGGAACCAGGAGTAGGATCTCGAGACTACATTCCAACATGTCTGCCTGTGGCACGTGATGAAGAATGGAGGCTCACTGCAACTATGCTTTATGCTGTGTACTCGTAAGGTTGAAGACCTATGTAACTAGATTTATGTTGTAATATTGATGCTATTGCAATGATTACTTATTTTGTACTGTGGTGCCATCTACTGATCCAGGGAATGGCACATATACACAGGAGATTTGCCTTTAGTAAAAGGCGGGTCGTTACAGTAATAGAATAGACCACCAATAATTCTAGTATATAGAACCAACGATATCGTAATAATCAAATGATAATACCAAATTGGGGTATGACCATACTAGATTGTTAGTGTTTAAAGTATGCTTGCTTGAGGTGATGAATGTTTGTTAGATGTTGTTTGTGATATGAATTGCCTTGATCTGCTGTGTTTGGGTAGGAATTTTCTTTAGATCCCTTCTATCTATTCTCATCTATTGTAAGCCCTAAACCTGTCCTAAACTCAAACAGATGCATGCTCAATGCCAGAAAGATCACAACAACCCTCAAATGGAGATAGCAATGCTGAAAGAGCATTTCTCGCCTAATTGATTTTGGCGTTTGTTAACAATACATTATCTATTAATATGTGTGTTAATCTCTGCAGGATTTTATTATGTTCTTACACAAGATATTGGGTTTCCTATATTATAATTCATGATAATCATTGTTCAAAGGAAATCCATGAGATGGTGGCATTTATAGGCTCGGGAAGAAGAGCATTACAAAGTAAATCTGCCTAGGCCGGCTATAGCCGGACCCCGGACCGGCTTTAGCCGGAGTGCACAAACTTTGGGGCGAAAACCCCTTTGTTGCACCCCAGACATTTGTCCGGCTTTTGTCTGCCCAGTTTGGATATTTCAGGCCAGCTATTTCCGGTGTGGACACCGGCTTTAGCTGGACTTAACTCCGGCTTTAGCCGGACTTTCCTGGCAGCCAATGGTCAGATTTTTCAGGGGGGGTATAAATACCCCCTCCTTCTTCCTCAAGAAGCTACTCGTCCCAAGCTCAAGAACACCATTATTGGAGCCACAAAATTCACAAGATCTCCCCCTCAACCCACCAAAGCTCTTGATATTTGGAGAATCGAAGGAGGAGGCCTTGATCTACATCCTCATCGAAGCGATTTACTTTCCCCTCTCATTTGCTTGAGGGCCCTTGTGTCCTGGGTTTCCTTGAATCTCTAGACCTTGATTTGTGTATTTGATATCTTGCTACTTGTTGTTTGACAGCATTGTATTGTCCTTGGGAGCCTCCAATTCTGTTGTGGATGCGTGCCCCAAGATTGTAAAGGCCGGTTCCGCCTTGAGGAATCCCTTAGTGGAAAGTGAGCTAGGCCTTTGTGGCAAAAGCTTGCACCAGAGAATAGGGTGAGCCTTTGTGGCGTTGGTTAGGCCTTTGTGGCAACCACACCTCTCCAACATAGATGTACTTCCCCTAAAAAGGAAGGAACTACGGGAATCACATCGGTGTCTCCGTGTGCTCCACTCTCGGTTTCCTCTATCCTTTATTGCCTTTATATATTGTATCTTTCTTAGCCTGCTAGTTGTCATATAGGTAAATTCACCCTAGTTGCATATCTAGATAATTTACCTTTTGTGTCAAGCCTAAATTGAAAAGGAATTAAAATTTGAGTAGCACCTATTCACCCCCCTGTAGGTGCCCTTACGATCCGTTCAATTGGTATCAGAGCCTCGACTCTTTATTCGGGCTTAACCGCCTAAGAGTATGGGCATCGAAGGTAGTGAGGACTCGGGTAATCAAGTTTCCGTGGATGATTTCAAAACCTTGGAATCATCCATGACATCTCAAATAAGCGAGTTGCATGAAATGATAGTGCAACTCATGCAAGCTAAAATTCCTAGTGCTCCTCCTCTCCTGGATAAACCCGCTACTCCACATGTGGAGAATGCGGGGTTGGAAGAAGAGGTTGCCGACAAACAACAAGAGGCTAGGTCATCCACTAAGGGTGACGGGAAAGGTGAATTCCCTCATTGGTATTCACCCGACCCACCGATCCCTCATCCTCATATTAACAATAGAGGTGACCCACCCAAGCTAGATGCATTAAACTTTGGTCAATGGCAATATCAAATAATCTCTCAGATGCGCAGTTCTTGCATCGAGCTTTGGAGAATTGTTGAAGAAGGATTCAAGGCCATGGATCCTAACAACTTGACAAGAAGAGAGGTGGTTGATATCCAACTCAATGCAACCACTCTTCACATGATTCAAATTTCCGTTGGGTCCAAGGACTTGCCTCACATCCAACACTTCTCCACCGCCAAAAAAGCTTGGCAAGGCCTCTCCGATGTATTTGTTGGCAATGAGAGCATGAAGAGAACAAGATATGTGGCATTTTCAAATCAAGCGGAGGGATTCTTTATGAAGGATGGTGAGGACCATCAAGAGATGTATAGAAGACTCAAGGCCATTGCTACCACCTTCAAGAACCTAGGTACTCATCATATTGATGATGAGCGGATCAAGATGAAGTACATCCTTGCTTACACGCCATTTGAGCCCGCGGATTTGAAGAGTGTTCACGGAAAACACAACTTTCATGAGATGACCTCCAATCAAGTGATGCAAGAGATGCAAGCCTACAAGGTTGCCGCACAAAATGCGGAAGATGCTCATGCTCGTTCCATGGGAATGCAAAGAAGTTCCAACCTTGCATTGAAGGCAAGTGTGCTTGAGAGAGAAGTTCCTCTTCAAGCAAGTATTGAAGCAAGACTAGAGATGTGTCCCGAAGATATGAGGCATGAGTACCATGAGAACATGGCTTTCTATGGAAAATCCTTTTGGGCTGATCCCAACAAGGCTAAAGAAGACAATCAAAGAAGAAGCAAGTCAAGTGGTTTTCAAAGGAATGACAACAATGGTCAAAGGATGAGGACATGCTACAATTGCAATGGTAGATTTCACTTTGTTGCCGAGTGTCCTTATGAGAAGAGAGAAGAACATGGTGGGAAGCTCATTCTCAAGAGCAAGACCAAGTCACTGATACGTCTCAAACGTATCTATAATTTTTGATGCTCCATGCTTGTTCTTACACCATTTGCTTAGTGTTTTGTTACACTTCGTGGCGTTTTTATGCATTTTCCAAAACTAACCTATTAACAAGATGCCACAGTGCCAGTTCCCTGTTTTCTGCTATTTTTGTGTTTCAGAAAAGTTACACAGGAAATATTCTCGAAATTGGACGAAACAAAAGCCGAACCTCCTATTTTTACCGAAGCTTCGTGAAGACCGAAGATGAGACGAAGAGGGGCCAGAGGCTGGCCACACCACCGGGGGGCGTGGCCCAGCCCCTGGCCGCGCCCACCCATGGTGAGCCCGCCTGGCCCACCTCCTAACGACGCCCCTTCTCCTATAAAGTTCCGTCGACGGGAAAAACCTAAGGCCCGATCAATTTTCCAAAAACACATCACGATCCACCGCCGTCATTGACCCGAGATCGGGAGGGTCCAGAAGCTCTTCCTGGCACCCTGCCGGAGAGGAGAATCACCACCGGAGGTCTTCTTCATCGCCATGCTTGCCTCTGGCGTGATGAGTGAGTAGTCTACCTTGGACTATGGGTCCATAGCAGTAGCTAGATGGTTGTCTTCTCCACCATGTGCTTCATGTTTAGATCTTGTGAGCTGCCCTACATGATCGAGATCATCTTTATGTAATTCTACATGTTGTGTTTGTTGGGATGCGATGAATATTGGTGTTATGTTAAGTTGATGTTCTGAAATTTATCTTATGTTATCTCTATGTTGTTTATGATCTTGCATGCTCTCCGTTGTTAGTAGCTATCTTGGCCAAGTAGATACTAGTGACTCCAAGAGGGGGTATTTATGCTCGATAGTTGGGTTCATGCCTCTATTTAATCTGGGGGAGTGATAGAAACCTCTAAGGTTGTAGATGTGTTGTTGCCACTAGGGAGAAAACAACAATCTTGTGTCCAAGGACATTTGCTTTGTTTACATTACACACTTTGCTTAATGCAATTATCTGTTGTTCGCAACTTAATACTCAAGGGGTCCTCGGATGATTCCCCGCGAGTGGATTATCAGTCATAGATGCAATTGGATGGCGGTCTATGTATTTTGTTGTAATGCCCTGAGTAAATCTCACAGTGATTCTCGTGACATATACACGTTATCTTTATTCTATCAATTGCCGAACTGTAATTCGTTTACCCAGCATGTCGTTATTTATCTTACGGAGAGACACCACTAGTGAACTATGGACCCCGGTCCAATTTCCTTTATATTGCTATTACTGTTTACTTTTACTCGCACTGTTTACTTTCTCGCATACTACTATTGCTTTCCACTTGATACACTCAATCCTTTGTTTACAGCAAACCGGTGAGATTGACAACCTCATCGTAAGTTGGGAGCAAAGTTCTTGGTTGTGTTGTATGCAGGTTCCACGTTGCTGCTGGTGCAAAGCAAAGCCCTAGACGAGGCGCCTTATAAATTGTCTAGAGCTGTGATGAAGCTAGCAGGCATCACCTTCTGAAGTTTGGCTTGTTCCTACTGGTTCGATAAACCTCGGTTTCTTACTGAGGGAAGACTTGCTACTGTGCTCATCATACCTTCCTCTTGGGGTTCCTAACTGGGTGGTTATCTGCCCGCATCAAGCATTTTTTTGGCGTCGTTGCCGGGGAAAAAGAAGATTTCTGCAAGGGGAGTCTCGCACGCACATCCTTTACTTTGTTTATTGTTTTGCTTTACTTTATTTTTGCTTGCATCATTTTATCAAAAATACAAAAAAATAGTATCCTTTATAGTTGTTACTTTTTTACTCTTAGTTCATTATGTTGTTCCCTAATTATGTTTTGGAGGACCTCTCAGTAGGTAGTGGTTCTATTATTGGAAAATGTAACATTGAGGAGTTCTTTAATCATATTAGTATGCATAAAGATATTGAGGATAAATCTTTGGCTGAGCTTGCTCCTAGTTATGAAGTTGCTGCTGCTTATTTAGTTCACATGTTGGAGGCTAGGTTTTTTTTTTTTTGAAACTTTTCTACTGCAGGGGAGCCCCCCACAGCCTCATTTTATAACCAAAAATCCACTGTACAGTTTATATACAAACAAGAAGAGGAGGGAGAGTAAAAGGAGAAAAGAGCAAAACTAATTACAACAAATTGTCAATCCATGATGACAAAGAGTCAATATCAGAAGCTTTCACCCTATGCTTAAGAAGGGTTACTTGGTGCACGAACAAGGCTTTCCATCCTCTGAAACTTGGCCGAATTCCTTTGAAAATATAACCATTGCGTTGCTTCCAAATGCACCAACAAGCCAGAATAACCACTTCAGAAAAACAAGGTCCATTGAAGTGTTTTCGTGATCTAACCCGCGATTCATAAGTGGAACCAATATACCAAGGAATTTGCAGGTAGTTCCAGATTCTTGTGCTGAAGAGACAATTAAAAAATAAATGCCTCCAGTCCTCCAGAATATGAGCTGAACATAAAACACAATTATGATTTTGAGTGACAGTCCAATGTCTCCAAAGTAACATATCTTTGGTGTTGATACGATCATGTAACACCGTCCAAGCAAAAAATTTGTGCTTTGAGGTGCATTTGCTCTTCAGATCCAGCAAGAGGGAAGGTGATCATCAATATTTTTGAAATTCAGATTGTAGGCAAGGCTTGGCCTAAAGATTCCTTTTCCCGAATTAAGAATCCATGAATCTTTATTATCAGGATAAATTGTCAGATTCTGTAACACTCCTTGCAACTGATGAAGTTCAGAATGAGCTTCAACTGAGATGGGCAAATGAAACCCCTCCAAAATATTTTCCAAGTTATGGAACTCATGAACAGACTGCAACTGGTCTTTGGCATAGGAAAATAATCTTGGAAATTGATCTTTTAAGAGAGTATGGGACCAAAGATCAGACCAGAGGAGAATAGATCTCCCATCTCCCACTTGACATCTTGTAATTGTTCTATAAACATCCACCAGGGAAAAAACTCCTCTCCACCAAAATGAGCCTGAAGTTATAACAGCATGAGGAACTGACTCATGATAATATGAGTCCTTTATCAACTTTACCCAAGGAGTATCAAAGTCATTATAAAACTTATGAAGATGCTTGAGCAATAAGGCAACATTCTGAAGTTTCAGATTTATGATGCCAAGTCCTCCTTTACTCTTCGGTCTACAAACCATGTCCCAAGCTGCTAATGAATTTACTTTCTCCTTGTCTTTTCTCCTCCATAAGCAGTGACGTCTAGCTCTGTCAATCACATCCAGAAGCCCCACTGGAAGCATAAGAGTTAACATGTAATATGTTGGAAGAGATGATAGAACAGAGTTAACCAAAACCAGGTGATCACCATAAGACAAGAAAGAAGTAGTCGATGATAATCTTCTTTCAATTCTATCAGTTAAGGGGGGAAAGATCCCTGATAGTAGGTTTGGTAGTACCCATGGGAAGTCCCAAGTAGGTAAATGGCATAGTGCGCAGTTGACAGCCAAAAACATTTGCCATATCAAGACTTTCCTCCTCTGATAAATTTATTGGAATGATAGAAGACTTATGATAATTCACTTTGAGACCAGAAAAAACAGCATATCTCTGTAGGATTTCTCTGAATTTTTCCAATTCTGCCTGAATAGCAGGCAGGACAATTATGGTGTCATCAGCATATTGCATGATAGGATATTTTCCTCTCACTGGAATAGGAGCTGATAGAGAGCCTTCTTCATAAGCTTGATTAACTAGGCTTTGCAATAGATCTGCCCCTTCAACAAAAAGAAGAGGAGATAGTGGATCACCCTGTCTCACTCCCCTCTTGCAAATAAATGGCTTTCCAGGTACACCATTTAGCAGCACCGAGGAAGAACCAGAAATCAGAATCTCTCTTATCCACTGAAGAAATTTATCAGGAAATCCCTTGGCTCTCATAACTTGAAGGATGGCATCATGATCTAGAGTATCAAAGGCTTTCTCAAAATCAATCTTGAAAATGACAATTTTCCTTCTAGATTTTTGACATTGATGAATAAATTCAAATGACCATGCCAGGCAATCTTGTATGGTTCTGTCCTTTATAAAACCATATTGGTTTTCATGAATAGTTCTGGTAATAATCTTTTGCATTCTATTTGCTGCAAGCTTTGTTAGAAACTTCAGACATGCATTTGTCAATGAAATAGGCCTGAAATCATTGACACTTTCAGGATTTTGCTTCTTGTGCACCAAAGTGATATATGAACCATTAATACTCTCAAGAGCAGCAGTACCAGAATAGAAATCATTACATAAATTAATGAAATCATTCTTGATAATTGGCCAGCATTTTTTCATGAACATACCATTGAACCCATCAGGTCCAGGGGCCTTATCAACCTTCATATGTTTGACAATGCCTTCAATTTCCTCCATGGAAAATGGATCACAAAGATGTGATAAATTATCAATAGGTTGCAACAAGTCAGTCAGGTTGAAAGGAGTAGCAGTTGGAATTGCCACTCCCATTCTATTCTTGAAGCTGTGCCAGAAAGCAGAGGCCTTTTGTTGATGATCTCTGAGGATTACACCATCCTCATTAGCAATCTGAGTGATAGTATTTTGCCTGTACCTCTCAGTGGCTTTGGCATGAAAGAATTTAGTATTTTCACCTCCCAATTTAAACCATCTAATTATGCACCTCTTTTTCCAATAATCAGACTGAATCTGAAGAAGATTAGTAAGATGAACTTTCACTATTTTCCTAAAGTTGAATTCAGGCCTACTCAAATCTCTTTCATCTTCAAGCTGATCAAACAACAAAATCACTCTATTGCACTTTTCAATTAGAAGCTTTATCTGTGAAAGTTATTTTCCCCACTTTTTCAGTTCATATCTGAGGTTCCTGAATTTGGCAGTTAGAACATTTGCAGAGGATTTGGCTCTTACAGGAGTATTCCATACCCTTTTGACTAATTCCATGAAACCATTTTGCTGAATCCAGTGATTTTCAAAGCGAAAAACATTGGCCTTTGGAATCACTGTAGAAATGCTGACAACACAAGGAGTGTGATCAGATGTGGATTTTGCAAGAGGAGATACCAAAGTATTGGGGTAAACAGAAATCCAGCAGAAACTAGTGAAAAACCAATCAATTTGCTGCAGCAAAGGATGATCTTGCATGTTGGACCAAGTGTAATTCCTTCCTTTTAGTGGCAGCTCAAGCAAGCCAAGATAACTGATTATCTCATTGAAAATAAAGATGTCATTCATATCAGCACCAGGTCTATTTCTGTTTTCAGTTGATCTCATGAAATTAAAATCACCCACAATTAGCCAATTGTCATGATCAGGGATATGAAGGTCATGTAACCATTGAACAAAAATGTCTCTCTCAATTCCCTAACAAGGGCCATAAACATTAACCAAGGTCCATGATTCCCCTGTATGCTGAGAGGAAAAAAAAATCTGATAGCTGATCTATGAATTTCTAGTAGGTGACCACTGAAAATAGAACTATTCCATAGAACAATAAGCCCACCAGAAGCCCCATCAGATGGAGAGAACACAAAACGATCAAATCTTTTAGGACAAAAAGATCTAATGAAAGAATGATCAAAATCTTGTCTTTTGGTTTCTTGCAGACAGATGATTGCACATTGACTTTCCTCAATTTTATTATAAACAAGCAATCTTTTGTCCTTGTCATTTAAACCACACACATTCCAGTCAAGAACTTTCCAATCAAGCAAACGCATTGTGGAACTATCCATTAAACTTATATAAAGTATTGCAAGCACACTTGTCCAGATCATCCAGACAAGGAACATAGTACCAAAAGTGAATATAGAAGCATTTAGGGTACATGCCAGAGAAGGATAAAATATATATGGTCTTAAAAGGACATTTTAAAGTGGCCACACAAGCCAGACTTAAATGAGACTGAACACCCAAACATGGGCCAAAATAAACTTGCTGATGTCTATTCATTGGAATCATTCTTGGGCAAATCCTTCTCTGGACCAGCCATAAGCTTGTCCACTGTCATTTCTTCCTCTGGGACCTCCAAAGCCTGCCCTACCTTCTGCAGCAAAGGTATAGGAGTAAAAGGAGTTACTGGCTCTTCAGGGAAAGGCTTAGCAGATCTTGGCTTCTTCTTAGGAGTAGGCTTGTCTCTCATTGGTTCTAGTTTGAAACCATTTTGCTTCACCTGAAATCTTGTACTTCTCCTCACCTCAGACTCAACTGAAGGAGTTTCTCTCTTTCTGCCCTTTTTCTTTGCCATCTTGCTGGTTGTAAGATCAGACTGGCTATAAGAAACCACAGAATCTATAATAGGTGAAAGTTCAGTATTGTCATTACTGAGATCAGAGAAACTGAAGCTGCATTCTTGATCACTATCAATCATGGGAATATCCTCAAAGATTATTCTGCGAGCTAAAGGAAGAGATGTTTGCTCCACAGTGGAAGTTTCAGCACTGGAAGCAAAAGGCCATGACTTTGCCACATTGCAGAAAACTGACTGAACAAGGACAGCAGGAGGAACTCTGACATCTGGAAGATTCTTTAGCAGAACTTCAAACATACTTGTCCATTGCATTTCAGGAGGCAGAGCAGGGCCATAAGCTGCCAAATTAACTTTTTTGGCCCCTACCAGCAGAGTTGTAATATCTTCAGAGCTGACATTGTAGTTGAACTGACAGAAATTAACAATTATCTGAGCTGGGTGAACTGAATTTACTGAAGAATTGTCAGAGTGATTGATTACATTAGAATCTGATTCCTGGAACATTTCAGCCTCATCCTCTTCACCATGCTGCTGATCAGGATGCATATGAATATTCTGTCCCATGAAACCTTCAAAGGGTTGATTCTGCACAGGAGGCTCATTCCATCCCAACTCTGGGTAAGGAGGTAGAACAAAATTTCCAAGCTGGGGCAGCAGATGACCAGGCAGAGGGTGAGGGTTACCATCCAATTAGAGGTTTCTCTTGGGACACAAACGAAATAAAAAGGATAAGGAGAGGTTATTACAGTAGGAATAACTTCCAAGACTCAAATAAAAGAAAAAGAACTGAAAGTAAAACAATGGGTTATCTCCCAAGAGTGCTTTTCTTTAACTCCTTTGAGCTAGGCGCAGAAAGTGCGAGTCAAGTAATATCAAGTGATGCATTAAGATCCATTGCAGAAGTCTTTTCAATAAGACATTGTATTGCATCCACATAAGTTTTTGAAGACCCCTTGTGATCACGCTTTGGTTCACTACTTTCATCAAAAGGGTTTTTAGGACAAATCCAATCGAAATTCTTTTCCAAAGCTTCATGCAATCCTACAAGTTTGCAAGGAATTGGTACTTTGATGTCTTGGAAGTTATTCCTACTGTAATAACCTCTCCTTATCCTTTTTATTTCGTTTGTGTCCCAAGAGAAACCTCTAATTTGAGTGAGGTAAGATTTGGGGATGTTGCTGTCCTGAAACAGATTTCGGTGCTGCACCGTAAAAATTCGTGAAAATTCTCAGAATATCTTTTTGACCTGCGATTTCTTGTTCATATGCCCCAGGTTATTTTCAAACTTTCATTAGTTTTACATTTTTTAATTTGAGCAACAGAAAACCCTCGAAAAAATCAATCTTTGTTAGCTGTTCTGTTTTGACAGATTTCTGCCACTATTTGTGTTTGCCTCTCGATCGCTTTTTTTTTAGTTCTTTTGATCACAGAACTTTTGGGGAAGTTGCTACAATAGCATAGGCTTTATATGTGGTGGTTTTGAGTTGAAACCTGAACCAAAAAAAGGTTGATTCATTATTATGCTTACACTAATGTTGCTAATAAAATTGTGTTGAGTTTTGTATGTAGGAAATTTTCAAGTGTAGGGATTGGAGAATGATGAGATGAGGTGAAGAATGGACAAAAGCTCAAGCTTGGGGATGCCCACGCACCCCAAGAAATATCCAAGAGGTACAAGCGTCAAAGCTTGGGGATGCCCCCGAGGCACCCCTTCTTCATCGGCAAAAATCAGGTCACCTTTCAAAACACTATATTTTTATTGCTTCATGCACTATGCATTTTTCTTAGAGCTTCTTTACTTATCAGTTTTCTTTAGTTTTGTTTGCTGCAATAAATGGTTGGACTCCAACAAATTTTCTTTTGGAGAAGATGTACTCATTTTTCATTTGCCAAGAACACTCCGTTTTTCACTCTTATCGTTCAACGAGTGTTCTCTTTTTCTACTACTGCATTTAGCTTTCGTTTTTCGCATTGATTTTTGTTCAGATATTGTTTTATGTTTGCATCAAGGTGTATTTTGACCTCTGGTCCATGTTGTTATTCATCAAAAGAGTTGTTTCAAAAAGGTTTGAATGGTGTTGGAAAAGAGAAAAAGTTTCATACAAAAAAGTGGTACAAAAAGGAGCTTGTTTAGACTGCGGCTTAGACTTTTGCATGCCATGCTTGATGTCGTTTTGATAGTATGCTTAGTGATTTTTTCTGTAGCATGACTTTTCTCAAATGACTGAGATTGTTTAATGAGCCTTTGAAAAAATCATGCGTTGTTTTTATTATACGGAAGCATTTATTTGGTTTTCTCCTTGATGCTTTATTTGGGTTGACTTGGCGCATGATTACAACATGTTTGACTCATACAAAGTCGCCATAAGCCTCTATGATCATTTAGTTTTTGACTTTTGATGCCATTTTATGCTTCTCTTAATGATGTTTTGTCGCTATGCATGATTATGGCCGTTATTGCTCTCTTAGTTGGTCGCTCCCTGTCTTTTGCTAGCCCTCATTTTGTACTGAGTATGTGCTCTACTCGTGCATCCAACTCCTAAAAACCAAGTTATGCCAATGTGTCCAACATACATACCTATTAGCAATTTTCTATTCTAAAGTACATTTGACTTGCTTTTATCTATCCTTTGAATTAAACTTTTACCGGTGTTATGAGAAAATTGGTCAGTAAAGCTCTCACGAACCTGATGGCACAATTTACTTTCTCGCTTTTAAAAATTTGACATTGTGGCTCTCTTATGTTGAGTTGTTATGCTTGCAAGTTGTAAGTTGGAAATTAGCCAAACCATGCCATCATGGGGTAAGCTTTCAACATTGCACTTCTTATTTGAGTTGATATTGTGATCTTTTGTTTATGGATACTCGCGATGTGAAACAAGTTGGGAATCTTGCGGGATCATGGAGTTTTTATATGTGTTAGAGAAACGCCTGGGCCGCTAATCTAAGCCATGCATAATTCATGATGGAAATTTACAGCATGCCCATAGTGGACATTTGACGACGCATCTCAAAATAAAAAGCTATACCAATGGTAAATAAAAGAGATGCTGAGGTGTTCATTATCTGTTTGTCCTATCATTTTGATGTGGGCTTGTTCCATGTCATTGGGCACAGAGGTACCCCGTTGGCGGTTCTCGATGATACACATATACTTACAATGACAAGAGCTTGCTTGGGACCCTAAGTCGAGTAGCATGAGGTTTGGGTATTCGTACTTCATGGGACACGATGTTTTCAACTTATGATTTGTCAAGCATATGCTTCATAATTGTACTCGCATTAACTTTAACCATTCAAGATGCCTATGATGGGGGCAATGAGAGCTCAAAGCTAGTAAGTACCATAATTTTTGAAGGTTTATAAAACTTGCAATCACTGCTTCCCTCTGCGAAGGGCCTTTCTTTTACTTTTATGTTGAGTCTCCACCTTCTACCTTTATGCACCATCTAAAAGAGCATAGTTGTCATTCTGAGTTTAATGTGCATAGTCCCAACGTTTATCATTGATTGATTCATGATTATGGTTTTACTTGTTCTTAAATTATTTGTATCTAGTCACCCTCTTAAACTTGAAGGTGTCCTATGCATTTATGTTTTGCTACTCCATGAGGGACAAGCTGAAAACCATTTGCTATGTTTTTCCATATGACTTGAACACACGGTTGACTTTCATTGTTTCATTTTTCATGATCTTTCGTTTGTGTTCTTTTTCATGTTATAACATGGTTGCTAAGTTTCTTCTATCAAGATTATGTCTTTCATGCCCATGTTTTAAGTTCTTTTGATCCCAGCACTCAATGCTTACATAGATGATCAAGATTGTGATGGTGCATGTCACCTCACAAATTATTCTTTTGTTATCACTTACCTACTCGAGGACAAGCAGGAGTTAAGCTTGGGGATGCTTGATACGTCTCAAACGTATCTATAATTTTTGATGCTCCATGCTTGTTCTTACACCATTTGCTTAGTGTTTTGTTACACTTCGTGGCGTTTTATGCATTTTCCGGAACTAACCTATTAACAAGATGCCACAGTGCCAGTTCCCTGTTTTCTGCTGTTTTTGTGTTTCAGAAAAGTTACACAGGAAATATTCTCGGAATTGGACGAAACAAAAGCTGAACCTCCTATTTTTACCGAAGCTTCGCGAAGACCGAAGATGAGACGGAGGGGGGCCAGAGGCTGGCCACACCACAGGGGGGCGCGGCCTAGCCCCTGGCCGTGCCCACCCATGGTGAGCCCGCCTGGCCCACCTCCTGATGACGCCCCTTCACCTATAAAGTCCCCTCGATGGGAAAAACCTAAGGCTCGATCAATTTTCTAGAAACACATCGCGATCCACCGCCGTCGTCGACCCGAGATCGGGAGGGTCCAGAAACTCTTCCCGGCACCCTGCCGGAGAGGGGAATCGCCATCGGAGGTCTTCTTTGTCACCATGCTTGCCTCCGGCGCAATGAGTGAGTAGTCTACCTTGGACTATGGGTCCATAGCAGTAGCTAGATGGTTGTCTTCTCCACCATGTGCTTCATGTTTAGATCTTGAGAGCTGCCCTACATGATCGAGATCATCTTTATGTAATTCTACATGTTGTGTTTGTTGGGATCCGATGAATATTGGTGTTATGTTAAGTTGATGTTCTGAAATTTATCTTATGTTATCTCTATGTTGTTTATGATCTTGCATGCTCTCCGTTGTTAGTAGCTATCTTGGCCAAGTAGATACTAGTGACTCCAAGAGGGGGTATTTATGTTCGATAGTTGTGTTCATGCCTCTATTTAATCTGGGGGAGTGACAGAAACCTCTAAGGTTGTAGATGTGTTGTTGCTACTAGGGAGAAAACAACAATCTTGTGTCCAAGGATCTTTGCTTTGTTTACATTACACACTTTGCTTAATGCAATTATTTGTTGTTCGCAACTTAATACTCAAGGGGTCCTCGGATGATTCCCCGTGAGTGGATTATTAGTCATAGATGCAATTGGATGGCGGTCTATGTATTTTGTTGTAATGCCCAGAGTAAATCTCATAGTGATCCTCATGACATATGCACGTTATTTTTATTCTATCAATTGCCCAATTGTAATTCGTTTACCCAGCATGTCGTTATTTATCTTATGGAGAGACACCACTAGTGAACTGTGGACCCCGGTCCAATTTCCTTTATATTGCTATTACTGTTTACTTTTACTCGCACTGTTTACTTTCTCGCATACTACTATTGCTTTCCACTCGATACGCTCAATCCTTTGTTTACAGCAAACCGGTGAGATTGACAACCTCATCGTAAGTTGGGAGCAAAGTTCTTGGTTGTGTTTTGTGCAGGTTCCACGTTGCTGCTGGTGCAAAGCAAAGCCCTGGACGAGGCGCCTTATAAATTGTCCGGAGCTGTCGCGAAGCTAGCAGGCATCACCTTCTAAAGTTTGGCTTTTTCCTACTGGTTCGATAAACCTCAGTTTCTTACTGAGGGAAGACTTGCTACTGTGCTCATCATACCTTCCTCTTGGGGTTCCCAACTGGGTGGTTATCTGCCCGCATCATTCACCATCAAAGAAGCCATTTGTGAAGAAGGCTGGATCCAAGAAGAAGCAACAACCAAAGTTTATGTTATTGACTCAAGAAGAGTACTCCGCAAGTGAGAGTGATGAAGAAGAAACCTCTACTAGTGAGATGGCTGCAATTGCAACCACCTCCACTTCTCCCACATCACTCTTTGAATCCCCCAATGAGGATTCTCCCATTAAGAACGTCAAGTGCCTTATGGCCAAGTCTTCCAAGGTATCACCCACCCCTTCCTCTTCCATCTCTAAGATAAATGATGCCACTTTGAATGATCTTGCTAGTCTTAGAGTAAAGGAAGAAATCATTGTTTTTGATGATTATGTATCTAGTGTAGATGGTATACACAAGATACACTTTGAAAGCCTATTGAGTCAATATGGTAAGACTCTTGAAAAACTAGATGACCAAATGAGGCTTGAAAAAGATTATGCTCATGACATTGCCTCACTAAAAGACTCTCTTGAAGGAGAGGAAGAGGAACGAGCAACTCTTGAAGAGAAGCTCGATTCCATTGAGGAATCTAATATTGAAGTTATCTCTAAACTCACTAAAGAGCGGGACCATGCTCGTGCCAAAGTAAAAGTGCTTAAAAAGGAAAAGATTGAATTTGGTGTTGGTCATGATAAACTTGTTAAGGATTTAGAAGATCTTGACAAGGCTCACAAGGCCTTGAAAAGTGAACACTCTATTCTTACCAAGTCACATGAACAACTTCAAATTCAATTGACTAAAAATGATGTGCCTAGTTCTTCCACTTCTACTTGTGATCATGCAAATATTATTGAAGAAAATGCTAGGTTGAAGGATGAGCTTGCCAAGTCCACCATTCCCATTAGTGAGAAAAACTTGAATGATCTTTTGAGTAAGCAAAATGGATTCAGTGATAAAATGGGACTTGGTTTTGTCTCAAAGAAGAAGAGGAAGAACAAGAAAAAGAAGGCCAAGCCCATGCAAGCAAAGAAGGATCCCATTGTGGGTGGGAAAGCCACTCATGATGATCTTGCGGGAATTGCTAACCCTCACTATGTTTTATTTCATGATTATTATGGTGATGTGTATGCAAAATATGTTGGTCCAAATGATGGTTATGTTGCTTGGTCTATTTGGGTTCCAAAGACCCTTGTTGCTAACAAAAGAGGACCCATTGAGAAATGGGGACCTAAAACCAAGCAATGATCTCTTGTAGGACTATAAAACCAAGCAATGATCTCTTGTAGGACTATGCTTCCGGTGGATCAAAATGGGTGCTTGATAGTGGATGCACAAGTCATATGACCAGAAGCAAGAAGATCATGACGGAGATGAGGCCTAATGTCAATAATATAACTATCACTTATGGAGACATGTCACAATCTGAGGTATTGGGTCTTGGCAAGGTGGTGGTCGCTCCGGATATTTCCCTTGTGGACGTCATGCTTGTTGAGACCCTTGGTTATAATTTACTTTCAGTTCGTGCACTTGGTAAGATGAGCTTTTTCATCTTCATTGATAATGAAATTGTAGTACTCTTGCGGAGCAAGTCTCTAAAGGTCACTTTTGTTGGGCATACTGAAAACAACTTCTATGTGGTGGACTTCTTGGGGAAAACCACTACAAGTGCAATGTGTCTATTTGGAAAGGCCGACGTGGGTTGGCTTTGTCATCGCCGACTAGCCCATGTCAATATGAGAACTTTGCAAAGCGTTCACAAGGGAGGCCACATTCTCGGACTAAAACAAGATGTTTCTTTTGCCAAAGATCGTGTTTGTAGGGCTTGCATTCTAGGAAAAATGCATGACTCTCCCCATTCAAGCAAGACTATTATTTCTTCCAAGAGGATTTTGGAGCTCCTTCATGTGGATATCTTTGGTCCTCCTTCTCATGCAAGTCTTGGTGGGAAGAAATATAGTTTGGTGATTGTTGATGACTATTCAAGATATACATGGGTTTATTTCTTTGAATACAAGAGTGAGACTCAACAAACCGTCATCAACTTTGCCAAAGAAGTTGAACGTCAATATGGGCAAAATATATTGGCAATAAGAAGTGACAATGGCAACGAGTTCAAGAACTACACCTTGAATGGTTTTCTTAGTGATGAGGGGATTCGACATCAATATTCCGCTGCATACACCCCTCAACAAAATGGTGTAGCCGAGAGGAAGAACCAGACTCTTATGGATATGGATAGGTCCATGTTGGCGGAGTTTAAGTCTCCATGCAACTTTTGGGCCGAAGCTATCTCTACGGCTTGTCATTCATCAAACCGGCTCTTCCTCCGCAAAGGCTTGAACATGACTCCATATGGAATACTCACCGGAAGCAAGCCCAACATCAAGTACTTCTGGGTTTTTGGTTGTAAGTGTTTCTTTCTTAGAAAAGGAGTTCATTTAGGTAAATTTGATCCAAAAGCATTAGAAGGTATTTTTGTTGGTTATGGTACCAAATCCCACACTTATAGAGTCTTCAACAAGCTCACCGGGCGTGTTGAAGAATCTTGTAGTGTGGTGTTCGAAGAAAATGATAGCTCCTAAGGGGGGCGAGATGTTACTTGTGATGTAGATGATGAAATACCTCAAGATGCCATAAGAAGAATGGGCGTGGGATTTATCCGCCCCATTGAGGGACACCTTGTGGCGGACCGAGAAGAACTATGCTCTACTCAAGTGGAGCCCTCATCTACACAAGTTCAACAAGCCTTTCCCGAAGAAGCAACTAATGCACCAACCGAAGAACAAGACAAGGACCTTCATGATGAAGAAGGGGCACCACCATCCTCTCTGGTTATTTCAACCGCCCCTAATTCTTCACAAGACCAAGATCAACCTACTCATGAAGAGAGTGATGATGTGATCAACGATCAAGGTCAAGTTAATGGTCAAGACGGGGACCAAAATGATCAAGATGATCAAGTGATTCCTCAAAGGTCAAATGAGGAGCTCGAAGCCCGTCGCAAGAGAAGAGTTGAAAGGAACTTGGAACTTAGAGGTCATACCCTTGAGAGGGTTATTGGAGATTTAAGAGGCAAAGTGTCAACTCGAAGTCAATTGGCAAAATTTAGCAATCATCAAGCCTATATCTCCATGGTTGAACCCAAGAAAGTATTTGAAGCACTTGAAGATCCGGATTGGTTGGATGCTATGCATGAAGAAATCAATAACTTCAAGCGCAATAATGTGTGGGTGTTAGTAGAGAAGCCAAGAGAGTGCCGCAATGTGATTGGCACAAAGTGGATAATCAAGAACAAGCAAGATGAGCATGGAATTGTTCTAAGGAACAAGGCAAGATTGGTTGCTCAAGGTTTCACTCAAGTTGAAGGCATTGACTTTGGAGAGACTTATGCCCCCGTGGCTTGCCTTGAGTCCATCTGTATCCTTCTTGCATATGCCACTCATGATAATTTTAAGTTGCAACAAATGGATGTTAAAAGTGCTTTTCTTAATGGTCCATTGAAAGAGGAAGTGTATGTTAAGCAACCCCCAGGGTTTGAAGACACCAACTTCCCTAACCATGTCTACAAACTCCATAAGGCACTCTACGGACTTAAACAAGCTCCACATGAGTGGTATGAGCACCTTAGGGAGTTGTTGTTAGACCGTGGGTTTGAAGTTGGGCAAATTGATCCCACTCTTTTTACTAAGAGGGTCAATGGGGAGCTTTTCATATGCCAACTATATGTTGATGATATTATCTTTGGCTCTACTAACAAAGCTTTTAATAATGAATTTTCAAAGCTTATGACCAATAGGTTTGAGATGTCTATGATGGGCAAAATGAAGTTCTTTCTTGGTTTTGAAATCAAGCAATTGAAAGAAGGGACCTTTATTAATCAAGCCAAATATGTCCAAGACATGCTCAAGAGGTTCAAGATGAAGGAACTAAATGGGGCCGCCACACCAATGCCCACTAAATGTCATCTTGAATTAGATCCCAATGGTAAAGATGTGGATCAAAAGGTATACCGTTCTATGATCGGTTCTTTGCTTTACCTTTGCGCATCTAGACCTGATATTGTGTTGAGTGTAGGTGTGTGTGCAAGGTATCAAGCCGCTCCTAAAGAAAGCCACCTAGTAGTGGTCAAAAGAATCTTTCAATATTTGGTTCATACCCCAACTTATGGGCTTTGGTATCCTAAAGTCTGAACTTTCTCTCTTTGTGGTTTATACTGATTCGGATTGGGCCGGTGACAAGGATGATAGGAAATCAACCTACGGGGCTTGCCAATTTCTTGGTAGGTCCTTGGTGTGTTGGTCATCTAAGAAGCAAAATTGCATATCTCTCTCCACCGCCGAAGCCGAATACATTGCCACCGCAAGTGGATGCACTCAGTTGTTGTGGATGAGGCAAACATTAAAGGAATATGGTGTCAATTGTGACAAAGTGCCTCGTTTGTGTGAAAATGAGAGTGCTATCAAGATAGCCTACAATCTAGTGCAACATTCAAGAACCAAGCATATTGAGATCCGGAATCATTTTATTAGAGATCATGTTGCCCGTGGTGATATTGAGCTTGCATATGTGTGCACCAAGGATCAATTTGCCGATATATTCACGAAGCCCCTTGATGAAGCAAGATTTGGATATTTGAGGAATGAGCTAAATATCATTGATCAAGGAGTGGCTTGAGCATCTTGCAAATACACCTATATTTCAATACTTGTTTGGTTTAGGTGTGGGCATGGAGATAGGGGAGTGCGGTCCTAATTAATTGGGGTATCCCTCCCCCATAATGCCGATAGTAACAAAATCATTCTCTTAATATCATTTTGTGATATATGAGCTTCAATGACGAGTATTGGTTATGGACCCAAGATACATCTTCGCGGTCCAATGCCATAACACTCATACATGGTGGCCTCGGCCACCGACCTCTTCTTTTCGAAGAGTTGATTCCTTGCAAATCCTATTTGAGTATTATTGGGCTTTTTCGTCGTTATCTCTTTCTTTGACATGGGAAGGCACTTGCATTGGATTTTCCAATGATTTTTCTTGTTTTTGCAATGTCAAGTGCCGAGAACCACTCCATGCGTGTTTTCCATCCTAAGCCTTCTTACCTAAAGCCTAGCATCAATCTCTCTCTCTTGCATGCCCAGAATTCATATTAAAAAATTCCTACTTTTGGTGATCTAGGCCGGCTATTGCCGGACTTAGTCTGGAAATAGCCGGTGGGGCGGCTATAGCCGGCCTTAACCCCGGCTAAAGCCGGTCCCATCGACGACCCGACTATTTCTCTCTTAGGGCTGTGGGGGTGAGGAAGTTACCTCATTTCCCCACACGCTCCTCCTCTTTAGCCGTCGCCCGCCCTTGGAGCCGCCGCCGCCATCCGTCGTCTCTCCGGTCGCCGGAGCCCCCTCCCCGGCCGGCCATTCTCTACGGCGCATTCCCCATGGACTAGGGTACCACTTCCATGCTCTCCTCTCTCTCTCTCTCACTAGGTGTAACCTATGGTTAGGGTTAGATGTTTTTGGTATCTTGGAGACATTGGGTGGTCTTGGATTCTTGGTTTAGCCTTGCATAGCGTAGATCAAAATACTTGAAGTGATTTGGTGGCCTACCTGTGCGATTTCGCACCTTGTTCATCTGGTCCGGCTAAAGCCGGTGTTAGGCAGGATATAACCGGCCAGACCGGCTAAAGCCGACATGAGGCCGGAAATAGCCGGTGTAGATCACCACTTTCAGTCATGTTTTTCGTTTTGGGTATTGCTTTTGATCCTCTGGCATGCATGCTTATCCTATATGCTATCTATCTATTTGCTGTTCACAAGTAGCTCTCATCCTAAGCGGTCTCGCTATGTTGATCCATCTATGGGTCGACGCAAGGAACAACAAGATTCTCGAGTTTCCGCTACTGTCAAGAAGAAGAGGTTGGAGGAGAGGAAGAAGAAATCCTTGTTTGCTAACATTGCTGATCTCAAGAGGTTGATAAAGCAAGAGTACCGCGAGTTTCGCGAACAGAAGTTCTATCTCATGCCCAGGGACACCACTAGCGCTTACTTCTACCGGATAGAGCATGAGAGGATCTATGAGCAGGTTTATGCATGCATGAGCACCAAGGTTTGCCCCATGAAGTTCACCAACATTGTGTCACTGTCCAAGGATGAATATTTTGCTGATGCTCTTTGGGTCATGGAGAAGATGGGATTGCACAAGTTGATGGTCTTCAAGCAAGACTATAGTCATCGTTTGATACAACAGTTCTATGCCACTTTGGAGTTTGACACTCGGGATGAGGTGGGCTTCACATGGATGCCAGATGAGGTGAGGAAGAACTCGACCATCACTCACTTTGGGTAGCTCTTGGGCTACAGGTTTGATGGTATTCACTCTCCTAGAGGTGCCCGCATGCATCTTGACACTACAGAGTACAACAAGAGGAAGATCCAGTGTCTCTATGGTCCCGGGGGCAAAGTGGGAGAGACTGCAAATATCCTTCCCCTTTATGATATTCTGCTTCGGATGTTTCGTGCCAACATTTCTCCAAGTGGTGGCAATAATGACTCCATTAGAGGTGGACTTGTGCATCTTCTCCACCATGCCCGCCTAGTCTTTGAGGCCGGCAGGGAGTGTGAAGGGATGGAGATTGATGTGATGCACTTTATCTTCTCGGAGATGAAGATTGCTATGCTTGACAAGAAGATTCCCCCTTATGCTCCATACATCATGAGGCTCATCTTGGATAAGGGCATTGAAGGAGACTTTGAGATTGAGGAAGATTTTCACTATGATGATATGGAAGTCCACAAGCCCAACAACCTCTACAAGAAGACCACACATTTGTTGCCTAGCACCTCAAGTGCTTTCCCTCATGGTGCTTCAAGTGATGTTGGGTGGCAACCGCTATGCTAGTGGTTGTAGGAGGAATAATGTGGATCCACCAAGTGGTGGCATGGGTCAAGAGATGAAGAAGCTAAAGTGGTGGCAAAGGGCCTTGTTTTGCATGAACAATGATGTTCGCCAAACCCAATATAAGGACTATGTGGAGCGCAAGCATATCCATAAGAAGCAACAGGACTTGGATAGTCGGTTGAGGATTGTGGAGAAGGGAAAGGGGCTAGCACTCAAGAGGAGTCCCAAGAGCAAGACAAATCCGAAGACACCATCTCCTTTGACAAGTGGAATGAGGGCTCATCTTTTGATTGGAAGGAATTGGCCAAAGTCGCTTCAAAGGGCAAGGAAGCCATTGAAGAAGAAGATGAATAAGAGGATGAAGATGAAGATGAAGACATTGATGGAGATGATGATGGAGATGAAGATGAGGAGGATGGGGACTTTGGCGAGTTTGACGATTGAGCTTGTGGTGTTCTCTCCCTTTTGGCGTCTTGATGCCAAAGGGTGAGAAGTCCTATTTGCATGTGTTTCCATTTGGTTTCCATTTGGATTTGGTCGGGTCACAAGCTTTTATCGTTTGCTTGCTTGTGTCCCATTGTTGAACTCTATTTGGATTTATTATGTGGAACTCCGTCTACTAGGTTGAACTATGTGTTATATTATGTGTGTAGTAGACTTATTTATGTTGATGTTGATCCTACTTGCTATATTCTTGTCATATCATATATGCTTGTTGTTATGTGCTATAATTATTATCATATCTTGTGCACATATGGATCTTGTTATAAAATCTAGGGGGAGTTCTTCTAGTTGATGTGTCCTTGTATTCAAATACAAAATCTAAAATAGGACACATAGCAAGGGGGAGCTCCGTCTATATTTTATAATGTTTGAAACATGAAAAAATTTATGTATTGTCATCAAACACCAAAAAGGGGGAGATTGAAAGAGCATTTCCCACCTAATTGATTTTGGCGTTTGTTAACAATACATTATCTATTAATACATGTGTTAATCTTTGCAGGATTTTATTATGTTCTTGCACAAGATATTAGGTTTCCTGTATTATAATTCATGATAATCGTTGTTCAAAGGAAATCCATGAGATGGTGCCATTTATAGGCTCAGGAAGAAGAGCATTTCAAAGTAAATCTGCCTAGGCCGGCTATAGTCGGACCCCGGACCGGCTTTAGCTGGAGTGCACAGACTTTGGGGTGAAAACCCCTCGGTCGCACCCCGGACATTTGTCTGGCTTTTGTCTGCCTAGTCCGGATATTTCAGGCTGGCTATTTCTGGTGTGGACACCGGCTTTAGCCGGTGTGGCCGGCTTTAGCCGGACTTAACTCCGGCTTTAGCCGGACTTTCCTGGCAGCCAACGGTCAGATTTTTCGGGGGGGGGGGGAGGGGGGTATAAATACACCCCTCCTTCTTCCTCAAGGAGCTGCTCTTCCCAAGCTCAAGAACACCATTATTGGAGCCACGAATTCACAAGATCTCCCCCCTCAACCCACCAAAGCTCTTGATCTTTGGAGAATCGAAGGAGGAGGCCCTGATTTACATCCTCACCAAAGCGATTTACTTTCCCCTCTCATTTGCTTGACGGACCTTGTGTCTTGGGTTTCCTTGAATCCCTAGACCTTGATTTGTGTATTTGATATCTTGCTACTTGTTGTTTGACAGTATTGTGTTGTCCTTGGGAGCCTCCAATTCGGTTGTGGATACGTGCCCCAAGATTGTAAAGGCCGGTTCCGCCTTGAGGAATCCCTTAGTGGAAAGTGAGCTAGGCCTTTGTGGCAAAAGCTTGCACCGGAGAATAGGGTGAGCCTTTGTGGCGTTGGTTAGGCCTTTGAGGCAACCACATCTCTCCAACGTAGACGTACTTCCCCTAAAAAGGAAGGAACTACGGGAATCACATCTGTGTCTCCGTGTGCTCCATTCTCGGTTACCTCTATCCCTTATTGCCTTTATATATTGTATCTTGCTTAGCCTGCTAGTTGTCATATAGGTAAATTCACCCTAGTTGCATATCTAGAGAATTTACCTTTTGTGTCAAGCCTAAATTGAAAAGGAATTAAAATTTTAGTAGCACCTATTCACCCCCCCCTCTATGTGCCCTTACGATCTGTTCAAATGCAACACATGCTAGAAGCACATACTGAAATGACTCTACTAATAACTCAGGATATGGTCAACCGCAATAGCAAAAGTTACCCCTAACAATGCAGAAACTACTGGATGATCATTCTCAAATAGTACAAATGAGGTCCCAGATTATGGCTAGTACTAATTACAACCTGCCACAAAATGATCATGGTAGCATGGAACCAAGAGATGATGCTGAGATAACCCTGCGAGCTTGCAAGATCTGTGGGGAAATAGGACACACATCTAAGGAATGTGATGAACAGTGCCCTTACTGTGATATGAGCCATCCAATTGAGGAATGTCCCATGGCCCAAGTTACTTCTTTCTTATGCAATGGAATCAATCATGTTCCTGCTGAATGTTACCTCTACCCCATGGTGCAACGAATGAATCCACAAGCCAACAATGGATTGTGCCAGTTGCTGGGGAAGACCCATGAAGATAGAAGATCCAAGATGAAGGTGGAAACGAAAGTCATGGAAACAACACACAACGTCACCACCAAGTGTTGCTTCTCATGTGGAGAAGAAGGACACTTATCTAAAAGTTGCTCGAGGAAACGAGAAAGGTTTCACACAATTGTAGTGGAATATGAAGAACAAGAACTAAGAGATCTCCTAGCCTTAGAGAGACCTAAAAGGAGGAAGGAAATTAGTAGGGTGCAATGCTTCAATTGCAAGGAGCTAGGACATTATGCGTCCAAATGTCCAAAAAGAAACAACAAAGCAAGCAGACTAGGTAGCATGAAGAAGGACCCTAGCCTTGTCACTTGTTGCAAATGCAACTGAAAGGGACACTATGCAAAGGAATGCTCAGAGAGATATACTTTAAGACTCCCATGAACTTGGATAACTGAAAGATGCCACAAATACAAGGAGATGCCACAACACAACAAAGTGTAACCAACTTGGAAGAAATTGTATGGAACTACTGTTTTGTAATAAATGTTGTAAGGACATGTAAGAGCAATGAGCGACTATGTTGAATGGATATTATTTTTCTTATGAGATTGCAAACCGAAAGATCTGCAACTTAAGAGTTAATGTCATATGAGAGTTTACGCTAAACTCTAGCTAAGGAACGATAGATTTGTTTTCTAAAATTCAATAATGGGATTGGAAACATTGATTCAATTTCCATGAAAGTTTTGTCAAAGCTGGTGAGGCTGACCACGAGTTAGAATGTGAGATTCAATAATCCATGTATGGAGTAATGATTTGGGTGTAGGATGGATTGATCACCATTCCTACTACTCTCATTATTTGCTCTCATAATGTTGGCTTGGCGAATCTAGAGGGACATACCACTGGTGGAAAAAAGGCCTTCAATCCCGGTTTGTAAAGCCCATTAGTCCCGGTTGTAGCAACCAGGACTAATAAAACGGGACTAAAGGCTCCAGCCTTTAGTCCCGGTTGTTTACGAACCGGGACCAATGGGTCTCCACGTGGCCCGGGTCATGTGCTGCGGCCGGAGGATCTTTGGTCCCGGTTCGTAACACGGACCGGGACTAAAGGTCTATTCGGAATAAAATTTGTATTTTCTTTTTCGGAATTTCTCAATTTTCTTTATTTCTCTAATATCTAATCACCTCTATTCTCATATCAAATTAGATACTTATATGGCTCTCACTCTATTCGCATGTCAAATTGCATACTTGTGGTCCTCACTTCCCGGTCGGTCACTCATCCTCACACTGCTCCACCCTTAGCACGTTTAACTCCTCCATTCCTTCCATAGTAGCTTCCAAGACTGTGCTCATGACTTCTTGATATTGGTATGCTACCAATTCTATTAACCTATACACTTTGGAAACATATAATATTACTTTTTTAAATTTCAAATAAATTCACAAATTAAGCAACAATGATTAAGTAATAATAAGCATGAATGAATTCCAAATAATTTTTATACATAATTTAATTATTAATTTTTAATAATTAAAATATTCAAAAAGGCCAAAAAACTTGAAAAATCCAAAAATTCAAAAATTAATAGACTTGTTAACCAAACAAGAGGGGGTACATTTTTTCATATATATATGCACTCGCACACCACACCACACACACATCTAGCTAGTAGCCTTCTAGGTTCCAATAACTCCTAGCAATCTCAAAGCCCAAGCGAGCGTCTAGAGCGGCATACAACACTTGCTTGTTGCTTAATGGAACTTTGGCCCAACCATATATAAGTTCATCTTCTTCTTCCTCGTCGCCCTTCTTCTTGTTCTTCTTGATCCTCTTCTTCTTCTCAAGCTTTGTCCCAATAGTAGCATTGGACAGATTGTATAGACTCGGAATTGGTTTCGTGGTGGGGTTCGGTATAATCACTTGGAGGTCGTGCACCGACGGAATTTGAATTCCGTATGGTTGCAGCATGCACACATCATTACCAATAGCCGCGCCACAGAATCTAATGGTGGGGTCCCCCAAGAAATCCCTAAGCAGCTGCGGCATATGATCGGCTACATATTTGGAAGAGCAAAACCTCGGATGCCACCGAGAGTTGAAGGACGGCGGCACGCTGATGAGGCTTATCGCGAGGGGTGGTGAACTCGCAGTCCAAGCCCACACATTTGATCGGTGCAGCATCGAGGAACCACAGCGTGGAGCCACATCTCCACCGTTGATGCATGGAGGGTTTCCGTGATGGTGAATTCCATCCCTTTGGCGGTGAGATTATGCACCCGCGTCGCCGGCTCCATTGAAATGAGAGGGATAGAGAGAGAGCTCACCGCCGGTGATGCTATGGTGTTTTTGAGGAGATACTATGGCGTTTTGGAGGAGAGATTAGGAGAGGATGAAGAATTGCTTATAGATACATCCTTATATACTAGAGAGAGGGAAGAAGAAGAGGCTGGCCGGCGGTGTGATTAGTCCGCCGACGATGAGGTCCCGATGCGTCGTTCAATTACCGAAGCGATCAAGTTAATGGCCACAACGATTTCCCAAAGCGATCGGCGACCATGCATAACTGGCGCGGGAGAGTGGCGGTTCGTTTGAACTGCCCTTTAGTCCTGGCTCGTGGAGCAAACCGGGACTAAAGGGTGCCCTATAGTCCCGGTTTGTGCCAAGAGCCGGGACTAAAGGCCCTAAGGCATTAGTCCCGGTTGGTGGCGCAAACCGGGACCTAAGGGCCCATTTGAACCGGGACTAATGCCCCTGGCCCATGCTACTCGTGTAATGATGACGCCAGAAAAGAGCTGTGGCGTGTAATTGACGTGGGAGCAGTAAGTCCTTGTGCGTGGTGATGACCAGCCCGTTGGGAACCCCAAGAGGAAGGTATGATGAGTGTAGCGGCAAGTTTTCCCTCAGTTAAGAAACCAAGGTTTATCAAACAGGAGAAGGGAGACGATGACGACTGAAGGTGTTGTGGAACCTCCACACACACAAACAAATACTTTGTCCCCAACTTGCGATGAGGTTGTCAATCTCACCGGTTTGCTTGAAACAAAGGTTATGAGTGTATCAAGTGGAAAACAGTAGTAATATGCGAGTAAAGTAAACAGTGCGGGAAAAGTAAACAGGTGATTGCAATATGATTAAAATAGGACCGGGGTCCACAGTTCACTAGTGGTGTCTCTCCATAGATAAAATAACATGCTGGGTAAACAAATTACAGTTGGGCAATTGATAGAATAAAGATAACGTGATATGTCAAGAAGATCACTATGAGATTCACTCTGGGCATTACAACAAAATACATAGACCGCCATCCAACTACATCTATGACTAATAATCCACCCCCGGGGATATCATCCGAACACCCCAAAAGTATTAAGTTGCGAACAACAGATAATTGCATTAAGCAAAGTGTGTAATGTAAACAAAGCATATGCCCTTTGAGCATATGAATGTTGTTTTCTCCCTAGTAGCACTAGCACATCTACCACCTTAGAGGTTTCTGTCACTCCCCCAGGTGAAATAGAGACATGAACCCACTATCGAGCATAAATACCCCCTCTTGGAGTCACTAGCAACTACTCGGCCAAGATAGCTACTAACAACGGAGAGCATGCAAGATCATAAACAACATAGAGATAACAAAAGATATAATTCAGTACAGCAACTTAATCATAAACACCAATATTCATCGGATCCCAACAAACCAACATCATAGAATTACATAACGGTGATCTCAATCATGTAGGGCAGATCATGAGATCTAAACATGAAGCACATGGTGGAGAAGACAACCATCTAGCTACTGCTATGGACCCATAGTCCAAGGTAGACTACTCACTCATCGCTCCGGAGGCAAGCATGGCAATGAAGAAGACCTCCGGTGGCGATTCCCCTCTCCGGCAGGGTGCCGGGAAGAGCTTCTGGACCCTCCCGATCTTCGGGTCGACGGCGGCGGCGGATCGCGATGTATTCTGGAAAACTGATCGGGCCCTTAGGTTTTTCTCGTCGGGGGGTACTTAGAGGCGAAGGGGCGATGTCAGGAGAGGTACCAGGCACCCTCACACAGGGGTGGCGCGGCCAGGGGCTGGGCCGCGCCGCCCCCTTGTGTGGGGCTCTGGTGGCCCCCCTCCGACACTTCTTCGGATCACTGGAAGCTTCCGGGTAAAATATGACTTCAGGAACTTGTTTCGTCCAATTCTGAGAATATTTCCCGTGTATCACTTCTGAAACACAAAAACAGCAGAAAACAGGAAACTGGCACTGTGGCAACTCGTTAATAGGTTAGTTCCGGAAAATGTATAAAAGTGCCACTAAGTGTAACGAAACAATAGGCAAATGGTGTAAAAACAAGCATGGAGCATCAAAAATTATAGATACGTTTGAGACGTATCAGCCCACATTTTCAAATGAACCGGGACTAATGACCCCTTTAGCCGCGGATCGAACACGTTGGGGACTAATGGGGGCGAATGGAAGCCCTATTTTCTACTAGTGTACCTACAAGAGTGACGACGTTGTTAAGCCTTGAGCTTAGGATGATAAGATTATTATATCCTTATAATAGGCAAGTGTCGCCAAGCGTATGAATACGGTGAGGATGAACCACAACTTACCATTGAAGAAGACTTGCAATGGAAGAAGTCTTACCAACCTTGAGAGCTCCGTTTGATCAAATAGTGTTTCTAGAGAAATGAACCACAAGATGGAAGACCGGTAAGGATGTCAACAAAGAGGATGAAATGAAGATATTAGATCACCTTAACTTGGTCTTCTGATTGACCCAAAGAGTGACCCTTCAGTGTCCAAAGTAGTTCAACAAATGTCATTGTTGGATTGAAGCATTACAGTGAAGAAAAGTTATGCTTAAGCCATCTTGAGAAATATTGGATGCCAGAGTATGTCGATAGACACCCACCTATTGGATAAAAAGATAGAAGCTACATATGGTACAAAAGATGACCCAGTGTTAAGTCATATCTGAGGTGTGCCTAGTTTGAACTCAAGACCTAGACTAACTACAAAAGTTTCTTTTAAGGATGGTAGCCACCTAGAACCATGTACCTAAGTATCCCCAAACCCATCTTTCTGTCTAGTCTCTCCAAATCTTGGGGACGAGGCTGGTACGATTTTGCACTAGAGCATGAACTGGAGCTTGATGACATCCTGGTCTTCAAGGTGATAGATGATTCCTTGATGAAGGTGGAAATCTATGAGAGTAACAGCTCCACCCAGAGGGTGAACTTTTGTGCTGATCACCCTTAGTTGCATCTTGCATGCATGATCTGCTGTGCATTTACGATGAGGGATCAGAAACCTAAATATCTTAATGAATTAACTAGATGGTGCTTTTGGATCAGGGTAGAACCCTGCTGATAATCAAGAAGATGTTTAAGAACTTGGCTTTCATATTAGGGGACCCGTATACCTTGTGATGTAAGTATGTTAATTACTACCTAAGCTGGTGTTGTGCAACTATGAATGTTACACGGTGTTATGTTAGTTGAATTGATTGTGTGATGCTAGGACATAGCCAAATACTATACCTTGTATTTATGCAACTATGTATATTACACAGTGTTATGTTAGTTGAATTGACTATATGGTCTGATGAACTTTATTGTACTACATAGTAACTACATGGAGTTCGGTGTGATGAATAATTAAAGAAGTGGATTATTCAGTTGTAGAAAATCTGCAATTTTTTCAAAGAAGTATATATGTAGCATATGGTTCTACCTTCTTGCGCAATCTCATAGCCAAATACTATACCTTGTATTTTAGGCTGCTCAAATATAACAAAACTGTTTATCTGATTGTGCAGTTTTCTGAACCACCATAATTTGTCAATTTTTATATTTTTGCACAGCTCATAATACATGTAGAAGGTATTTTTGAAGTATTTGTTTTCACCCGCTGGTTGAATAAACCAATGGCTACATCAATTATTGTTTCCAGATTTTTTTGTAATTTCTAACGGTCCATTTTGTCTTTTCATTCAGAAAAGGGGTATATATATGGGTAGGCAATATGTGTGTGTGCACACTACATCGCACCACTGACGATAGATTAGTTTTCTGTATATGCATGGATGATGCCTCGGTCCCTGGCCGGCCTTGTTCCTTCCCGAGACACGGTGCATTTATTCCTGCATCGACGCTCATCTATCGTGCTCACACCTCTCCTCTTCTTCACATCACTCGTCCCACTCGCCCTCTCGCCTCCCTCTACAGGATCGGCGACCACCACTGCTCGGACTCCGTTCTCTAAGGCTGCGCGGTGAAGGCACTGTGGAAAACTAATCTAAGGCGGCGGCCCATCGATCCCTGAACATCTCTCGCCCCGCGGCGGCAATGGCGGTAATCCCATATCCCTCGAGTATTACCATTGTTTGATGATTTGTTGGTGGTTTGTTTTAGCATTCTTTGATGTAGAGTAGTTGTCAATCAGGATATTGAATCCATCTGCATGGAGTAGGATTACGCATGCGAGCTAGTATATTGAGGCTAGATCTACTGTGAACAGTAAAATAAGTTCAAATGTTGGATTGATCGATCCCCGCCGCGGAGCCAGATTTTTTTGAGGGCGTGCACACTCTTGAAAAAATTCTGGAGTGAGCTGTTTCTCTTCACTTTTGATGATTGTTAACAATTAGCATGATGGGCAAGCAAATGCTTAGCTGATCTTGCAATTTTCATAGAAGGTCTGGGTGTGCCAGGGCACACCCGGCACACCCCCTGGCTCTACCTATTGATTATATCTGTGAGGCAATTGGTCATGTTTTGCTTTGGTGCCCTGTAGAGCGTTGACGATTTGTTGTCTTTTGCTTGTTTGCATTTGCATGCATGACCCTCTCACTCACTCTGGCTAGAGTGTATATAGTACATTCTATCCCCGTAGCTAGCTAGGGTTTGCAACGTTTTAGAATCGGTTTATTTATGATGTCAAAATAATTTGTTGAACTGATATATCGGGTCATATGTAAGTATCATCCTAGCTAGGTTCATACGAAGCTTAACGTTCAGACTGTGCATGCTTGATAAGAACAATGCTCACCCTTTTTTTAATCAAGCAATAGTGCTCTGATTAGGTATATATTTACAATTGCTATGTTCAAGCAAGAAGCCAGAGCCTATCTGATCGATGCCATTTTGTTTGCAGAGTTCAAGCAAGAACCTTAAGCTTGGGAAGAGCTCATCATGTAAGAAGATATGAGAGCGCTCAGCCTGGATGGGGAGGCCACAGAAGCAAGTTGGGCACAACCCTGAGGATAACACGCCTAAAAGCTTCTGCAGGATGCTGTCTATATCTACGATAGACTTGCTTGCCATCCCCTATCGCTTTCACCATACTTGGTTGGCTGATGATTGCCCATAGACCATCAAATTGAAGACCTCCACTGGCTACATCTGGGGTGTCGGCCTGAAGAAGGAAGATGGCAAGATTTTCATGGACAAAGGATTGTCAGAGTTTGTCAAAGCACATGACCTGAAGACAGGATACTTCATGGTATTCAAGAAGCTTGACGCCAGATCCTTGAAGGTGATCATATTTAAATACAAGTTTTGCGAGCAGGTGATCAGGTGTGCAGGTTATCACCCTTCACTGGAGGAACAATATGAATCAGAGCTGTATTAAATGTGGTTTTGGCTTGCTATTCCATTCTCCTAGATATGCAAGTTGTTCTGGAGAGTGTTCTATAGTAATACCCCTTTCTTAATGATGCATTATGCTGAACATGATGGTACTCGTATGTCATTGTAATACTTGCAGTCATTGTCTAGTTATATTATTATTATGTGCTTCTGTTGGCTGTATTGTGATGAACTCATGAACACAAATTATTCTTTGGTTTGGTGAAGTCAAAATGTAATGACAAACATATGTTCAAAAATACTTGCAAGGCACAAAACAGGAAGCCTCCTGGAGCTTCCTTTTAGCAGCAACTACTCCCTCCATTTAGAAATATAAGATGTTTTAGCTTTGTGTAGCTAGTGTATCTAGACATCTTTTAGTGTATAGATTTGAGCGAACCTATACACTAAAAGATGTCTAGGTGCATTCACTTCACAAAGTTAAAACATCTTATATTTCCAAACGGAGGGAGTATGTATTACGGGGTAGTACATGCTATATATATGAGTACCTTCTATAGCTTTTCTCTTTGGGACAAAGATATCTTTTTTCTAATAGCAAAAAAGGAAGCGTACCCCACAAACCGGTCCTTATTACTGGGCCAAATTTATTGTGGGCTCAGCTCGCCATAGCAGCCAGAGTAGGCGGGAGCACAAAGGTGGCCCAGGTGATTTTTTTTTGCAAAAATGCGATACATGCTGACATCAGGGACCCACCCGTCAGAAGCGTCCCTCAGCCTTATCATATTTCATGGGTAGCTTCAAAAAATAAAAGTCAAGTATGCAGCAATATACGCTGATGACGTAGTTCTCTTCTTCAGACCCGAAACCCAGGAGCTGCTGGCGGTAAGAGATATCATCACAGTCTTTGGTGAAGCAACGGGGCTCAAAGCAAATTATAGCAAAACAACAGCCTCTCTAATCAGGGGTGGAGAAGAGTTGGAAGATAGAGTAACTAGGATCCTTGGGTGCCAGATTGCGCATTTTCCCCTAAAGTACCTTGGCCTAAAACTTGCACTCCGTCCCCTGACCAAAATCCGAATGGCAACCAATGTTAGACATGGTGCTCCGTTGCATGCCTGCTTGGCAGAGAGGACTACTGGACAGAGCAGGGCGTGTGATCCTCATCAAAGCAGTCATCATGGTGAGGCCGATCCATCAGTTGTTGATCGCAGAGGCTGCGACATGGCTGATTGAGGAAATTGTAAAGTGGGCTCAAGCTTTCTTCTGGGCCGGCAAGATGGAGATCACATGAGGGAAATGTTTGGTGGCGTGGGATATCCTTTGCAGACCCTGGAATCGAGGCGACTTAGGCATCAAGGACTTGAAATTGCAAGGATTAGCACTGAGAGTGAGGTGGGAATAGCTGAAAAGGACGGACCCGGAATGTCCTTGGCAGGGGCTGCCAATGTTGAAAGATGAGAGGGCACGTGCAGTTTTCAACACGCTGACACTAATATCCGTGGGAGATGGCAAGCAAGTTTTGTTTTGGATGGACAGATGGATCAACAGGCTCACAGCCTCTGAAATCGTGCCTTTGGTTGCGGATTCTGTAGCCAGTAGAACCAAGAATAGAAGACGAGTAGCAGAGGCACTTCTGCAAAATTCTTGGACCAGGGATGTTGGAGGGGGCATCTCTTTGGAGGGCTGGCTACAATGTATAGCGCTTTGGGAGGCGATTGACCTGGTGCATATGGAAGCGAGTAGGCCTGACAGGTTTCGCTGGACAGGCTTGCCGATGGGAAAGTACTCTGCTAAGATTACTTACCAGATGCTATGTCAGGGGAGAATCTCCGTGCCCCTTCACAAGCCAATCTGGAGATCTTTTGCACCACTGAAATGCAAGATTTTTTGTTGGTTAGCGTTGAAGCATCGTCTTTGGACCTCGGACAGAAGAGCGCGCCATGGGCTTCAAGACACCCCGGATATCTGTTTCACATGCTTGCAAGGAGAAGACAATGTAGAGCATATTCTGGCGCAATGTCCATACGCCAGACTTGTTTGGACAGGATGCCCGCATGCCACCGGACTGCGTGTTGATATACTGCAGGTTGGAGACACGCTGGAGGGGTGGTGGTTGGAGGCCAGGTCGAGGGTTACTGTCGCAAATAGAAGGAGATTTGATACGCTGGTTATTCTTGTGGCTAGAACACTATGGAAACAAAGAAACGCGAGGGTTTTTGCCAATGCCTCACAACAGTTTGGTACAGAGCAAATCATCCTAAGGATCAGGGAGGAATTCTCTTTATGGATGTTCGCAAAGTTTGGAGGGAGTTATGCGACAATGGGAGAGTAGGCTTTAGTTCTAGTGTGTGTGTGCGTGTGTGTGTTCCGGAGTGTTACCGATACGAGCTGCTTGCAACTAGGTTTTCGGTCTTGTATTTTTGCTCCCCTTCTATAAAGATATGGTACGCCTTTGGCGTACTCTCGGCAAGTATGCAGCAATCATGGGGAACAAAATAATAAATCCAATAGATCACACGTTTCTTTTTCATATGGTCTGACATCGAGGACCCACCACTCAGCAGCGTCCATCCACCTTACCATGTTCGAATTTCAGTGGCATGTTCAAAGTAGCCAAGTAGCCAGCATTCATGGGGAACAAAAATAAAATTCAGATAGCACACGTATTGTTCAGATATTCTGACATCTGGGACCCACCAGTCAGCAACGTCCCTCAATTTTATCAAGTCGAATTTCATGGGCGGGTTCAAAACTAACAACCTAGTAGCCAGGATTCACGGAGAACAAAAATAAAATTCAGACAACACGCGTATTATTCAGATATTCTAACATCTGGGACCCACCCGTCAGCAGCGTCCTTCAACCTTATCAAGTTTGAATTTTGGGGGCGCGTTCGAAAATAAAATCTAATAGCCACCCGATAGCACACGTTTATTGTTCAGGGAGTCTGACATCAGGGACCCACCTATGAGCAGCGTCCTTGACCTTTAGTAATTCAAATTTCATGAGCGGGTTCGAAAATAATAGCCAAGTAGCCAACAATCACGCTGACGAAAATAACTCAACATAGCACACTTTCTTGTTCAGAGAGTCTGACATCGAGGACCCACCCGACACGAGCATCCATGAACATTATCAACATATATAGCACAAGTTTCTGTTGTTCAGAAAGGCTGACATCGAGGACACACCCGACTGCAGCGACTATTAACATTATCTAAAAATACATATATAGCACAGGTTTGTTGTTTAGAGAGGCTGACATCGAGGACCCACCCGACAGCAGCGTCCATGAACATTCTGAACATAGCAGAGGTTTCTTGTTCAGAGAGGCTGACATCAAGGTCCCACCAGAGTGCGGCGTCCATGAAAATTATCAGAGCGAGTGGTTTCGAAAAATAAAAACAAGTTGCCAGCAATCGTATGGAACAGATAATCAAACGGAGAGGCTGACATCAGGGACCCATGGTCCAGACCATATACTGTTGCATCGAGCAACATAAGCTAGGTCGCGGGAACGAAAAAACAAGTCTGCTAGAGACACTGACTTCATGGCCCCACAGCCTGAAAAGGTCAGTCAGAGTCCAAAATCGGAAGCAAAATCGACATCTACCGAACGCCAGACGACCATCTACCACGATTTGCCCTAATCCGTGGCTGTAGAGGGCCTCAGAAACGAGAAAAAAAAGTTTTTCAATCTACCATGAAACCGTCCAAAATTGTGGTAGAAGGGGGGGGGGTCTTCAACAATGATCGAAAGTGCCAGTCGTGGTAGATGGACACTTTTCTTCTAGTGACTATTTCACACGTGTAATTAGGTTTTCCTCCAAATCTCATATTCGGAACTAATATACAGTTCTAGCATGAAATATAAACATTTAACTATGAACACAAGAATATGAATAATACAACTTTATTATTGCCTCTAGGGCACATTCCATTTGGCAGTCCCTCACTATACATACCTAGTGCTAAAAATCCCAAGACCAAATGAAATAATCATAGTCAAAAGAAGTTTCAAGCTCTCAGATACATGCGATAAAGTATTCCATAAAATGGCTCAGACCTTTGGCATGCCAGCAGAATATGCAAGACTCAAAGGTGACACTGACTACAATGTATTACCCGATGTAGGTCGATCCCTGCCAGACCAGGCTTCCGATTCTACACGTGATGCCAAGAAAGTTTGGGTTCACCCAATGTCGTCGTGGTGAAACAACATATGCCATAGGATGGCTTAAATGGGGGCCGACTTAGATGCTGGAGGATTCGGGAGAGGGGAACGAGCTAAAAAGCACGACAGAAAGGAACACTGATCTACCCAGGTTCGGGGCTCTCGTAAGGAGATAACACCCCTACTCCTGCTCTACTTGCTTTATATTTGGATCGATGGAGTATACAACACTGGTGCTCCCGAGCTCTCTGCTAGAGGAGGAAGAAGGACTGCTAAGTGTAGGAATACTCAGTGACCAACAAACCTCCAACCCTTTGCTAGGACTCCCTGTGCCACCTTATATAGTGGTGGCCAGGGTTACAACGGTCATAGAAGACCAGGAGACACCAACTACACTCCAAACAGGACTTGCTGTCGAGGGCAGACGCCCATGACTTTCTCCCTGATTGCTCTCGATGGGACTCCCCTTGCTGTACCTTGTACTTCCAGGACTGTGACCTTACCACTCTGAGGTAAGCTTGTACTTGTGCACAGTGAGGGTAGGTAACCTCCACTGTGCACCCTGCCATCATACCCTGCTACCATGCTTGGATGTTTTCTTCCTTGATTGTAGCGATGTGACACCTTGGTTGACTTAAGTATCCCGGATATGACCGTTGGCCATATCCTGGACATACATGCCGGACCTACGACCTATGAAGGTCGGGTAATCCGGCCTCCCCTGCTCCTGCACAACACACAGAATAGATAGGCCGGCATATCTAAGTATATGCCGGCACACCCCAGTTAGTATTCCGGTTGATCCGGCATATCCAGACATCAGCCGGGATATACATATATGCCGGCCTGGCCGATGCTCCTATGTTCCGGCCAGGCCCTTCCCTAGGTCAACCGGCATAAAAGTCAACCATGAACCTTGTATCTTTCTAGCCTCTTGACCCTACCGGGGGTCATCCCCCCGACACTAGTCCCCGAAGCTGCCGAGGTTCCCCAGTCATAACTGTGGAGCCTTGACAGGTTCAACATATCTTCTTTTCATTATACTCCGGTCTCCGGTATATCCCGACGATCGGGTTATATGCTGGGACATCCGCACATATCCCGGCCACTGTTCCTTATCCCAATGTTATTCCGGCCGGTCCCGAGGGTATTCCGGACGGAACATATACATCGAGCAGTTATTCCGACATATAGACGAGTCTTCCTCGAGAAGCCACGCCTGACTGTTTGCATCGAAACTTGCAACTGTCCTGCCACCTCGAACGGTCACACGACGTGACGGTTCACAGCGCAGTTACTCCTTGCCATCATTGCGTCATGGCACGGTTACAGGAACCGCCGCCCCACTCCGTGCCGCCACGTGGCGCCTCGCCGCAGAAACGGTCGGGGGAGTGGAGCACTTCCCTCCCCACGACCCTTACCTGGCAGACATATAAATAGGGCGGCGGGGGTAAACTTATCTTTTTACCCCACACCATCGTCTTCCTCCCCTGCTCCTCTGCCTCCTGCGCTCCACCGCCGGAACGAAGAACAGAGGAACAGCATCGCCGCCGCCATCGACCTGCTCCCCGCCGACGCCGACGCTTCTACGACGCCCGACATCTCTGTCGATGACGCCGCCGCCGCCGCATCTCTCCTTCGCGACACGGCTGGGAGATTGGACCTCCTCCCGCACGCTCGTTGCCGCCGTCGACCAAGCTCCGGTGAGTTCCTCTTTCCCTCTGTTCTTCCTCTTTCATGCTTTTTTATAACTTCGCATTGGTAGCCATACTCGCATAGATCTACTGCAGTTCCTCTGCTTGTTATTCTTTGGATTCGACTAGCATTGCTAACATCGTTCTCAGGTGTTCTTCCTTAGAAGTTTCACCCTTATTTGTTTCCTGTTTTAACTGGCCCGGTAGATCTTTTGTTTCCGCTAACATTGGTGAGAGCGGTATGCCGGAGAGACTAACCTCCCTCTTTTCTCCGGCTTTGATAGGAATAACACCACGGGACTCCGGCTATCACGCCTCGTACCGGCCATCCCGATGGCTTCATCGAGCATGACAGGTACCTCAGCCTCCGAGGAAGATAACTCGGCCCGGGCCCAAGGACGCTCCGGCTGGGAGGGGTCGGAGGTTACTCCGGCCGACATATCCTGGGTCACCTCCACCAGGAGAGTCCCGGAGGGCGTCGCATGCCGGCTCCCGGCAGGAGAAACTGCGCCGGCACCTGAGCCCGGCGAACGAGTCGTCTTCATCGCTCACTTCGAGCGGGGCTTCGGCCTGCCGGCATCGGACTTCTTCCGGGACTTCCTCAACACCTATGATCTACAACCTCATCATATCCCGGCCAATGCCGTGATGAGCCTCTCCGCCTTTGCTGCCTTTTGCGAAGGCTATGCCGGCATAGAGCCCCTTACCCAAGGCTGGGCGAAATACTTTCAGCTCCGGAAACAAGTCGTCCAAGAGCCGCCCCGGAGCAAGGATGAGCCACAGGAAACGGCCTAGGAGAAGAAGGACCGCCCCATGACCCTCTGTGGCGCGGCCACCATCATGTCCCGGAAGGGCTCGGACTTCCCCAAGGTGGAACTCCTGGAATCTTGCAAGAAGTGGCAGAAAAGCTTCTTCTACGTCAAGAACACCACCGACACGGATCTGCTCAACCTGCCGCCATTCGTGGACGAGCCACCCTTGGCCATGAAGAATTGGACCTATAACCCGAAGAATTCGGTGCTGCCGGTGAACGCGCTCCACCGGGTTAAGGGCGAGCTCCGGGATGCCGGCCTTACTCCTAACGATCTCGTGGCATGCTTCATCAGCCGGCGCGTCTCCCCTCTGCAGCGCCGGTCGCACAAGATCTGCCAGATGAGCGGGCCCATGGACCCCACCCGGCATTCCACACATGAGCTGACTCCGGCCGACATTCTGCGGCGGATCAAGGACGTCTGCAAGTCCTCTCAGGCCACTTTTGCCTGGGGGCTAGAACCATACAGCCGGGATAGGCCCGCCCCAACGGTAAACCTTCTTGTCCGACATATAAACTCTATGTCCGGCACATAAATACTTAAGCCGACACATGTCTATTTACCAACACATGTCCTGTTTGGCCCGAGATATTGCTACTTCCCGCCATGTTCTCTTGTTTGATCTTTTGACTTTGCTTTTATACAGAAATTCAGCTTCCAAGCCATGGAGAACTCCCGGATCAAGATCGCGGTGGACCGCGCTGTTGCGGATGTTGAAGATCCGGATCACTGGGACAAGTTACCCCGGAACACCCGTGCTGCAGCTGCCGCGGGTAAGGTCTCTTCATTCCGGCATTCCACTCAAGACCGGAGTGACCCTGACCTCGATGAAGATTGCCAGACGTTTATCTGCCCGACACCTCTTGCTTATGCTTTTCCAGAAACACCTGTTGCTTACGCCTTTCCAATGCCGTCCTCAGCTATCCCGGACGACATGGTTGTCGACGCCGCCCCTCTGAACCAGGGACCTCCTTCCACCGGTGGACGTTCCGGCCGGAAGCGAGGCGTGAAGCCCCAACCCGACACACCTCAGCAACAGAAGAGGCAGAAGGTTGGCGTGCCTATTCTGAAGAAACCGAGGCCTGTTGCCGCGGGGTAAGTTTCCTTTTCTTTGTACTTCCTCCGACATATCTCTCAAGGAACCGAGGCCTATTCTGACTTGGTGTTTTCTCTCTTTCAGAGCTCCTCTTGCGCCGGAACAAGCTTCTGGCTCGAGTGGCGGCCCGAAGGTTACCAAGCCAGCTGCCCCTGCTACCTCCGACACACCCTCTGCCAGTCATACGACTTCCCCGGCGCCGGCATCTTCGCCTGCGCCCGACAAGACCACCTCCCCGGCGAAGGACGATCCTCCGCCGGAACAAGACAACTCTGCCCCCGAAGTCCACATGGACTCGGGGGCTCAACAGGAACCATCGGCCTCTGATGTCCACATGGACACAGAAGCCCACCAAGAAGCACCAGACTCCGGCGTGCCCACCAGCGACGCCGGCACAACTGAAGACGCCGGCACAGACATCAAGGGCAAAGGCCCTTTAGTGTCGGAAGTCCGGACTATTCCGGATCCTGCTCCTGCTGGCCAAGATGCACCGGCCGCGCCGGAACAGCCCGCGCCCAAGACTCCTTCTGTTGAAAAGACTCCTGCACCGGCCAAGACCTCTGCCCCGGCCAAGCCCGGCACACTGAAGATTCAGCCGACCAAGTCCGGCACTCCATCCGCCGCCACTGCTCCTTCTAAGGCAGCGCCCCGGACTAGCTCTGCTCTGGCCCTGCATCTTGGCCGGGCAGCAACCCGGCCTGGCTACCGGCGCAACTTCTTCGACACGCCGGAACTTGAGGGCCGCGTCCCCCTGGGGACGAAGAGCGACCAAAGCCTTGGATCTCTCAAGGATCACTGTGTCAGGTGCACAACGCTGGTGACATGGACACAGCGGATTCCCGGAGCAAGAAGATGGCCGACACCGCGGCTACTGGCAATCCAGCAGATATCCTGGCTGCGAAACCCCTACCGATCGCCTGCGAGCTGCTCAGCCTCCAGCAGAGACTTCACCGATTGGCCGATGCCACCAACGTAAGTCCTTTCTACCTATACACATATCCCCAGTCCCCGAAAATGTCGGCTGTCCGGGATACGGACATCCGGGATTTTCTCATAGTCTTTTAGTTAGCTTATTTTGAATTATTCGCCGACACATGAGCTCAATCCGAGCTTCAAATCCTAGTCACCGAGAGCCGGGATAGGTGAGCACTCACCTGTGCCGGGTCTCTATCAATTTCCCATTTCAATTGTTTTTCAAACCCTTTGACCGAGATATAAGCTCGATTCGAGCTTCAAATCCTAGTCACCGAGAGCCGGGATAGGTGCGTAGCACCTGTGCCGGGTCTTCAAAAGAACGATCACTTGATAGAATCTTCAACTTAATTATCATGCCGAATTTCTCTGCTGACATTTTAAATCCCGGCACTTTTGCAGCGCATGAACAACACCCGGGCCGACATGTTTCATGACTTGGTATGCGAGCATCGGAAGTTATCCGACGAGCATAGCAAGCTTCAGCTGGAGCTGTCCAAGAGAGGTAATCCTCGCCGATATACCGCTACATGCCGGACACCCTTCCTCCTCTTTGCCAGCACACCTTAATATGCCGACACATGACCTTTTTTCGTCACTTCGCAGCTGGTGCCGAAGCCCAAGTCACCGAGCTTGTCAAGAGAGTGAAGGAGCTGACAGGTATGCCGGATCCTCTTACTCTTCAACTAATCCTTCTGTACTTCAAATCTTTTAATCTTTTCACTGTTTTCTTTCTTCAAATCCTTGTTTTGACTTCAAATCTTTTCAGACGAGAAAGCTGCACTGGAGGCACGCCATCAGGACTGTGTGTCGTCCGTGGATGTGGCCAAGCAACTGGATGACCGGGATACCGCTCACAAGGCTGAAGTTGAGCAGCTTAAGGGCCGGATTGCCGAGCTCCTGGAGGAGAAGGAGCAAAGGGAGGGCCAACTGAAGAAAACCCAGGACTTGCTCGTTTCCTCCGAGACTGATGCCTCCACATCCCATGCCGAACTGTCCAGCCTGAAGGAGCAGGTGACCAAATGGGAGGTTACAGTCGCCCAGCTTAATGCCGACCTTGCCAGTAAGCTTCAAATCCTTTTTCCTTATCCTGCCCGACATATCATGCTTTCTTCCGACATACCCTATATGCCGACATATTCTCCTTTTGCTAACATCATTTATTTTTCTCAGACATGTTCCCCGCTTCCGTCGAAGACGTTGAGAGGGCTCTGCAGTTGGATCAAGAAAACCGGGGTGTTCCGGTTGACTCGGCCAACTGGGACATGTCGGAGCAGCTGCTGGCTCTGCAATCCCGGAAGAACGCCATGACCCTCTATACTGAAGAACTCTTTTATGGCGCCCAGGAGGCATTCTCTGCCCTCTGGCCGGGACAAAGGACGCCCACTGACCCTGTGGACCTCGGAAATGACCTGCAGCTTGCCAAGGTCCGCCTCCGGGAGTGGCGGGATTCCGGCGCGAGGGTAGGAGCTGATGAAGCTCTCAGCTACTTCCTCTCCTGGTATGAGAAAGCAGACCTGGAGACTTTGCGCACTGTGCGCGAAGGGTCTATCTGGACCCCGGATCCGGAACACATCCGTCGTCGGCGGGAATTGGCCCACAGCTATGTGGACTATGCCGACACCGATGTCTTTGTCCGGGACATCCGTGAGCCAGAGAAGACAGCGGAAGACGCCGCCAAGGAAGCTGCTGATGCTGAGGGCTCGGACTCCAGCCAAGATGAAGGGGAAACCGAAGAGGCCGACACTGATGCTCCGGAACAGGCGTCTGCCCCGGGCAGAGGTGATGGCTCCATTCCATCCGCTGGATCCGGCACTCCTGAGGCCGACATTTCCACCGCTACAGCTCCTCCAGCCGGCGGCTCTGCTTCTGCCGCTGCTCCTTGACTTTGCAGCACAAAAACTTTTAAGTTTTATCAGATCCCCGGTATGCCGGGTGCAGTTGTAATATATACGTTTAATTTCCTTTGGTTTGCTACCTGAACAAGTTTTATCTCGGTTTGCTTGTTATTAACGCCGGATCATCTTTGGCTAAGTCAGCGAGTTTGTTTTCCTGTTTCCCCAACTTCACAACCTTGGCTACTTGTCTACCTTATTTGGCTTTCGACATATGAGTCTCAAGGTTGCTTCATTGAACATACAGTACTTTAACTTTGAAACTTAGACTTCAAATCATCCGACACTTCAAATTTTAACTTTAGCTTTAACAAAAATGTCGGTTCGCTTGCTTTACATTTCCTTAGCCGTTTTCCATGTGTAGACAATCTCCGGCATCTACTCTTGCTAGCCATGAAGCCGGGTTTCGGACAGCAGCTAAGTCGAAGAGTGGCCTTTGGTGCCGACACATTACTAGGCCGACATAGGAAACATTCGAATCAAGCCAGCCGGCATATAACAAAGAACTGTAAATAAACACCAAATATATCTCGGAGGCAGTGACCCGGCTTCTCCGGGATGCCGGCATATCATTCAGTAGACTCGTGCCGGCACAAAGCGCCGGCACTCAAAGCAAAAATAAGGAAATACATACATTGTGCTGCTCAGGAGTAAAAGGGGCGGAGTAGGGCTATGTTCCATGGCCTCTTGGTTTCTTCTCCGGACCTGTCCACCTTGTCCTTCTTGGGGGCCTGCGCATCTATAAGATAATAGGCATCATTGTGCAGAGCTCTGCTCACAATGAACGGCCCCTCCCATGGAGGAGTTAACTTATGCCGGCCTTCTGTTCCTTGCTTTAGCCGGAGTACTAGATCTCCCTCTTGAAATCTCCTTGGATTTACCTTCTGCGCATGATAGCGTCTGAGGTTTTGCTGATATACTGCTGTTCTTGACAGAGTTATTTCTCTTGCTTCCTCTAGCAGATCTACATCATTTTCCCTGGCTTCTTTAGCCTCTTCCTCAGTATCTAGCACTACTCTTGGTGCATCATGTATTACATCTGTTGGAAGCACAGCTTCTGCTCCATACACCAGGAAAAATGGTGTGTAGCCTGTTGACCTATTCGGAGTTGTCCTTAAACTCCAAAGCACTGCTGGCAATTCATCTAGCCAACATCCCGGAGTCTTCTCCAGTGGCTCTATCAGCCGGGGTTTTATGCCGGATAACACTAGCCCATTTGACCTCTCTACTTGGCCATTGGTACAAGGGTGAGCAACCGACGCAATGTCCAGCCGGATTCCCACTTCCTCACAAAATCTGGCAAATGGCCCTTGGGCAAAGTTCGACCCATTGTCAGTGATGATGCCATGGGGAACACCATATCTCAAGATTATATCTTTCAAGAATTTCACTGCTGTGTGGCCATCACACTTGCTTATGGGTTTTACTTCAATCCATTTGGTGAACTTGTCCACCATGACCAGGATATGGGTCATCTTTCCTCTGGCCGGCTTAAAAGCCCCGACCATATCCAGGCCCCAAACAGCAAAGGGCCAGGTTATCGGGATAGTCTTCAAGGCAGACGCCGGCCGATGAATCTGGTGGGCATATCTTTGACACCCATTGCACTTCCGGACCAAATCTTCTGCTTCTTGCAGTGCCGTCGGCCAATAAAACCCATGCCGGAATACCTTTGCCACCAATGCCCTGGACGAAGCATGGTGTCCACACTCCCCCTGATGAATTTCCCGGAGCATCTCCAGACCTTCTGCATATTCGACACATCTCTGCAATACTCCGGTGACACTTCTCTTGTATATTTCTTTGTTTATTATGGTATACCCTTTGGATCTCCTTGCAATCCGGCGTGCCTCGGCTTCATCCGCCGGCGCTTGACCATTTACCAAGAAATTCATAATAGGACGTGCCCATGAGGGCACTTCCCTGACAGTGAACACTGCCTGATCTATCTCCGTCATTTCGACCGACACATAATCGATCTCCATGGGCTGCGAAGTCCCCGGGACTGTGGGATTAGTCCCCGGGTATGCCGGAGCAGTCCCCGGGTATACCGGCACAACCTCTTGGTACATTTTACCCTTGCCCTTAGCTCTGCTCCGGAATACTGCATTTACCGCATATGTCGGCCCAGTCCCCGGGGCTGAGGAATCTGTCCCCGGGTTATCTGACCTAGCTCCGGCATCTATCTCCATCGGAACTGCTTCCTCCGGACCTGGCGGGACATAAATGGAAGATGACTCAGGCGAGGGCTTGATCGATGGCTTCCTCAGATGCTCCAACGAAATGCCGGGCGGGATTGAATCTCTGGAAGATCCCAACTTGGACAATGCATCGGCCGCGTCGTTCTGAGCCCGAAGAACATGCCGGAACTCACAACCTTCAAAGTAACCACTTAACTGCTGCACCAGGAAACGGTAGGATGCCATGTTAGCATCATGCGCGTCCCATATGCCGGAACATTGCTGAGTCACCAAGTCAGAATCACTGAAACACATAATCCGGCGAATTCCTATGTCCTTAGACACCTTCAGGCCATGCACCAGTGCCTCATATTCCGCCACATTATTTGACGCTGCAAAATGAATCTGCAGGACATATCTCAATTGGTCATTCTTTGGTGAACTGAGAACTATGCCGGCACCCAGGCCATGGATTGTCTTGGACCCATCGAAATGCATCCTCCAATAATTTGCATCTGGCAATGGTGGCTCATACTGTATCTCGGCCCAGTCAATAAAGAAATCAGCCAACACCTGGGACTTGATTGTATCTCTCTTGTCATACTGAGGTGTATATGGCGACAACTCTATTGCCCACTTGGCAATTCTGCCACTGGCATCTTTGTTACTTATGATCTCCGAGATAGGGGCTTCGGCCACTACCCGGATTGGATGCTCTTGGAAGTAATGCTTGAGCTTCTTGGCCGCCATATAGACACCATAAGTCATCTTCTGATAGTGCGGGTAGTTTTGCTTTGAGGTGGAGAGGACTTCACTCAGATAATATACCGGCCGCTGCACGGTTTTGCCTCCCTCCTCTCGCTCCACTACTACCACTGCACTGACAACCCTGTTGGTTGCCGCTATATAAAGCAACATCGGCTCCCGGGGCATTGGAGATGCTAGTACCGGCGCTGTTGACAACATCTGTTTTAATTCCTTGAAAGCAGCATCTGCTTGTACTGTCCAGACAAATGTGTCGGACTTCTTCATTAATTGATATAACGGCAAAGCTTTCTCGCCCAGCCGGCTTATGAAACGGCTCAGGGATGCGAGGCACCCTGCGAACTTCTGTACTTCCTTCAAATCTGTCGGCGGCTTCATTCTTTCTATAGCACGAATCTTGCCGGGATTTACCTCAATACCCCGGCTGGAAACAAGGAAGCCGAGCAACTTGCCCGCCGGCACACCGAAGGTACACTTTGCCGGATTTAACTTCATCCGGAACCTCCTCAGATTTGCGAAGGTTTCCCGGAGATCGCCTATGAGAGTATCACTCTCCTTGGTCTTTATGACGACATCGTCGACATATACCTGCACATTTTTATCTATTTGATCATGCAAACACTTCTGCATACATCTCTGGTAAGTTGCGCCGGCATTTCTTAAACCGAACGGCATAGTGAGATAGCAATAAGCCCCGTACGGGGTAATAAAGGATGTCTTTATTTGATCCGGCTCATACAAAGGGATCTGGTGGAAACCAGAATAGGCATCTACAAATGATAACAGTTCACATCCAGCTGTGGAATCAATCACCTGATCGATTCGAGGGAGCGGGAATGGATCTTTAGGACATGCCTTATTCAAGTTGGTGTAATCAACACACATCCGCCATACTTTCACTATGGCGGGCTCATCTTTCTTCTTTTCCACCAAAACCGGATTAGACACCCAATCCGGATGCAGTACTTCCTTGATAAAGCCGGAGGCTAGGAGCCTGGCCACTTCCTCCCATATGGCTTTCCTTCTATCGCCGGCATTCCGCCGGAGCGGCTGCTTCACCGGCTTAGCGTCCGGTCTCACATGCAATGCGTGCTCAGCCAGCTCCCTCGGCACCCCTTGCAAGTCCGAAGTAGACCATGCAAAGATATCCCGATTCTCACGGAGGAAGCTGATGAGCTCGCTTTCCTATTTGGGATCCAGACTTGCCCCGACGAGGGCATGGCGCTCCGGGAAAGCTTCATCCAGAGGCACCTTTTTGACCTCCTTGCCTGCTTGAAAAGTAGCACTGCCACCGGGATTTGCCATGCCCGGCATAGATTTGCCGGCCACGACCATTTCAGCAATCTCCACTGCTCGCTTGAGCCTCTTCTTTTCCTCTGCAATGATCAGAGTCTCGGCCAGATTAGATCCGGCGGTTGCACATGCCATCGAGCGCTTGTAATCACCAATGATGGTGATCACTCCCTTGGGTCCCGGCATTTTCATCTTCAGATACGCAACATGCGTAGAGGCCATGAACTTTGCCAGAGCCGGCCTACCCAGCAAAGCATGGTAGGGGCTTTCCAGATCAACCACCTCGAACATGAGGTTCTCCACCCTGCAGTTATCCCGGCTACCAAACATGACATCCATCCAGATCTTGCCCATTGGCGCACACGAAAGTCCCGGCACAATGCCGTGGAACGTGGTCTTGCTTGGCTCCAACATATTTTCCTTGATGCCCAGCTTCTGCATCGTATCTTGGTACATGATGTTGATGCTGCTTCCATTGTCAATGAGGACCTTGCTGAATCTCACGTTGTTAGCCAGCCCGACGAATGTCGGATCCATCACCAGAGCATACCCGCCGGGGTTCGGCATGATCCTGGGATGATCTGCCCTGTCCCAGCCAATGGCCTGGTCAGACCAGTACATTAGCTTCGGTACTGCCGACATAACGGCATTTACCTCCAGACACCGCCGGTACAAGCTCTGCTTGTCTGTTCTTTCGGTCTCAAAGACCACGTAGCTCTGATCATGCTCCTTGTACTCATTCTGGCCCGCTGCTGGTCCTCCGGCATAGTACTCCGGGTTATGGTTCTGATCCACTTGATTTACACCGGCATTTCCGGCATTGCCCTGATTCCCGGGATTAACCGGCCTGGGCGGGACTGCAATTGTATTGGCACCTGTCAACGGCGATGGAGCTGCCGGGACAGATGGTCTAGCCGGTCCCCAAGGACCTGCACGACCTGCTAATATGTCGTCCAGCCATGAACAGTTTCTTGTCAAATGGTTTGCCGGCTTACCCGGCTGGAATGTGTGAAACACACAAGGTTTGTCCATGGCCAAACCTACTGTATACTTCGGCCGCTGCTTCTTTTGTCCGGCGGCTCCGCCGGCGTTCTTGTTGATCCAGACATTCTTCTTCTGGAAGGGCTGTGCTTGCTGCTGCGGTTGTTGTTGCTGAGGCTGCTGATAGCCCTCATATCTCGGACGCTGGCTACTGCCGGCGCCCTCTTGCTCTTCTTCCACAGCTGCCACTTGTGCTGCCCCATACCGGTGATCCGGCCTTTCATCTCTTCTCTTGTTCCGGTTATCAGTGCGATAGTATTGCCCTGGTCTCTCGGCGCTGATGGTGTTCCCCTGGGTCTGCCCCTGTCCTTGTGAATCGAGACTGGGCTGCATGGGATCTCCCAGAGCATAACTATCAGCGATCTTGATTGTTTCGGCCAACGTGGCCGGCATTTCCCTCTGCAGCTTTTGCCACAACATGGTGCCATGCCGGCACCCATGTGCAAACCACATGATGGCCTGCTGCTCGACAACTCCTTCGCAGGAATTGCGCAAGGTGCACCACCTGGTCAGGTAGTCACGATCAGTCTCATTCACTCCTTGCTGGCAGTTAGCCAGCTGCTGAGGACGATTCGGCCTCTTGTATGTGCTGGTGAAGTTTGACACAAACTGCTCCTCAAAATCAACCCAGCCATTGATACTTCCGGCCGGCAGATTGTTCAGCCATATCCTGGCTGGTCCTTCTAGCATTTGCGGTACATATCGTACCGCCCATCTGAGGTTTCCTCCAGCAATGTTCACTGCGGTGGAGTAATCCTCCAACCAATCTTCCGGCTTGGTACTGCCGTTATATGTCCTCGCGCCACGCACGAGCTGGAAGAAGTAAGGTACCGGCTCACCCATGATCCGGGGTCCAAAGCACATAGGACCCGGAGCTCCTTGTCTCTCCACCAACTCCGTTTGGTGAATCCTGTCCAGCTTGAAGCGCGCATCACTTGCTGCTAAGGACCGAGGTCCTAGCCGGGATGCAATTGGGCCCGCGATCACTTTCTCCTGCTGCTGCTCCGGCTGATACTGCTCAGTATGCCGGCCTTGCTGATGCTATTGCTGATATCCCGCCCTGACAAGGGCAGAATTGCCATCATCTTCTCGATGTCCCGGTTGACCTGCACCTTGCTGCTGCACTGCACCTCCGGCGCCCTGCTGCTGACGCCGGGCTGCACTGTTACTCCGGCCAGCACCGGCCGACGCTGCCCCATGCCCGGCCGGCACATTCTGGCCAGCCTTCTTGCTGCCGACATACTTGTCAGCCTGTCCGGCACTCTTCTGCACTATTGCCTGCTTTCCGGCGATTGCCGGATCATACACTTGGATCTGCTTGTCCCGGCGGCCAGAGGTCACACTTCCGGCACGCCGGGCACTTGGATGCGGGGACGAAGCCTCGCCCCTCGATCTAGCGCCGGCACCTCCTACCGACGCAATGTACTGGGATGCCCCAGCACCTGGGTTTGCCTTCTTAAAGGCCTCCTGCTGCTTAGTAGCTTCAGACAAAAGATGGTTAAGCCGGGCTTGCTGCTCATGCAGTGCTTCGCCGGACAAATTAGCTAAGTCCTTAGCTACCTCGGCTGCTGCTCTAAGGTTCTTTACTGGGGAGCTATAAATTACCTTAGGCACAGTACTAGTTGCAGTATGACTCTTAGCTCTAGTATCTTTGCCTAGCTCAGTGTTAAGATCTCTGCCTCTAGTTCTAACCTCATCTATCCGGCTAGGCCGGGTTACTACAGGAGTAAAACCATGGGCTGCCTCATACTCACGGAGTTGCCGGTTGAACCGTTCGCGCTCCTGGTTCATGGCCAGGGCCTCGTCGACGAGGGCCTGACGAGATCCTTCCAGGACCTCCCTTGTCTGCTCCGGATCATCGCCGGATCGCACCGGCTCGAGAAGTCGCTCGATGATGGGAAGAAGCACCTGACCTCTTGCCGGCACAGCGGAAGAGCCGGCCAGGTTCTCGACACGCTCCAACGGAGGACGTGCCGACCTCTTGGCCTTCGGCGGCTCCGGGGGAGTATCTCCTGCTGCTGCTGTTGCGGCCTTGCCGGCACCGTCTGCCGGCGGCGCTGATGTGCCGGCCATCATCACCTCGGCCGACTCTACTGAGCGAGCGCTACGCCCAGCGTGAGCCAACCGATGTGACGGAGGATCTGACGCCACCAGCACCTTTTCCCTGCAAACTCTCTTAGTCCCCACGTACACCTCGTGGGAACCGAAAGACATGATCCGGCCATCCCTGGGGAACGGCCGGCCGCCGAGACATCCAGCGTTGTCACTGACGAAGCTGAGCGAGCCTAGCCTCTGGACGAGGCCAGAGACCACGCGCACTCCCGAAGCTGCTATCACAGACCCCGTCCGAATAAACACTCCGCCCAGCATATCGATCTGCCCCACGGTGGGCGCCAAATGTCGTCGTGGTGAAACAACATATGCCATAGGATGGCTTAAATGGGGGCCGACTTAGATGCTGGAGGATTCGGGAGAGGGGAACGAGCTAAAAAGCACGACAGAAAGGAACACTGATCTACCCAGGTTCGGGGCTCTCGTAAGGAGATAACACCCCTACTCCTGCTCTACTTGCTTTATATTTGGATCGATGGAGTATACAACACTGGTGCTCCCGAGCTCTCTGCTAGAGGAGGAAGAAGGACTGCTAAGTGTAGGAATACTCAGTGACCAACAAACCTCCAACCCTTTGCTAGGACTCCCTGTGCCACCTTATATAGTGGTGGCCAGGGTTACAACGGTCATAGAAGACCAGGAGACACCAACTACACTCCAAACAGGACTTGCTGTCGAGGGCAGATGCCCATGACTTTCTCCCTGATTGCTCTCGATGGGACTCCCCTTGCTGTACCTTGTACTTCCAGGACTGTGACCTTACCACTCTGAGGTAAGCTTGTACTTGTGCACAGTGAGGGTAGGTAACCTCCACTGTGCACCCTGCCATCATACCCTGCTACCATGCTTGGATGTTTTCTTCCTTGATTGTAGCGATGTGACACCTTGGTTGACTTAAGTATCCCGGATATGACCGTTGGCCATATCCTGGACATACATGCCGGACCTACGACCTATGAAGGTCGGGTAATCTGGCCTCCCCTGCTCCTGCACAACACACAGAATAGATAGGCCGGCATATCTAAGTATATGCCGGCACACCCCAGTTAGTATTCCGGTTGATCCGGCATATCCAGACATCAGCCAGGATATACATATATGCCGGCCTGGCCGATGCTCCTATGTTCTGGCCAGGCCCTTCCCTAGGTCAACCGGCATAAAAGTCAACCATGAACCTTGTATCTTTCTAGCCTCTTGACCCTACTGGGGGTCATCCCCCCGACACCCAACTGACCCAAACAAAACTACGTCCATTGCTATTGACCTTGATCCCGTATAGGAAAGCACGCTCATCGAGTTCCTCCATGAGCGCTGGGAAATCTTTGTCTGGTGTCCATCCGACATGCCAGGAGTTCCCAGAGAACTTGTTGAGCACACACTAAACGTGGATCCAAAAGCACGGCCGGTAAAGCAATCTCTACGACTCTTTGACGAGCCGAAGCGGAAAGCCATAGCAGCCGAACTTCATCGCCTAGAAAACACCGGGTTCATAAAGGAGATCAAAACATCGACTTGGGTCTCCAACCCAGTGATTGTTCCCAAGAAAAACACCGATGTCCGGCGCGTCTATGTTGATTAAACAGCCCTCAATAAATACTATCCAAAGGATCCCTTCCCACTCCCTCATATAGATCAAATAATCGATTCTACGGTGGGTTGCGTAAGGCTTTCCTTTTTGGACGCATATTCTTGTTATAACGAGATCAAATTAAAAGTAGAAGATGAAGAAAAAACGGTGTTCATCACACCATATGGAGTTTTTTGTTATCAGGTCATGCCTTTCGGTTTGAAAAATGCGGGAGCCACCTACCAACGTATGATGCAAAACTGCCTCGGTCAGCATATTGAACGCAATGTCCAAGTATATATCGACGATATGGTAGTTACTACAAGAGAGGAGAAAACGTTAATCAACAAACTACGAGAAACCTTCAACAACCTGGATAGGTATAAACTGAAACTCAACCCGACTAAATGTTCCTTTGGTGTTCCAGCTGGACAACTCCTCAGACTTTTAGTATCGGCGAGAGGAATTGAGGCCAATCCTGAGAAAATTCAAGCAATACTGACAATGAACAAGCCTACAAAGCTGCACAAGATACAACAACTAGCAGGGCGAGTTGCAGCTTTAAGCCGATTCATGGCCAGGCTTGGCGAGAAAGCACTTCCGTTCTACGCACTCTAAAGAAATCAGACAAAAAATTCCAGTGGACTGACCAAGCATTTTCACATCTCAAAAAAGTGCTTTCCACACCACCTGTGCTGGTTGCATCCAATGAAAAGGAGCCTCTATTACTATACATTGCAGCCACACATCAGGTGGTCAGCACAGTATTGGTAGTGGAGCGCAGCGAGGAAGGAAAAGCTCATGGTGTCAAAAGGCTGGTATATTTCCTCACCAAGGTACTCTCTCACCATTCAAGCAGCGCTACCCGCATTATCAGATCCTTGCATACTGTGTGTTCATGACAACATGAAAATTACAACACTACTTTTTGGTCCACCCGATCGTGGTAGTCAACGAGGCACCTTTGTCCATTATTCTAGACAATCCTGAAGCAACCGGGCGTGTCTCCTTGTGGGGAATCGAACTCTCCCACCTGGAAATTACGTATGAGAAAAGAAAAGCCGTCAAATCTCAAATCCTACCAGATTTCACTGCCGAGTGGTTCGAGTTGCAAAATATAGGCCATCCAAATCTATCGAGTGTATGTACAATGTACTTTGACAGCTCAAAAAGAGTCGAAGGCGCAGGAGCCAGAGTAGTACTTATATCACCCCAATGAGACAAGTTGAAGTATGTGTTGCTGATGAGTTTCCCAAACGCGTCGAACAACGAAGCAGAATATGAGGCCTTGCTGCATGGCATGAGAATGACAAAGGCTTGTGGTGCCACTCGCCTCAGAGTCTTCGGCGACTCCAATCTGGTGGTCCAACAGGTAATGAATTGTTGTGATTCCCTAAGTGAAAACATGACTGCATATAGAAACTTGTACTACTACCTAGAAGGAACTTTCTACGGATGCGAAGTGTCGCAGGTCATCATAAAAAGCAATGAGGAGGCCGACATACTCGCAAATATTGGGTCCCAATGTTTACCCATACCAGCAGGAGTATTCTGGGAAGAGATAATCGAAATATCCATTGAAACTGCTAAACCTTCGGGTTCTAGGAAAACCAAACAGCAACCCATGATAGGCTCGAGGGCTGCGGTAGTAGAAGAAGAGCAAGAAGGTGCACTAGAACCAGAAGATGTCATGATGGTTGAAGTCACCTAGATGCAGCCATATCTTGCGTACATGATAAACAAGCAGCTACCCGAAGATGTAGTCACAGCCAGACAAATCATTCGGTGATCCAAGGCCTTCGTGGTTGTCAAAGGAGAACTATACAAAAGGAGTATTTTGGGAGTACTACAGCGATGCGTTACACCTCAAGAAGGACAAGCCATATTAAAGGATATCCACGTAGGAATATGTGGTCATCATACAAGCAGTCGAGCAATCGCAGCTAAAGCTTTCAGAGCAGGGTTTTATGGGCTAACCGCAGTCGAAGATGCAAAAGACATAGTTCGCCACTGCGAAGCATGTCAAAAATTCGCGTCTAGGCATCACGCCTCGGCAGCCGAACATCAGCCTATTCCTTTGGCTTGGCCGTTCGCGTAATAGGGTCTAGATATGGTTGGCAAGCTACACAAATCATGGCCATGTGGGCACGTTTACATGTTGGTCGCAGTCGATAAATTTACCAAGTGGATCGAAGCCGCACCAGTCACCACTCAAGATTCAACTCCAACAGTGAGTTTTATAAATTCAATCGTCTTTCACTTTGGTGTTGCATAGCATCATCACAGACAATGGCACAAACTTTACATCAAAGGAGTTGAAGGATTACTGTGAAGATTTGGGTACCAAACTAAACTTCGCATCCATTGCGCACCCGCTGACAAACGAACAAGTCAAAAAAGCCAATAGTTTGATATGCAACGACATTAAGAAGAGACTATTAGCACCACTCAAAACAGCCAAACACGCTTGGGTCGACGAGTTATACCCTCTGTGCTTTGGAGCTTGCGAACAACGCCAAATTCGGCAACCCAGAAAACACCTTTCTTTCTGGTCCACAGTGCAGAAGCTGTGCTTCTACTCGAAATAACTCATGAGGCTCCAGGAATGTCCACTTATGATGAAGCTGCCGCCACATAAGCACTTTAAGATGATGTCGATGCATTGGACGAAGCAAGAGACGTAGCGCTCACCAGGTCAACACAATATCAGCGGAATCTGCAAAATTATCATAGTCATCGAGTACGTCTTCAATCCTTAATGGTCGAAGACTTAGTACTTTGACTTAAGCAAGATGCCCATGGTAAGCTAGACTCTCCATGGCAAGGACAATACATCATAACTGAGGTGATCCCTGGAGGAGCATACCGGTTGCAGGACAAGAAGACACGAAAAGACGAAGGCAACCCATGGAATGCTGAGCAACTTCAGCGTTTTTATGCATAAAATATCTAGACAAAAAATTTATAGGCTTTTAAGCTAAGAATTATCGAGTCAAAGAAATATGGCTTTTTACGCCATAAACTATAGAGTCTAGGCCCTCTAAACCCAGAACACAGGCCAAAGGTCAGGTTTCTTGGGCTGAAATACGTACCTCTATATTCAAGTGATAAACAAAGCAGCGATTATTTCCTATATTTGCGCTTGGGGGCTCAACCCCATGATCAAGAAATCGTGTACACACAAAATTCAAGTTTGGTGTCACAATACTCAAGAGCGGTAAATGCAACATCAACAATATATTTGGTTTCACACAACTGGCATGGTTGCAAAGCCGTCAGATTCATAACGGATTTTCATGTGACAATAAAAGGAACAAGCATAGACTCAAATATTCAGTACAGAAGAAAAAAAACCTCAGAACCGTTGAGTTCCCATGGTTTTTAACAGGAAATATATTACATTTAGAAGAATGAACTTTGAGGAAGTACCATGAGTTCCGATAACAGTGGATTACAGTAAAAGGATAAACTAGTAGTTACTACAAGAAAATAAAAGCCCTAGAATTCCTACATCTTCTCTCTAGGACAGGTCCATACTTCTGCTGGCATTGGGTGCCATCAAAAATCTGGACATCAAATTTTGATGTGCCGCAACGATAGTTGAACAGCAAGAACTAGCCGTGATGCAAATCGTGGTCCACAGAAAACTTCGTCCAGCCATCGGCAAAAGAAGCATTGCCATCGCCGTCGTACCACACCTCCAGTTCGTATGGCGGCAGAGGATAGCCTAGCTGATCTTGCGGCCATCCTTGAATTCAGTAAATTTCAGCGGAAGCCTTTGACGCTCACGGCATTGGGCATTCGCAAAGGCAAAGAAGCAAAAAGTATTCCCAAGCGATCTCTGCGACAAGATCGATTGCACTAAACCTAAATTCGGAGTGGTGGAAGCAGCAACTACTGTAACAGAAGACCTTTTATTCTTGCTGCCTAAAGGACGGCCATGGCGGTGTTTACCTGGCGTTGTTGATGTCGATGCCACGGTAGTGGTCCCCACATTGTTTTTTCTACCACGAGGGCGGCCATATTGATTGTCGCTGCACCAGACATGGTTGCAGATGAACTAGTGCTAGTTGAGAACGAAGAGAAGAAGAGCAATGAGCGCGAGGAAGAAGATGATGTAGTGGTGGAAATTGACAGGGGAGAAATAGGGTTAACAGTAAACAGAGCTACCCTTTTATAAACTAGAGAGCCTGGTTATGGGCCAGAATTGGGAAAAATAAAGAGAACTGGCCCATTAACACGTAACTAGTGGAGCAATTACTGTGTAGCCCATCACGTGGGCTAGACCAGAGTTAAAGCGTTCAACAGTACAGAAAAATCATCATCAGAAATGATGTCATTGGAGAACAGATGAATTTTTGAGTTTTACAGTTAGAAAGTCATGAGTCTATAATTGACTACAAGCACTCCATCTGTCGTGGTTCTTACGACACGTATGCCATGAGGGGTACCTCAAGGCGATAGAAAGAGGGGATAGGCGATCTGGTGCCCGGGACGGTGATAGACAGGGATTACCCAGGTTCACGTCCCCGCGGTGGAGGATCGCTACATCCTGCTACACCTCACTATAATGGCACAATGTGTACAGATTACAATGATGGTGTTGGTCGCGATGCGATCTGCTATGTCTTAGCTATTCTAGCTATCTCATGGCCTCAAGGGCTCCTCCACGCCGGCTTATAAAGGCGCCTGGCATGGGCATCACGGTGGTTCCGGGGCGGATACAATATGGAGTCCTAGACTAATTCCTATGCGTGTACTACAAGGCAACCTGCCATGGGCCTGTCTTTGGATCCGCCATAAGCTCCTGCGTCCAGTAATCCACCATGGTATGGCAGCATTGAATCTGCCATAAGCTCCTGCTATCCGGGAATTTGCCATGGCATGGATGCGTCTGGGAATCTGCCATGGCATGGCAGCGTGGAACCTGCCATGGCATGGCAGCCTTCAATCCGCCATACCACCAGCAACTAGGCCGCCCGGTTGGCTATCCGCCATACCACCTCCATGGGCCACCCTGGTTTGCCGGTATGAGACTACGTCACTGGTATACCCGTTTGGTATATCCACAACAGTAGCCCCCAGAGTTCTTTGAGATCTTCTCTTCTGTCTTCAAAGCTTGATGGGCTTTTTATCTTCGTCTTCATCTTCGTCTTCAAGATAGTCGCGTGAAAGATCTCGTAGAGCTCCCAAAGAATAAATTTTATCCGCCTAGAACTTTAGGCGAACCAGTGACGTCTCATACTTGCAGGGCAATTCTCCAGATACATGCTGGTATGCTACTGCGAACGAATCCAAGGCGGATAACTAGTATTTCTTCTGAGCTCAAGGAACGTTCCTTTCAGTATAAGATGTTGCCTCGAAGCTTACCAAACAGTGAGCGCAAAATTATCGCACTGCTTCTGTTTTTGAACTTCGATGCTTTTACACCATGTGTAGCCCCCGAGCGCCAAGGCGGATCTCAGAAAGAAATACGTCTTGGAGCTCTCAGAGTAGCTAACAGGAAACATATAAAGTGTAGCCCCGAGCGCTATGGCGGGTTCTCATAGAGAATCCATCAGGGTGCTCTTAGAGAAACTACTTAGAATTTTTAGCCTGTAGCCCCCGAGCACCGCTACGTAATTTTTCCTAGCGGTGCTCTCAGAAGACTTAGGATTTTTTGCTAGCTGTAGCCCCCGAGCGCTATGGCAGATTCCAATCTGGCATAGGGCTCTAAGAGAACTACGCAGTTAAAATGCGATGAGTAGCCCCCGAGCATTATGGTCGCAGCCCCCTGGCAGCCAGCTCCATGGCAGCCGGCTCCAAGGTGACCTCAAGGCATCCTGCTCCATGGCGGTTTGCTCCAAGTTGGCATGCTCCATGGCGGTCTCAAGGCATCCTGCTCTATGGCGGACTGCTCCAAGGTGGCCGCTCCATGGCAGATTTTAGCTGCCATCAAAGGTGTCCGCTCCATGGCAGATTTGGGCTGCTGTCGAAGGTAGCCCCCGGGTATTTGAGCTGAATGGCTCGAAAACACCTCGGATTGGGCACCAGCAAAGCGTCCAAGCGTCATATGTACCTGTGATATGAAAACAAAACACAATTGTATTAAATCGTTCTTGTGTTCAACGAACAAATGCAAGGCAGGTAAAACACGGCCATTGAACAGATGTTTTAAAGCTGAAACTATGCAGCAGTTGAACAACATAAAACTGTCAAGGCGGAAAAAACTCGACTATCTTGAACAGTTCATGTGCATTTAATATATTTTAAGCAAGTGCTGGTTTATCCGTTCTTCCGGTTTATATGCTTGACTTTTCGTGAGATGGCAAACTTTTGCACGAACAATCCGCCAAGGCGATAGCGCTTAATAGCAGCCGTCCAAAACCTTGGAAACGGATGGCGGCTTTAAAGTGCCAAAATGTCACTACTCGGGAATCCACATATAAACATCAGAAAACGTGTAGGCCAGAAAACTTAAGCTAACGCCGGATGGCGGATTTTTGCATGATACCGGCGCCTTTAGATTTAAGCCAGTTAAAATTTTACTCACGAGCGCAAGGCAAATCGTGGAAAAGTTATGATCAAAACGAAAGCGGTAAAAGACTCATAATATGAGTGAACCAATCTTTATCTCATGATCATAAACAAATATTTAATATTAAATAAAAATAAGGACTTAGCTGTTTAAACGAAGTCGATGTTGTTTACGGCGAACTCAAAGCTCTAGCCGGCGATGAGAAGACACACTAGTAGAAAAAGGGTCTTTGGTCCAGCACCCAAATGTCATCTGTCCCGGTTCGGCTGGCCATTGGGGACCAATGACACTTATTGGTCCCGGTCCATGCCGCCTGGAGATTAGTCCCGGTTCATTTCGGGGTATCGGTCCCGGTTTGTGGCATTAACCGGGACCAAGGCCTCCCCAGCATGACACGTGCCTCTATGCGGGTCATTGGTCCCGGTTCATGGCATGAACCGGGATCAAAGACCCTCCCCTGGCTATAAATTGATACCCAGCCCTTTGCCCTTTGCCACAAAAATTTGCTGGATTGTGTGTGTGGTGTGGGTGCTAGCTTTTTTTTCCTTTGATTGCACACAAGGTGTTCGACGAAATGTCCATGCCACATTTAAGTTCGCACAACACGGTATCCTCCGCCGAGGTTAGCAACCTTATCTTCTTCATCTGTAACTGATATAAAAATCTTGCATATGTGTCCATGTGGGTGGTCATTTCACTATTCATGATGTTATTATAATAGTTAATTATTATAACGCAGATCGATGCGCGGATGCGATGGATGTACGGCGACCGACGCGATTCTGATTTTATTGCAGGCCTGCATAAATTTATCGATGTGGCTAAGGCAAACAAAGTGGATAATTTTATGCCTTGTCCCTGCATCGACTGTCGAAATTTGACGGAGCACTCTGCCCCGAGAATCCTTCAAAGCCATCTGCTTCGGAGAGGTTTCATGCCCGGATATTATTGTTGGGCCATGCACGGAGAAAGAGGGGTTAGGCTGGAAGAAAATGAAGAAGAGGATGATGACAGCTATCCTGAAGAATACGGTGATACTGCAATGGAAGACAATGAAGAAGAGGGAGGCGGCAATGAAGCAGAACAACGGGCATCGGATGAGCCCGGTGATGGTCTTGGTCGGGTCATTTCTGATGCAAAGCAACAATGCGATACAGAAAGGGAGAAGCTGAAGTTGGAGGCCATGCAAAACGATCACAAAAAGTTATTATACCCAAATTGCGAAGATGGCAGCACAAAGCTCGGTACCACACTTGAATTGCTGAAATGGAAGGCAGAGGCTGGTTTATCTGACAAGGGATTTGAGAAGTTACTGAAAATAATAAAGCCAAAGCTTCCAAAGGATAATGAGCTGCCCGAGACAACGTACGAAGCAAAGAAGACTATCTGCCCTCTAGGATTAGATGTGGAGAAGATACATGCATGCATTAATGACTGTATCTTATACCGTGGTGAGAAGTATGAGAATATGGATAAATGTCCGGTATGCACTGCATGTCGGTACAAGATCAGACAAGATGACCCTGGTGATGTTGAGGGTGATGACGAGCCCCCCAGGAAGAAGGTTCCTGCTAAGGTTATGTGGTATGCTCCTATAATACCACGGTTGAAACGTCTGTTCAGAAACAAAGAGCATGCTAGGTTGTTGCGATGGCACAAAGAAGAGCGTAAGAAAGACGGGAAACTGAGACACCCCGCCGATGGGTTGCAGTGGAGAAACATCGAGAGAAAGTACTCAAACTTTGCAGGTGATGCGAGGAACTTATGGTTTGGTCTAAGTACAGACGGCATGAATCCTTTTGGGGAGCAGAGCTGCAGTCACAGCACTTGGCCCGTGACTCTATGTATCTACAACCTTCCTCCTTGGTTGTGCATGAAGCGGAAGTTCATTATGATGCCAGTGCTCATCCAAGGACCGAAGCAACCCGGCAACGACATTGATGTGTATCTAAGGCCATTAGTCGATGAACTATTGCAGCTGTGGGCAGAACCAGGTGTAAAGGTGTGGGATGAGCACAAACAGGAGCCATTTGACCTACGAGCGTTGCTGTTCGTAACCATCAATGATTGGCCTGCTCTTAGTAATATTTCAAGACAGTCAAACAAGGGATACAATGCATGCACGCACTGTTTAGATAAGACTAAAGGTACATATTTGGATAAATGTAAGAAGGTTGTGTACCTGGAGTGTCGTAAATTTCTTCCGACCAATCATCAAGTAAGAAAAAAAGGCAAGCATTTCAACGGTGAGGCAGATCATCGGAAGAAGCCTAAGCTCCCTAAAGGTGCTGATGTATTTGGTATGGTGAAGGACCTAGAAGTAATATTTGGAAAGGGTTCTGGCGGTCAATCTGTTCCGAAAGACCCCATTACCGGACACACGGCCATGTGGAAGAAGAAATCTATATTTTGGGAGCTTGAGTATTGGAAAGACCTAGAGGTCCGTTCTTCAATCGATGTGATGCACGTGACGAAGAATCTTTGCGTGAACCTGCTAGGCTTCCTAGGCGTGTATGGGAAGACAAAAGATACACCAGAAGCACGGGAGGACCAGCAACGTATCAAAGACCCATACAACAAGCATACTGATAAAGGCCGTCAATACTTAAGCAGCTACGCTCTTACCAAAGCAGAGAAGGAAATCTTTTTTGAATGCCTGAATAGTATCAAGGTCCCGGCTGGGTTCTCGTCTAATATAAAGGGAATAATAAATATGGCAGAGAAAAAATTCCAGAACCTGAAGTCTCATGATTGTCACGTGATTATGACGCAGTTGCTTCCGGTTGCATTGAGGGGGCTTCTACCGGAAAATGTTCGAGTACCCATTGTGAAGCTATGTGCATTCCTCAATGCAATATCTCAGAAGGTGATCGATCGAGAAAGTCTAGAAAGGCTGCAAAAGGATGTGGTCCAATGTCTTGTCAGTTTTGAGTTGGTGTTCCCCCCGTCCTTCTTCAATATTATGACGCATCTCTTAGTTCACCTAGTTGATGAGATTTCCATTCTCGGTCCTGTATTTCTGCACAATATGTTCCCCTTCGAGAGGTTCATGGGAGTCTTAAAGAAATATGTTCGTAATCGTGCAAGGCCAGAAGGAAGCATCTCCAAGGGCTATGGAACAGAGGAGGTCATTGGGTTCTGTGTTGATTTTCTTCCTGACCTTAAGCCGATTGGTGTTCCTGAATCACGGTATGAGGGGAGACTGAGTGGAAAAGGCACGCTAGGAAAGAAAGCAATGATATTTAGGGACGGGCATTCTTTGAATCAAGCACGCTACACAGTTCTACAAAGTTCTACCTTCGTGGCTCCGTATATCAAGGAACACATGAATGTTGTACGCTCTAAGTTCCCGGGGAAGGATGACTACTGGATTAAAGAAAATCACATGGAGACTTTTGGCACTTGGTTGCAATTACATCTCATAAATGACACCACTATTGGAGATCAGCTCTACTTGTTGGCCGCGACACCATCTGCGACTGTATTGACTTTCCAAGGGTACGAGATAAATGGGAATACATTTTACACGATCTCCCAAGATAAAAAGAGCACTAACCAAAATAGTGGTGTCCGCTTTGATGCAACATGTGACAATGGGAAAAAGGACACATACTATGGTTACATAGAGGAGATATGGGAACTTGACTATGGACCTACTTTTAAGGTCCCTTTGTTTCGGTGCAGTTGGGTCAACATGAATAGAGAAGGGGTAAAGGTGGACCAGCTGTACGGAATGACAACAGTGGATCTCAAGAATCTTGGTTACAGAGACGAACCATTCGTCCTAGCCAATGATGTGGCTCAGGTTTTCTATGTGAAGGACATGTCCTCCAGACCGAAAAAAAGGAAAAATAAGGAAACGAATACATCAGACGATGAGCCCAGGCATCACATAGTTCTTTCAGGGAAAAGAAACATCGCGGGAGTCGAGGACAAGACAGACATGTCAGCAGATTATGATAAGTTTGAAGAAATTCCGCCCTTCACCGTGAAAACTGACCCTTGCATCCCGTTAAATATTGAAGATGCTCCATGGTTACGGCCTAAGAAGCGATCATAGGCAAGGGATCGACATACGCGACGAAGGAGAATTACCCTAAACCCTATGTAAATCTATGTAATGTATGAAAACTATGACACGTCATTTTGTGAATGATTTTTTATGATGTTTGCAATTATCCAAGTTCAATATTTTTCCATGCAGCTATGACACATAATATTGGAGTGATTCAGTCATAGTCATGCCTAGCCCTATAAACATCGCCACTGTAGTCGTCGTAGTCGTCGGAGTCGCGGTAGTCGAACCTCGGCGGGTGAGCACGCGTGGGCTGAGACTGAGGGTAGCATAGGCGGGGACCACGGTAGGCCATGACGCTCTGGAGAGTCCGGCCGCGCCACCATAGCCGACGGCCGGCCTTGTTGAAGTTCGAACAAGGTGGGCCATCCTCCTCGTGCCTGGCAAGCGCACTCTCACGCCGATTGATGAAGAAGGCGTCCCAAGTCGGGCTGTAGTCGGGATGCCACTGGGGATTCCTCCGCTGCTCTGGCGTGAGCTCGAAGTAGTAGTGGTTCGTGATGGCCATCTGACGCGCCACACCTAGAGGGACAGGAGGGACCGGTACACCTCCGACGCTCAGCATCCAGCCGGTGGGGACGCGGTAGCCCGGTGGGCAGGGGTAGTTTGAGGCGCAAAGCGCCTCCGCCTCCTTGGGGGTTAGAGATACGATGGAGGCCATGGGAGAGAGTGATGAGGTTTGCAGATATGAGTCTAGATGTGATATGTAAATGGAGGCCAAGCCTACATATATATAGTGAAAAAATGGCGGGAAGACGGAGGCGGGAAAAGGTGGAAAGCGCGGGAAGAAAATAGGCGGGAACGCAGTGGCGCGGGAAACTATCTAACCTTTAGTCCCGGCTGGTGGGTACAACCGGGATTAAAGGTGGTTTTTGTGTCATCTAACTAAACTGTCGGTGGGATAAGGAAAACTTTCTCCTGCAACATCGTAAGCCATTCCAAGATGATAGGTTATTTTGTGAAGGATTTTTTATGATGTTTGCAATTTTCCAAGTTCAATATTTTTCCTTGCAACTATGACACATAATATGACACCACGCGAAGGTTTCACATTGTTTGGATCATTTTTGAATTTCTTATGCCCGTTTCAAACTATATTCAAAGCGGCGGGCTTGAAGCTTCTTAGCCCGGGGCTGAGCCTCGCTAAACTAGAAGTAGATCTCTAGTGAAATAGCATGTTGTGAACCTATAAATGATTTTTAAAAAAATTCACAAGCATTATATCCTGTACTTGTAGTTCAAATCTGGGCACCCTCCTATCGAATCGGCAGGAATTTGTCTTTTTCATGAGGGATGGACGGTAAGGTTTCTGATACACCGGTTGGGAATTAGTCCATCTAAGGTGGTCTAGTATTTTTGAAAAATGGGTTGGTGCCAATGCCAAACTTTAATTTGGTGGTTTCTTCATAGAACACCCCAATTTCGGCACCTCAAAAATGGAAATTGGCTATTTCGTGCATCGAAAACGAAAACTTCCTCCTGCAACATCGTAAGCCATCCCAAGATGCACATGTGTGCACAATATGGTCACATTATCATAAACTATGCCCTGATTCTAGCCATAACATTGGTGGTTTGACCTAAATGCCATGAAACCTCGAACATGATAGGTCATTTTGTGAAGGATTTTTTATGACGTTTGCAATTTTCCAAGTTCCATATTTTTCCTTGCAACTATGACACATAATATGACACCACGCGAAGGTTTCACATTGTTTGAATCATTTTTGAATTTCTTATGCCCGTTTTAAACGTGTTAGTGCATTTTTTATTAAAAATAGTAAAATTGTTTAGTTAGAATTAATAATTTTGAAAACAGAAAATGGTTTTGGATTAGTTATTTAAATTGAAACACTTTTCCTGTTGAAAGTTTTTTCAAATTTTAAATAGAAGAAAGTTTTTTCCTGTTAAAATGAAAACAGCAAGTTAAAACAGAAAAACAATGGGCACGTGGCGGCTCAGCAGCGCCCCTCGCCCAGGACATTGGTCCCGGTTTGTGGCATCAACCGGGACCGTTAGTGGGCACGTGGCAGCTCAGCAGCGCCCCTCGCCCAGGTCATTGGTCCCGGTTTGTGGCATCAACCGGGACCGTTGATCCATTGGTCCCGGTTGGTGCCACGAACCGGGACCAATGACTCCTCCAAATATAACTGGCCCTTCTTCCTCCCCCACTTCCCCCCAAAATCGGCCGAAACTGCTAAGGACTTTTGCGCGCGGAGCGAAACCACGCCGGCAGGCTGTCCGAGTTTCGTGCCGCCGCTGCCGCCGTCCTCGGTGAGCGCCGCCGCCGCCGCGACCTCTCCCTTTTCCCCCCGCGCCGCCGCTCATCACATTCTCTCTGCAGGTGGCCTGCGCCGCCGCCCCCCCATCCCGGCCCCGTGCGCCCGCCCCGCACCCCCAGCGCCGCCCCCGACGCCACCCTGCGGCCGCCCCGCCCCCCAGCGCCGCCGCCCCCCTTCGACGGTGAGCTCCTCGGGAGGGAGCTTCCCGGCCCGGCCGGCCGGCCCTTTGGCCAATGTTTTCTTTTTTAAATTTCGCATTTAAATTTCGCATTTAAACTGCTAAGGAATTTCGCAATTTTTTCATTACTTATATATATAATACATAGAAATTAAAAAAAACATAGAAAAATAAAAATAAAAATAAAAAGCCCTCGTCGGGGCGGGCACAGGGGCGTCGGCGTCGTCGTCCTCGCCGCGGCCTACTCGTCGTCCTCGTCGGGGAGGATGATGTAGGGCCCCTGCGCCCACGGCCAGTTGGCCGCAGGCGGTGGAGGAGGACCTGGTGGAGGAGGCGGCGGTGGAGTCGCCGCACGCGGTGGCGGCGGCGGCGGGCCTGGTGGAGGAGGCGGCGGTGGAGTCGCCGCACGCTGTGGAGGAGGCGACGGTGGCCGGCCGTGCTGCTGGTGCACGGACATGGCCAGCGCCGTGTCGATGCCGGCCCACCGCCTCTTCTCCTCCTCCTCGGAGACGAGGACGGCGACCCGGAGCTCCTCCTCCTCGGACATCGGTGGCAGGGGTGGCGGCACCTCGCCGTGGTCCATCGCGTCGAGGATGGCGTAGGCGACGCAGCCGACGAAGTCGTCGGTGTCGTCCCTGGGCTCCTCGCCAGGGATGTCGTCGCCGCCCACCTCCGGCGGCGCCTCCTCGTCCTCCTCCATCTCCTCGATGAAGGGATCCGCCTGCGGCGGCTCTGGCCCCGGCTCCGGCATGTACACGCCGGCGTAGGGGTTGGGGGCGACCTCCCCTAGGAAGGCCGCCCGCCGCACCGGGTCGCGCTCCCGCGGCCCGAAGTTGTCCCACCATTGGCTATCGTAGCCAAAGGCGGGATCGGCGCGGAGGCGCGCCGGCATCAGTGCGCGCCGGCGGCGGATCTCGGCGACCCGCTCCGGGCCGAAGCGCGGCACCGGCGGGACCGGCACGCGCCGGCTGTTGAGGTGCCACCCGCCGGGGAGGCTGCAGTCCGGCCAGTCCACGCTCTGGCCGCACTGGTACAGCGCCTGGCAGTGACTCACCGGAATGTACCGGCGGTCACGCTGGCGCTGCGGCGAGGCCGTCCTGGCGCGGCGTGGAGGAGACTGGCGGCGTGGAGGAGACTGGCGGCGCCCAGACCGGCGCGACCCGCCGGCCTCGTGGTCGTGGCTGCCCTTGCCCTTCTTCCAGAACCCCATGGCTGCTGTGGTGGCCGGGATGTGGTGGCTCTGGCGGCTGTGCTGGCTATGGCGATGGAGGCTGGTGGCCGCGGCTCCGTTGGCCTCCTTTTAAAGGGGCCAGTGGCCGGGCGTCCAGCGGCCGCAATGAATGCCACCGAGCGGCAGCCCAATCGGCACGCCGGCGTTGATGCCGCGGCAGGCATTGAAGGCGACGGCGGGGCGCCCAAAGCACTGACGCGGCGGGACTCGAGGCGACGGGCACTGACGCGGGCGTCGCGTTGGAGAAGACGTACTGACGCACTGACGCGGGCCGACGCGGTGCTGTTTTTTTGGGCCTCTTTTGCCCGCTGGTGCTGTTTTTTTCGGCCTCTTTTGCCCGCTGGGTGCTGTGGGCAATTCCTATTTGACGCGCACCCCCCACAGACGTTAAAATCTTAGTGGGCTGGCCCAATAGAAATAAAAATCTATTATTTTTGTCCGGTCAAGAATATGCCTTCAGGCGTCCACCCGTAACAGGCGCTTGAAGCGCCGAATAGGAATGCCCTTAGTACTTAGTTAGAAGTTAGTGTTAGTTTGTTAGTTAGAATTAGAATTAGTTAAAATTAGTTTTAGCGTGCATTTTGAATATATAGCATGTATTCTAACTAACAAATGTCGGTATATTGCAGAAACTATGGATCCAGCATATAAAAAAAGTCAAGATGATGAATACTTCCTCCAAGGAATGATCCGAGAAAATGTAGATATTGATGTCACCAGGACATTTCTGAACAATTCCGGTGAGGGAGATGAATCTCTCAACCGAGGAGACGACTCCGGTGAGGTAGAAGCCTGGGACGGGGGAGAAGCCGGTGAGGGAGAAGCTGACAAGGGAGAAGGCGACGAGGGAGAAGCCGACGAGGGAGAAGACGACGGCTCCGGCCGAACCTTAAATCTCGGAAACTCCGGCGAGGTGTATATATGTTTTTTTGTAATGCCCGACTGTCTATATATATACATGCATATATTAACACTCTTTCTTATTTTAGCCCTCCGGATCGAGCACTTGTTCCGTCAGAACAAAACGAGGCCCAACCAAAAAGTTGGACAACAAAGTGAGTTATAGGATCGAAGTGGTCGGTGTAGACGGCCAACCGCTAGCTCCTGAAGATGTCGCAAAAAAATTTGTCAAGCAATGTGGAGTTCTTGTGAGGGACCACATCCCGATCATCGTTCAAGAATGGAATCGGCCAAGCAGCGGTGGAGTCCTGTTTGTCGGCGACGTCGCCAAAGATAAGCTTTTTGACAGGATTATGCTTAATTTCCTCCTGCCGAGGCTAGATGTGAATCCAGATGAGGAGAAGGAAGCAAATAAGGAGCTACTTAAAAGAGTAAAGAAGTTTGCTCTGATCAAGATGGCCGAGGCATTCAAGAACTGGAAGAAGAAACTGTACCTTAAGTTTGTCAAGTTAGACAAGACTCCGGATTTTAATCAAGCCGGCTATGCTAAGTTAAGACACCAGTGGGCTGATTTTGTGAAGTACAAGACATCGGAGAAAGCTTTGTAAAGGTCGAGAATAAATCAAGAGAACGCTGCTAAGAAAGTGTACCACCATAATATGGGGTCTGCTGGCTACGCCGGTTGCATGCCTAAGTGGGATGCACTTGAGGTCAAGTATATTGCTGCCGGGATCAGACCAGAGCCCACAACATGGACACCACGGGCGAGAAACTGGTTTTACGGCCATGGGGGCACGTTGGACGAAGAAGGGAGGGCAATATATACCCAGAAACACAAAGATCATCCCCTACTGCCCATCGAAGATATTAGAAGTGCAGTACAAGATGTGGAAGCGGGACGGTTCGTTCCCGATAGAGAGAACGACGAGCTCACACGAGCCCTCAAAAATGATGAACACACCGGACGAGCACGAGGCACACCGGGCTCCAAGCCGTGGAAGGTTGCCTTCCCCGCGGAAATGAAGAGATATCCCGATAAAAGTCATCAGAGGAGAAAGGAAAGGGAGGCAGCTGAGAAAGCGGCAGCTGCAGACCGGCTGCGTAATGTAGAAGAAGCATTAAAGCGGCAGCAGGATCAACTCGACAGACTTAGCCAGCAAGGTATCAGCAGCCAATCTCAGCGGCACATGGTAGAAGCTGCATTCGATGGTATCGACGCCCTATCAAATAAGAAAAGCAGCGTCGCTTCCACCCAGCTCCACGATGGTGATGATGATGCACTGACGATGGCTCCTCCTAAACGCTACCCAGTGGATGATATCACGGAGAGCACAGCTTGTGAGCTAAAGGTGCAAGTTATGAACTTAAGGGTGACAGCGGCGGTCGGCATGGCCGTACCAACTGCGCCTAACGGAACTTGGCATTGCAGACCGATTCCAAAAGGGTACGCTGTCGTCACGGTGGATGATGTCAAGCAAGATTTTGAGGAGCTGAAGCTGGACCACCCTGCAGGGGAAGATAGGGACCTGACTGAACTAGGAGAAGCCAAAGGGGGGACTATTGTATGGCCAAAGGAGCACATCGTGCTTCCAAATTATGTCCCGCCAAGGCCACCCACTCCTCATAGCAGCAGTCCACCTTCGCCGCCACCTCACCATTCTCCAGCGCAACCGTCGCCTTCACCGCCTCACCACTCACCGCAGCTGTCTCCATCGCCGCCTCAGCCGTCTCCGCCGCCGCGTCAGCCGTCTCCGTCCCCTGAGCCTCAGAGACTAAAGCGGAAGTATACTAAGAGGGGCAGCACCACCAGCAGCAGCAAGAGCACGTTCCGATCACCGAAACGTAAGCTATCGCCCCTCCCAAGAGTACCTCATCAGAATATGAAGAAGCTTCCTTACGAGAAGACAGATGAGGAAATTGCTACGGCCGCAGATGCCCATTATCAACAGTGGAAGACTGACATGGCTAACAAGAAAAATCCAAAGCCGACGGAGCCATTGATCTTCCCGGTCACCGCAGAAGATAAAGCCAAAGCAGCCGCGCTTAAGATTCAGCTTCACCAACCCATAGCGCTCACACCTGACTATAATCGCTCTATTACCAAGTCAGCTGAGGCAAAAGAGCGGAGAGTCGGGAAAGAAGTTGCCCAGCTCGGACAACAGAAAAATCAATCGATCGAACCGCTCAAAGTGTACGATACCAATGAGTGGAGAGCCCAGGAGCGGCATGATCCGAACATTGATCCGGAGTTTATTCAACTCTACGGAGAAAAGGCCAAGTTATATGGACTGTCTATTGCTGAGTACATGAGCCGTCTAGATGAGTTCGAGGGGTACCAGCAAATAGCGTACAAATACCGGTACGGGGATCCTCTCGTCAAACCCGAGTTAGTCAAAGATCTACCAACAAAAATGCGGAGATTGCATAACTGGTACATACAAGCCTGTGCTGAATCCACAAACTGGATCTATGCTGGATATAAACACCACCATTACGGTCATGGAGATGGCTTCTTACTGATGGAATTTCTAGAATTATTTCAGTTTTACCAACAAGACGCCCTCGACAAAACTATTGTCAGTGCCTATTGCCTGTAAGTATTATTAAGTCTTTCTAGCTCAGCTCATTCGTTGCTTGTATAATCTTACTCATCATTATACTAATTATATATGCAGAATGAAGATTCTCGAATGCGACCGAGGAGGAATCTTTGACCTTGGGTTCGTTGACTGCAATTTCGTTCATGAAGATACTCTCAAAAAAAACCCCAAAGAGACAGAGGATAACTTGGTACAATCGTTGAAGTATTTCAGCAACAGAAGGGAAATACTATTTCCTTACAACTTCGAGTGAGTGTTACTGTCTTGTACACATTTTGTTTTCGCTTTACTCGATGTTAAGCTATTTGACTCATTATGTCTGTGCAGCTTCCACTTTATTCTGTTAATCATTAGTGTTGACGAAGGAGTAGTCAAAGTCATGGACTCAAAACGCACACCTTTAGGAAATTGGGTGAACATGCAGGAATGCCTCCAGAAGGCTTAGAAACGGTTCACCGCCAACACTAGGGGTGTTTGGAAGCCAGAGCTTACATTTAAACCATTGAATGTAAGTACTACTTGCTAGATCCACGTATCTCTTTGATTCTAGTTTCAATACAATTATCATGCTTGATTCTTATTTTGATTGAACTCCGTTCTCGTAAAGTGCTTGAGGCAAGAAGCTGGGAATAACTTATGTGGATACTATGTCTGCGAGTTCATTCGCCAGACGACCAAAGAGAAGGGTGCAGACCGAAACATCAAAAAACTTGAAGTACGATAAACAATAATCTCAACATTATTTTATTACCATCAACTGTGTTTAGTTTCATTCATATATATTGATCCCTTTCTTTAAATTAGATCGAACGGATGCGGGACGGTCTTCTACCACGGGAACGCGTGCAAGCAATTCAAGAGGAAATTGCCGGTTTCTTATTAGAACAAGTCATAGATCCGAAAGGAGAATACTATTACCCGGTTCATTTAGAAGGGTGAAGTGTAAAAAAGAAGATGTAAAATCAAATTTGTGTGAGTTACCGATTGTAATAGCGACCAAGCACGACGGATGAGACGGTGAATAATATATTCGTGACCATGATGTGTAATATATATATATATAGTGTGGTTTCTTCATTATTGATGTATATATATAATACCATTAAATTGAATACAAAACACACCAAATAAAACCCTGAACCCTAAATGGGAAAAAAACCCTGGATCAACGATCCCGGCTCGTCCTACGAACCGGGACCAATGACTCAGGCCCCCTCGCCCCGCAGCGCGTCCACGTGGAGACCTATCGGTCCCGGTTCGTGCTGGAACCGGGACCGGCATTGATCCCGAGTAATGGATCCCGGTTCGGCAACCGGGACCAATGGCCCAAATGAACCGGGACCATAGGCCCTTTTTCCACCAGTGACACCATGGCGGCAAACCGGAATGAAGTCATCCTCAACGAAGTTGAAGTAGATCACGCCTGGAACGGCCATCCGTCATGACTGTCCACGCACAGGCTAACCAAACACGTACAAGCCATAAGCTTAATGCTTTGATGAATTGGTCTTCACGTGATCGAGTAGCATGGTGTGGCACGTCCATCGAGATTTTAATTTGTTTGATCGATTGCGCATCTGTACAGGAGCTAATCTCAACGGCGTCTTCGCCTGCAGCCGCCATGGCAGCTGCGGCATGCACGCCGGCGCTAAGCGCTGGACGTGACCGTATAGACGAATCCTTGCTGCCAGCTCGCTTTACGTTCTTGATCGATTTGATCTGCTCAGCCGCCTGCCACCGAGTGGATTGCACTGATTTCTTGGAACCAGTCCAGCTACAGATTAAATCTGCTGCGGCGTTGGTCACTAGTCCCGCTATGCGGTCGTATCAGTATATCGCGGCGGTCAAGCCAAGGTGGAACAGAAGACGCACGCAGTCACCTGGCTGGTTTGCCGGCCGCCATGGTTAGCTTGCCGTCCAGCATCATGACTCCCAAAGTAGCCTGCGACGGTGGCGAAGCTGTCCGTGGCAGAATCGAAGTGGTCCATCGGTGTTGGTGAAGCAGGAGTAATCCGTGGCGGCGGCGAAGCCCGCGGCGCCGAGTAGAGTCATGGCGGAGCCGAAAGACATGGTCCCGTGGGCTGATTCCTTTGCCCTGATACGCACACTTCCGCCATGATTTTTGTTTGCGATTAGTCCAATGCAAACAAGGGATCCGATCGGCGCAGTTTTGGAGCGCGGAAACGTATGTGACAGGGAGGAATCGATCGAGCCGCTGGAGCGCGCACGATGGGAGATCCTACACCCGTGACATCGAGCCGGCGGCATAGCCAAAACTTATCCGCCATTGTTGATGAAGTAGTACACGTCTAGCGGCTAAGCTGCATCCGCCATAAAGGGTCAGCAGTAGCCAAGCTACATCCGCCAAGCCTTGAATAATTATGCGTATGTAATTAGCGATTTGGCCGCAAAATCCATGCATATTTCACGTGATGGTAATACTAGCTGCGCCCTAGACTTTGATTTGATCTGACGTTAGCTAGTTGCCTGGTAACATGCATGGCGGAAGTGGCATGGCGGAAGTGGTTGATGCTCTCTAACACGTCTGATCGGATCTTTGCATAGATGGCAGTATTGTTCGTGGCGGACTCAAAGTTGTAGCTAGCAACGATGAAGTATTCTACCATAGCGGCGATGAAGTTGTCCGCGATGGCGGCAAAGCCGTCCGTGGCGGAGTCGAAGACGAACTTATCGGCGGCAAAGTTTATACGAGCCAGCGACGATGAACTTATCGGCGGCAAAGTTATAATAGCCAGCGTCGATATAAGGTGACGCAGTCCGGAACAGCGACAATGCTGCTGTCATAGAGCTATAATCGGCTGCGACAATAAAAGTAGTCTGTGATGGCGGCAAAGCCAGCCATGACGAAGTAGGGGTTATCCGCGGCGGCGGCGAAGCCAGCGACGCCGAGATGATGTAGAGACATGGCAGATCGAAAATCAGATCAGATTGGCGCCGCCTCGAACACAGGGGATACAATCCGCCAGTGTGAGGGCTGTTACGTCGAGCCCCCGATTGCCTAGCCTGCGGCGGTAATGAACTTTCCGCCGGTGTTGCAGATGAAAGCGATCCGATCCGACCGCCGTCGAAGACGGTGAGAAATCCGCCCGGATCGATTCCAGACGCCCTCGCCCCACGGTGGGCGCCAACTGTCGTGGTTCTTACGACACGTATGCCATGAGGGGTACCCCAAGGCGATAGAAAGAGGGGATAGGCGATCTGGTGCCCGGGACGGCGATAGACAGGGATTACCCAGGTTCACGTCCCCGCGGTGGAGGATCGCTACATCCTGCTACACCTCACTATAATGGCACAATGTGTACAAATTACAATGATGGTGTTGGTCGCGATGCGATCTGCTATGTCTTAGCTATTCTAGCTATCTCATGGCCTCAAGGGCTCCTCCACGCCGGCTTATAAAGGCGCCTGGCGTGGGCATCACGGTGGTTCCGGGGCGGATACAATATGGAGTCCTAGACTAAGTCCTATGCGTGTACTACAAGGCAACCTGTCATGGGCCTGTCTTTGGATCCGCCATAAGCTCATGCGTCCAGTAATCCACCATGGTATGGCAGCATTGAATCTGCCATAAGCTCCTGCTATCCGGGAATTTGCCATGGCATGGATGCGTCTGGGAATCTGCCATGGCATGGCAGCGTGGAATCTGCCATGGCATGGCAGCCTTCAATCCGCCATACCACCAGCAACTAGGCCGCCCGGTTGGCTATCCGCCATACCACCTCCATGGGCCACCCTGGTTTGCCGGTATGAGACTACGTCACTGGTATACCCGTTTGGTATATCCACAACACCATCATAGCCTCGGGGGCTACTCCCATTGGGAGCGCTAAACGCGCACCCGATAAAGAAAATATAAGGAAAGATTGTTTTTGCATGAATAGTATTGCAAGATGAATAAGAATATTTGAGCCTATACTCGAATACAAATATTCGACTATAGCCTTGGGGGCTACTCCCATCGGGACCACTGATCGCGCGCCCGATGTAGAAAATCATCGACTGCTACGATCCAAAGGCATAAAATTCGACTCCATTTATGAGTGGCAAACACCAGATAATACACTCGGCGTTTTACTCCCATCGAGAGAGATATACAAGAAAAAAGAAGAACCTGACAATTTCGGGTATTATAACAACCAAACAAGGCTCTCGAAAAATACATTCTTAGACCGTGTCCATCGCGATAACATGTCTGAATGCCGTGGTCGCAAAGATCATGAAGGTAAGACCCCAGGATCCGTCCTGCATGGCCTAGTATTCACACGAGAATGCGCTCTGCTAGTACTTTTTCTTTATCCACGTTACGAAGAAAAATCCTAGTGGACGCGCTGGATACCCTAAGAAAATACTGGAATCAATGCTTCGGTAAGTCCTAAATGCGGCACAAGCTGGATTACGCCAAGTCCTGAATTCAAGTCCGGGTACTTGAGTTTAATGTAGGTTATGAGTGTTTGCTTAGGCAATTAACTGGTTCCTGATCCGTCAGATGCACGAGACTCATTTACCAAGATCCCCGTGAAAATAGAAAGTATGAAATATTGATAAATTATAAAGTCTTCAGAAAATACGTCAAAGATTCAGTCAGTTGAAGATTATTTACAAGCCAAATTTGAAGATTAGAGATTTGACCCGAATCTACGATTCAGATAGAATCTCGGGGGCTATTGACATGGGTACGCCTACCATGACCCATGGCATTGGTACCCCTGGGATATATTTGGGTTAAGGCCCATAGAAATTAAGGCCCAAGATAGGAGCCGATGTATGTTGTATTCGAAGGAAATAATATGTAAACCGCCATATGTGGTGAATTTTTATAGAACCCGACCAGGACCACGAGACCTGCCCCCCTATAAATAGGGGCCAGGAGAGGCCGGCCAGGGGGACATTGAGATTAGGCTTGTAACTTCAGCTTTATCTCAATAACATCACAAGTTTCGCCTTGTTTGTCTGATCTTTTACCTTCAAATTCATCTGATGCCCTCTTCCCTGATCCTAAGTCCTTCATCTAGGACATTGTCGAGATTAACCCTCGTCAATTATACTGATAAATTTTTGTGTGAGAATCCCTTCATTTCAAAAGGAATTCTTGGACAATTCATCTGGAGGAAGTTTCACCCATAGAAGTACTGAAGAATCTTGGGAATTACTTGATTTGATAAGTGAGAACACATGTAATTGGGATCTTGACAAAGGTAATGTGATATCCGTAGATTATGGTTATGACTGTGTAGAAAATTTCTATACTGCTGATATATTTAATGAATTGAGTAACTTATATAGTCTTGATTCTCATGTTTTATTGGAAGTAGTTAAATCTTTTGCTAAACATATTGATGTACCTAAGGATGAATTTATTGAATATGTCAAACCCATGAGATATCCTGCTATTATGCCTGCACCTGTTCATGCGCCTGCATCAAAGCTTGTTTTGTCTATTAAAGATGCTAGAACTAATGATTTCATCTAGACTCCTCCATTTCCTAATAAAGTATAGGAGAATCTTCTTTCATTTATCTAGAAGAAGTGTGCGAAGAGAAAATGCACTCCTTCTGACTAGATTGAAATGAAGCCCGATGTTTCTATTATCAAAGAATTGAATGAAGAAAATCCACAGGATGTTTATCTATATGAAGATGCTACAAAAGTTATCAAAGGAAATACTACAAGAGTGCGTAATATCATGTCGTATTGGGACTTCTTCTTATCATAGACTTTGTGATATTGGAGCAAGCATAAACATTATACCATATACTCTATATCTTGAAATCAAGTCCGATACTGATCCCATTGAAATGGAAGAGACATGTATGATTATCCAACTTGCCAATAAAGATTGTTGGAAAGATTAAGTATCCTGCTGATTTTGTTGTGCTTGGTTGCTCTGAAGATTCATTTTGTCCTACTATATTTTGTAGACCTTTCTCACACACTGTTGGAGCTAGAATAGACTTGCCTAAAGAAAGAATTTTTATAAATATGCTGGAGAGGAACTATCATTTAATTTCTCTAAGTACACTGATAAACACTTGAAAAAAGAATTGCATGTTACGGATCAAGTGGAGACCCTTGCTTGTGTAGATGTCGCCTCATCAAACGTGGTGGAGCAATATTTACTTAATCAAGAAGAACCATTTACTCATGAATAAAAAGAAGCTTTAGAGCAAGAATTATCACAACAACCACCTCTTTTGCAATTGAATATCCCACCATATGATTTAGAAGAATTACCTCCTCCTAAAGGAGATCCTAGTTTTGACCTTAAGCCTTTGCCTGATGATTTGAAATATGCATACCTTGATGAAAACAATATATATCCTGTTATTATTAGTGGTAACCTTTCAGCTGGAGAGGAGGCACGGTTACTTGATGTGCTCAGGGCGCATAGGCCAGCTATTGGCTATTCTCTTGATGACTTGAAAGATATAAGTCCTGCTTTATGTATGCATAAAACTAATTTGGAAGAAGACGCCAAGCCTTTTGTTGATTTCTGGTAGTTAAACTAATTAGTAATATTAAATTAGAGGAGTATCTGTTAGATTTGTATAAGTGGCGACTGAAACTATTGTGTGCCTTTTCTAATAGTTTATGTTAATTAAACTAAGATGCAGTAACAAATATTGACTTGAAATGAACCATGCTATAGGTTTGCAGAAGTGGTGATTGAATTTATTTATGTGATTTTTATGTTAGTTTATATGTTAATTAAACTAGGGATTTCTATTTTCGTGCCCTCAGGTCGTTAGTTGTACTTAGTTTTCCCCAGCTCCTTAGTTTTTTCTCAGTTTTCCCCAAGCCGTTGTCTGAAACCCTCAAGGAGCTCGGACGTGAGGATTCCCGTTAAGTTGACCATTTCCGTGCTGACGTGTGGGGCCGCGTCGTGTGGGGCCGCGTCGTGTGGGGCTGGTAGAAAGGGACCGCGTGGGACAGGATGAGACCGCGTTTGGTTGTACGTGAGAGCTCGGTTCTGTCTCTCTCGGGCCAAATTGGCATTGACTTTTTAGAGCGCCTTTTCAGAGCGCCTTTTTCCCCTCTCTCTCTGTAAACAGTTCTCTCTCTTTTCACCAAATTAGTATCAAATCTAGAGAAGCTTCTATTTCTGTGTTTCTTCAATGATTGCTGCCTTTTGGCCCTCGTTTTTTGCCCAATATGGTAACAAATCTAGAAGCTAGTATAGTATAATACATAAAATGCATACAGCAGCCAAAAGAAGCCAATAACGATGTTAATATTCACGACAAACTAAGCTGAAAATAATATAAGACGCAATGTATGCCCAACATGAAGGTTCTTCATTCTTCATCATATATTTTGGAGTCGCTATATTCCATGAGACGAAAAAAATATTGACTGAACTCCTTCCGTCTGCAGTGTGCAGCCAATAGATCCTCCAAACGGTATGGCCTTTGTTCTATTTTCATACCGTCGGAATCTAATCTATCCACAAGTCGTGGCCACTCATCCCAGGCCTTTCTATCATCAAAGTACTGTCTGATATAACCGCCCTCGTAGTAGATGCAGCCAGGTCGAACTGTCGGGTGCACTCTGGTGTCGACGGAGATACACCGTTTATAACTGACGAAGAAGGCACGACTGCCAATGTTGACGGCATGGAGAGAGCGGCTCTCAGTGTCCACACGGTACACGAATGGTTGACCTTCCTCCAAATGCCTGTTGCCAGGGCTGTCGCCGAACAACACAAGCAGCAGATCACCATCAGACTCCACAAGGTAGAACTTGTCAGTTCCAAGTTCTGGAAATGAAAATAGTGTCTCCATGTTGATAGTGCTCGCGCGCTTCTCCAACTGGACATTGTTGGTGCACACTAATGTTCCGACATCAAAATTGTTCACAGCTATTGCATACAATTCACCATTGAACGGGGTAAGGCAACGCAGAGAATCTTCCTCGATCGAAAATCTTCCTTCTCCCCAATCTTCTACATCTATATCCTTAGTAGGAGAGCTCTCATCGACCCAAGCAATTTCATTGGGGTAACCTGTGCAAATGAAGACCATAGTCGGGGACTTCATTACAGCGACTGACTCCACAATCATAGATGGCATCTGCGCCTCAAACGTAGCGTTCAATGTCTTTGTGAGTGGGTTCAGAAGCCGTATCTTGTGCGGCTGGTTCCTCTGGGCAAGCACGATGATGCCACGGTAAAAGCCGACGAAGTAGTATCTAAAAGGGAGTTGATGAAGATAACATTCAGCACTAAGATGTTTACGATTGAAAATAAAAATAGATTAACTCTATAGATATGGAGGAATTTGAACCTTGCATGAACTTCCGTTAGATCGATGGTGACGTAGCGGGATGTGCGGAGGTTGAGGAAGGAGAACTCAGCGGCGCGTGGAAGGGCGTGTTCTACCATGATCCATTCGTGCAGGTGCATGTCGGGCTCAGGTAGATCTGAGCGCCAATTTGTACAAACTTGCCTCAAAGCAGCATAGGTGTCCACGTACTCCTCGTTCGCCAGTAAGCAGTCGCCGATCTTGTGAAGTGGTCCATCACCCTTAAGAGAGGCCCAGTTCATGGAGGCGCCGCGCTTGGATGCGCCGCCCTCGGATGCGACGGGCTCGGAGGCGATGGGCTCGGAGGCGACGGGCTCGGGGGCGACGGCCGCCGGTGCATTCTTCTTCTCCATCGCCGGCAGGGGAGCGCGCGTAGGGCGGCTGGGGTTTTTTTGAGAAGGTGATGGGACGTGAGAGGCGTGGTTGCGTGCGTGAGTTATGATGAGACTGTGTGCAGAGGGAGGGAGAGGGGCTCTGTACTGGCAAAGTGACGGTTCGTCTCAGCAGTTGACGTTTTGGTCTCAACACGCGCACCGCGCGGCTAACCGCTGCTCACCGCGACACGCGTCCGTGGGACTACACGTCAGCACCGTTACGTGTACTCAGTTCTACCATCGAATCTTACACTGGAAAAATATCTGTACTCAGTTTTCCCCTCGAGTACTAATACTGCCTAGTGCAATATACTCAGTTTTACCCTCAAGTGGCTGGTCAACAGAGAGTCAACAGATGGGATTAAGCCATCTAATTGAGTCATTTCATGCGCAAAAAAAATCAAAAAAATAAAATCATAGTGCCTCCAACTCATGCGCAAAATAAAATCATAACAAACATATATAAATCAAGTTTTCACACAAATGGCCACTTCTGAAATCACTAGTAGCTATGAAGGTTCATGGCTTTCCACTCAAACCCCTTCTCAAAACATCTATACCCAAAACATAGTTTGTCTGAATGAGGCCATAATTTTTACACTCATGTATATTTGAATTGCTAATACTTTGAGGTAGGCCAACATGGGTTTCATTGTACAAAACATGTGTTTTTCTTTTTCTAAATCTCTTATTTGAATTCCTTAGCCTGTTTACTATTTACTTGCCCTTGTATCCTTGATACTACTCAGTTTTACCCTCTCCCTTCTCACAGAAGCCCAAACTTGGCCTGATTGGTCGAGCTGTTGTCACACGGATCGTGCCCACCTACCGTCGATCCTATGATCCAACGGGCAGGATCATGCCACCCTCTCTCAATCTGTCGGTGGCAAACTACTACCCCTCTATGTATGCTAAATGACGAGTTTGCCACCGGATTCAACAAGTTGGGTAATCACGAATTTCTTGTAGGCATTACTTTTCACGGTAAAATGATAAACTATCACGAATTTCCATTTCTTGTAGGCTTTACTTTTCACGGTAAAATGATGAACTATCACGAATTTCCATTTCTTTTAGGCATTACTTTTCACGGTAAAATGATAAACTATCACGAATTTCCATTTCTTGTAGGCATTACTTTTCACGTTTTGAAAAGATAAACTATCACGAATTTCCATTTCTTGTAGGCTTTACTTTTCACGGTAAAATGATGAACTATCACGAATTTCCATTTCTTTTACGCATTACTTTTCACGGTAAAATGATAAACTATCACGAATTTCCATTTCTTGTAGGCATTACTTTTCACGCTGAAATGATAAACTATCACGAATTTCCATTTCTTGTAGGCTTTACTTTTCACGGTAAAATGATGAACTTTCACGAATTTCCATTTCTTTTAGGCATTACTTTTTTTGTTGAGATATAAACTACCCCCACAACGGTCATCTCCTCCTTAATTTATTGTGTAAACCCCACAACGGTCATCTCTACCTTAATTTATGGTGTAAACCCCACAATGGTCATCTCTCCCTTATAAACCCCCACAACGGCCATCCCTCATGTCAATAGGTTCTGCCTCTCTCTTCTTCGTTTCTGCCTCTCTCTTCTTCGTTCACATACACTTGATCCATTGCCATGGCTTCCACGTCTCGGACGCCGACCGGAAGGGGAAGGGGAAGGGGCGGCCGGGGTGGTGGATCATCATCATTGCCACCACCACCGTCAACACTGCCATTGATCATAGAGGAGTTCTTCATCACCATCTATGAAGACCCTTTGGCCAAGAAGGTACGTACGCGTTCCCACATATATGATGCATGTGATTAATTATGTGCATGTTCTAAAAAACCTTTAATTTCTTTGCAGGCACAACCACAAAAGTTTGCGGACTATCTTGACGGCCAGGAGCCCGCAAAGGTGTATCTGCGAGCAGCTGATTGCGGTCCTCGTCTCTGGACCGTGGAGGTCCTATTTGACGGACAAGGCCGGATGTACCTCGACAAGGGCTGGGAGAATTTCGCCATCGCGCACGGTGTGGATTATGGCTGCTTCCTACACTTCAAATATGAAGGCGATTATGTGCTCACAGTGAAGGTGTTCGACGGAACAATGTGCAAGAAGTACTACTACACGGACGATGAAGATACTGACGATGAAAGCGACGACGACATGAAGCCATGCATCTAAGGGGATTATGACCAAGAATATATATGTAGCTTCATATGCATCGATTTATAGATCTAGCTATTTTCTATATATTATGCATGTAAAAATAATAGGGAATCACAATTTCCACTATGATGAGAGCACCACAGCCTCCAAACGATGCCGATGCCGATATCGGCATGGTCAGAACGGGTATGCATGCTCGCCGCCACTGCTAGGTCACCGTCGGGATGCACCCTCAATCCCGTCCCCTCATTCGATCACTGACACACCAGAGATACCGCCGAGGCCAATGACGAACGTACATGCTGATGCCAATGCCGAACATGCACGCCGCTGTGGGCACGGCCACGCCGCCCCGCTATGCTGGACGCCACAGACCACCGCGAGGTCTTTCCCTTCGCCACCACACTCCCCTAGCACCTATCTATACACGCCAGAAAGGAGAGACACTAGTTTTCTCTACATTGCTCGCGTTCGTGTCCGACACCGTCAGTCAAAGTGTTGAGGTCGTCGTCGATGTCCTCGACCATTTCTTCTCTTCTTTCAATGGTTAAACGCGTCCAGATCATATCTATCTAATGCGTCTGGTCTCGCCTCATGCAGTTTTTTGTGGACGTCGATCTCATTTCGGCACCCCGCAGGCCACCTCCTCCGTGCCATCGCTGTAGAGCTCCGTTTAAAAATCTAATCCTACTCGTGTATTGCCCCTTGTATCAGCGTCATGGCCCCACTTGTCATTCGATATACCGAAGCCCCACTCGTCCGCGTTTTGGTCAGGGATACGGCGATGCTTACGGTCAAACAACGATGGATGCTCTGACGTGTCTTTGCGGGCTCTACGTGGCCCCACTAGTCAGCAGTTAACGGTCAAAGGTGTTCAACCGTCGGGCAACCGGCCGTTCCAGCACTGGTGACGGTTTCAGACAACGGCTTGGGGAAAACTGAGGAAAAACTAAGGAGCTGGGGAAAACTGAGTACAACTAACGAACCAGGGGCACGAAAATAGAAATCCCATTAAACTAAGTTGCAATAACAGTAACGACTACAAAAGTTCTATTGTTGTGACAAAAGTAGGTCCAGTAGCTTCACTAGAGGATTTCCACTGTATAACTCTAAATATTTGAGTGAGTCGGTCTTATTTATGACAAATGTGCCACTAGTATTTCTTATTTCCAACAACCTTATAGCCATGCATGTTAGTATAGCCCCATGCAAAAAAATAGAAGGGGTTTTGGCGTCATATTGCGTAAATCCATCAGATGGATTCCTTTCCCTCATCTATGACCCTCGAAAAGAAACCTGCTAGCTTTTAAACATAAGTGGTGATTCATAAAAATTATGTGGCTTATGTTTTCTTATGTCAGAACAAAGAAGAAAAACAAAATAAAGTACTCTTAACTAGTTCTGACAAAAGTAAGTTCAATGGCTTTAGCCATTGGATTTTTTCCACTATATAGCCTTGAATCTTCGAGCGAGATGGTCATGTTTATGAAGGAACCGCCATTTTCTATTTTCTATGGAGATTTCCCTCTTATTACAATTTTAAATATCGTACCACATATGATCCCATGCAAAAAAACATAAAAGGGTTTTGGTATGTTATTGGCATTAATTTATGGGTCCTCCCTTTATCTACGACCATCTCATGACAAAACACTAGCTTTTTAAAATGAGTGGGGGAAGCCCTACATTGATTTTTCTTTGAATAAGTAAGAAACCCAAATCTCGATCTGCATCCATGGGGACTTGAAACTAGGTGGCTGGTTGTACATCCACTTCTCTAACCTCTAGCTTTTTTAAAATCATAACTAGTGGTTGCAATTATGATATTTTCTTAAAAGTAAATCATAATGACAATAATAACTGGAAGAAGTCTAGCTAGTTGTGGTAATTAAGTTGGTCTGATAGTTTCAAACTAAGAGTTTCCCAGGCGACCACATCCGAGAAAATGACAAAAAACTACCACATATGTGCCAATTGTGTCACATAGCTACCACTTTTGTATTTTTGGACACATAAATACCATTTTTGGGGTATGGTTGTGACAGATTACACTGATTCTGCGTGTTTAGCGATTTAACCCGGTTTCTGACAAGACAGGCCCACCTGTCAGGCTGACGTGGCAAGTGGTAACCTAACAGGCCATTTTCATTTTGTAAAAAGCCCCTAAAATTTATTTTTTACCACACAAAGGTCCTTCTTAATATTCCCCACTGAAAAAAAGATAAACAAAAGTAAACAGTTTACCACCGCCCATGACCGGAGGTCACCGACAGCGCTCCCGCCGTTGACCCGGCCTGGGCCACCCGCCGTCGGGAAAGGGGTGGGAGGGGGAGATGGAGGTGACGTCATCGATCTGCCAGTGCAGGATCCGGACCTGACACTCGGAGCAGAGAGGGGTGCTGGGAGACCATGCCTAAGATGGCGGCCGGAGTCGGACAGGACACCGTCGCGACGTTGTTCCGGTTGTAACCTTGTCCGTTCGAGCACATGATCACCTCTGCCTCGTCACTAGAGCCATCCCCACCGAAGGAATTGACCAATATAGCCCGCAATCGACGGCGCGGACACCATCTTCCTCACCTCCGGCCACCATGTTTTGTGCCCGCCGTCTCCTGTCCTCTGTGCTCCCGCTCCTCTCCGGCGAGGAGGACCTTCCAGCGAGCCTACACGCACCCGGCTAAGGGAGCTGCCGGCGAGCCTGCATGCGCCCGACGGCCGGAGCGGCGGCTGGAGCGGGGAGGCACGGGTGGCCGGAGCGGCGGCTGGAGCGGACGGAGCGACGGCTGGAGCGGGGAGGCGGGGCGGCCGAAGCAGCAGCCGGAGCGGGGAGGCGCGGGCGGCTGGAGCGGCCAGAGCAGCAGCTGGAGCGGGGAGGTGCGGGCAGCCGGCGATGTGGGGCACGGGCGGCCGGCGATGTGGGGCACGGGCGGCCGGCGATGTGGGCACGGGCGACCGGCGATGTGGGGCACGCGCGGCCAGCAAAGGGAGGATTTTTCTTTTTTCTTTATTTCAGTGGGGAGTATTAAGAAGGACCTTTGTGTGGTAAAAAATAAATTTTAGGGGCTTTTTACAAAATGAAAATGGGCTGTTAGGTTACCACTTGCCACGTCAGCCCGACAGGTGGGCCCGTCTTGTCAGAAACCTTGTTAAATCACTAAACATGCAGAATCAGTGCAATTTGTCACAACCATACCCCAAAAATGGTATTTATGTGTCAAAAATATAAAAGTGGTAGCTATGTGACACAATTGACACATATGTGGTAGTTTTTTGTCATTTTCTCACCACATCCCGAGCCGAACCAGTTAACTCTAGGATATTTGTGATCTCTATAATGGCTCTAAAAAAAACTCTATCTACGTTAAGGGTATGCTTAGCCTAGTGAAATTTGAAAGGATGTTGGGTGTTACCGATCAGGATGTAGTTCTTCCATGTGAGCATAACTGAGAACAAAGTGTATAGGAAAGACCAGTGTATTGGTATGTGGGATCTTCCGGATGAGCTTCTAAAAAAGAAGTTTAACCTAATGCTACATGAGTATTTTTACCAATCATACATATTAAGCTATGGGCCAAAGGATATCCCCGCACATATTTTAAAAGACCAACATCGGTATCGTCATTCAATCAGAAGCTGCGTTAGTAATTATTAACACAAGGGGTCAGGCGACACTGGGTAAAATTCGGGTCACATAAGCACTAGTGATAAAGAAAAATAACGTACCCGCACTGTACTCTTGCGAGTATCTATATTTTATCTCTCGACACCCCTAGGCACATACACGTGTCAGATGTGTCATGTTGATATATATGTAGAGTCTCATAGAGATTTGAAAGTCGCCTGACAAATCATGCATGTCGGTTTGGGTAGCTCAAGGTTCAACTAACTACTCCAATATGCATGTATCTCTATCGATCGATCAATTGTTCAAAGTCTGTTTCGCGGATCAATCAATTGTTCGAAAGAAAATGAAGATGAACTATTTAGTGATCATAGAAGAAGGAAAGTTTAAAATGAGCTCGGCTTTAAATTAACAAAGTCATCAACCGGATAGAAGTTACACCATAAGTTACAACACGTACAAAGCGTAAACCAAAAAACAACAAGAGAAGACAACATAGAAAACATCAAGCCAAAGCGCCAGCTTAAACCAGGATGAGGGAGCCTTGTCTTCAGTTGCGCCAGAGCAATTACGGTCATGTCCACACCAACAAACCTTCACCTCACCAAAACTGCAACCTAATTAAGGGGAATTGACGATGGGCCGGCAGCCTAGCAGAACTTGAGGATCCAAAAGAGGAAGAGTCTTACGACGACGCCTTCAAAAAGGTGCATGGTGTGAGAATGCATCATTATAAACGACAGAGACTAAGGTCATGTAAAGTTTTCACCTAGACCCGAAGCTACCATCCGTGGAGCTGCCGGTGACGGCGTCACCTCTAGGTAGTGTCGTTTCCTTGTTGAAGGGGTTCCAATAATATCCCTCCAGTTCGAATTATGCCGAACGTTGTTCCTTGGTGATCATTGTTGCAAGAACGATCTAGTTTCTCTTATTATGCCAAAGGTACGATCGACAGCCGACTAGGCTAGTGCTGTATTATACCAGCTGCATGCACAATAATGCATCATCGATCACGAACTGTAGTTCTCGTTAGCTAGAAGTATTATAGTGCGATACAGTAATGAATAAATAATTTGGCCTTCTGTACTACACACCACATACGTACTAGCGCGGTACTGCCTAATACTCTGATATTACTACTAATTAAGTACATTTCCCGTACGTTGATCCAACGATCCACAGCGCCCATAAGATCATGTATTCGATGGATGATCATATGCAAGCAGCACGTGGCCGATCTTGACCGTTCTTTCGGTCGTACATGCATGCATATGCTGCTGCACTGTACGTGCAACTAAGCAATTAAGACAGTACGTATATTCCCTTTTTAAAGTTTTATTTTGGCTCTACCGGCTGGCAAAAAAAAGAAACCTTTAAAGTAGTAAAAATATTTATAAGCTTACAACAACTGATATTATAACAAAAAAAAAAAGCATACCCCCTCTTTTCTAAATTAGATGTCTCAACCTTTTCTCGGTACACACTAAACATGTGTCTAGATATATTTGAATCTAGATAAAGTTGTGAAATTAATTTGGAACGGAGGGGAGTAATATTGATGGAGAACAGTCTAGGAATTTTGTAGAAAGTTTGATTATCTGCCAGTCAAGTTCTCATTGCTCATCCGATATGTGCACACATAGATATGATGCAGTAGATCAGCATGTACGTACAGAGTTAACTAAAGTGATCCGATATCATGATTAGTGTTAATTAACTTAAAGCAGCATGCATGCATCATATGCAGCTGGTACTAGCTCTGTAATGAGCTAGCGATCGAGCCGTGTTAGCGGTAGAGACAGACAATAACGATAGAATCTTTTGCTGCCCCCCGGCCGGGCCCCTGATTGACTCATCAAATGGATTTTTTGGAGACACAGATGGATGACAGATGCAAGTTCTTATCACGCATCCCAGCAGCTAGCGGTGTCGAAAAGATAGTGGCACTTAATTATTTACTAGTTGCCAAACAATGCAATTATTGATAAAAGCTAGCTATAGTTAGTATTAGTATAGCTTAGTTAGCCGTCCCACATTATCTAAGATGGACTTCCTATTCCATGGTGAAGACCCTTCGTCTAGCCTTCTGCCGATTGATTTTTACACACAACTACACAAGGACAGAAGAGTTTCTGTATAAAAAAACTGTAACGCAAAAAAGAGAGAAAACTTCTTCGATTTCATCAACGAAACGGCCAACCAGTCATCGAATCGAAAGTGGCTGCACGCAGCTTGAGACTGTGAGTACTGAGATAATGAGAAACTAAAGGAGACAAAGATCATAAGGGATGCAAAGGGAATCACACAAGCATCAACTTTATTATGACACAAGAGACTAATCTATCTGGATACTGGCACCGGTCGGAAAGTTGCAGTCGATCGATCAGTGACGTCCCTTGGGTATAAATAATGTATGCAATCCATGGATGGAACAAGAGCAAAGACAAATTAAAGGCCAAAAAGTGGTGGTTGAGTTGTGCAAGTTAGCGCATATGTTATAGTACCTAGTGCACATCATTATTCTTTTCTTCATTCTTTCCCCCACTTGTTTAATTATGTGATGGATGTGTACTGTCAGCCGCTAGGTCATGCCGGCCAGAATGCCAGACTGATCAATCAGTTACTCGTCAAATTAACACTAGGATTCGGTAGTCAAACTAACCGTTCAACAAGTTTGACAGACCATCAGCAAATGAAACAAGTTTGACAGACATCAAATTGACTTGGTCATCGCCCTTTTTACAGATGAACAAAGTGATCTAGCTAGTATATGCAATCTATGATCACCACAGATGCACTACTAGAGAAAACATGCAAGTCAAGTGTCACGCCCCGTGGTTGGCCCAGGAGAAACCCTAGCCGCCGCCGTGGTGGCACCTCTCCTTGCAGGGTTCTTCCATTCCTCTCGATGAGGAGACTGCAATGTCGGTATTAATTCGGCCCCGACAGTGCTAGTGTGGGGAACATGTGGTGTTGATCTGGTCATGTGTGTGGACAAAGTCTTCCTCGCTATCATGACCCGGTGGGCAGTAGTGGTTGCATGATGTTTGAGCGATGTGGCTTGGCGGCAGTCGTTCTGATTTGATGGTGGCAAAGGAGTTGGGAATAAGGGTGATGGCCCTGGCTCTTCGACGGTGGTTACCACCTAGTCGTGTGGATGATGCAGTAGTTGAATCTTTAGATGGTGATGTCCTTCAACTCCGTGTTGTCGATGGACTGCGAAGCTTCGGAGACCGGCGACGGTGAGGAGTCCTCCACCTCCAAATTGGGTTCGATCTAGCTCATTAGGTACGCACGACATCTCTCGCGGAGGCCTCAAGTCACATGTCTATTGTTGGTAGGTGTTGTGCATGGTATCTCATGCTGACGTGTCAAGCATGCGATACACATGGTGTCTCCCGTGGAGGTGTCAAACCATGCATGTTCCTATTGGTTCGAGGGCGGTGCGATAGTCACTAGAAGCGGGGTGGAGTAGGACGTCCTAAATTCCAGTATCTCGTAAAGGCATCCATCTAGCAACATATCATTAGTTGGTCAAGTGAGCTGCTAGAGGCGGCTTTGACGATGAGTATGCGCACTCAAGTGGGAACATAAGATCCATGATCAGACAATGTCGCCGCGTGCATGCGTCATGATTTTGTTAAAGATTGTGGCTTGAAGCTCGACTTTGGGGATGAAAGTCTTGAGATCGACTTATGGTTGGACTCGTCATCATCGGACACATGCGGTGTGTTACCTTCTTGACAGTTTAGCCTAAGAGTTTTGCACTTTTCACTTGTTTCAGTCTTTTTAATGTAAGAAATAATTGAAGCGCAAGGATATAGTGGTGGTGTTGGGTAAACCGAGCAAAATCCTAAACTAAAGGTCGACTATACATTCCAAATCCACATTTGTCATGTTCAGTACAAAAAGAGTTATTTAAATAAGACACACTACAATTAGGTTTTTGGCATCCTTAGTTTTTTTTTGAAATATAGGCATCCTTAGTTTTTGTGGGTGGTTACATTCATATGTATGCGCAATTCCATAATATAATAAAGTTATTGGACTTCACTATCTATTATAACAGATAGGGGTAGTAGCTAGTGGTCAACAGACAAACATTTGTGAACTAGGTAGAGGAAGTATTAACCCAGATTTTGTCCGGATGTTATGGCACCAGGATCTAATCCCGAACCGTCCAAAATATTTGAATGCATCGAGATTGGTGAGATACTTTTGCAAAAAAAGTCCCTGATTTTTTTTGAAATTGTGATTACGAAGTCCTGTCCGTTTCCACAACAGCTGTGTCAAAAGAAAAAGTTCTTCGCAATTTCTCGTACGGGTCGGGATATGTTGCTGTAAAGTATAGTGTGTTTTCTATCAATTTTTTTGAAGAAACTGTAAAGTTCTGCACACATTCTCATGTGTAACCTAGCAAGGATGTTCAAAAGATCCATACAAAACAGATTCAACAGATTCATACAAGAGCTGACAAAAGGTTGTTCACATTATTCAAAATGGGACCATAGATCGAATCACAAATATCCATAGACGAACACACCCTAAACAAGAACAGCTTCAACAGATCAAGAAGCTGAGAAGCCAAGATCTACAAAATCGACCAAGATCCGAAGCCTCCAGGATCAGATCCGAAGATGGCGCAGAGGGCCTGGTCGGCGTCGAGGTCTGGCAGCACCGGCGTCGAGCTTTGGCAGCGCCGACGACCTCAGCCTGGCTGGACGAGGGCCAGCAGAGGGTGGCGGTCATCGAAGGCCCTCTGGTCGGGGTTGCTCGGGGCGGCGGCGGTTGATAACAGAGGGTGGCGTCGGGCCAACGGGGTGGCGAGGGCGGCAGCGATGGGGTGGAGTGCGACGACGGCGGGGTGGAGAGTGGTGTCGGGGTGGAGGGCGGCGACGGCTGGGCGACGCAGAGGGCGCCGCTGCCACACGAGTGAGTACGGAGATGGCAGGGGAAATGATTCGGTGTGATTCCATCTATTTATACCACTTGGACTATGGGTTGAATCACGAATATCATAGGGACTTTTCTGAAAAAGTGCTAAACACGAAACTCCAACAGCTGTGTCCGGTGAGAGATAAGAACCGGACGCCCTAAGGTCCGGGATTTCTCGTTTTCGAGGAAGTATCTCACATCACGCATGGTATTTATCCTAGCTAGCTACTCAAGTACTACACATGTAGTACATATACATATAAACGCAAACAACAAAAACACAGCCATCTACTTACATCTTAACTTGGCATGCACTACTACTGCTAGCTAGGCTATAGGTAGCTATAGCTAGCTATGTGCTACTGGTACCAATCTGCAGTGCAGCGCTCGATGGATCCCATGGCATAACACCACCGCAGCCCGCGAACAGCTAGCTAGCTAGCAGATCCATGGCTGCCAACTACTACTGGGGCATGTGGGGCGCCGGCGCTCCAGCTGCGATGTGCCCGGCGCCGGCGTCCACGGCTGAACCGTCTTGGGAGGAGCAGGCGTTCGCGCGGGACGCCGCCGGTCACCTTGGTGCCGGCTGCGTGTGGCCGCCGCGCTCCTACACGTGCACCTTCTGCCGTCGAGAGTTCCGGTCCGCGCAGGCGCTCGGCGGCCACATGAACGTGCACCGCCGCGACCGTGCTCGTCTCCGGCAGTGCGCCTCCCCGCCAGATCATCGAGCGCAGCCCCAGCCGACAAGCTCATCTCATGATCATCATGAGCACCTTCAGCCAGACCGGCAGTATAGGGCACCAGTGCGCCCTAAATCGCCACAGGATCAGCGGGCTGCCATGATAGGCGCCTCTACTACTTCTCCTTCCTGCATATCAACCATCATCATGGAGAGCAGGAACACGGTGTTCATCTCCATGCCCGATGGTGCCATGGTGAGGGAAGCCTCGGAAAGCGGCGACCAGGAGAGGAGGAAGCGAAGGCGTGTCGATGATCAGCCTCCAGCCGCGGCGCTTCCATTCTTCGTGAGGCTATCGCCAGCGTCATCTGAAGGAGAGGGGATTCCAGGAGCTGATGATGGTGAAGCAAAGGTATCCAAAGTAGTCCCAAGCCCTAGCACTCTCCATCTTGCAGTGGGCCCGCAAGAAGTGGATCTGGAGCTCAGGCTTGGGACTAGCTAGCTTGCTTGCTAGCTAGTACTCTCAAAGCTGCATGATTTAAGCTTCTAATTTTGCTCTTCCAGCATGATGGCTTGTGCCTATGCGTTGGAGTTCATGCTCCAATTCTTCTCTCCCCCCAATCCATTCTTATTTCTTTTGTGGTTAATTCTTTGTGATTGCGCTGAGTCAGTCAATCGGAATCATTGTATCTTAGTTAGGCCAAAGGCTTGTCAAATTTCTCTACATATGAGTGTATATATATCTATGCCGATCAAACTCGGAAAAGCTAAAAATCAAGATATGTTCAGTCTGATAGAAGGTTTGATCTTTTTGCGAGTCCCATTTGAGGTCTCTTGATCTTCCTATTAATACATGTGATGTCCATCCTCAATGTTAATTTCTCAGAAAAATAGCTTTGGATGAATCATTCCTACATAATACTACCGATATACATGATGCTTCATTGGTCAACAAAGAGACCCTAGTGCTTGTTGTGCAAAATATATGAAAACTACAAGTAATTAACAAAATATACTTAAATTATTTTCCAAAACAGTTCTAACAATATAGGGCTATAAGTAGCCTATGTGTTTGGCAGGGAGGATATATAGCCCTCTACATCATTCACAATTCATCGATTTTTAAAAGTAAATTAAAATCCTAGCTAATCTATATGAAACATATTCCATACCACTAGAATCGAATCTATAATACTTATTTCAAGTTGGCCTCGTGATGCCTCAACAATAGTCTGTCATACATTGGTGTTTTCCTCTTCAACCATGAGCACGGTTGCTTCTTCTTTCAAGTCAAGTCACAAGCAGACAGTAGATAGGGCAAAGTGATCATCTAATCTTGTCTTGTACACACGCTCCTATGTGTGTAGGGTACAGCATTGCACAAAAGAGAGAGAGAGAGAATATGTTTCTGTTGTATTATATCATATCAAGATTACAATGATAAACAAAAAGGTAGCTATGTATATATATTTATTGCAAGGCAAATCAAGCAATTGATGATTGTATGCTTTCTCTTCCATAACAAATACATGTAGTGCTTGAATGTAGTGAAGAATAGTGTGAAGTTAGGAACTGCACATGTGTGTACAGATCAAAGGAAAAGTGAGAAGTTCACATGTACGTACAAATTAAAGCAAAGACCAGGGTTGTAGATGCTGGCATGCAGCTTTCCATACTAATACTACACCCACTCGCAATATATGCCACTGCTGACACAAATTCCAGGAGGGCAGCATGTACAGGAGCAATATGAGAAGAAGCACATGCATATCAGCATATCTAACGTCGATGGAATAACTACAACATGCACGTACTCCTGCGAATCTGTGGATCTGTAATCAGCGTACAATTGTACAGTGAAGCAGGACAGAATACTTCTATCTGCACCTAGCTAGCACACGTACATACTTACAGCCATGGGCGGAGCGTCGTGGAGGCGAAAGTGGGCTGCTGCCCCCCCTTTCCAAAATGCAATCTCTTTTTACTAGGTGTGACTCCACGTTAACTCAGTCCATGATCAGCCCACCAGGAGTGCCCATCGCGCGTTCCGCGTCCGGCGTCCTCCATGGCGAACTGCCCTCAGCTAGGTCTCCTGTCGATCCCCTCCTTGCTCCTTGATCCTCCTCCTTAGCTCCATCCCACCGCGATCAACGCCGTGGCTGCCGCTGCTCCGCCCGGCCCCGGTGCTGTCAGGTCCTATCTAGGATCTACACGGATTATCTATCGGAACTTGGGAAGGAAGAAAGAAGGAAGACACGGACGAGAGCCCAAGCTGTATTGTATTATCTATATGGTTTGCATCTAGCAATAATGATTCACGATACCCACACCGGCTACATCCCAGCCTTTATATAGGAAGTGGACACAGCCACGGTAATTAAGTAACAGTCATAATGAAACGGTAAAGTAACTAAGCGAGGGTGAGACCCGAGCGTTGTCTTGAGTAGCGTCAGGTACTGGGCCTGACAATGCCTCCCTCTGAGCAACAGCTTGTCCTCAAGGTGTTTCTTGTGAGTGCATCCATGACTGCACCGTGAGCTTGAAGAAGTCTGGAAAAGCATGCTTGATGATGTCGGCATCCTCCCAGGTAGCTTCCTCTGGCAATAGATGTTGCCACTGAACTAACCATTGCACTACCGGCTCGTTGTTTCTGGGAATTTGTCTCACCTGAAGGACTAGCAAGGGACCTGTCTTGATTGTACCATCAGGAAGGACGAGAGGTAGGTCTGGACTTGGAATAGCTTTGTCACCAATGTGTAGTTTGAGTTGACTCACATGGAAAACCGGGTGTATAAGCACCCCCTGAGGAAGTTGAAGTCGATAAGCCCTGTTGCCTACCTTGTGAGTAATCAAGAATGGACCATAATACTTGCTCTGTAATTTGATGGAGCCACGGAAACCGAAAGCTGCCAAACGGTAGGGTTCCATCTTCAGATAGACATGGTCTCCCACAGAGAAGGCGCGTTCAGAGCGGTGAGTGTCAGCAAACTTTTTCATCCGAGCTTGAGCCTTGTACAGGTTTTGCTTCAGTTGGTTTAGCATCTGCTGCTTGGACTCCAGGAATGTGGCTGCGTCGAGATCATCCGGGCCAGGAATGGATAACTCGCTGATCAATGGGGGAGGAAAACCATACAGTGCCTGGAAGGGAGTAAGCTGCAGAGAGGTGTGGAAGCTGGTGTTGTACCAGAATTCTGCCAGAGGGAGCCAAGACAACCATTTGCGCGGTTCCTGGAAGGTCATGCAACGTAGGTAATTTTCGAGGCATTGATTGACGCGCTCTGTCTGCCCATCAGATTGTGGGTGATAGGAGGAGCTGAACCGTAATTGTACCTTCAGAGATTTGAATATGCTTTGCCACATCGAGCTGGTGAAAATGCGGTCTCGGTCCGAGACGATGCAAAGAGGAGGACCATGTAGCTTTATGATGTTGTCAATGAATGCTTGAGCAACTGAGTCCACAGTGTAGGGGTGTGATAAGGGCACAAAGTGTGCATACTTAGTGAAACGATCCACCACGACCATAATAACATCTTTGCCTTGTGATTTTGGCAGCCCTTCGACAAAGTCCATCGATATGTGAGTCCATGCCATGTCAGGTATTGGTAAGGGATCAAGAAGGCCAGGGTACTGACAATGCTCGTGCTTAGAACGCTGACAAACTGGGCATTCGGCTACCCAAGTTTCCACATCTTTCTTCATACCAGGCCAGTAGAAGATCTTTTTAAGCCTGTGTAAGGTAGCTCGAGTACCAGAGTGGCCTCCCACGGCAGAGGAGTGGAGAGCCAAAAACAAATTGTGGCGAAGATCATTATGGTTGCCGACCATGAGCTGCCCTTTGTATCGCAAGACACCTGCCTTCAGAGAATAGGGTGAATCAGCTGTAGGTGCCTCGATCAGGAACTGTTCCAAAAGACTGCGAATGTTAGTGTCTTGAGTGTAACTGTCGGTGATCTCTGTGATCCATTTGGGTGTAGCAGCAGAGATTGCAAAGAGTTTGCAAAATTGTCGTGACAGAGCGTCTGCAACTTTGTTTTCAGCACCTCGTTTGTACTCAATGGAGAAATCAAATTCCAGCAACTTTAACATAAGTTTATGTTGTATGCCCTCGGCAACACGTTGCTCTGTAATGTATTTGAGGGATTGCTGGTCTGTTTTAATGATGAGCTTGCTTCCCAGGAAATAGTGGCGCCAACACTTAACTGCCTCGATTATTGCCAGTGCCTCTTTCTCGTAGGTAGACATAGCAGCATTCTTAGGGCAGAGAGCAGCGCTGAAATAAGCAATGGGACGTCCTTGCTGCATGATAACAGCTCCAATGCCGGAACCGGAAGCATCTGTTTCCAGCGTGAACGCTTCACTGAAGTTTGGCAAAGCTAAGACAGGGGCCTGAATCAAAGCTTGTTGCAGCGTATGAAAAGCAGTATCATGAATCGATGTCCAAGAAAAACCCCCTTTCTTCAGTAAATCATGCAAGGGACGGCAAATAACACCAAAATTCTTAATGAAACGACGGTAGTACCCGGCAAGCCCCAGAAAACTGCGCAACTGAGTGACAGATTGAGGGATTTCCCATTCAGCAATTGTTGTTACCTTAGAGGGATCGGTGGAAACGCCTTGCGCCGAAATGACATGGCCCAGATACTCCACATGGCTGACGCCAAATACACATTTGCTGCGCTTTGCTGCCAGTTGATGTTGCCGCGGGATAGAGAGAGCAATGCCGAGGTGCTGCATGTGTTCTTGTACATCTTTGCTATAGATGAGGATGTCGTCGAAGAAGACCAAAATAAATTTCCGCAGGTAGTCCTTGAAGATGTCGTTCATGAGAGCTTGGAAGGTGGCCGGAGCGTTAGACAATCCAAATGGCATAACCACATACTCGAAGTGACCAAAGTATGTCTTAAAAGCAGTTTTATGGATGTCATCTTCATGCATGCGAATTTGATGATAGCCGGAACGCAAATCTAGTTTGGAGAAGATTTTAGCTCCATGCAACTCATCCAGAAGGTCCTCAATGACAGGAACAGGAAATTTATCTTTGATTGTTTGAGCGTTGAGGCGACGAAAGTCAATACATAAACGCCATGTAATGTCCTTTTTCTTCACCAGAATGACAGGAGAAGCGTAGGGGCTATGACTGGGCCTGATTAGTTTGGATTCCAGAAGGTGTTTGATCTGTTTCTCCAATTCATCTTTTTGCTTGTGTGGTATGCGGTATGGTCGGACGTGAGGAGGCTGTGCATTATCCACCAAAGGAATTCTGTGATCACAGTCACGAGAGGGAGGTAATTCAGTTGGTTCAGCAAAGACATCACCGAATTGTTGCAACAATGTTTCAATATCCGCATTCAGTTCAGAGTTCTCACTGTCAGAAAGTTGCAGAGAACATAACTGGATGACATATCCTGTTGCGCCCTTGTCCAGTAGTTTACAGAGTTGCACTGAATCAATGGGAACACTGTCTAGTGAGGGTGAGCAAGTAGGCAGGATGATAGCAGAGCCATCAGCTGCTGACAGGTGAAATTCTTGCTTTTGAAAGTGGAACGACACTGGGCTGAATTGCTTCATCCAATCGCAGCCCAACACCACGTCATGGCCAGGGAGGTTCAGGACTCGAAATGGGTGTGTGAACTTGTGTGTCCCAATGAGAAATTCACACTCAGGGACAAAAGAGGAGGAAACTAGACTGCCACCACCAGCTATCTGGACTGCCTTGGCTGAAGCCTGCATGAGAGGACAGTTGGCCTTGATGGCAAATTGTTGGTCGATAAAAGTAGAAGTGCTACCTGAGTCAAGCAAGGCAACAGTCCTTTTTCCACCAATTGTGATGTGAACACAAGGGGTGTTGGTGGGTAAGGCAACCTCTAGAGCCTGGTCTGTGATGGACATGAGCTGATTCTCTGGTGTGTGCATTTGCTCTTCCATAGCCTGTTGTTGTTCAGCTGTTACTTCTTCTTCTTCAGGCTGTTCAGAAGTACTTTCGTGCAACAGATGAAGAGCCGGTATCTTGGCACATTTATGCCCGTGAAACCACTTATCGCCACAGCGCCAGCATTCTCCCGGTTTCCTTGCTCGGAGGGGAGGGTTGGGATTGGGATTGGGTGCAGGGTACTCTAGCTTCGGCAGAACTGGAGGTGCCGGCAGAGCACGCACCGGGGGTGGAGCAGGTAATTGCGGAAAACGTTGGAAAGGAGGAACATAAGGCGCTGCGAAAGGATGCTTGGGTGGGTTGTTGTGTTCCATATCCTTGGCGAGCCAGAAGGCCTCTGTGAGTGAGGGCGGACGAAGTGGCCGCAACTGATATTTGATCCCATCACGCAACCCATTCACAAAACAGCGGACAAACCAGCCTTCAGATAGGGCAGGGTTTTCTTCCGAGATGTTGGCCATGAGTTCTTCGAAGTGGTCTGCATACTCTGTGACTGTTGAATTTCCCTGACGTAGGTTGTTGAAGGTTTCGACCAGCTGGTAAGAGCTGTGAGAAGAGAAACGTTGGACTAGCATCTCACAAAATTGGGGCCAAGTGGGATGATTTTGCAATATTTTGGAGCGGCGTAGCCAAACATCAGCCTTGCCCACGATATACAGTTGAGCCAATGAGAATTTGAATTCGTCAGGAGTGGCTGACATTTGGAAGCATTTCTCACATTGGCGAATCCATTCCACCGGATTGCCGCCATCAAATTTGGGAAAATCTAAGCGAGGGCCCTTGGTCATATTCTTCAGAAATTGTGTTCGCATCTCTTGCTCATAGTCCTTGTGGTATTGCTGCCATGGGTTAGCAGCAGCCGATGAGGAGTTGTGTGCTGGCTGCAGGTGATGGTCTGCGTCAGGTGCAGCAGGCTGGGTAGGAAAAACATGGCGTCCAAACCCAGGAGGTGCGGATTGACGCGTAGCTGGAGGCTGTTGCTGTAAACAACGAGACAGTTCTTGTTCCAGTGCATACTGACGACGAAGGTTGTCGACCTCGAGACGCTTCTGAAGGAGCTTGGCTTGATCAGCAGCAAGACCAGAGGGCTGTGGGGGGTGTTCATCCGCATTGTGTTCTGACGGAGATACTTCAATTGACTTGTCAGCATGGGTTGGACGCAAGGATTTCAAAGCATCTGCCATTGCCGTCATCTGCAAATTGATGTCCTTGATGGAGCCTTGCATATCGTTGACAGCATGATGAACCTGGTCTTGCTTGGCGATGACCGCACTCAGATCTGCCCGCATCGCAGAGAGTTCATGTTGATTCTCCTGCACATCTTGCTTTAGCAATTGGAACTCCTGCAGGTTGTCATCTCCATCCACCGAGGCCTTAGAACGAGGCATGGCCACAGACTACAGAAACCGAGAGGGGATTTTACACCGATCGAATCGGCAACCGGACTCAGATCCGCAGTGTCTACCGCCGCCAACACCGCCTCCAGCGCCGCCCGCCTCCTGATACACGGAACGAGATGGGTCCCGGAATTTTACCTCGGAGAAATTGTTCCTCCGTAACCGGACCCGACGTCTCGAGCTGTACCCGAACAGGTGCCGCCGCCGCCAAGCCGCCGCCGAGAACGAGATCTACCGCCGCCGACCGCCACCGAGAGCGGGCGCCGCCACCGCCTGACTTGCAGCGATGGAGAATTTTAGTGGATGGTGCGCTCGATTGCCATCGCCAAGGATCGATTGGTCTCTGATACCACTTTGTCAGGTCCTATCTAGGATCTACACGGATTATCTATCGGAACTTGGGAAGGAAGAAAGAAGGAAGACACGGACGAGAGCCCAAGCTGTATTGTATTATCTATATGGTTTGCATCTAGCAATAATGATTCACGATACCCACACCGGCTACATCCCAGCCTTTATATAGGAAGTGGACACAGCCACGGTAATTAAGTAACAGTCATAATGAAACGGTAAAGTAACTAAGCGAGGGTGAGACCCGAGCGTTGTCTTGAGTAGCGTCAGGTACTGGGCCTGACAGGTGCCCAGGCGCCCAGCGCCCCACTGTGGCAGTGCTTAGTGCTTACAATCATGCACGCCACCAGCTATCAGTGAGGCGCCACCGCGCCAGTGCCCAGGTCAGGTATTTCTTCAAAATTCTGATTTTTTTTACTGGAAATTGAGATGCATTGGTAATTAAAACCCCATTACTCCACTGGATTGCTCAATTGATGCATTAGTTTTTTTTGATTTAGGTACTGTAGGTAGCAATGGAAACAATAGAAGATGCAGTTTCTTTTAAAACGAGATGAAGAAGTTGTTGAATTTAAACATACATCCTTTCCTGATGCTATGAACAAGTTGTTGAACTTGAACATAAATAGTTGTCTTTCGGTCATTATATGTTGCCTTTTCTTTTGGAGCATAAAAAATTACTTCCCACAAGGCCCAAGTATATTCTCTATTGTTTTTGCTGAACAAGATACCTATATCTATATCATCATTACATTTCCATTTAGTAGTACTTTGCATCTGCTCTATGATTTGCCATATTTTTTTCTGCTTGTTTGATATATTTTTATGAAATTTGCCCCCTCTTGTATTTTGTTCACGATCCGCCACTGCTTACAGCCTACTGTGTCAAGCTGCTAACTCCCCTGCCAGAAGAATATTATCATTGTTTTATGTGTAGATCATTCCCTTTCCTCTTTCACTATTGGTTATGTAAAACCCTAATGCATTGTCTCAAAAAAAAAACCTAATGCATGGGTAGCTAATTAACCAATTGCTTCTAATCCATGCATATAGTTCTACATGCACACATCAACTTTGCCCCTGGAAGAGAAGCATTCCTTTTGTTTCCGTAATCCAATTGTTTTTTAATTAATTAGCTCGCTTCTCCCCATACCTTTTAATTTACATCGGAACAGGCATGCATGGATGCTGGCACGTATATATCGCAGAAGTAATTTGGTATAAGAATGCCAAACATGGCCAGGATAAAAATAATGTGTTCAAAGTGGCATGGTGTATATAATATAGCTCTTTGCAATAAGCACGGTCTTGTGGAAAAATAAATGCCAAGTACAGCACCTGATAGTGAATGAAAACACATTAACACAGACAGCCGAATTTCATTCAGAAACCAAAAGGAGCAGAAAAGAAACACTGGCTTGAAGCATTAAGAAGAGAACACATCCATCTCTCTGCGACATAAAACATGCATGCATATACAGGGATATGCACGATTCGTCTGCTCCGCCTAAGAGCATCTCTAATGGCTGCCTCAAACTAGTAGTGCCCTAAAAGTCAAAAACTGCTGCCCTAAAAGGTTTTAGGGCTCAAAATCAGGTGTCGGTTTTCTGGATGCCCTATAATAGGGCTCGCGTGCCGTAGAAACATACCGTGCTCTACAACGGCCATGACGGAGACGGCGTCGCGGCGGCTCTGCAGGCCGGCGCTCGTCGGAGAGGACCTCTGGGAGGCACAAAACACCGGCCCCAAGGCCAAATCGGCCGACGGAGAGGTGGAATGGTTCTCCGATGAGAGGACGGCGACACCCATGAGTGCTAGGGGGAGGGAGGAATGGCGCGGCGCGTGGCTAGTTGCCGGCGGCGAGCCCTAATTTCTGCCGGCGGTGGTCAGCGGCGGCCAAAATCACGGTGGCGAGGCTGCGCACGTGAAGATTCGTGACGACTTTTGGGGCACCATTCATGTGCCCCAAAGATAGCGCAGGAAGGGGGCTTTTTAAGGGCTTGCCTCAAAAAAAAATTAGGGCACTTGCATTTTAGGGCTGCCACTGGAGACTCATTTTTGCCTTTTTGTGCCCTATATGACAGTTTATTGGGCAGGGACGTTTTTTAGGGCAGCCATTAGAGATGCTCTAACACGATGCAATGCACATCAAAGAATTTCTTAACAAGAGATGACTAGTAAATTAGTAGTTGCACGTGCCTATGTGTACTGTTGTGAATCTGCACCTATATGTACAATTCTGCAGTACACATAAATTTTAATCTGCATCTAGCTAGCACATGTACATACTGATACAGTCGCCTGTACGTGTCTAGCTAGCTTCCCTGCCAGCAGAACAGTATTGTTTTTATGTGTACATCTGATGTGTCCTTCCTCCCTTCTATCATTACTGGTTCCTTAAAGCCCTGATGCATAGGTAGCTAACTAACTGATTGCTGCTAATCCAAGGACATTGCACAATGCTACAAGCACACATTTATCTAACCTTAGGGGACCAGCATTCCATTTGTTATATTAACTTAATTCCTAGAGTAAATAATTTGGTTGCCTCTCTCCTTGCCTCAGAATTCTATGACAATGTCAAACTGAGTACACAAATGTTAAACATAAAATGGCCAAGAAGCCTGAGATTTAAGAAAATGCTAAGTGCCATGGTATATAAACATACATACACTTCCATGAAATAACCAGGGTTTTGCAAAATATATGATAACAAAAATACTAGACAGTTAGTGAGTACACATTAACACAGGCACGCCAAAGTTTATTTGGAAAACAATCACGAAGAAACAGAGTTGTCTGTTCATGTTAACCAAAAGACTTGCATTTACAGAAGAATAGGCACACAAAAGATCATTTAGAAACCCAAAAAGAGCAACAAAAAAATGAAGTCGCATGGATTTTATCCAGACAACTCAAAGCATTGAGAGGAGAATGCACCCATGTCCCATCATTCTAAAGATGAATCCATACACAATGAAATGCATGGTTGGTCTTCCCGGCACATCTAATAACACATAATGCGATGCACGTCGGAAAAAAAATATCTTACCACTAAACGACTAGTAAATAGTAGTTCATGTACCTTAAATCGGTGTATGTAGGTTAGAGTAGGAATATTGTAATAGCCAGAATGTCAACTCGACTAAGTGGATATAGATAGGCAAGTCTTGATGGGTATATTTACCTACCAATGCAGCCTTTTCCAAGAGAAATACAAAAAGTGAAAGCGATAGATGAACAATAGAAGAGAAACACCTTTCTCATTACCCTGCTGTGGAGGTTCAGACCACTGACCCAGTTGAAAACTCTAAAGTTCTGAATGTTCCGGAGCACAGAAACAGGACTTCAATTAACCAGTTAAACACCAACATAACATGGTACAGAAGTGACAGCCGCAATGGCAGTACTGTTTTGCTTTAAGATGTTTTTAGCTAGATATAACTAAATGATCAGCAACTCATGGCTAGGCCCCCCCTCTATGTTATTTTGCATGCCTAGGTCTGGTAATAATGTCCTTTACTTTCCTCATCAATTCATCTTCTCCTTGTTCCTTGAGGGGCATAATTTGCAAAGAAGAAGACAGAACCCAAACCTTTGCATCCACCATCCTAAGGACATCTGGATCGCGGTCGTAATCCTGTTAGAGTAGACAAAAAAGGACGACATAAGCTGTCAGATGGATTCTCCCACAGACTGTAAGCAGGAAATCCTAAAATGGCAATACCTTCTCCGTAACTAAGACGACAGTCTCTTCGTCATGTTCATCTCCAAGCTTCTTCACTCTTTCTTGGATTAATTCTAGGTCCTATATAATAGTGACACAAGGATAGAAAAGTAATAACCATGCAATGAATGACAAAGAGGTAGCTAGTACTAACAAAATATGAAATGAGAAATACGGTCTTGCAATAGCACTATTGTTTGAAGCTAAATTGGAAGTAATGCACGCTTACAATTGGAAATGGTACATACAAATATATTACAGTCCGATTGGCAAACCAAGTCCAATGTTCGCAATGGACGTGTGGTGTATCAATTTGGAAGTACGTTAATTCGTTTTGTTGATGTGGGGCATTCCTAATGCCCATGGAAAGAAAAACAGAAGAGGTGGGAGCCACTTACATGATCACAGAAGAAATGGTGATCACTGAAATCCAACCTATCAATCTTGACTGGACCAATCTACAGAAGCAATAAGTAAAGTATTATTTTCATGATATCCTAGTAGCAAGGTTAGCTGACTATTCAGGTATGGGTAGACTCCCTTGTCATAATTAATAAGTACTATTATAGGCCTAGAACACAGCATTGAGCTAGCATAGATCATACAAGTTGTAATTAAGAATGTGATTTCTTTGTTGGTGGGAATGTCTGCTTGTTTTCCTAAACTAAACAGAATTCAGTTGACGCAGAAGCATCAAAGATTAGTCAAAGAAAAAGTGAATCACACCTATTGACGATGTTATGTAACTTGACATGTATTGTTTGTTCAGCTGACAACCTAGTCTTCAATTAGTTATATGTCGACAAAGAGTGATGTGCGGTAGGCATGAAGGAAGAAACTATGCAGGAACATCTTAAGGGTTTACATCAAAACACTTGAATATAGTAATCTGTAAAGTAAAGTTTAGAGTTGGTTTAATACAACTCAGAAACATTTATTAGGATTGATGATAGATAAGCAGTGAAACATACTAGCAAGAGCCCACCATAAACTCTTATATTGTCTTTCTGGAATGAATAGCATACAAACAGGCAGCATTCCATTTTTAAGAAAGGTAATGCAAAGCTAAGAGATCTAGACCAAGAAATGAAAGAGTAAGGAAAAGGGTACCTCACTAACTGTATTTATGAAAGCATCTGGGCAGCCAATTGCGGAAACACATAGCACAATCATGCCATCCAGCGTCTTCAGAGGCAGTTTCCGTAATGGTTGGTTAACCTCAAAAATATGTGACGGGGCCAATTTACTGAAGAACAGGGGACATGTCGCACCACTATCTTGGACTGTACATTCAATATTTTTAAGTTGCACTCCAGAAGCCTGTGTAGTAGTAAATCGTAGTTCAGAGATTAACAAATGAATTCTTCATCAGCCAGAGGTAAAAGAAGTACCTACATCTATCATGTGTTACTGTGCAGAGTGCACCAATGGTTGGTCCCCACTATTTATCAGATGAATTTGGTTCACAACGAGGGAAAGCAAGCAAGCACCTTTGATCAATTTACTTATAAATTCTAACTTCTTACAATCATATAAACATCATGCATAAAATTCTGTGACAAATAATATTTATGCTTGCTTACAGCAACAGCAGAATTTAGTGCTTCATGTCAAGAATAATATCAGACGCTAAAGAATAAATTTTCGGCTGGAAACACAAAGAATATGAATGTCTGAGTCACAGGGAGTAAAACATACCAGATCCGCGTGATGAATAACCACTATATCAGCTCGAGTAAGTGTGCTCAATGGTTCCCTCATGGGCCCTCGTGGAACAAAATGAGTGTTTCCCCAAGGTGTCAGCCCATTGACCATCACAATCTCCACATCTCGAAACAAGCTCCTGTGCTGCCTAAAGGAACAAGACAGGACTGAGAATACATACTCCCTCCATCCACAAATAAGTGTACATTACTTTTGTCCTAAGTCAAAGTTTGACCAAGTTTATATAAAAAAGTAGCAATATCTGTAACATGAAAGTAATATATTATGAAAATAATTTTCAAGATGGATCTAGTGGTATTAGTTTGCTGTTATAAATGTTGCTATTTTTTCTATGAAGTTGATCAAACTTAAGAAAGTTTGACAAAGGACAAAGCAAAAAGCTACAGTAAGGCCCCGTTTGGCATCAGAGTATTTTTGAAGTATTTAGAGAATATGTTTGACCACTAAATGAGAACATATGTTTCCTGAAAAACCATACATGTTTGACCAGTACATTAGCGTAAAGATGTATCTGTGTTAGGCAGTTTAAAAGAGGTATCAGATAAAACCACAGTACTGATGAATTGATCCATATAAGTATTCTATGAAAGAAAAAAAACATAAATGCTTGATACCTGCATCCCATCATCCAGTATAGCCACTCCAATTTTGGCACTTGTACCAGTTACCACCTGGTTGTGTGCTGAAGAAAGCTTCTCCCCGAGGAAAGCATCACAAGGATTGACATAGCCATACTTTTGCAGCATTGAAGAAGCCACGGCAGCCCTATTTGCACCAATCCCAAGCTTGGTGGTAGTATCAGCAAGGCGCCTCTGGAGCATCTTGGATTCGTCGCCTCCCGCATAGCCCTACAGCACAAAAACTGAGGATTGATGTGTCGTTCCAAGCTAGCATCATGGGAAATAGAATTGCTAGATTGGAAATAAACTACAGAATTTTTAAATAAAAAATAAAAAACGTCAACCGAATCCTAGTTTGTACTCATGGAGCATTCAAAAAAATAAACAATAAATATGCTGTGAAGTGCAACAAGCAAGCAGCATTAGGAGTGGTTTACCCTTGTTAGGATGAGCGGAGAGATCCCAATGTTGTGAAACCTGCGGGCCAGGAAGTCGACCATGGGTGTCTTCCCGTTGCCGCCCCAGGTGAGGTTTCCGACACTGACGACCGGGACCGGGAGGGTGCGCCGTGGGCGTAGCGGAGATGACGAGAGGAGGAGGGGAAGGCGGAGGAGGGCGGAGGCGGCGGAGAGGAGAGGGAGGAGGACTGCGCGGTGAAGGAAGGGGAGATCGGGGACGGCAGCGTCCGGGGTGGCGGCGAGGCGGGCAAGGAGCTGGCGCGCCTTCTCCGTCGTCATCTCCGGAGTCCACGGGGTGGTCGCCGCCGGGCCGCCGGGCCGCCGGACGGAGGTCTCACTAAGAGTGACGGTAACAGAACAGATGGGCTGAGTAAGCCAGGAAACGAGTAAATGACCGCAGTTGGGGCCAGATAACTACTCCTGTTTAGAGTAAAACGTTTGGGAGTAAACCGCACAGGCAGTCCTAATTCCTTTTTTGACACCTTCACTTTGGTCCTAGTTCTTTGAAATTGCACCGTTTAGATCATAAATCTTCTATAAGTGATTCACGCTAGGTCCTAAACTGGTTTGACTAGTTTTGACCGGTGCCACGTCAGTAGTGGGACCTTGATGGAATACCGGTCACCCTGCATATTTGTAAATAGCCCCCTAAATTGTATTTCTTACAAATGTCGGTTCCTATGGAATTGGACTTGCCCTGTTTGTTCCTACACAACAGCCTACCCATCCCTTGTCTTCCTAGACTCGTACCACCGGCGCGACGTCATCCTTCTCATGCCCGCCCCCTATGCCGCCAGCTTTCCCATGCTCCAACACCACTAGCGGCTCCCCATGCACCCGTATCGATGCCCCTTCCTCCCCAGCATCCTGCGTCGGTGGTGCCTCGGCCTCCCATGCATCCCATGTCGGTGGCACATCCCAGGTTCCTGTCGGCACATATACCATCCTACTAGTGTGCTAGTGCATGCCCCGTTGGCATCCCGCGCCCCCTTGTCTGCCATATGTCTCTGTTCAAGGATGAGTTGTGATGGATCCAGGCCAGAGCTCCTCAATTCAGCGGAACAGAGGGGAGAGGCCCGTGGTTCACGCATAGGATGTGGGCAGTTCACAATCTGAGATTCCGAGTCGCGCTAGGGCGAATTGTATCTCTCTCCCGTGAACTTCCATGATGTTGGCCCCAGTGCACTACCCGCAAAGTCCTCTGATGCAGCTACGACTTTGTAGCATCTGTAACCACTACATAACCGCAACGAGTCCAACGTATGGTTCACTATTTATTTTCTAGAAGCATCAACATCATCGTCAGTATTGTATCCGGTGCTAGACACAATGGGGAGAGAATCAGGTACCGGGTTTTGGAAGAATTACAATCCAGAGGACCTATTTTACAATATGCAGGGTGAGCGATATTCCTCCAAGGTCTCACTACCGACGTGGCACCGGTCAACGCAAGTCAGACCGGTTTAGGACCTGACGTGAATCACTTATGCAAGATTTAGGACTTAAACGTGCAATTTCAAAGAATTAGGACCAAAGTGAAGGTGCATTAAAAGAATTAGGACCGCTGGTGCAGTTTACTCAACGTTTGGTATTGTCAGTCCTTATTTTAAGACTGGAAATTACAACTAATTTTTCTGTTTAGAGTTCGGATGTGTGACTTATTCCTCCTTGAATGTACACGCGTTTTTTTTCAAACTTCATTCTTTTTTTCGCTTAAAGGAAAAATATGTGTAGAAATGGGCAGAAATACTTTGAACCATGAAACACTAGCAAGACAACACATATTTCCCTAGGCTGTTCACATTTCTATATTTGTACATGTGATTATATGATTCTCCTGGTCTAACCCTTTCTTGGGGAATGGTTAATGAGTTTGTATAAATTTAAATTGACACTGGTGTCTTTACTTTATCTATTCTCATGTTATGCTTCAAAGAAGTAAGGACATCTCCAACAGCACAACGTAAACGAACCACAGGTGTACGATTCGGTCCATTTTTGACTGGGTCAAGAAAAATATAGCCCAGTGGCCCAACGCATTTTGGCCACGCTATCCGCGACGACGCAAACGCGGGGGCGCGGTTTGCGTCATCGTGGACTGACCGACGCGTCCGCGCGCGTCCTCCTACTCCCTCATCAGGGCCCGCCCACCAGTGGCACCTAGGCCAAACGCCCCCAAATCGCTTCCCCCTCCCGACCAAAGCCTTGCCGCCTCCCCCGGCCACCGCCACTTCCGCCGCCGTTTGCTGCCCCGACTGGCGAGTTGTTGTGGCCTATCGCCAGCGGTCTATGTTCGCACTTCCGGGCAGCTAGGCCACCGCATCTCACCGGCGCAGGCCTCATTCTAGGCCACCTGCTATGGCGCCCACGAGGTGTTCGACCAATTGTGCGGCCGGTTTTTAGGACAGATCCTGGCCACCTGAGCCATTGTATGAAAGATGTAGGAACACATATTTCATCGTATGCATACTTTTTTCGTAGATGGAGCTGAGCAAGTCGATTCAAATGTTCTACAAGACCGTCATCGAGTCATCATCGGATGAGGAGTCCAACGATGATACCGAGCTGATGATGGCCGCGGCAATGCTCCTACATGAGCAAAGTTCAAGGCCAGTCTATAGGGGCTCGGTCAAGGGACGCAACCCAATGTCAAGCGCAACTGTGAGAAGGGCCACTACCAACTCTACCGCGACTACTTTCATCATACCGACCCAATCTTTGATGCGCAAAGATTCCGATGTCGCTACCAGATGTCATGGAAGTTGTTCTTGACGATTTGGAACGGAGTGAGGGTGCACGATGATTACTTCACCACCAGGCCTGATGCCACAGGTAAGCTTGGCTTCAGTTCCTACAAAAAATGTTCTGCAGCTATTCGCATGCTTGCATATGGAGTGGCCGGTGATCTTATAGATGAGTACTTGTGAATAAGCGAGTCCACTGATGCATGTAAAATACATGCATGGACTTTATAGTTTATTGATGCATATTTCCTATATATTATAATGTTATTAGTTGTTATAATCATGTTTTATAATGTTTTATGGGGATCTTTCATCGAGTCCCCTTATTTTGGTTATAACTCTGCAGGACAGGAAAACCCTGTTTTGTGTATTTTTAAGTTTTAGGGACATTCTCGGACTCAAATTGACCTGGGATTTTTTTTTATCACGAGAAGCATCAGGAGAAGAAGAAGTCAATGAGATGAGGCACATCGGCCAAACGAGTACAGGTGGCGCGGCCCCCCTGCCAGACCGCGCCATCCATACTCGTTGTGGCCTTGAGCCTCCGCTGCCGTCCATCTTCGTCTCCAGACGCTTAGCTTGACTTAAAAATGCCTATATATAGACCTCCCTGGACGATCGCGATCAGGGGCGGCGAGAAATATGAAACACAGAGGTTGTTCCAGCGAAGAGGGGGAAACGCTGCTGGAGTCGCCCCGAATGATTCTCCACCCTCTCCGACGTCAACACCATCATCACCGCCATGAAAGAGGGAGTAGTCCACCTCTGAACTATGAGTTTATGGTAGTAGCTTGTCCTATTTCTCTCTTATGCTTCAATGTTTAGACATCATATGAGCTGTCCAACATGATTATGATGCATATTATGTAATTCCTATATGGTGGATCTTTATATTATTGGATGATTGATGAGATGTGATATTTTATTATGTTCTTGATGTATGAGTAGATGCATATTATTACCCCATTATTTATTACTTGTTCTGATCCAACATGTATGCGAGAGCGCAAGAGGGGAATGGTGTGTATTAGATAGAGTAACTAGGTAGTAGTGATTGAATAGAGACAGTGTTCATGATCCGCTAGGGTATTTTACCTTCTTCCACGGTTACCTCACTAGGGATAAAAAGAATGCATGTGTTATAATTTCTTAGTGACAACTGAGAATCCCGAGCGATATTCATAGAGACAGTTTCTATCGTAATATGTCTAAGTGGTAGCATATTTATTGTTCAACATCATGTCAAAATACCTAAGGCTATACTCTGTTAATTCTTAATACTAGATTGCTTGAAGTTTATTCCTTTCTAGTGGAGTATAAGTAAGATGTGTTGCATCATCTTTTAATTAGGACGTGATACCCATATAAATATTATCAAGTTGACATAATAAAAATCATGTCAATGTTTCGATCATCTGCTTTGCGTTTAATGCCACCACAACTTCACGATAGAGTAGGTAAGTGAATCCATAAACCCCGGTCCAATTTTAACCATAAAAAACACTTTTCCGATGTATTTACACACTCTTTTATTTTCAGCATCATTTTATTCCGAAAATACAAAAACATATTTACTTTCTTGCACACACAACTAAAAACCAAAAAGACCATTACCGCATCATATTTATTTTATTGCATTGTTATTTAATTTATTGTTTTGTTATCATATTTTATTTTACTTATATTTACATCTTGTGCTTGACAACCATTCGGTGGAGTTGGGGACACAGGACAAGGAAATTGTTTTGCAAGTTGCTTGAAGAAGAACGATAGAAGCTTTTTCGACTGTTCCCCGAAAGTTCGATATTAAACCCCGAGTTCTTTGTTAGTACTCAAATAATTCTTTTGAAGAAAATATGTTTACATCCAGTATTTGAATCCTAGGAAAGAAAAGACGTCAACAAACATCCATTTTAGACATAACAGCCCGCTCATTGTGAATACTATCAAATACGTTTTGGCAAATTAAACAACTTAATTAATTTGCCAAAACTTCTTATATAAGCGAACAGAGAGTATGACCTAGTTGTCCAAGCGGATGCAGAATCGGGAGAAATATATTCGGTCCACAAGATTGATTTGCCCATACGTTCGTAATGGTTTCTTAGGCACAGAGCGCCATCTTCTATGAATACCTTTGCTCATTGGTCTCGTTACGATAGCTGTCCAAGAAACCCTCACCTGGAGGTCATACAAGCCATGGTTGCAAACTCTCTCCTCTTGAGGGTATTGTAAAGTGATCGTGGTGCATTCACCCTCTTCATTACCGGCAATAAAACAAACATTCATCACAATTTCTTTATCTTCATCAGATGTGGGGATGGGCACAGGGACAGCTATCAAATTACGAGTTAACAAAACAGAGCCACCACTTCCAACTAATCTCCGATTGCCCATAGCTTTTTTACCATCATTTTCATATAGGATGATAGGATTGTCAACATTTCCAACAGTCCAAGCAGTTATTTTGCCGTTGAAAGGGGCATCACACGGTCCATTCAAAATATTGACTTCAAGGGTAGCTGCTACAGGATATGGAACAGGCGCATATACCAGCTCCACTGTACTATACCAGCTATTTAACAACTCAATCACCGGTCGCTTGGAAAGAATAAGAGGGACACGCGAGTACTCTATCACACCTTTGCTAAAATCTTTGTCAATGGTGGTTCCGTCACCTTTGATCTTGAGATTGATCTCAAAAAACATCCTATCTGATACCACAAATCCACGACATGGACCTGTCAAAGTTAACATGTCCTCCTGCAAAAGGGTTTACGGAAAAAATCAACGTCAAAATTTCTTTACACAGTTCTTTTTAACAAAGTCCTTACATAATTAGACAAGCTATATCCAATTATATTTTGATCTGACAAACAAACCAAGCATAGCCATAAAATGAACGTGCTCTATTGAGCTAAAACTAGCAATAACAAACATGTGTAAATCCTATGTTCATGTAAACAAAACACCACCATAAACTATTGAAAAGGTCGATCACATGGAAACATTGCTTGTTTAAGAAAACCACATCAGATGAAGCTATGACATTTGATTAACATCCCACGATAATAACAGTAAACTTAACAATCCATAAATAATGGGTCTAATTTCCGTGCGTGTGGAGATCATCGGGAGCATGTTGACGCCCCCATACTGAACCTAAAATGGGGTGGTCTCAACCCTGGTTTCCGTTGACACAACTGCGACAGATGTGAACAAATGGCTAAAAGGATACTGTGGACAATTGGATGGCTAAAAGAGTGGATGATGTGGATAGCTTACATGTAAAGATAGACTATGATTAATGAACATTGGTAGGGATGAAGTGAACAATTGATTGGTTGAAACGATAGGTGATGTGAATAGTTTACATGCTAAGATAGACTATTATAATGCGTGTTAGTGGTATGGTTTTTAAGGCGGCAAGGCACCCTAAGAGGTTCTACGCTCGCTCTGGCGCTCTAAAGTGGAAAAATTTCCAAGGGTGCTGCTAGGGCGCCTAAGCGACTAAGCCTCCTAAAGCGGATGCCTTGAAAAACACAGTTAGGGGATTTGCTTTATAATAGATACAGATAAAATTAACTCTTACTTAATACTCAGGCTAAGACTCAATCACATTTAATGCTAACTTTTCGTGTAAAGACTGAGATGCACATCATTTGGTTTTGATTACCATATGTGGAGTATACTAGCAATTGGTAATCTAGCAAGTACAATTAGCAAGCAAAAAAGGAGGTTAGATAAACAAACCGGTGACTCAATGTACTGGGCATCATCCCTGCCGCATCGGAACAGATAGACACACTTGTAATCGACCTCATCCCTTGCAATCACAGTACCAAATACGTTGATCGGATAGCCCACATCGGATTGGATTACCCTCAAAGAAATGACATTAACAGATGATTCCACAATTGACCTCCACCGAGAATTACTTAGCTCTTGAAGTGGTGGTCCATGGATAGCTTCGGCTGTAAATTTAGGTCAGCGACACATATTAGAAGCAACAAGAGAGTGCATAATTATTACTCAGAATATAGAATGAGGCACTGTGTTCGGTAGCCCGGTTCCACTGAAAAACCCTATCTCCCCTCATACATGTTGCCCCTAGATAAGTTGAGCTCAGATTTTCTCCTATGTTTGGTAGCCTAGGTTTGTTGAAAAAATCTGAACTAATATGGTGTTTGGTTGCTTGTGTGAGTTAAGAATCGAAATTTATGCACATAGGTTCTTGGATAGAAAAGAAAAAAGCAACTGGATCCCTAAACAGAAAAGAAAAGGCAATCGGGTCCTGGCGCCGGTGAGAGGAGCAGCGCGGAGCGTCGTCCCGTAGCGCTGGCCATGAGCGGCGAGTCATGCCTGGCCAGGGGCGTCGTGGAGACGTCGCGAAAACCTTCCTACCAAATATTTGGGTTGAACCGGACTACCAAACAAACATGCCCTAAAATTGGCTTCTGGTTCCATGAAACTGAAGTAATACACCAGTCGGTACGAATATATGCATATGCAATCAACGCAAAAACAAGATTTTTTTCAAAAAAAACACGAAAACAAGATTAATGAAATGGTTGTGAATACTCACACTCTTCATCGAGGTCGAAAAAGGCGATGTTGAAGTTGCAGAAGCGGGTGCAGACGAAATGCCTCTTCTTGGGGTCATATTCGGTGAACCCTTTGCAGCAAACAAGGTGCAGACCCTGCAGCACCTTCTCATCCTCTGTGAGCTCTGGATCTGGCTCCAATAGCAGTGCCATCTCCTCCAATGTGGGCACCGAATCCGTGTCTGAGTCGGGATCCGTGTCCGTGTCTGAGTCCGCCTCCGCCGTGTCTGACCTCGCCTGCAGCTCCGTTTCTGTCTCCATCGTCGGCTCCGTTTCCGCTGTATCCGTCGGCGTCCACATCTCCGTCGTGTGTATTTTTTTTAGATCGGAAGAAAAGGGAAGGGAGGGTCGATCGAGGATAGGAGCCCACCGTACTCTCCGATTTGGCTAGCGAACCGTTCCTTCTTCCTCGGCCGTCCAACCGCCGGCGGCGGCAGAGGGGACGAAGGTTTGGACTTCGGGCTGATGGGAGAAAAATTGGATTGTTTATTATCGTTTCCTTACAGCAGGGCGTGTATTATAGATCACCCAGCCGGTCAGGCCCAGCCGCCCAGGCCCAGCACTCCGGTTCCGACTAGAAGATTTCCAACAGATTTTATCTCCACTTTTTTTCTGCTTATAAAAAACTCCACTTTTTTTTTGTTTTTATTAGGGTGCACCTTTTGGGTTTTAGGGCATAAAATCTGTGGCAACTGTTCCAGTGTCCATTGCGTTGGATTGACCATCGGGTGTACTCCGGATTGGGAACGTCCACGGCGACATCACCAGTGTCGTCCTTGATGGTCTTGTTCGGAGCCGCTACGGTGCCGTCGAGGTGTCCATGAAGGCCGGCTTTAGTGAGAATGGGCACGATGAGCCCCTTCCAGAACATGAAGTTGTGAGCGTCGAGACTAACAGAGAAGGATGCGAAAAGTTCAACGGCGGTGGAGGCGTTGGGGGCGGAGACGATTGCCCCCGAAGGCGCGACAAGCTAGAGGGCCAAGTTGGAGGCCATCTTGCGGCGGCACGGAGAAGAACTCGCGGCGATGGCGGCGTGGAAGAGGAATCGCGGCGCGGCGGCGGCACGGTGGAGCCCTAGGCTCTGATACCAAGTTAGAAAATATTTAGTATTTTTATGAGAAATATCTCACCACGTCTCTTCTATTTATATACTTGGCACCGACGGCGAAGTAGCCCACCTTGTCCGTGCCGAAGCGCTGCACGGCGAACAGCGCCACCAGAATAGCCACAGTGATCTGGTCTGCATGCATTCAACATCCGTACGTCAATCAATACAGTGCATTATTATTTTAACGCTATTTTTCTTCTTTCTGATTGTAGTTTGGAAGTAAAAAAGTTAGGGAGGAACTTAATTCTCCGCTAACGGAAATTTACAAGTTAGTTGCAATCCACTTGCTACTCGTTATCGAATCACGAGTAAAATCAAACGGTTGGAAACATTTTTCTCACTTGTAACTTCTAACCCACTTGCAATTTGAACTTAGTTGCAACTCGAATGACGCATGAATCACGATGCAAACTAATGGTCATGAAGTCGACCGAGATCTAAGCTAATTCTTGGTGGTCCAATGCAAACGAGTCGAGTTCGAGCGAGTTAGACTAGGCTCATCTCAACTTGTCTTAAATTTCGAGCATGCTCAAGTTGAGTCATGTTAGAGGTTGAGCCACAAGAGTTCGTTCATACTTAGCTTGTATCGATCTCGATCTAGTATCGAGCTAAGAAAAACAATATAAAAAATGCAATGGTGCTTGCATATAGAATGAAAAAAAGTCCCATGCACATCATATAAAAGGAATAATTGAGCCTTTCGGATTTTCCAAATTTAATCTCATCCACAGTAGCAAAAATTAATCACATGTAAAACATATAAGATATTAAATTATCACATTTCCTTTTAATATATAGCATAATTGTTAGACGTTGTTATATTTTTTCGATCTATCGAGCGAGCTAGTGTTGGCTCAAGATAAACTTGTCCAATCGATCTATGAAACACTTATACCCTGCTCATTTCTTTTCGATTTGATCTCGAGTTAATCTAAAAAAAAAGAGTTGATCTTGAGCCGCTTACGATTCTCGGGATTTTCTTACAGCCCTACCCAGAATTAGCAATATGAAAAAATATCTAAAAGAAAGAATTATATGTTCATGTGTGCATGCATGCATGAGGCTTGCCGTATGCGCACTGGCGGAGCTTCTTGAGGGCAAAACTAGGCCATGGCCCGCCCAGCTCAGGAGAGAGAAAATTATACCTATAACTCTACAACAATGCTACACATACGGAATTTGTTTACGGTCAGACTTACGGGCAGGTCGTGGTTCAATATGATTGGTTCCTGTGTGGCAGTTGTTCCGATATTTTGGCACCCAGATTCACCGCCGATAGCCACGTCAGTCCGTAAGTTCGTTCCGTAGCAAATCTGCCCGTAACTCTAGCATTTTTGATAATTCTATGTGTAAAGTCCACTTCCAGCCCAGTACAAACAACAACAGTTCATCCGTTGTCGATTCAGTCATCGTTGTAGCTTCGTTTTCCTGCTCGTCACGACTGCATCCATGGCACTAGGTGGCTAGGTAGGGCAGCTGCCGACCTGACGTGGACTATTACTGAGCGGCGGCGGTAGCAGGCAGATAGCCGGAGAGACTCCATCCGGTGACCGTCCAGCTGCAAGTAGCACGCCGCCCGCCTCCCAGAACCCATCCCCAAATCCGCAAGCCGAGGGCATATGCAGCGGACTGACAAGATAGTAGCAGTAATTCGGCGACTCAGTCCATATGCTCGCATTTCCTAATCGATTTTCTACTTAATATCGGTAGCTCGGCAGCTACTCCAGCTCTTCCCAGACGCATGCCACTGAAGTGACAGCTGAGAGGTAACTCACTTCTCCCAAATCACTTCACGCCTTTACCGCAGTATCATGTTATTATTGCATCTTAATTTTAAAAGTATTTGCTAATAATTTGGTACCCTGAATAATTTATTCATTTTTGTTTACAAACTGAAATTTTCGGTACTATGGGCAAGACAGTCAGAGAAGAATTGATTTGGTTTAGAATTGCATACTTTGTGCTCTGTGTTAGCTTTGCCCGCCCAAGAATTCCTCTGAAGCTCCGCCACTGCGTATGCGAGTGCTAGATGAGATGCATGCTGGAATTGGTGCATGCATACATGAACCTTGAGTAGGTGCCTTTTATTTTGTACGCTATTACGATGCACGCGGATGAAACATTTTGCTTTGATTACGATGTTACTAGTGAGGCAGGCTGTACGTCTGAAGGTATACATGGTGATTGAATCACAAGCTACAACCAGTGTGACCTGTATTAACTGCGCGTATTGATTGAGGATTTGATGTTGCAATAACTGAGAGTGCGTGTCTCAGAGGCTTCACATTGTTAAGAATCGATAGAGATACAGTTTACTATTGCTTTTGATTTTTCGAGGGCGACATCCTATCTATCATGAGAACAACAGAGTGGCGGAGAGATAGGTATAATTTCGGGTACCCGTACATATCTCTGGATCAAGCACGATTAAAATGTTGAGATTGGGTGATGCTTGGGACAAGCTAGGTAACATGCATGATCGATCATTGCATTCAGGTGCGTATACCCATCTCAAGTCTGAACGCATGATATGGATAGAGCACGGAAAAACTTTGTTTCCATTAACCAGTTAAACACCAACATAACATGGTACAGAAGTGACAGCCCCCCATGGCAGTACTGTTTTTCTTTAAGATATCTTTAGCTAGATATAACTAAATGATCAGCAGCTCATGGCTAGGCCACCCCTCTTGTTTTTTTTGCATGCCTAGTTCTGGTAATAATGTCCATTACTTTCATCATAAATTCATCTTCTCCTTGTTCCTTGAGGGACATAATTTGTAAAGAAGAAGACAGAACCCAAACCTTTGCATCCACCATTCTAAGGACATCTGGATCGCGGTCGTAATCCTGTTAGAGAAGTAGACAAAAAAGGACGACATAAGCAGTCAGATGGATTCTCCACAAACTGTAAGCTGGAAATCCTAAAATTGCAATACCTTCTCCGTTACTAAGACGACGGTCTCTTTGTTATGTTCATCCCCAAGCTTGCTCACTCTTTCTTGGATTAATTCTAGGTCCTATAGTAGGTACACAAGGATAGAAAAGTAATAACCATGCAATGAATGACAAAGAGGTAGCTAGTACTAACAAAATACGATATGAGAAATACGGTCTTGCAATAGCACTATGGTTTGAAGCTAAATTGGAAGTAATGCACGTTTTACTATTGGAAATGGTATATATAAATATATTACAGTCCGATTGGAAAACCAGGCCCAATGTTCGCAATGGACGTGTCTGTGTATCAATTAGGAAGTACGTTAATTCGTTTTGTTGATGTGGAACATTCCTAACGCCCCTGGAAAGAAAAACAGAAGAGGTGGAGCCACTTACATGATCACAGAAGAAATGGTGATCACTGAAATCCAACCTATCAATCTTGATTGGACCAATCTACAGAAGCAATAAGTAAAGTATTATTTTCATGATATCCTAGTAGCAAGATTTGCTGACTATTCAGGTATGGGTAGATTCCCTTGTCACAATTAATAAGTACTATTATAGGCCTAGAACACAGCACTGAGATAGCATAGATCATACAAGTTGTACTTAAGAATGTGATTTCTTTGTTGGTGGGAATGTCTGCTTTGTTTTCCTAAACTAAACAAAATTCAGTTGACAGTTGTTATGTAGAAGCATCAAAGATTAGTCAAAGAAAAACTGAATCATACCTTGACAACATTATGTAACTTGACTATGTATTGTTTGTTCAGCTGACCACCTTAGTCTTCAATTAGTTATATGTCAACAAAGAGTGATTGCGGTAGGCATGAAAGGAAGAAATATGCAGGAACATCTTAAGGGTTTACATCAAAATTTGAATAAATAATCTGTAAACTAAAGTTTAGAGTTGGTTTAATACACCTAAGAAACATTTATTAGGGTTGATGATAGATAAGAAGCGAGACATATTAGCAAGAACTCACCCTAAACACTTATATTGTCTTTCGGGAATGAATATCATACAAACAGGCAGCCTTCCATTTTTAAGAAAGGTAATGCCAAGCTAAGAAATCTAGACCAAGAAACGAAAGAGTGAAGGAAAAGGGTACCTCACTAACTGTATTTATGAAAGCATCTGGGCAGCCAATTGCAGAAACACATAGCACAATAATGCCATCCAGCGCCTTAAGAGGCAGTCTCCGTAATGGTTGGTTAACCTCAAAAATATGTGACGGCGCCAATTTACTGAAGAACAGGGGACATGTCGCACCACTATCTTGGACTGTACATTCAATATTTTTAAGTAGCACTTCAGAAGCCTGTGTAGTAGTAAATGTTCAGAGATCAACCAATGAAATTCTTCATCATCCTGAGGTAAAAGAAGTACCTAAATCTCTCATGTCTTACTGTGCAGAGTGCATAATGGTTGGTCCCCACTATTTATCAGATGAATTTGGTTCACAATGAGGAAAAAGCAAGCAAGCACCTTTGGTCAATTTACTTATAAGTTTTAACTTCTAACAATCATATAAACATCATACATAAATTTCTCTGTGACAAATGATATTTATGCTTGCTTACATCAATAGCAGAATTTCAGTGCCTCATGTCAAGAATAATATCAGAAGCAAAAGAATAAATTTTCGGCTGGAAACACAAAGAACATGAAAGTCTGAGTCACAGGGAGTATAACATACCATATCCGCGTGATGAATGACCACTATATCAGCTCGAGTAAGTGCGCTCAATGCTTCCCTCATAGACCCTCGTGGAACAAAATGAGTATTTCCCCAAGGTGTCAGCCCATTGACCATCACAATCTCCACATCTCGAAACAAGCTCCGATGCTGCCTAAAGGAATGATACAGGACTGAGAATACATACTCCCTCCATCCACAAATAAGTGTACGTTACTTTTGTCATAAGTCAAAGTTTGACCATCTTCATATAAAAAAGTACTAGCAATATATGTAACGTGAAATTAATATAACTAATTTTCAAGATGGATCTAGTGGTATTAGTTTGCTGTTAGCTATTTTTTCTATGAAGTTGATCAAACTTATGAAAGTTTGACAAAGGACAAAGCTAAAAGATACACTAAGGCCCTGTTTGTCATCAGAATAATTTTGAAGTATTCAGAGAATATGTTTGACCACTACATGAGAACATATGTTTACTGAAAAAATAAACATGTTTGACCACTACATTAGCGTAAAGATGTATCTGTGTTAGGCATTTTAAAAGAGGGATCAAATAAACCACTGTACTGATGAATTGATCCATATAAGTAATCTATAAAAAAATAAAGCTTGATACCTGCATTCCATCGTCCAGTATAGCCACTCCAATTTTGGCACTTGTACCGGTTACCACCTGGTTGTGTGCCATATTTTTGCAGCATTGAAGAAGCCACAGCAGCCCTATTTGCACCAATCCCAAGCTTGGTGGTAGTATCTGCAAGGCGCCTCTTGAGCATCTTGGATTCATCGCCTCCCGCATAACCCTACAGAACAAAAACTGAGGACTGATGTGCCGTTCGAAGGTAGGCATCATGGAAATAGAATTGCCAGATTGGAAATAAACTACATGCAAATTTCTTTTTGAAAACGTCAACAGAATACTAGTTTATAGTCATGGAGCATTCTAATTAAATATATAACGTAGTGAAAAAACAAACAATTATGCGGTGAAGTGCAGCTAGCAAGCAGCATTAGGAGTGGTTTACCCTTGTTAGGATGAGCGGAGAGATGCCAATGTTGTGAAACCTGCGGGCCAGGAAGTCGACCATGGGTGTCTTCCCGTTGCCGCCCCAGGTGAGGTTGCCGACACTGACGACCGGGACGGGGAGGGTGCGCCGTGGGCGCAGCGGAGAAGACGAGAGGAGGATGGGGAGGCGGAGGAGGGCGGAGGCGGCGGAGAGGAGAGGGAGGAGGAGTGCGCGGTGGGGGAAGGGGAGATCGGAGACGGCAGCGTCCGGGGTGGCGGCGAGGCGGGCCAGGAGCTGGCGCGCCTTCTCCGTCGACATCTCCGGAATCCCCGGGGTGCTCGCCGCCGGCCGCCGAACGGAGGTCTCACTAGAGACTGACGGTAAGCCAGGAAACGGACAGGCCGAAGTTGCTGGGCTCTAGCAGCACTTCTGTTCATGGACGTGGCACGCTTGATTCGTCATGGGCTCTAGCAGCTTTTAAAGGGCCAATCAATACTTCGTTTGCCATGTAAAAAATATACTTTTGCTAAAACATGTAAAAGAATACTTCTTTTTTTCTAATTTTGCACCACATATGTTATTTTCAACAGTCATAGGCCACCTCAGTTCTCTATTTTTTTAGGGAACAGTCGGATTAAAAAATGCCAATCATGGAGATGTCTTCTTTTTCTAGCTTCGCAACATAAACTATTTTTAACGATCATTTTACACCTCATTGTCCTCTTTATTTTTATTTAGGAAGCAATCTCACTCTTCATATCGACTTCCAACTGTTTTCTAAAACCCCACATTGGGATTTAGAAGTATCGGTGAAGTACCAAAACCGTGGCGTCATGAACGCAAATCCAAATTCCAAGAGAAGACGAGAATACACTGGACTAGGTGGCAGACATAAAAGATCATATATACAAAAGTGTAGTAAAACAAAAATAGTTGATACTCATGTTTATTAAGCTAAACATGAATGGCAATCATGGGAATGTCTGTTTACTTTCTATTTTTGCATCACATATTCTTTTTTAACGAACATTTGCCACCTTATCCTCAACTTTATTTCTATATAGGGACCAATCTCGGTCTTTTATTGGTTGTTAACTATCTTAGAAGCAGCACATTGGCATTTGGATGGGTCGGCTGAGTACGAATATCATTGTTGTCATGAATGCATAACCGAGTACTATGATACCACTACACCAGATGCCCATCAATAAGGTGGACCGGAGTCATAGGATACTCTAAAAAAACAAAGTAATTTCCCAAATTTAGAGAGACAAGGAACTAGAAAGGTATCTTTGGTAACACAGATGGAAGGTGCACTCTCTCTTTGATGGACATTGCTTTTTTTTTGTCTAAGACAATAAAGTATTAACGCAATATGCATCCTCTACACACTTACCGACAAAAATATATACCCCAGCAAAAATTAACATACTCCTTTTGTAGCTAGCCACTGAAAGTATAAAATGTATATCCAACCATTTTGTTATTACTTTGCATATTAGCTTTGGACAAAGTTAAACTCTGAGGAATTCGACCAACCATACAAAATAACAATATTTATAGTACCACCATGCATACAATACAAAAATGTATTTCATGATGGGTTCAAATAATATCGATTTGATACCCGTAGATTTGATATTTTTCATGTATACTTGGTCAAACTTTACAAAGTTTGCTTTGGCCAAAGTAATATGCAGACTAATTTGATTCGCATCGAGTACCAGTATGCTTATCTTCATAAGTTACTCGCAGCCAATGTTCTAGTCTGTCGGCCTAGTGAGTTTTCAAATCACAAAAAGGTGTGTATATTTTCAAAGCAGAACACGTTCCTGATGAAATGAGCTGACTTTACTAGGTGAGGTGTTTTTTACTCCGCTTCTCTCTCTCACACACGTAGTCACGTAGACAGTTACACGGATCAATTTCAGTTTACTTGTTGTTTGCGCACTCTTGATGCTCCACCCATCTGTAGGTTGTAACTTGCTTATGTTCAATCATGCATGCTAGATATTGAGCTGGTTACCTACGTGTGTCTGCAAATTAAAAGGGAATTCTACCTACGTGGCTGTAAGTGTGACACCGGTGTTATCCTCGGTCCCTCACTGGGTTGGCATGTCATTTACTGCAAGTATAGAAAGTAAAACAAAAATCGTGTTTGTGGTCTCATGAACTGCGCACAAAACATCTATATGAGAAGCTAGGAACAAAGGTCAAAGAAGGGACCACTAGTAGAAAATAGGGCTTTCATTTTGAGCTCCAAACGACAGTTGCATCGGTTGGCTTACGAACCCAGACTAAAGGGGTTCTTTAGCACCGGTTCGAGCTGCCAGAGAGCTAAATTGAGCCCGTGGAGCTCTAGCACCGGTTTGTTAGGAACCATTAGCACCGGTTTGTGGGACGAACCGGTGCTAATGGCCACCCTTTTGCACCGGTTTCAGATACGGACCGGTTCTAGAGATCCTGCCTATAAATAAAGCCGCCCACCAGCCTTCTCCTCTGTTTTTTTTCTTTGGAAGGTGTGAGAGGGGGTGTGCTAGTTTGGTTTTTTCCCTTATGCACAAGAGGTGTTTGATGAAATGCCTAAGAGCATGAACCAACTTAAGCTCACACAAAATAAAAATGATATGAGGTGCCCGAGCGATACTTAGGTCTTCTCCTCGTTCTTTCCTCCTCGATCGAGGTTAGCAACTCTATTCTTTTATTTGTCATTGATACAAATGCATGTTTCGTCATTTTACTATTTATGATGTTCGGTAATAGTATTAGTAAACCTAATTATATGACACAGATGAACGAACGACAATGGATGTACGGTGACCGACGCACTTCCGAGTTCATTGAAGGTCTTCGTAATTTTGGCGATGTGGCTCGGGCAAATATTCAGAATGGTTTTATGTGTTGTCCATGTGTTCACTGTGGGAACAAGAAGGAGTACTCTTCCTGGAAAATCATTCACGCCCACCTGCTTCGGAAAGGTTTCATGCCTAGCTATAATTGTTGGACCAAGCACGGAGAAAGAGGGGTTATAATGGAAGACAATGAAGAAGAAGAGGATGATGATATGTACCTTGAATATGGTGATACTGCAACGGGGGAAGCTGAAGCTGAAGGGACAGGAGAAGCTGAAGATGTAGAGGCATCAGATGAGCCTGATGATGATCTTCATCGGGCCATCGTAGATGCACACAGAGAAGCAGAAAGTGTACGTAAACAATATTCACAATTTTATTTTATTACCATCATTTATGTTGAGTTTCTTCATTCATATATATTGATCCCCTTCTTTACATTAGATCGAACTGAAGCGGGATCGTCTTCTAGCAACTGAGCGTATACGAGCAATTCAAGAGGAACTGGCGGGATTCTTACTTGATGAGGTCATAGCACCAACCGGTGAATACCATCGGCATTACGATTTTGGAAAATCGTAGCTGAAATTATATTGTATATATTCATGAACGTGTACAATGTTCCATTATGTAATATGTTCGACCAAACACGATAAAAGATAACACATACTAGCTTCGATCTCTATATGTATGACGATATTGTGTAATATATATGATGGTTTCTTTTATATGTGCATCAACATTTTTCAAATACCCGAAAAAACCGTATTTCAAAAGGCTAGGGATTAGGGTTTTAGCCAAACACTGCAGGGGCTGCCACGTCGCCATCCTCTAGCACCGGTTCATATTACAAACCGGTGCTAAAGGTCCATCGGCCGGAGCTGATCTACACGGCCACGTGGAGACCCTTTAGCACCGGTTCGTAACGTAACCGGTGCTAAAGGGGGAGGGCTTTAGTCCCGGATGCGTTGCACCGGTTGCAAAACCGATGCTAATCGGGGTTATGAACCGGTGCTATTTCTCTGTTTTCCACTAGTTGACGCATGTCTAGTGTGTGTAACTGTGTATACACGTAGTACATACCTAGTTAGTCAACCCAGTCAAAGCAGTGCAGCTAGCTAGCTGGATCAGTTTAGCTAACTGCAATCACCTACGTTGCGTACTACTCCATCAAGCTTGTGTACACTAATTTTTGGCAGCAGGCGTACGTCGGTTTCAAAAATTAATACAAGCTAGCTACACAAAAGTTGACTGTTGGCAGCATTAATTCAGGTATATGTGCGCCACACATTACAAATCAAAGATAGCAAAAGGAACAGCTAGCTTGTTTTGTTGCCTTTTATCGCCAGTGTACAACCAAAGCCCTCAACTGGTATGCATACAAAGTACTTGTGCCGCTATGCGTATGCATGCATGTTCTTCCTAAGTGGGACACCATATATATAGGAATATAGCTAATTATCGACTTGGCAAAGTCAATTTATTAATTTTGGAGTAGATCCTACGGAAGTACAGATATATGGATAGATAGATATATATGGGGGGATGTTATCGATAATTAAGAGCGCAGAGAGCTGTCTGGAAAATGTAGATATTAATTCAGAAGGTGGACTTACATTCCTAGGACGCGCTGTGATCTGAGTAGTGTGAACGATACGCATACAAGCCAATCATAAAAATTAACCTCGCCCGGTCATCACGTTTTCCCGGCATTGATATATGTATCTACGATGATAAGGACACAAATATATAGGGAGAGGGATAATGCATCTTGGGATCGAAATTTTCGTTTCTCCACTAGTAGAAAAAAAGGCTTCCGTTCGACCCCTTTAGTCTCCAAACAATTTGGTCCACGACTAATATGAGTATTAGTCCCGGTTCAAATGAAAATATGGGCCAGGAGGCATTAGTCCCGGTTCAAATGGAGGCTTTAGTCTCGGTTTGCGCTACCAACCGGGACTAAAGGGTAGGGACCTTTAGCCTTTAGTCCCGGTTGGTAGCGCAAACCGAGACTAAAGCCTACCCTTTAGTCCCGGTTTGTGGCTCAAACTGGGACTAAAGGTCCGGCGCCCATTTTTCATCTCATTCCTACCCTTCCCCCCAAAAAAACGTCTAAAACAAATAAACGAAAATGATAAAAACTTCAAATTTCAAAATCCTTTGACATGCATGTACCTCACGCAACCAACTTTTATGGAAAATTGGAAATTTTAAATTTTGATATTTTTTACAAAAAAAGGTTGTTCAAATTAAAACGGCTATAACTTTTGCGTACGGACTCGAAAAAAACGTATAATATATGAAAAACTATCTACACAAAATTTTACATCCGATTTCAACAGCCTACGGCCGTTTGCACAATTTCTTGTTTCTCAAAATTCCAAAGGGAAATATGAAAGCAGTATGATTTTAGATTTTGTCAGGAAAAAATGAGAAAAATGTTTTTTGGATTTTTCATTTCTTTTGTTGTTTCTTCTACTTTTTGGTCATTTTGAAGTTTTTTAATAATTTTAGAATTTTGGAATTTTTTAAGTTTTTTATTATTTTTTGAATATTTTGAGTTTAAAAATTAATAATTAAATTATGCATAAAGATTATTTGGAATTCATTGATGCTTATTATTACTTAATCATTGTTGCTTATTTTGTGAATTATTTGGAATTCAAAAAAGTAAAATCATATATTACCAAAGTGTATGGGTTAATAGAATTGATACCATAGCATTATCAAGAAGTCACGAATGCAGTGTTAAAAGGTAGTAGAGAAGGAATGGAGAAGTTAAGCGTGCTAAGAGTGGAGTAGTGTGAGGATGGGTGACCGACCGGGAAGTGAGGACCACAAGTATGTAATTTGACATGAGAATAGAGGTGATTAGAGATTAAGTAGAGAGTGGAGAGTGGAGAGTGAAAACTGTTAAACAATTCAAATATTCAAAAATATGGAAATTTAAAAAATTGCAAAAAAATTAGGTTTTTTCAATAATTCTATCAGAAATTTTATCGGACCCCTTTAGTCCCGGTTGGAGCCACCAACCGAGACTAAAGGGTCCTCCAGCCTTCTGCACACAACCCGGACCACGTGGAGGACCTTTAGTTCCGATTTGTGAGCAACCGGGACTAAAAAGGAGGGGCTTTAGTCTTGTTTTGCTAGTCCCAGTTGGACAACCGGGACTAAAGCCCCTTACCAACCGGAACTAAAGCCCTTTTTTCTACCAGTGCTCGCTTCAATTGTTGATGGAGATAGAAATGAAAGCTCCTCCACAACGATCTTGATGGAGTATGGAGATCTATAAAATGGAGCTCTACATGCATACATGTGCGGTTGCTGTGTACTAGATGGCTTAGTCAGCTAATTAATGTGGATCCATAGATTTTGTTTCGTCATGTATACGCACGTTCGAAGAATAATTTGAACATAGTATTGCGTGTGCACGGCGGAGATATGATAAATAGGTCAATAGCGTGACCACACTACACTTGGGCATATGTATCCGCGAATACAATCAATCGCGTCTTTTCTTTCTAGTTCGGAAAACTAGTACGAACTATATAGGGATCATGTTAGTTTGATTGTTTTTGGCAATAATTTGTTTGTTAGCTATCTGTCCCATTCTGTTAACCTTTCACGGTATGAACGCTTCATCGGGTCAGGATACACATGATCCTATCCTAGCCCCTATATACCTAGCTTGCTAGGAAAAGTAATGTCACATATCTATCTAGGAAATAACTAACTTGATATAAAGAGCATAAAAACATGAAAATAAAGTCTCAATCTCAACCTAGTTATTATCCAATTATGCAAGAAATAAAATTTATCTTTTGACATGTCTTTTTTTTCTTCGTTGTGTTAGCCATCTCCCCAGTGCATTGTCTCTAAACATGTTGTAAGAGACACGAGATCATAGACACAAATACCCCCAATGCATTATCTTAAGCGTCATATTTAGGGGTTGCATTTAATTGATTTATCGGGCCATGCTTGCACATGATTGAGTTAATAACTTTTTTCCTATAAAAGCGTAAAAGAGACTTATGTTAGCTAAAACACAACGTTGCTCTCTTTTCTCGTTAACTACATGTGTTTTACCTACGATTTCGTGCTAAGAGAAAAATATTGGGAGGAGGCTTAAGAGCAACCGTGTACTTAGTTTATGGTTATAGGGTATCCATAAGTAAACACTTTATTATTATATTTAATGTTCTTGATGTCTTTTGGACCACTTGCTTATGTAGAAATTGTGCATATTTAATAAGAAAAACTTTATCATTCTCTTATGCATCAATCAATTCCTATAGTTGTGTACTATGCTGAAGTGCAAAAAATGTGGAAACCGATGGAATGCGACATACTAAATTAGTTTCATGCTAAAAAGTGCCTCACACGCACAATTAATTGATACTTTTGTAATTGATGTACTTTTCATTGTCCCATGACGATTTGTTGGCCCACCGATCTTATTTGGTTTCAAGATATATTTTTAATAAATATGATCCGGCCATATGGATATATAGTGTAGAAACAACAGTAATACACTACCTATGGTTCACACTTTGGTAAAATTCATTTTGGAAAGGGATATGAGGGTATGTCCCTTGAAATTATAACCGTCATTGGATAGTATCTTAAGTGGTAGCACAACCACAACCATTACATGCCACTTCTAGTGAAGGGTGTCTAGCTGCCTGTCACTTCAAAGGCACTGCGAGCTATGATATTCACTATACAGGGTATCTTAGGGTGCTAGAGGGTTATAGTGACTTAAATTGGATATCTGATGCTGATAAGATAAAGGCCACACGTAGATATATGTTTACACTTGGTGGTGGCGTTATTCTTGGAAGTCTTACAAGAATACCATCTTAACAAAATCAACAATGGAAGCAGAACTCACAATATTAGACACATTCACTGTTCAAGCATAGTGGCTTAGTGAGCTCTTAATGGATTTGAATGTGGTTGAAAACCAATACCCCTCTATTCCTATGAACTATGATAATCAAGGTAATCAATTATACGGATAAAATATAAATTCATCAAGACATGTGAAGAGGAGACTAAAATCTATTAGAAAAATGAGGAACTCCAGAGTTATTGTATTGGATATATCCAAACATCTAAAAACCTAGCAGATCCCTTTATAAAGGGTCAATCATGAAATATGATAGACAATTATGCATCGAATGAGATGGATCTGAGACCCACAATATGAGTTGCGCATAGTGGTAACCCACTATGTGATCGGAGATCCCGTGAATTAGAATTGGAAGACAAGATGCTGGTCAGCTGAGAAGAGATTATCCTTATATTTGTATAATACCACTCTGATGATGCAATACTCTCCTAATATGCACGACATGTTGATTTTATCTTAATGTGTTCTAAGTGACTTATTTAAGTAGAGAGATTGTCTTGTAGAACATCCTTTAAAGACACACCTATGTGAGTCTAATTATTAAATATTGCAGTCCATGAGAGTTGAGAGTTGGATGCTCTCTAATAAACTTATGAAAGGCCTTGGAGTATGACGTATAAGCTCCACCCCGCATGGAAGCCACACGGCAACCTAGTACCGGTAAAAGCTTTGTGCGAAGCTAGATTCTCAGAAACTTGCAGTTACAAGCCTAATCCATTGTTCAAGTAGCAGTACACTGTAGCATAGAGATCTAGGTGGAAGTTTAACTTAATAGTCTTCACTTCAATATCGGTATATAAACAATATTTTAGAACCAAAGCCATTTTTTATGTGCCTCTGGGATCTGGTGGGGGGTCATTGGAATTTTGCCTACTTTGGCCCAACCTAAAAAAAAACTAAATCCAATAATTCCTAAAATTCTTGCTAGTTTAGAAGGAGTTGGACCAATATATAAGGTAAGCTCTTCTTGTTGTTGTATAAGCATATGAGAAGAGGCCTCCTACACATGTGCTGCTCCTCCTCCACTGCCTGCCTCACCTCATCACGACGTGCCCGCGCCGTGGTTTGCGGAATGAGCCTCAATCCAAGACTTCTTTTTGTCACGCATGACTGGATGAAATATGAGTGGTCATGCAGGAAGCTAAAATGTTATGCCTTAGTGGGAAATGAATTTGAATCAGTTCTGTTCGTCTCGTGGCTTTTTGTTTCGCCTCCCATTGCTGCATGTTCGTGTCCCACTATGGCTATACGAGAGTGGTCGGTCCTCTCCAGAACACACAACACAAATGCCAGTACCTTCGTGTCCGCCTCCTGGTTTTAGAGCTTTGTGCTTCTTACAAGGTCTTCCCCATCCCGTCTTGTCGGTGTGCACCGTGCAATAGGCCTCTAGAGACCCGTCTCTTGCGATTCTATATGGGAGAGAGGCGATAAGGTTTTTGGGGAGCGCACATGCGCGACTACTGACTAATTCTTCATCACGGGTGCCCACGAGGAGGACGTCTTCCCCAACGACGACTTCTTTCCCGACACCGACAACCTCTTCAGCGACATGTCTCTCAGCGGCAACAACATTTTAACAATGGTTCATCCTCTGTATCAACACCATATGTGAACTTTTACCATTTGTTTCCGATCACGCCTCAGTTCCTACTGCTATCAATCGGTCTAGACTTGCTCTAGTCTAAAACAATGTTCTTAGCAATCTGTTTAGACCTACTGTTTATCTAGTACTCCCTCCGTTTCAAAATATAAGATGTTTTAGGTTTGTGAAGCAAATGTATCTAGACACCTTTTAGTGTGTATATTCGAGTGAACCTACACACTAAAAGATGTCTAAATACAATTGCTTCACAAACCTAAAACATCTTATATTTTGAAACGGAGGGAGTATCTGTTTGCTTGCAAGATTAGTTTAATCTCTATTAAATTAGACATAATTTATCAACTATTTTAATGTGCTCATATTTCCAGCAAAGTGTTGACGACCCATATTACTCTTGACTAATATAGGTATATCTAGACATATTTTAGTTGTAGATGCATCCGTATTAGCGAAGAGTAATATCAGTCGGAGGGAGTAGAATACTACTTGGAAGGCTTGAACAGTCAACACATAGTGAAGCAAAAATAAGCGTACATGTACACCGAGAAATTAATAAGCTACCTTGTCATATACTCCCTCCATTCCAAGGATTAGGGCGTAATTTTTTTTTTCGTTTTTTCCTCAAGGCTTAAGGCGCAGCGTTGCTCGTACCCTTTCCCGAGTTAAAGATCCCGAACTTACCCTCCACCCCTCGTCCTCAAATAATGCTAACGCTGTTATAGCTAGGACAAACCTGCTGTGCTTTGACTTCCCCACGCTGTTATTTCGCCATGAACTGGGAACAGAAAGGTGCGGCTAACGAGGGATACAAGGAGTCCAAGCTACCAACGAGAGAGAATAAAGGCAGGGTTAACTCCCGTGCATGCAGGGGCAGAATAGGAAACTAGATGATGATCTCTCTCGTGAAGATCGCTGCTTAATTGCGTCTTAATAAGCGTGCTGAGAAATATACGCCCTAAGTCTTGGGAAGGAGGGAGTATGTCCGTTAGAAAGCTAGCTAGGATTTACATATTATGCAAGTGTTTTGGTATGTTAGAGTTTGTATCTAACTACAACACTTGTAATTGTAATTCTAATGATCTATGTCGACTGATATAAATATACGAGGACGGCCGACCGTTTTGGGTACCGAGCATGTTCCACCCAAGCCCTATCCTTCTATTTTACATGGTATCGCGACCTAAAAATCATGTCACCTAAGCTTCCGCCATCGCCGCTGCCATGACTACCACCGCCGCCGCCTCTTCCTTGGCCGTTGTCGCACCGTCATCGGCCGCCGTGGCACCATCCTTGGCTACCGCCATGTCTTCCTCGGTCACCTCCACCACTACCTCAGCTCTGTCCACAGCCCTTCTAGGCACCGCCTCTATCCCGGATTCCGTTGTCGGCCCTCTTCCTGTTTTGTCGTTCCTTACGCACCTCCTTGCGGGTAGGACAACTCTGCCGCCCAGCCTTTCTACGCGCTCTGCCGGACTATTCACCTCGGTGTACGCATCGCCGTTCCTGCCATCATCATCGATGTCATCAACCCTAGCGGCTCTGACGCCACCTCCTGCCTTGGCGTATGCGCCACCCTTCACCACAGACGCCATGACGCCGTTCGTGCCACCCTCGGCGTTGATGCTTCCGCTAGGTTAAGACTCCAAGAGTAGAGTGTTGAGCACAGGGAAGTGCAATTTTCCCCACGAAGGTGACTCAAGGGTTTATATCAAACTCTCTAGGAACTGTGTGTAAAAGGACTCTTCATGTCCTTCTTCAAACAACCTGCAAAGTAAATAAATTTGCTTTGTGTCCTCAACCTCACCAAGTGGTTGTCAGGCACAAGGTGTGTGTAAGTAAACAAAACTAAAAGTAAATATGCAAATGCAATGATGTCAGAAAATATCTTGATGGCTGATGGGAATATGCAAACTAAAGTAATATGCAATGCAATGATAAACAGTAAAAGATATGGTTGTAGCGTTTTGGTTTGTGAAATGCAATAAAGGAATTTTTTGTATTTTCGAAATTAATTATGAATGAAAATGAAAACAGCGGTAAAGTGAACATAAAGGCGTTTCTTATAATAAAAAGTGGACCGGGGTTCATGGTTTCACTAATGCACTCTCTCATAAAAGATATGATGGACAAAAGATCATACAATTAACATAAAAGATTGCAACAAAGCTCACATTCAAATGAATTCATATGGGCATCACGTCCTATATAGAGATGTTTTGGTTATTCATTGATGACCCACAAGTATAGGGGGTGTATCGTAGTACTTTCGATAAATAAGAGTGTCGAACCCAACGAGGAGCAGAAGGTGTTGATGAGCGGTTTTGATCAAGAAATCACTGTAAATACTAGCAAACAGGTTTTCAGGGGTATTTGGTAATACGAGTAAATAAAGTGCGAGTAAATAAAAGACAGTAGTAGCAATTGCAGCAAGTGGCCCAATCCTTTCTTCAGCAAAGGACAAGCCGGTTGTGTACTTATAATAACCAAACGTTCTCGAGGACACACGGGAGTTTCTGTCAAGAGCTTTCGCTTCATA